>JAIVEN010000023.1:14946000-16182500 GCA_026686845.1 Adenanthera pavonina
GTCCAGAACCTCTGCTGTACAGAAGACATGTTTCGCATCTACATCCACTGAAGACGATGTCATACTGCTATTAAAAAAAAAATGTTGCCATCATCACTACCCTTCATCATCATCTTCTTCTTCATTCTCATCAACCCCACTTCTTCTCATTTTCTATCCGATTTAATTTAATTTTAATCTTTTAATTTTATTTAACTATTCCCCCCCATTTCTAGCACATATTTTAAATTAACCTAAATAAAAGTGTACGCAGATTTTTAATTTATAAAGTTATATTTAGTTTTTTAAAATATGTATTATTTCAACCAATTTTATAAAAATTTGTGATAATAATAAAAATAAATTGCTTCCAGTAGTGATTGAGTCAAGTGTAAATAACTTAATTCCCCTTAAGTAATGTTGAAGATTTTGAATCTTATAAATTAAAAAAAAATCACGTTATAAGATTTATCTTCAATTAAACATGATAATATTTAAATATAATCTAATAGTAGTTGTATAAAAAATTGCTAATAAATTTACAAAATACAAACAATATGACTTATTCTCAAACTCCATACTCCCTTTGATCCCATTTATAAAAAAAATATTTTATGAGTATTAAGAAAACTAATTTTATCTAGTTAAAACTAATAATTTGTCTCACATTTTAAGGTTATTCTAAAATCACCTACACCTAATTTAATACTAATTTGAATTATAAATATATTTAATATTTCTTTCATATAATTAATAAAAGGTAATTTTTGAAAAAAAAATTAATTCATCATTAACTCTTTTTTTTCCTTATATTTACTTCGTATCTAATACTATTGTGTTAGATTTAAATATTATCATGTTTAATTGAATGTAGCTCTTATAACATAATTTTTCCTATTCAAAATGTTTGAAATCCTCAACATTACTTAAGAGGAATCCAATTATTTACATTTGACTCAATCACCACATGTAGCAATTTACTTTTATAACTATCACCAACTTTTTATAAAACTGGTTGAAATAATACATAATTTTAAAAACTAAATATAATTTTATAAATTAATATCGTGCACTTTTATTTAGTTTAATTTAATATATGTGCTAAAAATGGTGGGGAATACTTTAATAAAAATCAAAATTAAAATTTAAAATTAAATTAAATCGGATAGAAAAGAACAAGAAGTGGGGTTGATGAGAATGAAAAAGAAGAAGATGACGAAGAGTAGTGATGATGACAACTTTGTTTTTTAGCAGTACGACGTTGTCTTCAGTGGATGCAGGCGCGAAGCATGTCTTCTATGCAGTGGAGGTTTGAGACTCATATTTGTATACATAGCAAATCAAATTAAGAGTGTTCTACCTTCTCAATTAGAGAAAGATTAATTTTCCGTACTTGTGAGAAATACTTACTATATTTTTTTCTGCCAACAAAAAGTAAAGAAATACTCTTACTATATGAGACAAAAAATAAAAAGTAGTAACTAGAAGAATAATAAGAAGAGGAGGAGGACTAGGAGGAGGAGGAGAAAAGAAAAAGACAAGTAAAACGAAGACTAGGAAGCGCTTGGAGAGGGTGGGGATTAGGAGGGCATGGGAGCTGTTAAAATGGACTTCAATCTACATGTTAATCTGTTTTATGGTACTTTTTGGACTAAGAAAATTGGAACTCATATTGAAATAGTCGTTTTCCAACTAAAACTATTTAACTTGCAGGTTAAGCAAGTTAATTCATCAAACTTGCAGGTTAGCCTATTTAACATATTTTCTTTTCTATTCAGATTAATTTTTTTTTTCTTCATGTGTATTTTATTTAATATTGGAATTGTCTCATATTCGAAATTATAATTGTCCTATACTTCATATTTAATGTTGTTAAACTGTAATACTTACATAAATAATAATTAGTATGTGTTAATGTATTTTGATAAATTTATAATTTATATAGTTTTCATTTCTAATTTAATTATAACCAATCATATTTTTTTATTATTTAAATTGATGATTGAGGTTATTATTGAAATGATTAAAAAATTAGGAATATATATATATATATATGGTGGGTTAACCCCCAACCCACTTTAACAATTATAGGTCGGGTAAATCCTAGACCGCCAAAAAATGGGTTGACCTGCATCTAGCCTGTAGCGTGTCAATCCATTTTGGGGCGAGGTAGGCCATTTCCAACTCTAGATGAGCTAGTGTAGAGAATATTGAACCAAGATAGATAATACAAAACCTGATATTGTAAACTATGCGGCCCATGAGAATTTGCGGAAAGCAAAAAATTTATTTGTGCTCTGCTCTGTGGACACACCTTTTGAATATTAGTACGAGATAGTCAGTATAAGGAGAGAAAAGATTAGTATAAGATATAAACTTGATCTATAATTATTTCCTCATATATCACATCCACTCTGGAATATTGAAATGAAGCACCTATAAAAGTTGTTCATGCCAACACAACGATCTCATCTTCTCACCCACCAACCCAACCTTACCCTCCAAGTCAACCTCTCGGCTCTAGTGTGTGTGGTTAGGTGGCAGATGGAGGGCCGCTCTTGTCCATGCATATCTTCCTCCTCTTCTTTCCTATTCCATTCAATCAACACCCTTGCACACAACTATTATTTTTTAAAATAAAACAGTAGTCTGATTGGAAAAAAAAACTATAAAGCTTTATTTGAAATAAAAAAAGAAAAAAATTATGAGAGAAAATAAGAAAAAACTTAACCAAATAAATGGTTATCCAAGTTTTTTCTTATTTTCTTTCTTAATTTTTTTTGTCCCACTAGTTTCTCCTAAGCTAAATAAAAGGTAAAATAATAATATCTAAACATAAGTTTGCCTCTCAGCTCTGCTTTTCCATTCACAAACCAGTATTCTTATCTCGCTTTTGTAATAGCGGGCGCGTGAGCTCCATCGATTGGAAAACAGGGGCTTCGATTGAAATTGCTGAGAGAGAGATTGACCAACTTAGAGCTTATATCTTGTTCACTTATATGTGAATATGTGATGTGCTATTCTCTCTTTATTTTTTGACTGCTTGGGGGCACACATCTCGAAGATGTCGCCATTCCAATTATCATGCCTTCGGATCTCCTATATAATTTTCTCCCCATTTATTTACTCCTCCATTTCCTTGTATTTGCCGTTTAACATTTTACTGCACTAATTAAAAAAACAATTAATATGTTAATTTTTTTTAAATTTTATTTAATAAATTAATTAATTAATGCTATTATTGACTTTCAAAATTGTATATAAGAGCATGACTGAAAAAATAATAATTAATATTATTTTAAAACTTTAAAATAATAGATAATTAAAAATAATAATTTTCTTAAAAATAATCGTTAAAAAGATATGGAAAGAGTAATCACTTCATCTACTATTAATATTTATGAATATTTCCCTCCCCTCTTTCTTTCCTTTTCTTAAAATCCAGAAAATCCCTTTCCTTGTATTCCAACTAGCATTGCACTCATACGTTTCACATGATAGTTTCTTAAATATGTAGTAGTAAAAACTATCATATACAATGAAAAACACTAAACCATTAGGTCTAAGCAAATATGTTCTAGAATCTATATATGAAAAATATTATACAATCAAATAGTAAGAGCAATATGGATATAAAAATAAAAATTATTAATCTATATTATTGAAGACTTCTCTTTAAACTACATTCAAGGTTTTGTTTCTTGGCCTACCATATTGATCTGAAGTTAATATTTTCAAACCTTTTCTGCTTCTCATATATGACACTACAAAATATTAATTGTCCATACGTGAAGATTGGTTTAGAAAGGTATAAGCCAAAATTATACAAACTTTATCCCAAACTTATTGCAAATGATAACATGATAGAGAATTATCACTTACGCATATTAAATGGGAGCCGTGAATTAGAAAGGGTGATAGTAATTCTAGTGTATGTGCCCCTTATAAATAGGACCAAACATCATTCTTGCCTTAAGAACATGCTTACTAGTCGTAATTACAATAAGCCATGTATTATTGCCTAAACCTAATGATTTGTCAATAGTTCGTATCAATATAACTGGTGCACCAACTTTGACTTGTATAGAGTGATTTAGGAATTCCAAACATAAATATAGAATTAAGAAACTGTGTAGAATGAACATCATCAATATAATTAATGTTTTCATCCTACCCTTGATACACTATCAAAACTCAAGTACATCACATCTTCGTGAGGGAGTAGAGATAACATGTATTGGTTATAGATAACATGTTTTGGTTTACATTATTTACTACTAGTAAGGTGGGAGCCAAAATTATTCTATCTCTTAAGTAACATGGGTTGTTGAGATTGTTAAGTAAGTTAAGATATGTGAACTGGACAATACATTAAATTGAATCATCCTACGCATATAAAGAAGATTTGGTGGGATTGTAAATTTTATTTCTCCTTGATTGTTTAACTCAGTGGTTTCCATCATCTATGGAAATGATAATTATCTACTATAGCCTTCTGAAGTTGATGCTAATAACCTCATGTTTATTGTCAATCTTAACACCTTAAAATCTCTCCATATATAAGATAAATTAAAGGCTACAAATACAATGTCCTCTCTAGATCCTCTTGGGATAACTAGAAGTATCTGTCTGGAATCTCCACCAAACACTAGAACCTTCCCTCCAAATGTCATGTTGGCAAGATTTGGGTTTTGTAGCTTTACTATATCCTTCATGCTTCGGTCAAGGGCCTTAAAACAATATTTGTGTACCATCGGTGCTTCATCCCAAATGATCAATGATGTATTGTTAATCATACCAAATTACATCATTTCAGCACATTTTCCTTGAGTTGCGCATTCATATATGTACATACTTGATACTCAGGATAGGAAAATATGGTGTAATCCTAATAATGCATGATAGTATATTTTTGCATTATTATGCATTAGTTTATACCCGGAAAAGATTTTAAATCCTCTTCTTTTTTGTAGGAATTTTGGGAGAGCAATGGAACGGCCCCTTGGAGATCAAAGGAGTGAGAAAGGAGGGAAGATGCTTCTGGAGAATCCACGCCGCGGTCGAAAGAATGAAGCCGCGGCCGCATGCAGACAGAGCAGAAAGATAAGTAAGCCCAACTCACTATGCCGCCGCGGCCACGATCCTATAGCCGCGGCGATAACCCCTCGTCAGCAAAACGCAAAGCTTCACTCGAACGCTGGATTCTTAAGGGGGAGGAGAGCTAGGGCACGGGAGAGTCGGAGAAGTCATTCTGGGGAGCTTGGGTATGCTGGCATTTGATTCTTTGAAGGAGCTCGAAGCTAGGATTTGAAGTTCCGGGCAGATTTCAGCATCATTCCTTGATTCTCTTGCATCTACTTCCTCCTCGTTTCACTTTTGTTCAAAAATGATATCGATTGAGATATATGTTTTGATGATGTTGTTGAACATGAGTGGCTAGTGTTCATTTCTAAGATTATTCTGAACTCTTGCATGGATTGAACACTCATGTCTCTATTATAATTGTAATTAATGCAATCGTTATGTTGATTTAACTCTACTCTTAATGCTTCTTATTGTTTGGCCATCAATAAGATTGTTTAGTTTATTTAAGTTATGCTTGAGAAAGTTAGCTTATATAAAGAACTTGAGTTGGGTCGTATGAGAACTTGAATCTTGCTTTGCTGAGTGACAAGTTGTGTTAGTGGGATAGAGATATACTCATTAACCTCATATAGTCACTTAGGATTTGGATTGAATACGAAGGGTTCATTAATTAGAAAGAGATTATCTAATTAATCACACTAACAGCTATTTGGAGATTCGAGAGAGCATAAATAGTTAAATTGATGTCCTGACTAACATAACCTTGCATTAAGAACAATTGTAAAAAGGGTTTAAGTGGGTATTCATGAAATACAAGGGGAATGAATAATCCTAGATCTCCTTGAATTCTTAAAGTTCTCAGTGTTCGTGTTGCTAATTTTGTACGCTTGTCTTCATAGTTGAAGTTAATTGAATAGTGAACTTCTAAATTACTTTGCTGAAATTAATCGGAAATGCGATGTCCAATGTTTGACCGCTTTTTAATCTAAGTCCCTATGAGAACGATACTCATTCATCGCTTTACTATACCTCGGCCCATACGCTTGCGGTATAACCTGGTGGTGAACAAGTTTTTGGCGCCGCTGCCGGGGACTTAGTATCAAAAGTTCTTTGGTCAACCTTAGACTAGTGTTAGTAGATTAAGTTTGAGTGTAGATAGGAAAATAGATACTTTGTGTAGTTTAGATTCACACACCTTATATTTTTGTTATTAGCTTGATACTTGTTTTCTGTTTTGGGTTTGTAGGTACCTACTTCACGCGCATGCAGGGCTTGGATCCCGACAGATTTGAAGTGATTCTCGAGGGTGAGAATATCTTTGAGGGAGACACTCCTAATACTCATACTCCTGAGCCTCAAGAAACTCCAACCATGAATGAGGGCGAGGCGGATGAAAATGACGTCCGGACTCTTGATGATTTCATTAGTAGAGAGAATGAAGGCTATCACTCTAGTATCCGCATGCCGGATATCCAAGCTCGGAACTTTGAAGTCAAGCAAACGATGCTACAGTTGCTACAAATGAATGGGCAATTTGGTGGAACATACTCGGAGGATCCCAACGCTCATTTGACTACTTTTGTGGAGGTGTGCGATTCATTCAAACAAAATGGTGTTTCTAAGGATGCATTGAGATTGAGGCTCTTCCCCTTGTCATTAAAAGATAAAGCAAAGGCATGGCTCAATTCCCTTCCAGAGCAATCTCTTGATACGTGGGATGAGTTATCAAGGAGATTCAGAGCGAGATTTTTTCCTCGGGGCCGTAGAGCCTCTCTTCGGGGTGAACTTCTATCTTTTGAGCAAGAACCGGGTGAACTCTTCCATGAAGCCTGGGAGCGATTTAAAGATAAAATGAAGCAATGCTCCAATCACGCACAGCAAAAATGGGTGTTACTTGAAGCTTTTTGGAATGGCCTTGATGATGATTCCTTGAATATGCTAGATGCAGCATCTAATGGGACTATTGGCAACATGACAGTTAATGAGCTCTACAAGTTGTATGAGAATCTTGCTGCAAACACAATGCAGAAGGCCAATAGAAGAAGAACCATAAAGAAGAAAGATTATTCACAAGCCTCTAACTCCACGAATGAAATCCTAGATCATTTGAATGCTTTGAATCGGAGGTTTGACAATTTGGAGATGCAAGTAAAGAGAGGAAATACCATGGGGGTAAATGTCATTCAATCCCCCATGGGATGTGAACAATGCGGAGAAGGACATGTCACGGAGCAATGTCCTTATGCTATGGAGAATGTGAATTACTTGAACAACTTTCAAAGAGGGCCAAACAATCCGCAAAACAATCCTTTCTCACAAACCTACAATCCGGGGTGGCGAAATCACCCTAACTTCTCTTGGAGTCAAGGACAAAAGGTGAATCAACCCTCCTCATCCGGCATACGACCTAACCATCCTCCCGGTTTCCAACCTCAAGCTAGGCAATTTCCCATTAAGGAGGAAGAATCGAAAATGGAGAAAATGTTGTCTCAAATTCTAGCCAACCAAGAAACTGCAAGAGCAGAGACCAAGGCCACTTTTGCAATACATGAGACGGCAATTAAGAATCTTGAAAGGCAAATGGGTAGTATGGCTTCTCAATTGAATGCTTTGCAAAAAGGTGGGCTACCTAGTGACACAATTCCTAATCCAAGGAGAGAGGGCAAGGAGGAATGTAAGGCGGTCACCTTGAGGAGTGGTAAACAATTGCTTGAAGTCATTGATCCTAGGGTGAACTATGGGTCAGAGAAAAGACAAGGTATTCCACCCCATTTATTATGCTAGCAAAACTCTTGATGATGCTCAAGAGAATTACACTACCACAGAGAAGGAGATGCTAGCTGTAGTGTTTGCTTTTGGCAAATTCAGGCCATATCTTGTTGGTGCTAAGGTAACAGTATTCACAGATCACTCCGCCATTAAGTATCTGTTTAGCAAGAAGGAGTCAAAGGGGCGGTTGATAAGATGGGTTTTATTGCTGCAAGAGTTTGACTTAGAGATTGTTGACAAAAAGGGCTCAGAAAACCAAGTAGCGGATCATCTATCTAGATTGGACAGCAATGCACAAGTTGATGATGAAGGTGCTATTCATGAGAAATTTCCTGATGAACAACTTTTTGCTGTTGAGGATGTAGTGGATCCGTGGTATGCTGACATTGTAAACTATTTAGCATGTGAAGTGACTCCCCCTGATTTGAAGCTCTATCAATTGAAGAAATTCCTTCATGAAGTGAAATACTACATCTGGGATGAGCCGTACCTCTTTAGGCGATGTGCGGATTCATTGATTAGACGGTGTGTCCCAGAGAGTGAGCAACAAGCGATACTTCATGGCTGCCATGATTCTGAATATGGAGGACATTTTGGGGGGGAGAAAACAGCAGCCAAGGTGCTTCAATGTGGTTTCTTCTGGCCAACTCTATTCAAAGACTCGTACGAGTTTGTGCTTAAATGCGATAGATGTCAAAGAGTGGGGAACATCTCTAGGAGGAATGAAATGCCACTCACCAACATATTAGAAGTAGAGTTATTTGATGTTTGGGGGATAGACTTTATGGGACTACTTCCCAAGTCCTTTAATAATCAATATATTCTCGTGGCAGTGGATTATGTCTCCAAATGGGTGGAAGCCACCGCTTGTGTGGCCAATGATGCTAAAACGGTGATTAAGTTCTTGAAGAAGCACATCTTCACCAAATTTGGGACCCCAAGAGCCATTATCAGTGATGGTGGGACTCACTTCTGTAACAACCAATTTCGGGCACTCTTGAGAAAATATGGTGTAAAGCACAAGGTGGCCCTCGCATACCATCCTCAGTCTAATGGGCAAGCTGAAATTTCAAATCGAGAGATCAAGACCATTCTTGAGAAGACTGTGGGTGTAACAAGAAAGGATTGGGCTACTAAACTTGATGATGCATTGTAGGCATATCGCACAGCCTATAAAACTCCCATTGGGATGTCACCATACCGACTTGTATTTGGCAAGGCTTGTCACTTGCCCATAGAGTTGGAGCACAATGCTTATTGGGCCATAAAAAGGCTAAATTTTGATCTAAAAGCTACTGGTGAAAGAAGATTACTGCAGTTGAATGAACTTGAAGAATTTCGTCTCAATGCTTACGAAAACTCAAGGTTGTATAAGGAGAGAACAAAGAAGCTGCATGATCAGAGAATTCTACCCAAAGCATTTGCACCAGGCCAAAAAGTGCTCTTATACAAGTCAAGGCTCAAATTGTTTCCAGGCAAGCTCAAATCTAGGTGGTCCGGACCATTCACTGTGGTTCAAACTTTTTTTCATGGAGCTGTGGAACTTGAAGGACAAGATGGTGCGAAATTCAAGGTCAATGGACAGAGACTAAAGCATTATTGGGGAGGAGATGTGGATCGTCAAACCTCCACCCTCCATCTGTCGGAGCATAGCTAGAGTGGTGAAGAGTCGGGCTGGCGACTATAAAACTAGCGCTTCTTGGGAGGCAACCCAAGTTCGGTAACTTTTATCTAGTTGTTGTGTTAGTTATGTGTTATGTGCAGTAGGTTTTCTATTTGTTCTTGATTTTATTGTAGGAAGGGTAAGTGCAGCCATTTTGGACCCCAAAGAAACAAATTCACGACAAAGAGCAAAGAAATACTGAATTGAAGATGGCATATAAATAGGGGGTTCACTAAACTCAACTCTCATTTGAAATCCTATTTTTGCAAGTTTGGTAGACTGATTTTTGAGCAATTTAAGGAACAATCAATGCTGAACCTGAACAATTGTGCATGAGTGAAAATTGCTGAGATGTAGTGATGGAATTGAATAGAATTTGGAATATTTCATATGCTTTTGGTTGCCCTAGTGTGCCTATCTTAACTGTTGTAAGCATGGATGAGGTGAGGAATGTGTTTCATTTGTGTGTGTTTGCTGCTGCTTAGCTGGTAGGTTCAGAAGGAATTTCACGTCGCGGCTCAAGAACTAAGGCTGCGGCTAAAAAATTCCAGAGACGTGAAATTCTGGGCATGCCCACGCCGCGGCCCAGGAACCATAGCCGCGGCGTAAAAGATACAGAGAGGGCCTCAAATTTGGTGTACCACGCCGCGGCCCCTTAACCAAGGCCGCGACTTCAAAAATCCAGAGGGGGGGGCACACTTTGATTGTCTCGCCGCGGCCCCATAACCATAGCCGCGGCTTTGTGCTCCCAGTGGCTTATGAACCACGAGTTTCACCGCCGCCATATATTTTGAGCCGCGGCGAGACCTGACAGAAGACTAAAAAGAAAGCCTTCCCCGCGTGTTCTAAACCCTAAATTACTTTTATCTCTTCGAGCCGCAGCTTCTCTCCTCACCTCCATCTCCGGCCTCCATTTCCTGTCCCCTCAATCCCTCACCGAAATCCAACCGAAACCACCTCACCCCCTCTCCCTCGAACTTCATCACCCCCCTCACCTCCGAACCCATACCTGCACTATCCCATTCCCTCGTCATTCTTCCTTCGCCGCATCCTCTTGTCCCCTCCAAATTCCCAACCACCGCAGCCTATTTCGGTCTTGGCTAATCTCGGTGCTCCTCATCCACCTTCCTCCTCCATTTCCTCGGGCTCTGCAGGTTTGTGGTAGCGTTGGCCATCCTTGGCTCTCTCACCTTCCTTGCTTCTCTGTGCCATTTTAGGTAACGCGCCCCAACTCTATGTGTAAACTGAATGTGCAATAGTCGTAGGCTGGATGGTGTGAGTTGAACTTTCTTTGCCCAATAGGAAGTATTTGGGAGTTTGTGGATCACGGCTGCTTTAAGAATTTGGTTTAAGTCTGATTGGGACCTTTTCCTGTTGTTATTGACTCTGCGTGTGGGGACCAGTGGAATGCAAATTGCTGATGTTTGTGAATGTAGGCCATGGTTAGATACTTTATCCTTGTGTTGGTCTGTGGTCCCCTGCTTGATCACTCCCGGGTCTGCCATTATTTTATAGTTGTTCACATGCTTTGCTGCTATCCTGTGTCCTGTGTTCGGCCTATTGGTGGTCCCCTTGGTTGTTGCTTATAGTGAGTGGTTCACTTTGTTAATCGTCTTTTAGCTTAGTGAGCTATTCTGTCTGTTGGTGGGTCAAGCTATTGTCTTCAACTTGTAATAGGTCTCCTGTTTGTAGCTTGTTGTGGTCCTTAGGTTAAATTGTCTTTCTGTCTTTTGAGGTCTTTGAGCTGGTTGTCTTCTATCTGCCTAATGATTGCGTCTTTGCAGGTATGGCCCGCACCAAAAGATCTACTCGATCACAGGCAGCGCCTCCTCCTCCACCCCCACCTCAACCTGAACATCCAGAAGAAGAGGAAAGAGTAGAGCTTGAGAAGCCCCGACCTCTCATTTTGGAGAGATACTTCCCATATAATAGTGACCTACGATTTTGGCAGGGGATAGAGTCTTACGGCTTTGAATACTTGGCGGGGAAACGAGAAGGAGGGTCTCTCACTATGGTCCGAGAGTTTTGTGAGGACGCAGAGAAACGCACCTCTGTGCGGTGCAAGGTGCGGGGCAAATGGGTCGAAATCACTAAGCACCTCATATAGTCAACCTTCCAAATCCCTGTGGTGACCAATTGTAGGTACCGGTATTTCACTGAGCACACTGACGAGGTACCTTATCAGGACATTGCTGAGCTGATTACTTTACCAGGCCGAGCCCAGTGGCACATCGTTGATGGCGTCCACCGTCACATCAAGCGGGCTCATTTGCATCGAACAGCGCGGTACTGGCTGCACTTTATCTGTAATAATCTTGTACCAGTCAGCCATTTGAGTGATGTTAATCGGGAACGGGCCCTCCTCATCTATCTATTCATACGCGGAGAGCCTGTAGACGCAGCCCAGCTCATTTTTTATTATTTGAGGAACTCGATCCCCAAGGCACATTTACCCATTGGATTTCCCCATTTGATCTCCGGGTTCTGCATCAAGGCCGGAGTGCCCCTGACACAGCAAAGGGTGGAGCTCTTCCCACACAAGCAAGAGTTCAACTATGATTCCATCAGAGTAGCCGACATGGTAGAGCCTGGGGAGGAGCAGCCACCGGATGAGCCCGGAGAGGTGGCACCCATTGAGCAGCCTGCACCACCATCACCACCACCACCTGCTGAGGAGTATACGATGGAGCGCTTATTTCTTTATCTTCAGCAGGTCCATCAGGACGTCCGGCACATTAGTACCTCTCAAGCCAGAATGGATAGAAACATCCGGCGGCTGGCCCAGCACTTGCAGATCCCTTTATCTCCGGATGACACAGCCGGACCGTCAGCGCATCGGAAGATGCCCGGAGAGCAGGATTCCACGGATGACAGCTAGCTCTGGGCTTTTATTTTGTTCTGTCATGTTTTTACTCTTTGTTTTGCGCTCTTATTCCTGTTTTTTTTGGATTCCTTCCGTTATTTGCATTGTAGTTTTCATCTCTTTGTGCGAACCTTGGTTTTATTTAATGTCTCAAACTCACTCTGTTGCAATTCTTGGTTTAGGTATATTCCTATAGTTGAGATTTTGGTTGCTGCAGTTTGTTATTGCTTTAATTGCTCTGACATATTCTTTTTGCCCCTCATTTTACCCCGGTGCATTGTTCCTGCCATTGAGGACAATGTCCCATTTAAGTTTGGGGGTGAGGGATGCTTTTGTTTGTTGGGCTGATTTGTTTGGTGGGCTGGATTGATGTGGCTTTAAACTTTTACCATTACCCTTCCTCCTTCCAAATCTTACTTTGAGCCAGATTGTTGAGTTATCTTTTGAATTGAATGCATGAATCCAATGATAGTGGGTGCTTAAATTATAAATTGCTCAGGAAGGGTATGTAATGCTTATAGCTACTTGAATTACAATGTCAATTTCTTGTTTTGTGGTGATTTTGAAGAAACCTTCTGCACACAATAATTGAGGAATAATTTGAATGCTTGTATTAAGAAAGAATGGTAGCAAATTGATGTGCATAGATTGTTTGAATGTCATCACTCTAGAACCTATCTTGGAACCTCTTGAGGCTAATCTAGAACTTCATGTATTTTTGAGAAGTGATTTGGGCATTCTTTAAAATGCGTTTGAGCCTTTCTTGCCTACCCTGATGAATATCTAATCGCTTGATTCCCATTTGAGCCTTAAATTGAAAAACCATGTGAATTGGCTTGTTGGAACCTATGAAACCTTACCCACTTAGCCCGAAAAACCATAAATTACCCTTGATCTTGAGATAATTGATAAGTCACGAAGTGGCGATTAAAGATGGTGAAGGGAGGGGAAATGATGTGAATTGTATATTTGGGTACATGGTTATATTAGCTGCACTCTCTTGAATCATTAAAGTCACCTACTATGTTGATATAAAAAAAAAGACTATTCAGAGAGGTGCAAGAGTCCAAGAATGTTTGGGGTGCAAATGTTCATTAAGAGATAAGTTTGGGGGGGTTGTTACTTGGCTTCATAATATCTCAGAGTTCAAAAGAAGGAAGAGAGATGATATGTAATGCATCATTTATCTCAAGATATTTGCAATCCCTCTGCCCTCTTCATTTCAGTAAGCTATTGATCCTGGCCACGCTACAAGCTTAAAAGTCCCATTGATCTCATAGGTATATGGTGGTTATCTTATAAGTGGAGAGGGGAGAAAAGGTTAGGCATATGAAGTATTGATATTGAAGCATTTTGTTTATGCAGATTGGAGTGTTACTTTCAATCTTGTTACTTGCAGGAAAGTTGCTCTTTGATGAAACACACACACTCTTTGAAATTCCAAAAAAAAAAACTGGTTATTGGATTGAAAGTCATGTAGCTATTGTCATTTAACTCATTCCTTTGTTATTTATCTTCAGTGGCACTTGATGAGGAAAAAGTTCATGCTGCCATAGTAATTAGATAGCTTTACAATCTAGCTGGTTTTCTTTAGTCAGTCTACTCGAGGACGAGTAATTGTATAAGTTTGGGGGTGTGTTAATCATACCAAATTACATCATTTCAGCACATTTTCCTTGAGTTGCGCATTCATATATGTACATACTTGATACTCGGGATAGGAAAATATGGTGTAATCCTAATAATGCATGATAGTATATTTTTGCATTATTATGCATTAGTTTATACCCGGAAAAGATTTTAAATCCTCTTCTTTTTTGTAGGAATTTTGGGAGAGCAATGGAACGGCCCCTTGGAGATCAAAGGAGTGAGAAAGGAGGGAAGATGCTTCTGGAGAATCCACGCCGCGGCCGAAAGAATGAAGCCGCGGCCGCATGCAGACAGAGCAGAAAGATAAGTAAGCCCAGCTCACTATGCCGCCGCGGCCACGATCCTATAGCCGCGGCGATAACCCCTCGTCAGCAAAACGCAAAGCTTCACTCGAACGCTGGATTCTTAAGGGGGAGGAGAGCTAGGGCACGGGAGAGTCGGAGAAGTCATTCTGGGGAGCTTGGGTATGCTGGCATTTGATTCTTTGAAGGAGCTCGAAGCTAGGATTTGAAGTTCCGGGCAGATTTCAGCATCATTCCTTGATTCTCTTGCATCTACTTCCTCCTCGTTTCACTTTTGTTCAAAAATGATATCGATTGAGATATATGTTTTGATGATGTTGTTGAACATGAGTGGCTAGTGTTCATTTCTAGGATTATTCTGAACTCTTGCATGGATTGAACACTCATGTCTCTATTATAATTGTAATTAATGCAATCGTTATGTTGATTTAACTCTACTCTTAATGCTTCTTATTGTTTAGCCATCAATAAGATTGTTTAGTTTATTTAAGTTATGCTTGAGAAAGTTAGCTTATATAAAGAACTTGAGTTGGGTCGTATGAGAACTTGAATCTTGCTTTGCTGAGTGACAAGTTGTGTTAGTGGGATAGAGATATACTCATTAACCTCATATAGTCACTTAGGATTTGGATTGAATACGAAGGGTTCATTAATTAGAAAGAGATTATCTAATTAATCACACTAACAGCTATTTGGAGATTCGAGAGAGCATAAATAGTTAAATTGATGTCCTGACTAACATAACCTTGCATTAAGAACAATTGTAAAAAGGGTTTAAGTGGGTATTCATGAAATACAAGGGAAATGAATAATCCTAGATCTCCTTGAATTCTTAAAGTTCTCAGTGTCCGTGTTGCTAATTTTGTACGCTTGTCTTCATAGTTGAAGTTAATTGAATAGTGAACTTCTAAATTACTTTGCTGAAATTAATCGGAAATGCGATGTCCAATGTTTGACTGCTTTTTAATCTAAGTCCCTGTGAGAATGATACTCATTCATCGCTTTACTATACCTCAGCCCGTACGCTTGCGGTATAACCTGGTGGTGAACATGTATGAACCAATAGCTCGGCCAAATGACTACCTTGCTTGATATTGCATACATAGTCTTCATTAGCTATCAGTGATATACAAAATTAAAAATGTACAGTTCTACCACTAGGTAGAAGTAGTGATGCTATCCCATTTAAAGCAACATTTAATTCAATTTTGCCATTGAATCTTAATGAAACCGACAGATTGTTCCATATATATGTCTTACCTGTGCCTCAATAGCCATATACAAAGAAAACACCACTAGATTCAATCGCCTATGTCATTTCTTCATAAATATTCTTTTGTTTATATGTTAATGATTTGAAAATTCGGGACAACTCATCATCCAAAATGGTTCTATCATAGTTTAGTAGGGATATATTTTCTCATACTATGTTGACTTGTTTAACTTATGCAACTTGTGGTGTGGTGGATTAACTCAGTTGACTTGTTCAATCTATAATTCATAATGAAGATTATGAATTATAGATAATGAAAATAATAAAGTTGTTGTCATGCACAATACCACTGGTCTTTGCCATTGGAAGGTTATGTTGAACTTATGTGAAATTTAACTCTCATGGATCTTTTGATGCAAGCAGGAATCGAGAGGTAGTAGAGTTACTTCCTATGATGCTTCTGGTACGGCCATTGACCTGTGTAGTAGTTCTTCTTATACTTCTTCAGCACTAATATGTGAAGCTATTACTTTAAAGAGAAGCAAGATGATGGCTTGTGATCTGGGGACCAGTTATGCCAAATTTGCATTAATTTGGAATACGAACAAATATATATGCAATTAAATATTGAAATTCAAATATCTACAAGATTATTTTCTTTTTATTTTATTTCAAATTTAAATTCCACAACCAAACTAATGATATTGAATTGGACACTATTCATGATACTTATATTTGACGGAATATGGAGAAATCTCATTCAAACAAACAGCCAAGTTCTTGGAAAATTATAAAGAAAATTCTTAAATGTACGGTGGCTTCGCGCGCACACACATATATAGGAGCATATGAGTTTCATTTATTGCCATTGCTTTCGGCTAACATTACATCAAACCATTAAGATCGTGTGATGTTTGATTGTTAAATACTAGTTTTGGTTACAAATATAAGCAAATTTTGTAAGGTATGATTGGTCCAAAATATAAAAGAAAAAATATAAATTTTTGTAATAATAAATATGATATTTTTGAAATACCACTATCAAATCAGTGAGTATTAATTAATTTAGTATAAAGAAAAAATCATTAACTAAGAATAATTTTAGAAAAAATATATTTTACCTTAACTAATTTCATTGGTATGTGAAATATTTTTTTTTACCTATATTTGAGACTGGATGGTGTAGTTTAAGATATTTAAAAAATAATTTATAGACAAAAGTTTACAAATAAAAATTAAAATCGATTTCAAACCATTTTCTTGATGTTCACAAAATTCAAGAGAAATCTTCACGTATATATGTAATAGTATAAATGTTTTATACCAATTTAAATAATATTTTAAGTAATAATATATATTCATATTCTTTAGAATCTTTTTACTTTTCTCATATTTTATTAAAATTTAAATATTAAAATGAAATTGAGAATTAACAAACAAAATAATTCACTTCTAAAATAAAATTTAATAATTATAATTATAAACTAAAAATAAGAATAAAGATGAATAATAATTATAATTGAATTATTTGTAAAGAATTCAAAAATTAATCCAATTAAAAAATGAAGCAAAAATGCAATATTTTTTTAACATTAATAAAAAAATCCATATATAAAATTTACCATAAAATCTTCCTTGCACATTGCATACGATTAAGCACAAGTTAACTTTCGAATAAAAATCCAGAAATAAATAAATATCTGCTAATAAACCCAAGTTTTGACCCCAAAGAAATATAGACTGAAATGAAAATCTAATTATATAGAACTCATTATATGGACAAAGAAAGATCAACATATGATTACTATTCTTGAATTTCCTATAATTTCAAAATGTTGCATTTTGTCGTTATCCTCATTGTCCCTCTGGTCATATAGACACACATTCACAGCAACTCCTAACGGTGGCACGAACTTGTCTTGTCATGTGCTTCATTTCATCCAATTCTTACCCTTAGTTATTTGTAAAATGACATTATTTAAGTCGTTTCAGCTTTAAACCTCCAAAGTATAAAGATAAACAATCTAGACATAGTCAAATTATATATGAATTTGGTACAGCTAAATCATAGGCATTGGATGTTTTCTCTTCTTTGCCATGCCCACCTGCCAAACAAGGATGGAATCATGAAGATTTACTGGCCTTTTTCCACCATTATATTCTATTAATTAAATTGTAGAGATATAGTTATCCAACTAGACTTCAAGTTAAGATAAATGGAAATAAAAGAGAAAGGAGAAATCTTGGTAAAATTCCAAAATAAGCTAATTTGAGTAATCCTATGAGATGAAATTAAGAAGAATGAAACTCAAAATGCTACATATGGAGTCCTAGCATTAGCTAGCGCCTTGCAGCTTAATCACCACATTATCGTACATCATGGCTACTTTCTTTGCCTAATAACCATCCTGACATTTATTTTCTAATTATTTTCAAGGAGTGAGTTAATGGTATGAAAGCCATGTATGTGAAATCACCAAAAAATCATAATTTGACATCAGAGGATGGAGGAGTATTGTTCATGAGGCAAACAATGCCGCTCTATCCTTGGACTCCATTCCCTTCTTTTATTTTGTTTTTTATTTTTATTATTTTGGTAAATCTCATTTTTTCTCTTATTCATTCATTCATTTATAGGTGGAATCAATCTTTTTCCATTTTTTTAAATGGACCCCACATTCTTTCCTCTTTTTTTTTTAGCTATATTCAATCTTCTTTAATTCTAGATTCTTTTTTATTATATTTCACTAATTAATTAGTTTTGATTTTATTTTTCAAATCTATTTTGATATCAATTTTTGTGTGTGTGGAAAGTTAGTAATGAGATTATTTTTAAATTTAATATCTTTTAAAATTAAATAAAACATAACCTGCATCCTTCGAGCAGATGCGCAAAAAGGAAAATCTAGATATACATACATGTAAGAATGGACTTACTCGCAGGTGTAAGTGTTTCAACGCAAAGCTCGAGAAATGATAATTTATAGTCGGAAAAAAGTGGAATGAATGCGTTATATATACTCGTAAAACCAAAAGATAAATATGCTCTTCATGGACCAATCAAATAGGCAGTAATGAATGGATCCTATTTATAGAAATTAGGAACAACAAGAAAACTCAAAATTTAAATTTGAAATAGTGATAAGCAAAAAATTGGAAAAAATTTTGAATTTAGTAGCATCACGTATGTGATGGGATTTTTAACAAATTGTAGGGGATATGAATCTTATGTGAATATATAATATATTGCTTAACAATAATAAAGCAAAATAATAAAAACAAAATTAGATGTGAAAAATAATAATATATAATATTGCATAAGTGTTGTTTACCATGTATATGCTAATAACTAGATTCTTTTTTTGATAATGCTAATAACTGAATTCTACAAACACTTAATTTATAAAAAATATAATCATTGTAAAAAATAATATTTCTTAAGGAAAAAATACTGTTCATAAGCATTATTATGACCAGTATTTTTCTTTACTTTTCTTATTTTCTTTAATATTTTATTTTTAAATTATTTTAAAATTTTTTACTTTAAACTTTTAATTTTCCCACTCTTCCCCAACCTCTTTAACACTCTTTCTCTAAAAAAATATTTTAACATTTTTTACTTTTAATTTTTATTTATTTAAAATTTTCACATTTTATCAAATATTATAAAATATTTCTCTATACATTTTCTCTTTTTTCTATTTTCTTTTTATTTTCCATTCTCCCTCTTTCCTCTAATCACCTTATTTTGTGTATATTTTTTAAAAATTGTCTCCCTATATTTTTATTCTCTCTCTATTCATGCTCTTATTATTAATTTAACTTCTCTCCCTTATTTGATTTTATCAAATTATATCACATTTGTAACAAAAAAAGGCTTTACATCTTCAATTTATGACTATTTTTTTATTATTCTCTCTCAAACAACATAAATGTATTTTTTATATTTAAATTTTAAATCTATTATTTTTTTACTTATTGTTTATTCAAATTTCATAAATCTTATTTCTTTTTCTTTTTCTGAACTTAATGTTATATATATTCCATAGGATCAATATTTTTTATTTTTATATGTCCCGTGCAAAAACAATCTAGTTATATTAATTTGTGATGGCATAAATCTTGCCAAATTTTACTCAAAAGAATATTGATAATCTTTATTTAAAAAAAGAATATTGATAATTATGCACTGTAATATTTATGTATAGAAGGGTTGTAGAATTTAAAATTCATTTGATATATTTTTTCATTTTTCAGTGTAAAATGTTGAAGAATATATTGTGTGATGTGTAGATAATTTTTTAGAATTTAAAATTCATCCCAACGGATTTTAGGGAGAGTATCAATAATTATATAATATAATATTCATGTATACATATAATATTATGATTATATTAATAAAATTTAAAATTTAACTGAATGGATTTTAAGGGGAATATCAATGATCTAATAATATAGTACTATAATAGTATCGGGCTTTTAGGGGTAGTATCAGTAATTAGTAATGATATTAAATTATATTCATGTACATATATATCATATTGATATATATATAGATGTCGGTTTAAAATTTTAAAGTAATCTAATGCTATAATATAATATAATATATTTAGAGGGAGTATTGGGATTTTACGGGGAGTATAAGTGATCATCAATTATGTAATATAATATTCATATATATATATACATATTACAATATTTATATATATAATGCCGGTTTAAAATTTTAAAGATTATGGTGTGTGAAATATATATTATTTTGTAGAATTTAAAATTCAATTGATATATTCATGCATTATTTTGGGACTAAGTCAAGCAAGAGATTTAGATATAGGATTTGAGATTTTGGTATAATGAGAATTATTATTATTATTATTATTTTTCAATAGTTAGTCAGGTTTAAATTTACCGGAGCTATGAGAAAGCTGTTTTTAGGCTTAAGTTTTTCTGACTCTTCGAAAGAGTTACTTTTTCATTGCTTTTATATATATATATATAATAAATATTCGTTCTGTATGTACATTTTACTTTTTAGACCGAAAGTTCTGTATGTTGTTCGAACTCACGTTCCTTTAAATTTAACAATGAAATAGAATGCATTTAAATAATTTATTAGAGCTTGTCATTATAGTCTAAACTGTGCATTAATTTTTTCCCCCAGAAATGGCCACTACGAAAGAGAGAGATGCAGACAGGAAGACTGAACATTGATTTTTCTTCTTGTGAAAACTTAAGAACATCATTAAAATTAAAAGAAAGACAATAAAAATATAATTCTCAAAATTTAGAGGTTTTTTATTTGCAAGTGATTTCTTTGGACACATTTTCCCCATTGTGTTGTGGCCTGCCTTGCTTGCTGCTCAACTCATCCTCCATTTGGTCCTGGGCCTGTGGTTCGGCTAAAGTTACATGCTGAACAAGGTGCAGCTCCGCGCATGAAAAATTATCTTCTGGCCCAAGCGTACTAAAACAGATCCAACTTATATAATACAGCTGTCTAATTTGTACCGGATGCGGGTACACATTCTTCCTTCAAGTATTGGTGAAAGAGAAGATCCCATCTATATGATTTTTTTTCTTCTTCATGATTTGTATGCCTGGCTATAGCTACCTGCAATTCACAACCAAAGCAAACGAGCAGACTTTCACCCAAAAAAGAAAGACACACTGACACTAATGGCTCCAATGTACCAGTCAGTTACGTTATTTCATATGGGGGATTAATTAAATACTCCCTCCGGTCCTATATATAGGACCTTTTGACTTAGTTCTAAATATAAGACCCTTTACAATATATAAGGTGGTATTTATTATACATTTCCAAAAAATATCCCTATTTAATGTATCCAAAGAGAAAAAGAGAGAGATTAAATAAGGGTACTTTGGGAAAAATGTTGGGATTTTTGGAGAAATCGAGGTAGTTAATTAGTTTTAACTCCCCTTCTTAATTCGCGTGATTCGGTTAAAATGGTATTATATTAAGGATAAGAGGGAGTAATCCCGATACTGCTTCTAACTGTCTGCAAACAATTAGGTTAGTGTGTTAGTGTTGGTGTTAATATGATTTCAGCGCTTTCGTGGGGTGAGGCATTAAATTTTCATTTAATATGCTCAACTGCCTCCTCACCATAGTTGTAATTTTCCCTTTATATAAGCCACACCTCCCCACACTCCTTTTCATCACTATCACTAAGCTAGGGCTACGCACTGTGTGAGAGAGAGAGAGGAGCAGAGATGGCTAGGTGGTGTATCTTGTTGGTTCTTACTCTAGCAGTGGTCTCTAGTGCCAGAAAAGTGCCCACTGACGCTGGCCTCAAAGACCAGAAGAACTTCTTCACCTACGGTGGCATTGGGGGCTTCTCGGGACTCGGGAGCAATGGGCTGCCTTTCGGTGGAGCTGGAGCTGGAATCGGCGGTGGTTACGGCGGTGGACTTGGTGGCGGTGGATTCGGTGGACTGGGTGGTAGTTCAGGTGGAATTGGGGGTCTAGGAGGTGCTGGTGGTGGTGTTGGCGGTGGGGTTGGAGGCGGAGCTGGTGGCGGTACTGGTGTTCTTCCTTACCCTTGAAAGAGTTGAGAACATGGCTTTAATTAGCTTTTCTTTTCTTTCCTTTACCTTTTTCCGTTCAGAAAATAACGTACGGTTGTGTTGTTTATCTGGTTGAAGTATATCGTGAGGGTTTGTCGGGTGAGATAGCATATTTCACTACTTTGTAGTGTTAACTTTCGTCTCGGGGTCATTACTTTAAGGTTTCATCTATGTTTCTTTTGTTGAGTACAAAAGTTACTTTTGGTTATTAATATTAATAGTTTAGTAGTATTTTTTCTGTCTCTTGTGTTTGATATACAGTATTCAATCCCTATTAGTTGCAATACTTCTACGTGTGTACTTACTATCGGATAATCTTTTGATAAGGATACGTATAAGCTTGCTTCCGAGATGTAACCATCGAGAGACTTCCTTTGCTGATAAGGTCTGCAACGTATAAACATATCTTAATTAATTGATTTGTATATCAGAACCATAATGCATTTTTTTGAGAAATTAATGTTTCATAATATAGTGTACTTTACGGATTACGTAGTATAATTTTTTTTTTTTAAGATTGTTCCTAATTAATAAATTTAAATATTTATTTATTATTAAAATATTTCATTCCTAAAATATTTAATGAGGGTAATTTGAGAAAAGATGGAAAATTTTGTTAGATATTAATTATTGCCTTGGTCTGTGTGCGGTAGTTAAAAGTGCACTATAAACTGAATCGGAGGCAGTAATTAAAAAATCCGTGCGCATGAGAGGCCAGTGCGTAACAGAGAAGATCATGAAGATGTGTTGTTGATGCATTGATTGATGGCAAGGCTATATTTTTGTGTTGAAATGAAATTAAATGTGGAGGCAATTAATTGAAAAACGACTGCCATGGGTGAGGTTTTAATTTCCCATGATTAATGATGTTGATAAAGTGGTCCGTTTTTTGGGAAACAAATCCCGGCGATGTTTGATGCTTCTCGTTCTGATTGGATTTCATGCTGTTCCTCAGAGATTAATGTAGGCATTTATGTCTTTTGTTCCATCAACATCTCCAGCAATTTTTGGATCTGTTTTAAAATCCACACCATGGTGGTAATTGATGAGTTCAATTAAGTCTGTATATATATCTGAGATCTGCCAAACATTAGTGGCCGTTTAAGACTTAACCCACATGAAAGAAACAGCAGGAGGGAAGAGCTTATAAATAATGAACCAAAAATACTATTAAGTTTTGCTTTCACATGTAGTTATTAATTAATGATGATGGTATCATCGATCTTACCTTATTGTGTCTGCTTTGAAAAATATATATCTGAATGGTTATATATGTACGTAGTACATATTGTTTTCCTCTTATATTGCTATATATAATTTGAGATTTCGAATTTGTGGTCCGATGTAACGAATTTCAAAATAACGCACGCATTAATCAAGTCGGGGTATTTTGAATTAATTAGAAATATTGAAGAAGAAGAAGAAGCAAGATTTTTTTGAATCTATTTTGTTTTACTTTTCTAATATTTATAAAGTATATTGATTAATAAATTATTTATATATAATTTATATTTATAAAGTATATATATAATTAATTTAATTTAATTTTTTTAAAAAAATTATTTAAAAAAAATCAAAAAGCATCAATCAAGCCCAAACTAAATCAAACTGAATCAATTACTTTTGAACAGACAAAGTTTAACGAAAAGACAGATTGATTGGTTTGATTGAGTTTAATTTTTGTTTAAAACCAAATTAAATGGCGTCAATGATGTGTCGGAAACATGTTTTCCTCCCTGAAACGGTTTTACTTGTTATTGCTTTCTATTTGCCAGGTCGGATGGTGAGAGGCTTCATAACTCAGACTGAGTGGGTAACCAGGAGCTAGGTTGCATTTTTCTTTTTGTTTTTTCGCTAAAGAAAGGTTTCCAACCTATTTGGATACTCCTTACACTGATTTATAAGTGTTTATAGTGAGGAATTTTCAAATACATAACTGTGACCTAATAAACACTTATAACAAAAAAAATATTATGTTGTAAAAATTTTTCACTTATAATTTTTAATAATCACTTAAAAGAATTAAATCATCCAAAATTTTCACATATCCATTAAAAAGTAATTTATCCAAGCATATTTTTTTTTAAATTATTTTTAAAATAAAAATATTTAAACATAAAACAGAGAAAATTAAAATTAACTACTTTCTTTTATTAGTCACATTCTAAAAGATTTTTATGATCATAAATATAAGTCACTCTCTATAAGTTTTTGAAATATTAATTATTTTATTTTTAAAATATCTTTATTGGATCATGAGAAAGAATATTGATTGTTTGAATTTATAATATTTATTACAGGATAAAGATGAAAAATATATTAATTTTAAGATAATTTTAATAATATAATAATTTTTTTTAATTTTAATAAGTTAGTTAAAAATAATTTATATTAAAGATGTATACTTAAAATCAATTAATATAAAATTTAATCCAAAATACACACCAAATCATTAATGAAAATTTTGATGGAGGTTCTGAAATTACAACCGCGTATATATATAGGTGACCCACTGGCAACTTAACTATATATGTCTATAATCTGTAATAAATATATTATATAATACTTATAGCAACAGGGCAGGCTTTTATTTACTCTACTATAAATCTTACACATAGCAGTCCGTACAAGCACGGGCAGTGTGCAGTCTACAGTCTACGTGACCTCACATTCAATGTCATAAATAACCCTCACCTACTTTAACCCTACCTGGTCGTGGTGCTGGTCTTTTATTTTTTAATATTTTCTTCTTCCGTTATGTTATATAATACATATTTTGATAAGTTTATGTTTTAAAATATATTATATTACATAAATTATATTATATTTTTTCATTATCTTTTTAGTATTATCTTTAATAATTAAATCTATATATTTTATAATTATCAATATATTTAATAAAATTTTTTTAATGATTTACTCAAATTATAAATAAATGAAGAAGAGTTTCCCAAAAAATTTCACTCTCCACTAATAATTTATGGGATCTTTAAAAAAAAATGAATGAGAGAATAATTATAATTTATTAATGTATGAAGTATTATTAAATAAGGGTAATTTGAGAAATAATGAAAAAAAATTTTGACTACTAATTATTATTTTAATATGTACATGATAGTTAAAAATATATAATAAATTAGAATTATTTACTATTATCATAATGTTGTTCTTCTCATCTCATGTATACTCTACCGTGTATGTGTCAGTCAATAATGAGCCAGACATACAAATATATATATATGTGTGTATATGTATATGAGAGGCCTTATCTTAGTAGGAGCATGACATCAATTTCCACAAGGAAGTTAGCTTGTGCTACTAAATGTACGTACTGGAGTGGAGTAGTACATGTTAAAGCCCTCATCAGCTGGCAATGCCAAATTATCAACACCTCACAACCTTCTGGATAATATACTAAATGTGGTTGTCAGGGATATTTAGAAGCACTTTTTTTGATGAGTACATGCATATCTCCAAAACCACACATATGTATTTGGAAAATAAATAAATGGAGGAAATTAAACAGAATCCCGTGCCCACTGGGTCCAACTAATTAAATAACACACTCTATTTTATTCGTAGTATTTTATATAATAAATTTTTTATTTAAAATATAAATATTAAATATTTTTTTTATTTTATTCATATTTTTTATTTTTTTTCTTCTTTATTTATAATTATATAATAATAATAGAATAAGATATTTAATAAAAATAAAATAAAAAATATGGATAATTTTTATATTGATTTTATTTAAAAAATAATTTTTAAAATATATATGTAATTTATACAAAATATCTTATAATGTGAATCGGAAGGAATATATGTAGCTCAACTGAGGATGTGTAGTAGCAGCAGCGCATACAAATATTTTGAGCAAGTTAGAACTGCGAAGTAGTAAATTAATAGTAATTAGTGAAATACACAAATATGTAGGAAATGTATATCTACATACGTACGTTTAATTATCGACCAAAACGACGTTCTAGATAGATAATCGATGATCCGCTCACACGTACGTTCTACCAAAACTACTAAAAAAGCTCCATTACTCAATCTTAATTTCATGTTACATACTGGACAGCTAGCATCCACTCTCACCTCAGCACTGAGACTTAACAATTAATCTCTTTCATTCACTACAAGCCACATGAAAGTCCCTTCAAATCCCATCCCACATTCCTCTTAACACACTCCTTAATCTTAACATCATCACCCACTCTCATACCCATTAGGTTTTCCCCACCGGCAAGATCATTAAGTTTATTCACTTATAGTTATTACTACTTCTATATGTATATATATATATATACTCCATCCGGTTCCTATTATAAGATGTTTTTAACTATCGCACGTGGATTAAAAAAAATTGGTTACAGTCTAAAATTAATGAAGAAAAATTCTGACATTCTCATTTTATCTTTAAAGAGAGAATAAAAATATGTTAAATTAATAATGATGGTAGGAGGAGAGAGAAGTTAATTGAGATTTGTAATGAAAGTATTCAATAGGGGTAAAATTGAGACTAAAATTAAATTTATTACTTAACATATTATATTTTGAATCAAACAAATTTTCTAAATAACATCCTATAATAGGACCGGAGGGAGTATATATGAATGCTCAAGGTATGAGTTATGTAGTATTTAAAGCACATAAATGCGCATATATATGTTTTACTAAAATTACAATATGTTGATTAACAATAACTACTTTCTTTTTTTTTTTCTTTTTTCACAACAAAGAATTGAAGGTTTCAGGAGTTAAGTTTCAGAGTATATCGAGAGTCGTTTGCTACGCCTGTGATTTAGTTCTTTTTTCAAAAGAAATGCACGGAATTAACGCTTTACTCTTTTTTTTATTGTTCTAGGGCATGAAAATCTATTTAGTTAAGTTATATTACCGACAACAAATATTCATAATAAAAAAAAATTCCGGTATTAGTATTTAAATTTAAATAGACAGCAAGTATAGTATGCTGGGGAGATAAATGGTGTGTTTGAATTTAAGTTTGCAATTTAAGTTCGGATTTTTCATTGGAATACAATAAGTATATGACTTTTTTTAAATATTAATACAACAAGTGTATAGTTCAATTGGATAACCAAATAATTATTGGCAAATACGTACATTTTTATATTATTATCGAATATTCATGCCTTTAAAAAAATTCAATGACAATAATATAGAGAACTGCATATAAATTTTTTTTTTACATTAGTTGGGTTTTCTTTTTGGTGAATTACATTATTTGGGTTCAAAATGCAAATCTTTTCTTCCGGGAAGATTGGGCTAAGAGGATTTAGCCCATAATTGGGCCCAATATGAAAAGCTACATCTATCTGTCATACACTGGATCAGCCCAAATTATATTCAACCCCAACAACGACATAGACCTTTATTTCTTTTGGGTGGGCCCAAAAAATTCCTTTACATGAGTCATCAGTTAACTTGTGCCCAAAGCCAACTTCTAAATTCATCTTCTCCTGATCTCTTCTCTTTGTTTCCCTGTGTGCCCTATCGCTGCTCTCACTTCCTCCTCAGACCAGCGATTTGCAAATTATGGGTCAGGGAACTCCCGGTGGTCTCAACCGTCAAGGTCTTCCGGGAGACAGGAAACAGGATGGCAGCGGCAAGAAGGAGAAGAAGTTTGAGCCGGCGGCTCCGCCGGCACGAGTCGGTCGCAAGCAGCGAAAGCAGAAGGGTCCTGAGGCGGCGGCTCGTTTGCCTACAGTGACGCCCCTTACTAAGTGTAAGCTCCGGCTGTTAAAGCTGGAGCGAATCAAGGATTACTTGTTGATGGAGGAAGAATTTGTGGCTAATCAAGAGCGTCTCAAGCCTCAGGAGGAGAAGGCTGAAGAGGACAGATCCAAGGTCGATGACCTTAGGGGTTCACCTATGAGCGTTGGTAACCTGGAGGAGCTTATAGACGAGAACCATGCCATTGTTTCGTCATCGGTTGGGCCGGAGTACTATGTGGGTATCTTGTCCTTTGTGGATAAAGATCAGTTAGAGCCTGGATGTGCAATTTTGATGCACAATAAGGTATGGGTTTACTCGTTTCGGTGCTCAATCGTAACATTTAGCTTTCAATTACTCCTGTATGAGTTTATTCGGGTACTTCGCTGTCTAGGTTTAGGATCGAGAATTCCGGTGTGGATTGCGTTTTGCTTGAGTGCTGTAATGTTATTGTATTACTTGCTTCAGGTTCTAGTGTAAGGGGCTTTGTTTGGATGAGGCATAGTGGGGTGGGGGGGAAGGGAATTAAGTGCTTCATAAAATCTTCTTTATATTATAAGGACAACAAAAGGTTTTACAGTAGCTTCACAAAGTTTTTTTTTCTTTCATATTGCCATTTTCTTTGGATTTCTATCTTCCGGGGGATTTTAGAGGTGAAATTTTCCCGTGCAAGGAGAAGGATAATCGTCATTCAACCGTACATGTCATGCCAATCTTTTGATCTCTCAAATTCCAAACACACCCTTAAAGTTGTTTACTTGTTGAGATAATCATTGGTCTCAGACTGTTGTATCATATTGAAGATGATTAGTTGATACGTGCTCAATATATGATGAACTAAAGAACTTCGAATGAAAAACCTTTTAACTGTATCAGGTGTGACATGGACTTTGCCCAAATTATTTTCTTTAGCTATTCTCGCTGTATTTCATATTATTAGATGTATTCACGTTGTACACGTAGGAATTTTGTCATCATTTATGGTTTATGGTCAGGTTCTTTCTGTTGTTGGGCTTCTTCAAGATGAAGTTGATCCAATGGTCTCTGTTATGAAGGTTGAGAAAGCTCCTTTGGAATCTTATGCTGACATAGGTGGTTTAGATGCTCAAATACAGGAAATTAAAGAAGCAGTTGAGCTTCCCTTAACACATCCCGAGCTATATGAAGACATTGGTATCAAACCTCCTAAGGGGGTCATATTATATGGAGAACCTGGAACAGGGAAAACTTTGCTTGCAAAGGTGTGATTTATGATTTTATGTGTTTTCAATTGTTCTATTGGATTTGAATTCAACATTTTATTTTATATCTCACACTGCAGGCACCTAGTCCTGAAGCTTAAAATGCTACTATAATGGCTTCTTGATGTGTTGTTTGAAAGTGTTTTCTCGTGCCTCTCCAAACAATGAATAACTTCTTTGTCATTATCTTGAATGCTCAATTATAAAATATTATTGCTAATGTTTCCTTGATGAATTTCTTCGTTGATTAGGTTACTTTCAGGAATTCTCTTGTTTGCTAGTAATATGTCGGTGGCTCACAGATGCTAGAGGCTTCATATGAAAATTTTCATTTGTAAAATATTGCATGTCACGCTCTGCTTACAAAAGAAACTGCTTCTATTTCTCAATATGAAAAACTTGTGGCAAGTGAATTAATGAACTACTTGTTGAAAAGAGACAGGTATGTGGAGAACCACATTGGTATGAAAATCATGTTCCTATTTAATTCATCATCTGCAGTCTATTGCTTTTTGAGTTAGTTTTTGGATTCTTCGTGGCACTTTTTATCCTTTTTGTTTTGGGGTGGGTGGTGGGGGGGGGGATATGACAGATACATATGATGTTAGTAATACATCAATTTTAGAGAAACAAGTTACGTATGGAAGTTGTATCTTGCAATGGTTCATCCTTCAGGTGGTAGATACCATTTTGCAACTTAGAACAGATTTTACGAGGACAGTTGCATTTGGAAGTTGGAAGAATTTGTAAAATGTAATTAATTTTAATCACAATAGTGCAATTTGGTCTGTGCAACTATAGGCAGTTCCTGACCTGTGTCTTTTCTTGCTATCTATTGTTTTATCTCAGTTACCGCTCCTGATGGACTCCTCAAAAACATATTTAAAACTATTGAGGTCTAAGTCTTGTGTGCTTTCAGGCTGTGGCAAACTCAACATCAGCAACATTTTTACGTGTTGTTGGTAGTGAATTGATTCAAAAATACTTGGGAGATGGTCCAAAACTTGTGAGGGAACTTTTCAGGGTTGCTGATGATCTTTCCCCTTCTATTGTCTTCATTGATGAAATTGATGCTGTGGGTACGAAGAGGTGAGTTGTTGTAAACAACTTCAGGAGTCCACCAGTTGGTTAAGAAATTATCTATCCTATCATGCTGTAGTTGGGGCTAGAAAATGGATGGTTTGATCATTTTTAAGCTTTCAGCATTGTGTTTTTTCTGCAATAATGAGCTTAACTGTTGATATACCTCACAGGTATGATGCCCACTCAGGTGGGGAGCGTGAAATTCAAAGGACTATGTTGGAGTTGTTGAACCAGTTAGATGGTTTTGATTCAAGAGGAGATGTTAAAGTAATTCTAGCTACCAACAGAATTGAAAGTCTTGATCCCGCTTTGCTGCGACCTGGTCGAATAGACAGGAAGATAGAATTTCCTCTTCCTGATATCAAAACAAGGAGGCGCATCTTCCAGGTAGGCATGACTAATTTTGTGAAAGCAATTTGCTGAATCTGGTTTCTGCTTATCCTCTGGGATAATATGCACGATCTATTCTATATGATTAAAGGGCCTTTTGCTTTTAAAATTTAGATACATACGTCAAGAATGACGTTGGCTGATGATGTCAACCTGGAAGAATTTGTTATGACTAAGGATGAGTTCTCTGGTGCTGATATAAAGGCAATATGTACTGAAGCGGGCTTACTTGCTTTAAGAGAACGCCGGATGAAGGTTAGTAGGCTCTTTTATTTATTTATATTTTTTAATACTATTATTGGGGTAGATAATGCTATCACTTTTAATTATTGGAATTATGAAGTTGGGAGTTTTGTTATTAACATTTTAACATGTCGTAAATTCATATATCAAGGCTAAGAAAATATAGCATAGGTTCAATTTCTCAAGGTGAACATATCAAGGTTTGGCAACCTACACCCCTTCAAATTAGTGTGAAAGAAATGAATGGCGACCCACACTTTGGGCATCATTCTTTGTTTTATTTACTATTATAACTCAGAATTTACCTGTGGGTATTGATTATGGGTTGCACTTGTCGTTTTTTTCCCCCCATACAATATTGAAGTGCTTTTATTTCAGAAACTTGTAGCTGTTTGTCTTTGTGGCCTTCTTTTTGTTAGGGGGGGGGGGGGAGAACTATGCCCCTTAATGACTTTTTTTTTTTTGACCAATATGAGTACGTAGATAATACTATCACTTTTAATTATTGGAATTATGAAGTTGGGAGTTTTGTCATTAACATGTCAACATGTCGTAAATTCATATATCAAGGCTAAGAAAATATAGCATAGGTTCAATTTCTCAAGGTGAACATATCAAGGTTTGGCAACCTACACCCCTTCAAATTAGTGTGAAAGAAATGAATGGCGACCCACACTTTGGGCATCATTCTTTGTTTTATTTACTATTATAACTTAGAATTTACATATGGGTATTGATTATGGGTTGCACTTGTCGTTTTTTTTCCCCCATACAATATTGAAGTGCTTTTATTTCAGAAACTTGTAGCTGTTTGTCTTTGTGGCCTTCTTTTTTTTGGGGGGGGGGGGGGGAACTATGCCCCTTAATGACTTTTTTTTTTTTACCAATATGAGTACGTAGATAATACTATCACTTTTAATTATTGGAATTATGAAGTTGGGAGTTTTGTCATTAACATGTTAACATGTCGTAAATTCATATATCAAGGCTAAGAAAATATAGCATAGGTTCAATTTCTCAAGGTGAACATATCAAGGTTTGGCAACCTACACCCCTTCAAATTAGTGTGAAAGAAATGAATGGCGACCCACACTTTGGGCATCATTCTTTGTTTTATTTACTATTATAACTTAGAATTTACATATGGGTATTGATTATGGGTTGCACTTGTCGTTTTTTTCCCCCATACAATATTGAAGTGCTTTTATTTCAGAAACTTGTAGGTTATCTGTTTGTCTTTGTGCCCTTCTTTTGAAAAAAAAAAAAGGGGGGGGGGACTATGCCCCTTAATGGCCTTTTTTTTTTTTTTGACCAACTGTGCCTTTATGATTTGAAATTGCTTTCTATCTTACTTTTAAATCTTGTGTTCCATTCTTCAGGTAACGCATGCGGACTTTAAGAAGGCAAAAGATAAGGTGATGTTCAAGAAGAAAGAAGGGGTGCCAGAAGGACTTTATATGTGAAATATATTCTACCATTTTAGCCACTGTTTTCCTTTTGTTCTAATGATATTGTTCAGCCAAAATATGATATTTGTCTGTATCATGGCGTTTCATCCACAGTTGACAGCATGATATTTTTTTTTGTCCCATGACAGCATGATACTTAAATCTGAACTATAATGAGTTTTAGTTGACATAATACGCCGTCCTTTTTTTTTTTTTTGCGGTAAACAATATCGTGTCACTGTTTAGTGAAATTTAGCGAATTTGCAGCAGCTCATTTATAGATTCACGCAGCCTACCGTGTTTGTAGTTAGCGTATAGTCTCATGGAATGTGCGAATTTGGGTCAGGAGCGTATAGTCTCATGGAATGTGCTAATTTGGGTCAGGAGCGGATAGTGTCTGAAATATTGAGAGCCATAATGAATTAATATGCGTGAGAATTTTTTAATGTTATTTAGATTTTTTTTTTTAGTTTTTTCCCTTACTTTAGAGATGCATCGTACATCTCTCTCACTAGGATCAGGCCAAATTCTGGATTGTTCTCGCCTTGGTTGAATTACTATAACACCGTTGATGATCGAATAATAGCGTTGTTTCTTACTTTGTTTACTACTAAATAAGTATTGTTTGAGGCAGCTAGTTCATCCTACAAAAGTATCCTAGCTGGTTAATTAGAGGTATGGAATGAAATGGAAAGGAATAAGATGAAATGGTTATTTTGTTTTGTTTTGTCTTTTATTTTTTAAATATATGATGAAGTCGAAATACAAAGATGTTAAACACAACAATATTTAGTTATCACCTATTCTAACTCTATTCTCTATCCACTACCAAAGCAATAGTTAATTAAAGCATAGATAGGTATACCCACTACTTAAACAATAGTTATTTAAAGCATAGATAAGGTCAATATGGGTAAGTAGAAAGAAAATTCTTGCCTATCTTATATATATCTTCCATGATGGTTAATAAATTAAAACCAACTTCTCAAATGCTTTTGATCTGAATCGAAGATACTTAGCTGCTTGTCTTGAACATCCCTAAACTCCAAAGGCTTAAGATTCATCCCAACTCCCAAATTCCTCCTTTTTTGGGCCAATCATCCCAAGTTCCTCTTTATTTCAATTAAAATGTTAAGTTCTTGATTCTTCTATATCATACACTAGAGAATAGCTTCTTGCATTAATTAAACTTGCATAAGAAAAAAATAATGTTAAGACTTCAAAAAAGAAGATCCTTCTTCGATCAGCTTCCATCCCTTCTGTGAATGAAGATTTGTGTTTGATTGGCGTGAGAGGTCTTCTAAACTATTCCCTCCAGTTTCCTTATTCCCATAAACTTGAATGGCTTGATTATTTGACACTTCAATTGAAATGATTATTTTGTTTTGTATAAATATTAAGAAAAGAATGTTGAAATCAAATATATATATATTTTAACATTGAAATAAATAGCAATTTATTGAAAAAACGGTAATGCTCCCAGAATTTTTTTGGTGCCCTTCTTCATTCATCCCGCGTTCATCGCGCTCTTTCCTTCTGTCACATTCGTCCTTTCTCACTACTGTTGGCGTCCCTTTCGTTCTTCCTTACAACCCTTTTCCTCTCAACAGCACAGCACAGATACGATAAGAATTAAAAAAAAAAAAGAAAAAAAAAAGCTGACTTGAGGAGTCTAAGTCTGGTAAGATGGATCGAAGGTCATCGACAATGATAATGAAATCCCGCTAGTGTGCCATGTGGACCTCCTGGATCTTCGATTCTTTAATGTATGTTTGAGGTTTTTTCAGATAGAATGGAATGAAAATGAGATGACCAGAGGACTCTAATTATTGTTTGGAAGAATTGTTTTAAGAAGAGATGGAATGGGAAGCGATGGTTTCACAAGTCATCCTATGCTAATGCTATCATGAACTCAATTTTTTGGGAGTGGAGGATCAATAGTGGACTGGAATGATTTGAAGTTAATATTACAATTACAAAATTGCCTCCAACTTTTTGAAAACATTGACAGTGCCTCTAACTCTACGCTCATTCTTTCCACTATGTTAAAATCTTTCCTTTTGCTCTTTCCACAACATCAATCTTTCTTTCTATTTTCTCCACTGTCTTGTGTTGAGACATGATTTTCTCTCTCGCATCAATTTAACTCACAATCTCTCCTCAATCTCCAATCTAAGGTGCTTCGCTTCTTGGTTAATATTATTTAACCAATTCAATTGATGCTTGGATTTTCTTCTATTGGAATAAAAATTTGACTATAACTAAAAAATAAATTTGATTTCTTTTTTAAACAAATAGATTAGTTTGCCCCTATTTGTTCGCTGATAATATAACACTTTTATATTAACTAACCTTCTCATAGCTAATAATATAATAATTAATTTTATAAAGACATCAAATCAAATTTTTTGGGGACTATTAGTCACTCATTACTTGGTCTTTATAATTATTAATTATCTTTGAAATAAAAATTTTGTCCATCCTTTCACCTAAATTAACTCATGAGGTTAATATTAAAAAAATAGTTATAATCCACTTTATATCATTTATTTTATAATAACTCATAATTAATAGTTAAATAAGATTATTTCTTCTCTTCATAAAACTCCCAACTAAAGAAACATTTTGATCCATTCATTTCATGTTTTTTAATTCCACTCCAGTACACTAATAACCATTCTATTCCTGATGGCAAAAAAAAAAAAAAACCCATTCTATTCCAACATAGGCTTCCAAACATACCAAGTCATATAGAAGATAACTTTTTGTTATAGATGTGAATTTGAATTCCTCTGAAGTCACTGGAAAGTCTAGTGTGTCAAACATCCTTTCCTGGTTGGGCCTTTGCTAAATAGTATGCCACGAGTGCCCTGACCAGTAAGATTCAAGATGCTACGCCATTTTAAATCGGCGGGGAGAGGGATGCTATGCCATTTTATTAATTTCTTTTAAATAAAAGAAATATATCAGCTCAATACAGTAAGAACTATTCTAGTCATCATTCAATTGATGGACATGATTGTTCAATATATTTATCGGAGGTTCCAAAGGGGACTATTTAAAATATTTTTTAGATAAAATAAAACAATAAAGGATTATTTTACATGTTTTAACTGGCCAATCTGTTATCTTGAATAAGATTATGAAACCAAATTTTTTATGTACATTAATTTAGTGTAACTTTTAAGTATAATGTATATCATTTTCATTAAAAAATGATAAGAAAATACTTTTTATAATTCAATAGTATATGATTTACTTTCATTTTGGGAAAAAAAAAAACTCAGGTGTATTCCAAAACAGAAATTCAGGGGTCATATTTAGTTACTAAGCAAGACCAAACAATCAAAGGATTATACTTACCGGCATTTCCAATCTTAGGTTTTTTAACCGTTAGTATTCTATTTACTCCAAAGAAACTATAAGAAGAACCAGCTCATCATGAGCTGGGGGGCTTTATGAGGGTAAGGGATGGACGTCAAAATCAGAGACTTGGATCAGATTCATCAAAACTACTTGCAAATAAATGGCTGAGGCTGAGACCAGAGGGAAGGGGGTATGAATCTGGTCTCTCACAGGATACGGTATGGTCACTCCCTGGGACCACCCCATCACATGTTCTCCACCTTTCTTTCTTCATTATCACACCTTCCCTCTTCCTTCTTTTCTTATTCCACTACGCGTCTTCCCATGAGCATTATCACGGTTTGCCTTTTATTTCTTTTAAATAACAGTAACAACAAAGAGACAAAGTAATAAGAATGTAATAGCATTTGTATTTGTGCCTTTTTATCTGCTCCCTCTTCCCGTATCATAAAGGACAGAGAGACAGACCATGACTCACACACACACACAAATTTTAGGGGGAAAGGAGAGGGATAAGACTAACAATAATAATGATGACTTCAGAATCCCTCTTTTGAAAATGGAAATAATAATTTTACATGTTAGCAGTGTATAGATTAGATTGCTACTGAGAACAGCTAAAAAGTTCGTTCTCTTACACTACAAAACTTGGCAGCTCTGCTAAAGGATGCCGGGATACTAAACCTGTAATGCACACACAAAGTCCATTGTTAATCAAAACTATCATTATTCCATGCAATATCACACCTTCAACACTTACAATACCCTACCGTTGTCAGTGTTGCTAGTTCCAGCTATAGCTTCAGTAAGAAGCGCCATTCAAATCTTTTTGCCCCTCACCTATTTTTTCTGGTTCCGTCCTTGATATAGTTACTCTGGCAACCAGCAGGATTTAGTAAAATTTTATAAGGAGCTAAAAGAATTATTAATGCTGATCTATAATGTGAAGAAGAAAAGCATGCCCTGTCTCACCAATTCACAATTATGTTGCCGCATTAATTTAAACAACCAGATCCTGAGGTTAATTTATGTTCTCCAGAGGCTTGATCATGAGAATGAGACCCAATAATACAATATGCATAAAGTAAATTTTTGCATCATCAACCGTCCTTTCATTTCCACCATAACTAGCAAATTTTTGTAGATGATTAAGATAGAGCATCATATCCGTACCTGGTTGATTATTTTCTGCATTTTCATGGCTCTTGCTGGTACTTGATTTGCTGACATTTGGGTTGTTCACTGCTTGATTCTGTTAAAGAAAATGGGTCTCATAAATAAATGTGCTCATCCACTGAAACTCATGAAACATTGATCTTGAATTGTGATCAATCAAGGGAAAAACAATTCATCAAGAATCAACGTCTAGCATTTCTCATGCACAAAAAAACCAATTTTGCACAAATCACGTATAAAAGTAAACAAATTTGTTCGACTTTAAGTCTTGGCAGCTAGTGCAGTTCTCCCACTGCTTATCATCTCAAGAATTACGTAGTGAACGAGGTGCCAAAATAAGACTGATTATACAGTAATAGTTGTAAACCTGATAGGTCAGAGGTAAAATGAAATTGTTTAAAAAAAGAAAAACAGTAGTAGACAAAATTCACCTGCATGAACTGTAGATGCATCTGGTGGGCACCAAGGTATTGCTGATAAGGATCATTGAAGTTTGGAATCCGTGACTGATTGGGATCAGGTGTGACAAGAGAAGGAAGTATATTATTTTCTGATTGATTTGGTGCTGCTGCTTGCATTCTAGATGGATCAGGCTGAGGGGCAGCATGAGGCATATGGAAAGGAGGCATAGGGAACCTTGGTCCCAATTGAGCGGCTGCTGCTGGTGGCAAAGCAGAAGCGGTTAACATATTGGGAAATGGTATCAGTGGCCTGTTCATTCCCATTTCCATGCCCATGCCCATTCCCATCCCCATTCCGATTGGTGGCATATACTGCTGGATTCCAGGAAACATCATCGGCACCATCCCACATCCCATGGACATCATCTGCATACATGAATTGTACTCATGATTGATGATATCTGACCATGGATTGAAATAAGCATGACGATGCCATATTGATTGCGACAGTTACAATACATGCCTGAATTAAGGGATGTGAAACTTCTTCTGAAGAAGACTTTTGAATAAGAATGCAACATGAAGCTTGTGCATTTTTACCAAAAGGTTTTGTTCAGGACAAGTTAGTCTGCTTAAAGATTTGATACATTTATAGGTGTATTTAAAGAGAGAAGAAACCAAGAACCTACCTGCACTTGTAACTGAAGTGACTTCAAATATTCAATCGCTTCATCCAGCATTGAAGCTTTGTCGGACTGATTCAGAAAAGCAATCAAAGTTATAAACTAATATTATGAAGAAAAAATGACTCCAAAATCCTACTCCCCATATGCTCAAGAAATAAGTAGTGAGACCTTATTGCACCGAGGTATAAGTTCTTGCAAGGCCCTCATCTTTTCATTAATCCTATCTCGACGCCTCTGCATGTGAATGTAATAATTAAAGGAAAAAAAAAAACTCAGATTATGAAGCGTGAAAAGTATATGGATATGTAAATTGCTTAAGTAATGCAACGTACTGACCCTCTCTGATAGATTATGGACCTCTGCAGCACGAGATCTTTTAGTAGATGATGATCCACAAATTTGTTTTTTGGCTTCAGCAGATTCAACATAGACGTCCTTTTTTGCAGCAAACCAAAGAGAAGTGAGAAGCAAGAATACGCAAGAAGCATAAAAACAAAAACTTGAAGATCAGAAAGAGACAACAAATATGGTAAGAGCTTTTGATCTAAGTCATGCCCCGTTTCAAGTGTCTACTTCTGAGTGCACTACTTCCAACTTTAGTAGGTTTATGTCAGTTCTCAGTGCGAACTGGCCATGGTTTGAGTCAACGATAATCTAGTAGAAAGCATCTCACTGGCCCAAAAACTTCTCGTTCAACACTGGAATAAGTACATAACCTTGGCTAATGATTGCGTTTCTTACTATTTTTAAGCAAATATATGGAATCCTATTTATCCAATAGGTTTAGTCATCTCTACCAATCGCTTGAACGAACGTCGAGTCAGTTTAGGGAAAGAAAAATATAATACAACATCACTATAATCAACTCAAACACGAATTTTGAACAAGCTAAAATCTGAGCAGATTTTTCCTATTTGTTTAATTGAAAATAAAAAAAAAACTTTTTATTATTTTTTATCAACTACATTAACTTTCCTTATAATATGACTACATTATTATTTACACTACACCCTTTTGTTTCAAAAATCACATTTGATTATCAACTTATTTATTTTCAATTAATAGAGTTCATCTTTGTACAATAGATTTTTTTTCTCAGAAAAAAAATTAAGTAAATAATTTTGCTGTCATATTAAAAATGAAATCACAATATTATAGAAGATTTAGTTGTCCTCATTGTCATACTAAAATATAGTTACATTCTTATATTATATAAAATAATAATAAATTAAAAGGTTTCGGATTTCAACAAATTAAATATATATTAAATGCTGAGAAAATTACATATAATTTTTTAAATAAAACTATGTATAAGTATAATTTAATTAAAAAAATTGATACAATTTACTCACATCACAGGCCATCGGAACTCTAGGATAGTGCTCACGTTAATCCACGTCACTCATCCTGCGCACGATAGCCAAGACGCATAGGGAATGTGCGAGAGAGAAGAGGAAGAAAATACGATGGCGGAAAACTCACTCACCTCGCTGTGACAGTCTGACTCGTCGGGTTCCCGGCCCTTCCGCTTCCGATCTTCAGCCGGCTGTCTCCGCCCCGGTTCAGCACCCCCGCTCGAACCTCCAGGCGATGACGTGGCCAACATCTCGCACGTCGTCGCGTCCCTGAATCCAGTATCTCCGCCGACGGACGTTGTCGAAGGCGCGGAAGCCCCAGCAGTGCTCAGGGTTCCAGGAGCGGCATCGCGTTCTGTTAGCTCCGCCGAGGTCCTAAAAGTCTCCGAGACTCTGGAAGCCGACGCCATCACGGCCGGAGTGTCGCATGAATCTACCACCGTCGATTCCTTCATTACGGTCTTTGAACTCGACGGTCCTGGTTCAACTCTCGCATTGTGTTTCGAGAAATGCGCGAAGTTCGGGATCATCGTCTGCACCTGCTCCGGCTTCCTCGGGGGCGGAATCGGCGGCCGTGGAGCTACCGACCTCGAGGATTGCCGGAGTTCCGTTGTTTGGGACGTGCGGTCAGGATTTTGCATGGTACTGTTATTGACAGTGGGCGGCTGCGGGTAGAGGATGTCGGCGCAGAAATTGTGATCCAAGGGAGGATCATCTACGATGGGATAGTGAAGCCAGGAAATCATTTCATCTTCTTGCATGAAGATATGTTGATTCTGATCGTTTTGTTCTAATTGCTGTGAGGGTTGAATCTCCCTCGCCGTCGATGGGCCAGCTGGAATGATGCTATCGGTGTACCTATCTGGCGGCGGTTTTCTCTGAGGTCGTTGATTCTGGCTCTGCAACACGACCTGGCCGTTTTGCCACAAGAGCTCCATGATATCGTCCTCGGGCCTGTTTCAATTTTCACTTTCAATTAGAGGAACCAAGCTGTCTGAAGAAAATCAACTTGTTCGGAGTTTTGTTTTTTTGGAGAGACTGAAAGGAGCTTAATTACACGGAGGGCTTCTTTTGGCGAGGCACCTCAGAAGACGTGGGTATTGGGTACTCATCGTCATCCATTTCAATTTCGAAATCTGGAACACAGTGATTCATACTGCTGCTGCTGAGTTAAACAGTAAGGAAAACTCCTATAAAGAGAAGCAGCAAAATTCATAAGAAACAATTGATCAAAGCCCAAACTATCAATTGATAGAAAAAAGATAGCTTACCGGTGCAACTCTCGTGTAAACTAGTCACCATTCAGCAGCATGAGCTAGCTGTGGGTCTGTCAATTGAAGTATTGAAATTAATTAATATAGTAGTTTAATTTGATGGTGGCTGGATTTCTGGGAAAGATGTGGCGTCGATGGGAGATGATTGGAATCTCGATGAGAAATTGTGGAAAGATGAATGGGGTACTAATTTTGTGGAGAGATTTCGTGTTGCTCCTTGTTTGCCCTTTTGCGTCAATTTGGTTAGCGAAACAGAATATAGTAGCCCCAACCCAATACTCACAGATAAGATGTCTCTCTCCGAATAATGCGAAGCAAAAGAACGAAAAAGTATTTTGACGGTTTGTACTATATTCACCTCTTCTCCTTTCTCGCCCTATTCTCTCTAATAGTTTGTTTGGTTAGAGGGAAATGGGGGAAGAAAAAAGAAGGGGAGAGAAAATATTATTAAAATTTTTTTTTCCTTTGTTTGACAATCAGGAGGGGAGGGAAAATATTATTAACATTTTTCCTCTCCCCCCTATATATTTTCCCCCCAAATTGGGGTAATTTGGAGGAAAAATGTGTTATTGTGTTCAAAATGATCAAAATACTCTTCATTTTTTTTATTACTCGGTCACACAATATATTGGTAAGTCTTGTTCTTATATTAACTTAAATAAATTAAGGGTATAATAGTCAAATTATAATTATTTTCCCTTTTTTCCCCTCGTAATCCAAACGAGGTAAAATTAAAATCCTTCCATTAAAATTCCTCATTTTCCTTTCAAACGAGATAAAATTAAAATCCCTTCTTTTTCCTCCCCTTCCTTTCTCTCCATTAAAATCCCTCTCCTCCCTTTTCCTCCTTTGAACCAAACAGACCATAAAGTATAACCCCATTTCTTCTTTCTCGGGCCAATAATAATATTGTAAAGTATAAATTTAATCTGGTTTTTTTAATCCATTTATTTTGTGTTGGTTTTCATGAGTACAACGGTTGTCAGAACAGTGAGGCGGATGCGTTCTGGAGGAGTGGAGGGCGCCCCTTGGAGACTTTACATGGGTAGGTGGGGCCCACGTAAACTTATTCGTAGTGTATTCTTTAGGACTTACTACTACTTTTTTTTTTTGGGGGAATTAAACATTTTGGCATCGCAGTTCCTTTACGTATTTTGAAGAGACAATCTACGGTACGGTGTCCGTCTGTCCGATGTACTACCATGCTCACGTAAATTGATTATTCCAATCTTTGATTAGTGGCTCACATTAATGGATAACTTTCCCCCTAATGATGTGGCAAAACAAGCGTTGCTTTCCCATTAAACTAATTTTCTTTTTTTTTTCCACCGTGCTCTTTTTTTTTCTTTTTCTTGACACCATGTTCTTTTAAAACTTAACAGTTATATTTTCAACGATTATATGCAGTTTAGAACTTATATTTAATGCAAACACTGAAATTTTCGTTGAGAAGAAACTACACTATTATATGTGAAATATGTCAACATCGAGATAATATCTTAAAATAGTCCATATCTTCGAATTTGAGTGATCGAGAGTTTGCTTTATTTAAAAGCTGGTAGGTACAGTAAAAAGATATCTTAATTTTTTTTCCTTCTTATTAGGTACAAAAATTAAGATTATAGTATACGTTCTCTTTTGTAATGATGATTATATTAATACTATTATGACTGCTTTTTTACAAATTTTTATTACATAAAAAGTATGAATGAGTAGTATGTGTCAATAGTAGATTAAAAAAAAAAAGTATTTGTCAATACGACTATACTAACATTAAGATCTTCCATCCCATTGATTAAAAATTGTCATCTGCAAGATGGGACGCCAGTTTACACCTTCACTTATTAATTAATAGGTTTTTTTTCTTCCTTTCTTATGCGACGCCTTTATCAAGGAGATCCAAATGTCCTTTTATATATGTGAGTAGCCAAGACTTGTCTTCTTATGTGCATATTTACGTGCATGCAAATTGAAATTTTGTTGGTGCACTGACACTTGCGGTCCATTTGATATATACACACACAGCAAACACTGGCAAGAGAAAGATAGTTTCAAAACACTTCGCGAAAACACCGCTCTAATTTATTCTGGAATATTGTTTTCTTTTTGGGTACAATATAAAAACAATTTTTTATGGCCAGAAATATGAAAACATTTTTCATGTCTTGCAGGAAAACTGGAAAATAATTTTCATTAGACTTAACCGATAGAATTATTTAACATGAATTCCTCTAATAAATAGAATATTTGAGTGGTAAGATTAATTTGATATTTGAGTGTTGAAATCTCTCTTTCTTTCTTAATTGGACCTTCTAATCATTTGAGAGAATCTATATTCAAATTTATTACTATATACTCTTTTGTTATTATTCAGCTTTTGTTTAACATAATAATTGCTGTTTTCTCCCGCAGGATAGACTCTGATAATTAATTAAACACGATAGAGTGGAAAAGGACAATTAACGGTAAACCGTCAATATTAAATTTAAAAAAAGTAGCTTACCACTTGCCACTTTACTATTAATTTGTTTACTTAAAACCATTTCACATCTTTCGAATTCAACTTAACATCTTTTTTGTGTGTGTGTATTTGGAAATACGACTTGGAATTTTCTTATTTTGATTAGAAACATATAGTTTTAAACAAAAGTAATAAAACAAGTTTTTAAATAGTATGTATTCTTTTCAAACATAATTTTTTTTTTTATTTTTTCGATTGTTATGCTAAAAGAATTGTTTCATGATGGAGTTTAAAATCTACTTAATTACTCTTGTCATCATGTTAGGAATAAAATCATAGTACTATATTGTATAAAAGTAATTTCATTAACATAAAAAGAGATAAAAACTTTGTGTAATGCATATTAAGGATTGAATAATATTTTAACATAAACAATATCAAATATTAATGAAAATTTATACCAAACCAAACTATAGATGCCGTGCTCCTACGAAATTCAAGATGAACTACATATATTTATGATTTATAAGCAGTAGTACAACTTTCTGTAAATTTTATAATATATTGATTATTTTGATTTACAAATCACATAATTAGTAATTACTTCCCTCTAGTAAGCTTATCCACCCCTCCACCCAAAAAAAAAAAAACACACACACACACACGTATATGAATATTTCAATATTTTTAGCATAATAGAAAATTGATTTGATGTGAAAGGAATCATTTTATCTCCGTGATGGGCAGATAAATGCGATGATAGATGTGAGCTCACGTGTCCACCAACATTCAGCAAAATTGTGACACGTCCCTCCAACACTTCCTTTCTATTATATAGACAACACCTTCACCTTTTAATTATTGTTATTTCTTTAAAGTTATTTATTCAAAATTTAAATTTAAATGAGCTTGTTTATTACAAGATAATAAATATATTTTTCATTAATAACATAGTATGTATGTTTCTGTTGAAAAAATTGCATGATTATTATTTATATCAATATTGTATTACTACTAAAGTATTATATATTTATTATGTTTTAATTAAAAAAATTTAATAATGAATACATTAAAAAATACTCCCTCCGGTCCTATATATAAGACATTTTACTTTGATCCTAAATATAAAATTTTTTACAATATATGAGATAGTATTTATTATACATTTTAAAAAAAATATCCCTATTTAATGTATCAAAAGAGAAAGAGAGAAATTAAATAAGAATAATTTTAAAAAAATGTTAGGATTTTCAGAGAAATCGAGGTAGTTAATTAATTTTAATTCCAATTCTTAATTCACGTAACTCAGTTAAAAGAGTCTTATATTAAAAAGAAGTATATTGTTTCGTTGTTTATTTAAATAGTATTGCCTCAATCATTTTATTTTACATTAATAAATAAATGGATGGGAAAGCCCAACCATATTAATTATTAAGCAAGCTGGAGACAACACAAGACAATGCCTTGGCCTAGCTTGCTTGATTGTTTCAATTATATGCAATCTAAACCATACTTGTCAATTCCTACTCTCATAACTAATTATGATTTCTCTTCGATGCACAGTTTGTCTTATTGACCTAAGAATTTCATAATTAACACACCCCAAGACTTTTTGGTAACTGTAACTTGGACACCTTCTTCAATGTTAGGAAAGTGTGCTGCTTTAATTATAATCTGTTTATTGCTACTAGTAGTTTTTAAAATGATGACATTACAATGATAGACTAAAATAAAAAGTGAAAAATATATAAATTTTATGGAAGGTTCAAAGGGTCCAACGCACGTTTGAAACGATTAAAATACCCCCAAAGACAAAGGTTATTATGATAGTGAGAGAGGTATGTAAATGTAAGTTATTATTATTATTATTATTTTGGTGAACAAATGTAAGTTACTATGATGTTGAGGGAAGTTGCCACGTGGGTATAAATATATATATATATATATTTAATACAGTGGATATAAATATGTTACTGCGGTATTCAAGGACGTACGTAATCATGTGTGTATAGCCATGTATTTTAGTGATTTAGAAAAGGAAGCCGAGGTGTTTATAAACTGTTGAGACTGAATGGAAGCAGAAAATAATATTTGGTCGGTAATTACTCATATATTATTGACATAGTAATGTAAAAGTAAACAATGAAATTAAAAATTGTAGAAGGAATATAATATTGGAAAAGAATGAAGGGCCCACATGAGCGTGAGGAACGTAATGGATATATAATTAAATATTGGGAAAGTAATAAATGAGAGATTAGAAAAAGACTAGTGGGTGGGTGGGTGGGAACAAATTAAGATCGGAGGATGAGGAGCATATCATATTGTAAGCTCTATCATTTTCATATGCACTGTCTCTGGAGATAGGGGCATCTTTGTATGACCCGTTGATTCCTGTGATTTTTTTTTATTTCCTTTTCTTTTTTCTTTTGATGGGTTGGAATATTCGGTCGATCCAGTTAATTACGTGGATGCCACTAATATCTTTTGAAAGGCCCAGGAAAGGAGGAAATACATGGTGCCAATGTTGGGGTAGCTGAGATAGAGATTGATTTTGGTGAAGCTTTGTAATTTGATGGGCACCACCAACCATCAACAGGGGTAGGGGTGGTCATCACACAAGAACTAGTGGTGATAGTTTAAGGGTTATATATGTGTATTTGTGTGTGTGTGTGTGTGAGTGTCTATATATATATATAGAGAGAGAGAGAGAGAGTGAAAAGATTGAAGGAGGAGGAAAAAGGAACGGTTGTAATGAAATATGGGGAGAGGCAGAGGCAGAGGCAGAGGCAGGGGTTGATATGTTGCTGAGGGTGTAAGAAGGAGTGGGAACAACTATTGTGAAGTCAGACAGTGGCCTATCATTTTCCACATTCTTGGAGGATTATATTATATTATTCTGACCGAAAGCAAGGATTAACTATTTTGGGAAAGGACATTTTGAATTGCTTCAAAGAATTGTTTAAAATAAAAAATGATGTGTTCTTGAAGGACATGGTAAAATCATGTGAAGGATTTATTTGGAAAACAAAATGTTAGATGAATTAGTACATATGGGCCGGGGGTGGGTGTTTAGGGTCGCGTTTCATGAAGATGAAAGAGAATGAAGTGACCAATAAAAAAAAAGAGGGAGAAGAGGAAATAATAATATGGATGGAAAGGTGGGTAGATTTGTCATTTCCTCCATTCAAATTAATCAAAGTTCAATATCATTGATATGATTCATTCAAAAATATCACTAATAATAATTTTAAATATTTCTTGCAGCTCTAAACAAAATCTTTAAAGAAAAGCATGCATGACAATTTTAGATTCACTAAACATTAATTCTCTAATACTTCTAAAACAATTTGATTTTTTAAGGGACTTAATTATAAATTTACAAACTTTAAATACTTGAATACAGCTTTCCCCTTATCTTTCATATCATTGGATATAAGTCCCAAGTAAAAACCAAAAAAAAAAAATCAAGTTAAAGTATTAGAGAAAATTGAAATCCAAAATTGGCAAGGACTGATTGAGATAGGCAAACACAAACCAAGAACATCCTTTATATTTTCAAGACAAGAACACAACACAGCGTCTATCATCTGAACCAAAAAATTACAGGTTGAAAAGCAACAACCCCAGCAATATAGAAAACTAAAATAAAAAATGTCCAAATAATTGCAAAACCTATCACCAAAGGACCAAAACCATTTTAATACACCCAACACCATTTTTTTAAAACTACCATTTACGCACTGTATCCCCCCGACACCAGCACTCTTCAAATCCAACTCCAAGGGAAAAAAAAATATAAATAACATATTTATAAAAAGATGAGGTAGGGATACAGAGAAAACCACCTCAAAAAATTTATGCACGCAATATACAAAATACACAACAATGAATAAACACACCCCAAACCCACTTAGTTTTCTTCCCAATGAACCATCTTAATCTTAATCCTGAGTTGCATCAATAGCCACTCCTGTCCTGGCTTGCGAGATTCGATTTGCATAAATGGTGACCAACTTCAACTGTGTGCTGTTAAGCCCTTGCAAGTACGGCAAGAATGCTTTCCCCAGCATGATATATATGTCCACTAGACAGAAAACAACAGTCTGTACCACCCACCATCAGCATCGAATGAGAATAATGGTCGAAGAAAACTACACATACAGATATACATACACATGTACAGATACAAAATATACGGGTGTATAAATAAGATGTATGAAGTAAAGCACCATAATCTGAATTCCCCAGAACATTGCCTCATGTACCTTGCGAACATCTGCACTCTGGTTTCCAAAAGCTTCAAAAAGCGCAGGCAGAAATGAAGGTAACTGAGCCATCAATTCCTCCTGGGAGAATCGGCCCAAAAGCTAAAGAAAAGAATGACACATGTTACCCAAGAAAAATGGTTTATAAAGCAAATCTAACTTATGCACTACAAAGGCTCACTTCTTTGCTGAACAGAAAAAATGGAATATGTTAAAAAGTGGAGGTAGGTTTAAGCATGTTTCATAAAAACCATCACTAGATACAATACCAACAAAAGGTGGTTCTAGTCAATTACCTTTGTCAAGCAATTTATGCAAGTGACAAGAGTTTTCTCATCCTCAGTGACCAGTAAAGGGACAATAACCTGAAACATTCGGAATTCTGAGTATCAGCTTTAAACTGATAAAAGAACCCTCACCCCTTTCTTTATTGCCAACCACTTTACTGATAGGAAAGACCATGATGATGGTAAATTAAGAAATACTTACACTCAAACATCTGAATGGATCATATTGAGACAAAACAATGGTCAGGCAGTGCTCTGCTGCATTTGAGACCTGAATAAGGGATGGAAAAGACTGAGACTGGAAAATATGGAGCACGCCACAGAATATACCCACACACACAAATACATATAGCAGAATAAATTCACTTACCTTGGGATCAATATCCTTAGTAACATGAAGCAACTTCTCAATAACAATTTCAATTGAATCTTCCATGGCATCTTTCTGGAAAAAACAAAATGGAAAAACCAACCCCATATTCTTTTTATGTCAGTCCCACAAATGCCTAGAGGATTAAGCAAAGGCATAATCAACAGCATGGCAAGGAATTAGAACCTGATTTTTGAGCATTTCAACTATTAATGAAAGAGTAAGCTCTCTGATTGAGGAATCAGAATCATCCAACACCTCAAGCACCACTGTCAATATCTGATTGAAGTACTGCAAGTTCATGAAACTATGATTATATAAGGTACAAAAATCCAAATTTAGTATAAATTACTAGAAAACAGGTTTCTTGTATCACCAATTACATCTGCCTGCTCATATCATTTTCAAGTTGGTTGCATTGAAATAATAAGTTTAACGGATATATAACTTCAATTTCAAATGAGTCAGAAGGAACGTAAAAGCATTGGAGACACTCACTGCAACAGACAGAAATCTAACATGATTTTCAGACTCTTTCGGGGTGTGTGTGGATGAAGGGAGCAAGAGAGGAAGAAAGTATGATCTTTGAGATAGAACAATGAAACAGCATTACTTTCAATTATTTATACAGACATTTAGCACCAAGCATGGCCATATCAACTATCAAATACAAAACATTAAACCAAGCTTGCACAGTCACAATCAAATGAACTTCAGTACACTGGCGCTTCCATCCCAAAGCAGTTTGCACCTTTAGGAACCAGCCATTGACAATCATACAAATCGAGGGCAGAAGGAGAGATAATCAATATCAAACCAAATATACCTTAGTCCAAACAGAATGATCATTTGCTCTAGAGGCTTCAACCAACTGTTGAAGTGCAGTCTTCTTACTTGAAACTGAGCTTCCATCATCCCCACCGCATATCTATCATAAAAACAATGGCTACATCTTATCACTAGCAAGATGATGTAGAATACGACTATTAAAATAAAACCAAAAGAATGTTCTGCTACAAAGCTTCCTCTCATACTGTTTGATTTTTGTGAGACGTGTTTTTTCAAAGTTCAAAATTGATCAGCCATTAGTTTTTACAATGTAAAGTGCATGGCAGTTTCTGGAACACTACTTGCCTTTATGGGGAAGTTTTGGGTTTGTACCACTGCCTTAGATGGTGTTGTTATCACTAATTATAAACGTCTTGGAAAAGGTAAGGCTAGTAACTATTGAAAAAACAGGTAGGGATAGAAAAGTTTTATGGAACTGTGCACCATTGGCTGGAGTTTTGTGCCTTTGGCTGGAGGGCAAAGCTAGTGTTTTTAAAAAGTGACTTCACTTGTATCTCCTGCAGGACAGAGACTCAAATCCTTGGCTTCCTTATGAGTTAAAAGGTGTTCTTTTTTTCTTCTAAATCTATCAGTCTAATTGATTTATTTTTTTCTTTTTCTTCTTAGGGTTCAAAAATGTTTTGTTCTCCTTTCTTGCACTATCTACTTCATAATATCTTTTCAAAACAAATTAAAAGGACAAAAAATAAAAAAATAGCCTCATAACTCACCTGATGAAGAATTTGAGGAATGCTGGGACCTGTGTCTGTCAATGAGTTAATATTCACAGCTTCTGCTAAGTGATGATTAAGGTCCAATTCAGAAGGATGTTCTTTTTCATCTCCAAAGCTTTCAGCAGCATTAAAATGTTCTACAGACATCAAACCGTCAACATCCAGACGGGGTGTTGAAAGACCCTCAAAATTAATGCCACTGTCCACACGCCCAAGTTGACTAGTTTGGGGGCCAACATTTTGGCCTGTTGAATTGACTGTGGAAGCAAGATCCTTGGTTTTTGAACCCAGACTAACCCTACTAAAATCAGTCTCATGATTCTGATGCAAATATTCCTGAGTTTCACCAGAAGCTGTTTGGCCAAGGCTGGCTTTAATAAGGGTTGAGTCTTGGGAACTCCACTTTCTACCACTGTCACTGTCAAGGGAACCAGCAGAATACCTTCCAAGGTAATGAGCTTTCCTAGAAACACCAACATACCCCTCTTCTGAGGATGTTCCAACAGCATCAGATGGATCATAGGAAGACTTCGAACGCTGTCTATCTTTCTTGCTCTGTAAAAAGTTCATCAACTCTACTTCAATGCGAGGAGTGTATTGTTTAAGGGCTCGCCTCAGCACATTCTGCTCTTCAACTGACAAACTAAGAATGAAATTCAGGACTGCAGTAGAATCAAAGTGAGAATACACCGATATAATGCATGTAATTGCTGCTTCTTTGAGCTTAGTATTTTTGTCATGAGCCAATGGTGCTAACTTGGCAAGCCATAATTTCAGGATGCCAGTATTTGCAGTGCCTTCAGGATTCATAGAATGCTTGTTAAAGGAGCTGATTGCATATTCAATAACAGCCAACTTCGCTTTTGGAGACCTCTGTTCATCTAGTGAGCGAAGCAATGCAGGTAAGAGAGAATCTACACTGTAAGTTTTGCTAACAACTTCCAAAGTCGTTGAGCTTGGTTGCCTAACAAGTTCTTTGGGGTCAATCAACCGAGAAAACACATGGGGTAATATTCTTTCCATGTAACTCTCAAAGGGCTTTCGACATGCTGGAATAATATCTGCAAGTGTTGAAAGAGCAGCCTGTGCAACTTTGTGGTGAGGATCATCCAAGTGTTGAAAAAAGAGCTTCATTACCTTCTCAAAATTCTGCACTACTTCTTGAATTCCCTTTGGACCTTGTTGTAACAAAGAGTGAAGATAATTAAAAGCACCAACCCTAGCAGACCAGTCAGAACCTGAACTAAGTCCTTCACTCAGAGCTTCATGAAGAGATGCTGGTCCATCTGTATAATTGGACGACTCTCCAAGAGATAGCTGGCTATCATCAAAACTCCTCCTCCTTCCAGCAGACATTCGCCCAGCAACATTTTTCCTCAATAATGGCCTCTGAAAATTAGGCACATGACTATTTTGTGAATCCCTAAAGTTTCCATCTTTGAAAGTTACATCCATATACTGCCTATCAATGTGGGGGTTCATAAACCGCCTAGCCTCCCTAATGTCACTGTTGTCATCAACAGAACCTCTATCTTGAGGTCTTTCAGAAGCCCTTTTACTGGAGTATGATGGAAGTGCTGATAAAGGCTCCAGAGCAACATTACTATGATATGATAACTTGCCAGAATCTTTGGAAGCTTGAATTTGAGTGATAATATCAGACAAACCCAAACCACCATTTCGATTAGTACCTTTATTGATGCCAGAAGCAGTTGATTCAGTGGTTAAAGAATTTGTCAAGTGATTAGAAGCTGGGACTGCAGCAGGGAATGGTGGATCACGAGAGGATGGAGGGTCAACTCCTGTGCTAGGGGCAATAAAAGAAAAATTCAGCCGCTCACAAATAGTTTAAAACGCTATACCACTAACACCATCAACCACTGAACAACAAGAAGTAATGAAGATTGTAATGGAAGGTAAAACATCTACTAGAAAAACTTATTTGGTACCTAGATCCAGACTTGATGAGCGGAGAGCCGATGAATTATGCTTATCAGACAAATCCAAACCTCTAAGCATACTTTCAATTGCAGTGACCTTCTGTTTGCTAGCATGCAACACACTTTCCAAACTACGCTCTGTACCTTTACCAAGTGACTTTGCTTGACTAATAAGTACACCAGAGGAGACAGATGCCCCTGAAGATAAACTTGAACTTCTGTCCATTGCAACAATGGCAGAAGTCCCATATCCAGGTAGATTTGAGGGAGCCGAGGCTTGACTACCTAATGATAGCAGTGCACCTCTATCACGAATGGAAGGTGAAGCATGCCGCCTATGTATTCCTCCATCCTCTTCATTTATCAACTGCAAGTCAGCATTTAAACAAATGACTTCAGCATTGTAACAAAGGCAGAATTGCACTTTTTAAGGTCATAAGCATATACCCTTTGAATAACAGGATCAAAGGACGAAAATAGGCGGCGGGAACGCTCTGGCCAAGTTTTTGCAAACATTCTGTAGCACATCCTTGCAGTTGACCGAACCTACCAAGTTTCATACTCCAGTCATTTTCACACATATAATAGCCAGCAATAGTGTGGTCAGTTATAAATTATGTAAATATACAATCTGACAAATTGTTGGTCAAAATCAACAAAATTTGATAAAGTAAAAGGAAAATAAAAAAGTGAATGATCATAATTCATTAAACTGAACTATAACTTGCAAAAGTTTTTTAAACAACTTATTAATCATGACTGTAAAATGAAACATAAAAGTTGAATAATCATGTCTAACTGGACCTCCCTTCAAAACCATAGATTATTCTTTTTTAAAAAAAAAAAAAATTACTCAATCTGACTTCAGGTCTAAACAGCCATCAATGATCCCTTAGCCTACATCTTATTGATTCCAAATCACTCTGCTTTTATATACATACATTAAGCCCTTAATCCAACAATTCCTACCCTTAATTTACCCTAACCCTAACCCTAACCCTAACCCTAACCGGAGCCACAGTTTTCTGATGCCCTACATTTCAAAATCTCAATTGTTTTTAAAACTTAACAATGAAAACATGTAGTTTATGAATTTTCAAATTTCAGTGCCAGTTTTGCAATTTATCATTAAAGTCTATAACAAGCCACAATGTTCATAAGCTATGAATAATGTGAAACATTCCTCAAACTTCATGTAATTCACAGGAAAACGTGCCTAATTATAAAAGAATTTGCCTAAGGTTTATGTAAATGCTCAGTTAATCAGTTCCCATAACTGCAAGGCATCTACCAGTCTTCTTCCTCTTACACAACAGCTACTTCATCAAGTCTAGCTAGGAGGAAATAGAATAAAAGCTAATTAAAAATGTCCATCAGGTTATACATACTAAAGTTCCAGCATAAAATTTACATTTGAATTTTTCATAAGCACAGAATGAAAGGCGCCACAATGAGAAAGCAAGCCAAATTTGACAAACATGATAATATGAATAACAAATGATAAGTTAGTTAATGTGCAACGGCAGAGGCAATTTCACTCTATTGATCTGAAAGTGATAAAGATTACAAAACATAGAAATTGTGATGAATACAGCCCGAGAATCAAGGAACAGATCATGCAAAATTAAATTTAGAAGATTCATCTAATCTGATTCTAATCCTAGATAATAGGAAAGTGGACAGGTCAAACATAAATAACATATTAGCTACTAATGGGCCCATATTGGGCCTGGCATCCCGTCTATAGTAAGTTATTTGGGTAGTTAGTTGGAGTTGTTTGCCTAACCACTTTCTCTATACATACCAACGCACCAAAAGGTGAGAAGGGCAAGAATGTTAGTTAATGAATAGTCCTTTCATTTAAATCTCTCTTTCTCTCTTCTTTCCTCTCTCTTTCTACTTTTTCATATCACAATGCATGATTCATATTTAAAGAAACATCGAGCAGCCAGAAACTATTAAGGGTACCTCACTCATTGCATCAGACACACAACACCTTATCAGATCTTCATATAAATCAGCTGATCGCTGAATTTCTGGAGCATCAGGCCAGTGTTCTAATATCAAGAGAGCATATTCACAACACCTACAATACCAAAAAAAAGAAATTAATGAAATTTCAAAACTCTTAACATATTTATTTCAGAAACATGACAGTTCATACTTCATACCTTGCACGAAGTACAGCACTACGATCATTTTTTGCACAATCAGCTATACGAGGAAGCACACGAGCAGCTTTACAATTACGCAGCATCTAAAAGGTAGAGGGCAAAGGCAAAATTAACATATAGCAAAGAGATAGGAAGATGCATAATATACTTGAGCAGGTATATCTTACCGTTTTTATGCAATTATCTGCAGACTCTGCAATCACAAGTACAGTAATCACAACCAGCTTGAAAAGGACCTGGTTATCATATAAAAAATTAATAAAGTTTCTGGAAACATCACAATCGTGAAAATCAAAGATAAAAAAGTACACTTACTGGTATGAACATTTCAGCACAAGGTTCAAAATCACCCAATAGTTCCTTTGACAAAAAGCATAATAGATGGCACGCCTAAAGCAAACGCAAAATACCAACAAAAAAAGGCGATTTAGCAATGAGAGATTAAAACATTGACAAAGCCCTTGGGCTTGAATAAATACTAACATTTCAATAACCATGTTGTCCTTTTATACAAGATTCCAATTTAAGCCACAAAAACCCATAAAAATGGAAACAGAGATGAAAAAGAAATTGCAACCAAACAATTTTATTGGACTCCCATAAATTCTTATCCAACTATATTCATTTTTCTTCTTTTTTTTTTTTGAAAGGGGGATAAATATTCCATGTTAATTATGTTTGTCTTGAGAATGGAAGTATGCACGTGTTAAGCAAACAGGGGCAGTAAAGAGAGTAAAAGGGAAAATGGCAAAAAAAGAAAATGTTAATGAACCTGCTTCACAATGCTAGATCTTCGATCGGACAATTGCACGCTTAAAGGCCCAACAAGATGCTTCAAGAGTCCCCGAAAACACGGATAGTCAGCAGCACCTAACAGAGTATTTTAAAAAAATTCCAAGATTAGAACCTCAGACCAAAAACCAGAAAAAAAAAATGTTGTAGGCTCTAATATCTCAATGAAATTCATAAATGATGAAAAGCATAGCCATTTTTCCTTAATAATTAACAGAAAAGGAAACTGATAAAAAAAAAAAGAAAGAAAAGAAAAACAGAGAACTCAGGTAGATGACAGAATTTAAAAAAACATGATTGAACTTTACAACTATTACTTTTGATTGCCAAATAAACTCATCTATCAGAACTTATAGATGGTTCATAGCTGGACCTATTCAAAGACCAATTCATTTCTGTAATTTTTTCAAGCCATAATTTAGTGTACAAAGGCTATGTATTTAATTTAAGGCCCGCAATCAAATACCCAAATCAAATACATCTGCATACACATAAAGATCATCACAATGGAAAAGAATTCTTTCATGCCATGATTTAGTGTGCAAAGGCTATGTATTTAATTAAAGGCCTACAATCAAATACTCAAACTACAAATTCATCTGCTACACACAAAGATCATCACAGGCATCCCTCACCCCAATCTCATATCACATATATTCTACAATGGCAAATGATATGGCCCTTTCAAACTTGAAATACCCTTGCATCATTACAACATCTAAATAAAGTTGAATTTACAAAATCACGTATGAGCAAGCTCCGAAAAAAAATCTTATTCTAAGCATATGTAACTATGTACATACTCCAGAAAAGACAAGTAACACCAACCTCCCAAAACAAGACCTTCAACTCTCTGCATGGCACTAATACGAATTGACCAGTCCTTTTCTGGCACAAGGATAGATGCCATCTTTTCAATTTCCCTGATTAACTCTTTTTCTGAATATACCTTAACAGGATCAATGGGTCTGTCTGTCAGATCACCTTCACCTGCTTATAATGAGAAACCAATTTAGCATTTAAAGAAGGAATGTATACAACACAAATAGTTCAGCCAAGACAGCATCCTTCTGTAATTGTAAAAAATGTTAACAGAATAGATCTCGGGAAAATTTTCAGGCATGGGACTTCCAATGTAACTAATCCTTTTTAATAGTTTTAATTATATCATGTGTTTCCCTTGCAAAATTTTAATGCTGTCAAAATCATCTCAATTTGTCCAAAATTTGTGGTTGGCACAACTTTTGAAGTTTTTCATTGAAGAAAGGAAGAATACTAAAACTAGTCAAATCCTATGACTGCTGGAATCAAGGTTAACTAGCAAGGATCATGCAGGCCAAACTTGTGGATTCATCCCAGAATCAAATACCACATGCTAGCTACAACATCTCCAAAATTACAGAAACTGATTGAAACGTAATAACAAGATAATCACCATTAAGTAGCGAGTTTTAATCAGAAATGTATTCCTCGCACCTAAAGAAACCTAAAAATTTGATCAGGCATGCTCAAAAAAATTATATGACATATGGGATATCAAGCTCACAAAATTGAAAGTAAACTATTTGTAATGCCAAACACAAATGTCTAACTTAACCACAAAATCAAGTATGTTCCAGTAGAGAGCATTTTATCTCACATGCATACATGATAAATAAGGTATAAGCACAATTAAAGAGCTCCTAAAGCAATTAAAGACCAAGAGAGAGTGTAACAGGGAGCTGGAAAACATAAGGACAAAATAAAAACCTCCAATGAAAATTGAATTAATACTAAATCAGAATAGCATTAACAATACAAGGATTGCAGACATTCTAACCTCCAAAAAGAGATGTCTCCCTTGATGAACTTTTAGCCTTTGGACTACTTTTCTTGGGATTAACACTCAAAGGCTTAATCTCCTCAGTAATAAAACCACTTGCAATACCATCTGAAGAGCGAACTTTGGGTTGAATGCCCTCCAGCCTAGCATTAATATCTTTAACCTAAAACCATTGTAATGCAAAAGAAATGGAATAATAAAATCCCTCACAGTAGTTGACTTAATAATGTAATAGGAACTTCAAGTTTCAAATCGTAAGCAATGATTGTACGTTCAATAACAATGAAATCCATAAGTAATTTTTCCTTCAATATTTACCAAAGATGATGGAAGATTGTGACGCTGAAGTTCATCACGAAATTGAGGTCCCGCTTGAGCATACATCTCCTGAAAATAAAAATGTCAAAGCAATTACTAACCATCTTTAAAAATTTCGAAGAAACCATTTCAGGTATGAGCAGATCAATAAATAAGCTTTCCTTATCATATATATCATGATATTAATTACTCCAGTTATTCAATCATTACTCCATAATACATGATTGTATAAATTTGATGAAAGCGGAAAAATTCAAACTTCAAAGGAACTACATCACATCAATCATCAAACGTATGATTCTAACATCACGTACAACAACTTCTAAAAGACCCATTGCCATTACCATTATCCCATACTTCAATCTTCATACACAAAAGTGCATTATAACCAAACAACAATTTTCTGAATTTAAGCTAAAAACAGCACACACTTTCTGACATTCTAACTTTTGTTTTCTTAATAAAATCTAAGAAACTCAAATCAACTAATGAGTACTGAGTGATATGACATCAACCGCCTTTTTCTTTGCCCATCATCATTAACTTATTAATAAAGAAAAGTCCTTTAGTGAGTGTAACAGCTAAAATGAAACTATATGTTATAGCCACCTCAATGCACAAAATAGCTGCTTCTCTAACACCATGGTTCGGATCATTGAGCAACTGCAAAATCTAACAATTCAAATTGGAAAGTGTTAGTAACACATCTTAAAATATTTAACCATATACAAGCCATGCACTGCTTCTTTGTAAATGTCAACGACATACTGGAGGAAGAATAGCCCGTTGAAGAGTAAGCTCCGTAGATGCAAATAGACCAATTGCCGATGTGACAGTGCGTGCAAACTCCTCCCTAACTCTCCAGCTTTTGTGTGTCCAAGCAAAGGACCCTGCTCTTTCAACAATTATTGTGGGAGAAGAAACCTGCAGAACAATAAAATGAACATCTCACAATGGAAGAAAATCAAATGGTGCCAAGAAAGTAGCATAATAAGAAATGTAAGGAAATAAGCTTAACTTTACATTTGAAAAAATTGAAATAAGGTAAAATAGCCATGTGTAGCTTAACTAACATATTCCCTTAAGAATCTTTCTTTGTGATTAAAAAAAAATTATTATAGAGAGAAAAGAAAATACACACTGCTGGAAGATCAGATATCCTAAAACGAGAACTAATAAGAGAACCTCAATAAAACAAGGAGAGCAAAAGACCTGAATGGCCTGTGATGCAGTAAAGCTCACCAATCTACATACTAGAAATAGAGGCTCCCTCAATAAACCCAAGTGCAGAGCACCAATGGGAAGCCATAAATAAAATAAAGTTCTATCCCAAAAGCAAAGAATCCCATAAGCAGCACATTGCCACAACATTATGCTCTCTTTATTACCAAACCCTTAGTACTACTGCACTACAAAAAACCCAATTTTCACCAAAATTACCAAAAAGGTTATTCCAAAGATAAGATGGTGCAGGATAATGGAGAAGTAAATGAAACAGAGTTCATGAATCAGATCTAACAGTCCAACAGAGGACTTGACCACAGAAGGACCTTTGAGTGGCATGTCTAAGAAGATGCATCTCCCTAATTAAAAGAATAAGTATGGAACTGAATATGATACTTGCAAGAAATCAAGATTCCAGACTCCGCTATCATGACTAGATGGGAGAAAACAAGAACTCAATCAACTAAACGGAAAGAAGTACTGAAGCTCACTGCTTTCTCTATCCTCAAAACAGCAACAATCTACTATAACAGCTTCCAGATCAACTTTTTATAGGCCTGTATTTATGCATAGGTCATGTTTGAAAGAATAGTTGCCTACAGCATCTTACTAGTACACAACACTCCAGTAATAAACTCAATAATGTGGGCATAATCGTCAATTTCACAATATATCAAAATCTCCGTTATTGCAGTAATTGGTGTATGTGAAGCATCCCTATGTACTTGACAGCTTGCATGACAAACCCTGAAGAGATCTTATGACTAAGGCCGCAAAGAAAAACTAGGACGCCTGCTAAGAGTCACTAAAAAATAGCTAACCCCAAACCCAAGCAAGCAGTGGTCGTCACTTGAGACTCATCAGAGTTTTCATTCTTCAGAGAAGTAGGACATTTTGGCTGGTTAGAAGATTGGCTAGACATATGAATCACACATTGAAGAGTAGAACCTTCCTGTATAAATTGCTGGGGTTTTGATGCCATCGTGCTTCCTTTCCACACACTCAAAGTTGTATTCTTGGTCTCACTTTTCTATTAATGGCCAAAGTTAATAGCCTTTTAACCTCATGTCAAGTCATTCGGTATTACAAATGACTGGAACAGAAGGAACAAGCATTCTTTTTTACCTCTTTTTTTTCTAACGTGGATTCTCTACTTTTCTAGATTTGCCATTGCTCGCTTTCTTGCATTTGATAAAATTTTTGGAATTATAAAAAAGTACAAACTTGGGAACACATGTAACTTATCTGAGATGTATGAAGATCCAACTTAATTACTTATTCGGAATAAAAAACAGGGAAAAAGGTGTTCCCTCATCCATCAAACGCTTATATTATTCAATCACAAAAGATTCTTCCAATTCCCCACTCTGTGTTGCCACGGACTTCGAGTTCAACAAGAATTACCTAAAAATGGAGTGATAGAGAAGGATAAGAAAGAAGAGACGATAATACATCAAATATGAGTACCTCCATGAGAGTGAGCAAGAGTCTTCTAGCAGCGTCACGAACTGGTTGCTTGGCATCCCCTAAGCGATCGACAACAGCAGGAACAAGTGCATTGAAGTGAAGTTTGAAATGCTCGCCAGAGAGCACGGCAGCAGAGGCCAAAGCTTGAAGAGCACCTTGAGAGACCCGAAAGTTGTTGTCTTTCAAGAGATCCAAGCAACAATCGACGAGGGAAGTAACCTCGGAAGAAGTGAGGCTCTTTCTGGAAGCTTCCAGAAGTTGATGGAGGCGCTCCACCCCTGCCATCCTTTCCTTGGTGTCCTTGGTGCGGGCGAGTTCCAGCGCTTCCTCCATTGCTGAATTCAAAGAGGGGTTCGATCTGAAACCAGCAGATTCAGATCTAGGAAAAGTGCTCCTGGAATTGCCTATCAAATTCAGCGCACAGAAATTGCGACACTGAGAAATTAAAAAGTAAAAAAAGAGTCAGAGAGAGAGAGAGAATAAAGGGGTTGATAATTGCCAGCGCTAATTTAAGAGGAAGGTCTAAGTAGAGTCCAACAGTGTTTGTGTGTGAGAGAGAAGGGGGAAATGTAGAGTGAGCGAGAGAAGGAATGCGTACGGCTAAAATTATCACAGCCTTTTTCAAAGGAGATTTTGGTAAAGAAACACTCGCAAACAGGAAACAGCGATTGAGAAGATGTAGCGAGAGAGAGAAAGAAGGACCGACGGAGGAGGAGGAGAGGGAAGGAGGCCAGATTGACGGTGACGATGATGAACGGAAACAAATAGTATTGTGTGGATGAGATGGTTGAACAGTTGACCACTCATATGCTCGAATTTACGGTGTAGGCCATTGTAGCCCGAGAGTAACCCCGGTTTGGTGGGGGGTTGGAGAAGGGAGGGGGATCCTATTTGCAGTTTCCAATATCAAAAAATATTGGGTGCGGTGGGGCAGTAATTTTTTTTTGCTTCTGTCCTTTTTTTAAATAAAAAATATTTTTAAAAATAAAAAAATTTTAAAAAAATCTCATGAAAATATTTACATCCAATATAAAAAAATAAATATTACACTCAAGTTCCATATACCAAAAAATAAGTATAAAAAATTTTAGTATTTAATATAAAATTATAGAGTATGAGTATAAAATATTAAAGTATAATTTTATCCTCAACACCAAAATTTTTTATACTCATTTTTAAAAATAAAAATAATAGAAAACTTCTTTAATTTTAAGAGTAAAATAATTAAATTATTATTAACTTTCTTTTCCTTCTGAATTAAATAATAAATAATTAAAATTCCTCTCATTCTCTCACCTCAATCCCCTCCCCTTCCTTCCCCCCCCCCCCAATTTCCTCCATATCCCATCGCCCCTCCTCTTCTCTCCATTTCCTTCTCCTCCCATCTCTCATACCAAACAAACCATAAGGGTGGAAACATTGGGAATTGATTGATCATCTTATCCTTATTTTCAGAATCTTTTTTAATTTAATTTTTTTTATAATATTATAGTGGGTAGAGGCACCCAAAATTCCAAATTGTGGGGCATTTTTTCACTGTTTATAGCAATAGAAAAACAATTGATTAATTAAAGTAGAAAAAAGCTTCCGATGGAAATGATTTTGTTATAATCTCGGAAAAACGACAAATTCAGATCTTTTGACACAAAATACTCCCTCTGATCTTATATATAGAAAAATTATTTATCTTAGTCCTGAATATAAGACCCTTTATAATATACAAGATGATATTTATTATACATTTCTAAAAAATATCCCTATTTAATATATAAAAAAAAAAGAAAGAGAATAAATAAGGGTAGTTTTGAAAAAATATTGAAATTTGTGGAGAAATTGAGATAGTTAATTAGTTTTAACTTTTCTTCTTAATTCGCATGATTCGGTTAAAATGATCTTATAAGAATCGGAAGGAATACTATTTTATTTTAATTTGAATGAAAAATTTTAGATGCTGAGTAATGTTCTATTGCTGTCCTTACAACATGAAGACGCAGCTTGATATTTATATATTTATATTTTTAAAATTAATCTTTTAAAAAATTATAACATTTATTATTGATATTTCTAAAACTATAACTTATGCTCTCCACTATTTTCTGAAGTATTTACATTGAACAAAATAATTAATTCAAAACATCTTTTAGATATCATGATTTAATTTTGGAGAGCATGTATTATATTTTAATAATGTTATAATAATTTTTTCTAAACAATTGTTATCGAACGAAAAAATACAACAATTTGATATTCAATATTGTTAGATTAGTGCTTGAATTAATCAGGTCAAGATAAAATTTTAAAATATTTAATACTTAATTGTTTAATGTTATAAGTTGGAGTTTTAAAGTGTAATTTGTTTAGTAATATTAAAAATTAAATTTTAAAAAAATAAGCTGAAAAAGTGTAGATTTGTATATTGTTGCATTTTTAAATTTTAATTTTAATAATTTGTGGGGAGAATAATTATTATAGATTGATGATTATAATTGAAGGAATATCCATTTGAGGGAGGTAGATTTCTGTCCAGTTCAGGTGAGAAGAATAAAAAATATATTCTATAAAAAAAAAGGAATAAAAAATATAAATGTCTTTGTCATCCAGAGCTGCTTTTCTTTCCTTTTCCACCAGAGCTGTTAGACTTTACGCTCACGCCGTATTTTCTAAACGCCAAGACCCCAAAAAAAAAAACTGAGATGACAGTAAATTAGTAATTCATAAGGATAGTGTTTTGCCATACAAAAAATTATATTATTATTGTTGGTGGTTATAATAATTTATTGTTTGGAAAATAAAATTTGTATAAAAATACCTATATGAAAATTTTCCATTTTTTAATTCATTCTAAAAATTCAAAAGAAATAAAATTTTGACTTAAATTTCAAACTGTAATTTTGTGTATGGTTAAATTATTAATTATAAGAAATTTTAACTTAAATTTCTTTTTAACAATCTTTCCTAATTGTTATAACCATTTCTTAGTCGCTTATATTACGACCCGTGATAAGACAACGTCAAAGTCTCGATGAAGGGTTGAACTTTTTATCCTTGGTGGGTGCACAATTATTTAAAATGCATATTAATTAATTATTGTATTATTGGCACCAGTATGTTCATTTTCCGCTCTTGTTATCATTATATTGAGATAGACTTTTTTTTTTAAATCCGACTACGTGTAAGATATTTCTATAATTGTGTACTACACAGCCCAAGAATGAATTACTTTAATTGTTGTGTCTAATATACTCCCTCTCATCTTTAATATAAGATTATTTTAACTAAATTATGTAAATTAAGAAAGAAAATTAAAATTAATTAACTACCTCAATTTCTCCGAAAATTTTAATATTTTTCCAAAACTACCCTTATTTATTCTCTCTCTTTTTCTCTTTGGATGCATTAAATAGAAACATTTTTTGGAAATGTATAATAAATATCACCTCTTATATTGTAAAGGGTCTTATATTCAAGACCAAGGTAAAAATTTTTATATATAGGAGGGAGTAATTGATAGTATATGGTTAAATACAATTATAGAGCTTTAAATAGGTGTAGACACATTCGCTAAGGTGTATTAAAAATATAAAAGAGGCTTAATTGAGATCTAACAGTTTACTCAGACGTTTTAATTACTAATAGTACATACGCATTAATTATGTTTGTTCCATAAATATATTACATTTTTTTATGAACTCAATAAAATTAGGGACTTTTTTTTTTCATGGTATTAATAGCATCCTAGTAAATAATTAAAAATTAATTTTTTTAAAACGTAGAAATTACTCTTTTAGCTGATTTTCTTTTTTACTCTGTGATAATATTTGTACTTTATGGCTTAAGTTGGTACTAGTATTAAAGAATGTAACAATGATCGGTAAATAAAGCCCAGTTATATTACCTTAAATGATCACCTTATTAAACATTAACTAGCTGTCATTTACTAGTAATATTTATTCAGAGGGATTAGTGCTGACTAGCTGTAAAACATTAATTTAAATTCTAAACTTAATCGCTGATCAAACTAATATTGAAAGCAAACATCTGATCTTCAAACAAACACTGCTATTTAAAAAATAAAAAATAAATAAACCAGTCTCTCTCTTTTTTTTTAAAAGGCTGGCATTGGATGCACATTATTTAAGCCTATCAATAGTGACACATTGTCAAAGTGAGAGCTTAACGTAGAGGGTTTGATTCATTAAGGAAATAAATATTTCCGTAACATCACTATCTCATTCTAATTTTGTAATTGATTTAATTGAAGAAACTTAAAACTTATCCAAAACTAAATAATAAGGAACAGATGACTCTGCAACTTAATTGGTTCACATTCTCATATGGCAATGATGATGGATAAGGCTCCAAAAAGAGTTGTGCCACATGATACAAGTAAGTTGAGGAATGTTAGTTCAGAGGTCTTTCAAAAGGAATCATTGTTATTGTTAATAATTATTGTTGTTTTATGAGGTTTGCTGATGAATTATAAGAAGGGAGGGAGGAGTTCTAGGATTGGAAACAGACAAGAGATAATAAAGAAGAAAAATGCTAAATAACTTGGTGACAAATTAAGCCACAGCAACAACTCGTTTTGGACATATATGAAGTTTTATGAACAATAATAGGGAAAAAACAGCCATTGATTTGTGTTGACCAATGTACAAATACAGGTACAGATATGGAATATGACACAATATAATGTGTTAAACAAAATCAATTTTAATATTTTAGAATAAAAATATAAAGATATACAAGTAAAATTATAAATATTTGATAAATTAATGTATAAAAAATTGAGTTATAAATAAGCATTTTAGAAACAATATAAAGATATCTAAACTATAAACCAAAAAATTGAGCCATTGATCTACTATATGAGTTTTATTTTTTTTTTAAAGGTCTAAATTCATTTTGAAACCTTTTTTCTGTAAAAAACACCAATAACATGTATCAGTTACGTCTTCTTTTATGATTATCAGTTAGTATGCTGACAATATTTCGTGCCGTAAGATGACTGGTAATTCTTGTAAATGTCAATTAATTAAACCATTTTGTTGTTATGCACTTATGATAACTATAATATAATATAATGCCTTGGAAGTTTATCATCGAAATACAGGAAAATAAAAAATCGAAAATAAGTATAAATGAATGAATTATTTTTAGATTTTTTTTTAATTTGGCACGTATGTTTAAATAAGTGTCGATGGAGCACAACTTATTTAGATTATCTATATTTAACATGGATTCTTATTTTAAAATTGGATGCACGTTTTTAAGTATTAAAGTATGTACACATGATGTATATAAAATCTGGACTACTTATATTTGATTTAAATGATTCAGAATTTTTGTATTTTTTATTAAATGGGTTTTTATGAACTGGTTGTTAAAAATATTATTTTTTTGTATTATCATGTTTCATTCAAATTTCAAATTAAGATAAATAATTTAAAATTAAAAAAAATAATAAGATTTATAAACGGTTCAAATCACATATGGATAATCGTGGAATATTTTAAAAATCTATAATAAACTGCAATGTGATTTGTTCATCAGATTTCGTGCAATATACACAAATTCACCTGGTTTAATAAAATATGCACCTAGTGTATTAGGCTCATTTGCCACTTTCAAATTTTTCGCCCTCTAAATACATTGTTATATGATTGTAAAAAATCTAATTGGCAACATATTTGCTAAATGTTAATAAGCCTGAATGAATCATCTAAAACTCTTTATAATTATAAGGTCACTGTGAAGTATAAAGAGAAAATAAAGAATAAGAGTGAATAAAAGAAGAAAATAAGCTCCATACACATACATATTATGTATGATATTTATGTCCTTTTTTTGGGGCCACTATGTATGATATTTATGTCAGTTTTCAAATTTTATAATAACCCTTATAACAAAAAATATACTAAAAATTATTATTAATGTGAGTTAGTACATTTAATTTGTTTAAGGAGGACAACGAAATCTACCATAGAATACAATAAACTTAAAAAGAGATATTTGAACTCTCTTGCTGCTTGCCTTTAAATTGGATACTTTTGGGGTCCATGTTCTGCCCTTGCTCGATCAAATTAGGTTTAAACTAGAAAAAATGTTCTTTTTTTCCCCCAAAAGAACATATTTGTGATAGTCAAAATATCTATCATATTTGAAGATCCTAAAAACTAAAATTCTCATAAAGGACCACAGCATTACTTGTGTTTCCAGACTCACTATTCATGTATTTCAAAGTTACTGCCCATGCTTCATATAAATTATAAATCTTAAATACTCCTATATTTAGAAGACTAAAATTGTGACTTGCTACGAAAATTTAGGGTTTAATAATGGTTTTGAGAAGTTTCAACAACAATTATAGTGACTTATAATTTAATTTTTGAAATTATTAAATATCATTATTTAGTTCACATGTCCTTAAATGTCACCTTTCCGTTAAACTACCCGGTGACATCACAAATAGTTCAATCAAAGTGACTGAAATGGACTCTACCCTTGCAGTTTCTGGTACAGTTACAGCAGCGAGGTTGTTCTCCAAGATGAACCAATTCTGTCTTAATCCTCACGGGTGGCATGTCATTTTCAACTTTCGTTTTATTTTTTTCCAGTCACTCACCACCAGGATAATGACGTCTATTACTTATTATTATAAATAAGTAACTTTAGGGTGGACCAACCACAATAAACCATAATATGGACCCAGGAAAAAGGGGGGGGGGGGGGAAATTACCCAGATTCCGGCATGATTCATCTACAACAAACTTGGCTACACCTACATAGAATAAGACCAAAGCAACAACTATTTTTAATTAGATCGCTCAAAATTCGTCTCAATTCAATCATTTCCGTCGTTCATAATCACTTCAATAAAAGCATGTAAATTTAGGTTTTGGTTCGTTTTCAGGTTTTTTAAGTTTTGGAGTGGTTAGATTTTGAGACCTAAAAACAAGTAGGTCTCATAAATTTAACCGGAAAAAAATGCATGATCAGGAGTAGTCATTTGGTCTCACAAATTAATAAGTAATGCCATCTATATCTATATATCTATATTAAATTAAAGTAAAAAATGGATCCAGATGTGAGATGTGTGAAATATATTAAAACTTCAGGCACATGATACGTTATGGACCGATCTTTGCTTATACAGCAGCCATGAGAATAATCGAAATACACAAAGGAGAAGGGAAGAGGGTGACAAAAAAGTGGAAAGGAAAGAAAATTGTCAGCAACACAGGGAGAAGAGGACGGTACTTTAAAAAAGCTGGTTCACTTCATCCAGAATTACTTCTGAGCTGTCCAGTTTGAATTCAACCCAGAGCATGTGTTCAGATGCTTCAGACTCACATGAAAACATGTCAAGCCCAACTGTCACAAACTGAATAAAGATCCCTTTTGGTTATGTCGGTATGGACAGGTGGAAAGTAGACCACCAGCCCAACCCAACCAAAGAAAATCCAAATCACTCGGACTTTCACACTGTTCTGGGCCCCGAAAACATAACGTACCCACATCATCATCTTGTTTCTCAGGTGAGGATTGGAGCTGTTCAGAGATTCTGATTTCTTAAACTGAGAATATTTAGCATGTTAAAATGTTTATTTAACTAAGCTAAAATTCCACTCCTGTACTGTAAATTATTATGCTAGGCTAGGTTTGGATGGTACAGATGGGATAATGTTCATATGTTCTCTCTTAATGGAGGAAGTGATCATGGAATTAATGTACCCGAGCGAACTTAAATATTAGAATAAGCTCTGATCGACGAGAATGGCTTGTTCGAAATTACAAGTAAAATCAACTCAAGACTTAACCATATATATAGTAACGTACCAGTCTTATAACACTTAGAAGCGGTACGTATAAACATTCCATATATAACATATAACAACGTTGGGATTCGATGATTAGATGTTGAAGTCCAAGGCCATGATGGTGGTGAGGTTCATAGGGCTCATGTACTGGGTAGTTCCGCTTAAGATTTGCTGAACGATGAAGCCCAGAGCACGTTGAGATGGATGGAAAGCATCCCAAAAAGCATAGACATCTCTGTTTGGGCAGAGGTTGGACAATGGGTTGCACTGTCCCACCCCATTGTACGCTCCTTGTCCACAACATGCTACCTTGGACGTCACAAAACCTGTCAATCCCCATCCCATCTCATCGTTGCCACATAGAAGTTAACCAAAGCAAAGGTTAAAATAAAATTAATGTATAGGTGTTGTGAGAGACCAAATCTTTGAGGGTTGGTGATGAAGTCCATGTTCATTTGGAAGGCATTGGCAACGACGAACACATGAGAACCCACTTGAGTGTTGAGCTCTTGGGTCATTTGAACCAGCAATGGATTGAAGATCTGAGCGGCACGTTGCAACTCTGGCACACACTCTCCGTTTCTGCTTCTCTGGGCTAACTGCGACGGAACGCACCCCAATGGCCCTGTCCCTGTGACTAGCACCCTGCGAGCCCCCAGCTCATACAGCCTCTGCGTTACTCGTTACATTAGCTTAGCCCACATATATGGCCTTCATCAAGCACGAAAACCAGAAATGGCATTAGTAATTTAATTACGTACCATGAGGATTTTTCTGTACTCGGAGATGAGGTAGCGTGAGAATTGGCGAATGGTGAATTGGCGAGACCTGGGAGAGAAAGGCGTGGCCAATTAGTTGTTAACGAAGTCGTTACCACCCAGTGTCATCACCACAAGAGCCCAATGCACTATCTTCTCTGCCTGGTCTGTCCCTACCAACCCGCTTAGCCGCTGTTGGTACTGCTGGAACAGTTCAAATTGCTGGAAAATCTTTATGATGTTGGCCTGCAGTTTTTGGACCGGAATTAAACTGCATTTTTTAGAGATTGATTAGAGAGAAGAGGGAGGTATGTAGAAAGCAGATTGTGCTTACAGATTGGATGCCAGTGTCGTTGAGAATTCCTATCCCAGCAGAAGCGAAGTTGGCTCCAACCAAGAGCTTCTGTCCGCTGAGCTGAGGGCTCAAGTATGGCAATGTGGGTTCAGACCCAATTTGCTGGCTGATGATGTCAGGGAGGTTGAAGTCATTGGAGAAGCGACCAGTGGGGCGATGGGTGGGATAGTCAATACCGTGGGGAGGAGAGTGGGCACTCGGCACGAGCCGTCGTTGCTAGGCAGTTGTTGTTGCCACTGTCAACCAGTGAGTCCCCGAACACGAAGAAAGCCCGAGCTCCCTCTGCTCTCTCTGTGGCCGCCGCACTCAAGGCCGCCACCAGAGTTGCCACCATCACTCTAAACTTTAGCATAACCATTGTTGTTTCAGTTCAGGGGGTTAGCCTTTTGATTTCAACACTCGCTTCTTCTGTGTGAATCCTAAGAGTGTCTTCTTCTGTATACATACTCTCTTACATAAGGGGTGGAGTCATTGATCATGTTCTTTTTGCCGCCTCTCGATCACAGTTAAAAAGAAACTAATCTCGTTCGTTACTAGCTAGTGGTAGTATTTAACGGAAGAAATGGTTAAACAGAGAAAGAAGTAGAGTTAAAAGTCGTGCAGTGGTGTGCATGACGACGAGGAGAAATTTCATGTGTTTGGTGCCCAACAAAAAACATGAATTACATCACACTATGAGGCATCGTCCAATATTACTTGGTACTCTACGTTAGTACGTTGCACTAAGTCAGCCATTTATTGAAAGTGTATGTGAAATAGAAATCGTGTCCACGTACCTCTATTGCACCGATTTTTCTTTTTCTTTTTAAAAAAGATGTGCCATATTTAATTCATGTATTTGATGCAATATATGTATCATACAAGTACTTTTAATTTTTTTTTTAAATTTTGAAATGACTTAAAATCTTATAGAAGAAGTAAATTTGTTGTCTTTTGTTTTAGATATATCTTATATTACTTTTAAAATACCTGTCTAAAACTTAAATTTTTAATATTTTTTATTAGATACATTAATTTATTAAATATATAAATATATATATTTTATACTCATTTTAAAATTTAAAAATTTCAACATATCATGTCATTTCATGTTCTAACCAATATTCACACTCGTATAAATGCATCATATGTGGCCACGGGTAAGTTTTCAACCTCGTATCATATCTTACATCGTGTGGGGAAAAATAACTAAATTCCGTTCTTCCATCCCTCTAAAAGCTTTATATTTCCATATGTTTTTAATTCGTTGGTCCTGTATATTCAATAACTTTTTAACGCCAACATTAACCAAACAAATTCTTAAAATTTTCTGAGATGCTTCTACTCAACTTTAGAACGACTTAAACTCTAGCTAGAAGCAGGCCTCTTCATATATATATATATATATCATGATGATGATGGTGATGATGATGATGATATTTTCAACTGAGCCTGCAAATTCCGTGGTACTTGCATATACAGTTCAACACGGATTACGTTCCACTTTTACAGATGATCAACTTCAAAATATCTATGGATAAATGTGTCGGCATCAGGTGATGAAACCCTTCCCGTTTCAGTGTGCCAGGGTGCATGCAGTGCCTGATTGAAGGGAAGCACCTTGTTTCCACATTGGTAATTGTCAATGGGTCGTTTAACAATATTAATTAATGAACACGTAAATGTCAACTCGCGTTCACATCATAATACAGTAGTATGAATAACTTGGCAACCTGTGCACCAAGTTCTTAGTTCTTCTCGTGTTTCTCTGGTTTATTGATTGGGTTGGCAGAGAAAAAGCGCCTATCTGAAGTTGAGACACCCATGTGAAACCCATAGATGGCTAACACCAAACTAGATCTTCTCAGATTTTCCCCTTTTCTTCACCAAAGGGTTCCATCAAATGCCACATTCTGGCTAGAAGAAAAAGAATGACACACAGCTCCAGTATCAGCAGACTTAGAATCCTATTCTAGTTAAATAACGTATACAGGCATGCTTGCTTATATATATGTGTGTTTATGGGATATTCAACTTAACTATACTATAAATCGTTCTTACTTGTCTTCAAATATCAAATGTGTGCGCACACATATAAACTAAACAGTTACTGATGTTAATGCTGAATATAGCAGAAGTATGGTGCAAGTCGGGAAGTTCTGTCGTCATTCTGTTGTTTCCCAGACATTGAATTGAAGTGCAGCCACATTCATTAATCTCAAAGCTAAGAGCATCCTTCTATACATGAGATAAAGCTGTTTCGCTAATTTGGGCCATCCATTTATTTAATTTCCATAGGGGCAACTTTGTTCTGAGTAACCTAAAATGTCTGTCATTTCATATTACAAATCTTGAGCAGCATGCATGGTACTTTACGCTTGAAAGCTCATATCACATATATAGGCCGCAGGTTGGGTTATTCGATGGCTAGCCAGGAAATGAGTTTAACAATCGATATAGAAGATGATGATTTTTCTAACAACTTGACAAGTTTATTTCAAATGAACCAAAAAAGACAAAAAGGTTCACGAGAACCTCGGCCAACTTCCCATCAAAACGGATCCTAACAGAATTTTCGGCCATTACTCCTGATTGTGTCTTTCCTTTTTTCCAAATTTAGGGTCGCAAAGCTTATTCACTCTAATTTTAGCTCATGTTTGTTGGGCCAAATGTCAAATGAGTTTTTAATCTCATCAGACACCGATCCCCCAATACTCTCTAATGGCTTTTTGTTGAGATTTACCCTTCAACTTCCATCCTTTGAGATGAAAATAGAGCTTTAGCCAGCAAGCTGAAACTATAACTTAAAAAGCACCGTCACCTGTCTTCCCATTTCATTCAGATTGTTTGTTGTTCGTTGTAGAAGAAGGATAATCATTTAAAAGATCCAGATTCAATTTGAATTATTTGAATCTTTATTTTCATTTTAAAATTTAAAAGTTTGTTTACAGCGTATTACTTTTGAAACGCCCAACAATCCTTTTTCCTTCCCACATGCTTTATAATATAAAGTGTTGAAGCTGATCCCATTCCAGATGGGCCTTTAATTTAACCCCATGAATATTGCTCCGGTGATAATTTTCCCTTCTCTTAAAAAAAATATGAACCAATTCCCACATTTCCTCGCATGCGACTTGTTTTCTCTTTTATAAGGCGTTCTCTTTCTCTTTCTTTCTTTCTTTTTTTTATCAGGATTGTTACTGCTTATTCCTTTATATTTATAGTGTATTCCCAAGCTGTTGATTTTGCTATGAAAGACTACAATTTCAAATTACAAATCAACAGCTATACTATGAATATAGAGGAATAAGTAATGACAATTTTGATAAAAAAACAAAAGAAAGACTACAATTTTGCTATGAAAGACTACAATTTCAAACTACTTAAAAATAATAATCAAATACTTCAAATATGTATTTATATTTTTTTTGGGTCTACATGTATTTATATACACATTTAGCCAAACATTATTATGAAATTGTTGTTGATATTTTTTATTGGCCATCCTTTGTTGTTGTGATATTCTATCGTTAAAAAATGTGTACAGTTCGAATTAAACTCATTTACGCAGAATTTTGCCTGAGTAAAGAATATATATACTACAAAAAATTTGTAATACATACAAAAACATGCTTACGTTTGCAATAAAGGAGAAAGATTAGATTTTAAACATTGAAATTAACGGAATCAAATAGTTTAATTTTATTTTAGTTAGTTTTAACTTCCAATCCCTTTATAGTTTAATTTATTTTATTAGTCGTGGTGATCTCAAGTCAAGCATTTGATCCATTTCTTTACGATCAAGAGGGTTTTCCCTGCGTTCCCAAATATGCGTCCGACTTGTTTCCAGACTTGCTTGTCTTTCTCCATCAAATTCCTAAATTTTCTTCAAGGTTTTGTTGGGATTTCAATTGTACTCTATTCCGCATGGTTCATCAATAAATGGAACCATCACGTTCCAATACCTCCTCTTCCAGCTCCTTCCCCAACTTTTTCTGTATCCATTCCCTTGAATTCTCAGCCGCTTTCCGTTTCTGCTCAGATCAACCCCTTAAATCTCGTTCTCCACACGGTTTCCAGCTTCGATGACGTACCTGACTTCGAGTCCAGTTCTTTCAAGCTTCCCGCTCCTTGGTACTTCATTTTATTTACTTTTGTTGATATTTTTATCCTCTGAGTAGTGTAGTTACCATAAAAATATCCTTTTTTTGGTCAATTTTCGGGCATTAATTGGTATCTTGTAGTCGGTAATTTATGAAGTGGTTCTCTGTTGTTCCGGGTTGGGTGTTGAGCGAATTAAATCCTGCAAATGCTTTAAATTGCATTTATACTGAGACACGTTCTGTTACTTCTGTACCGGTTCCGGAAATGATGTTTGCTGGCTTTCTTTCTGTACCTTGGGATATGGAAGTAGAAGAGAGCTATACTAAATTTTGTTTTGGCGACTATTTCTTTATTGCAATCTGACTTAAATGGAATGATAGAATGTCCTTGGTAAAGTTGAAAAGTGGGAGGTGTGGAAGGGGAGCACTGATAATGATTGATGTATCAAGGCACGGATGGTGTCTGTAATCTCGATAGAATGTCAATTCTGAATCCTTATTTTAAATCCATATGGCGCATTACTAATCTACTTTGGTATATCTATTCTATATCGTTTACCAACTTTTCTCCCTTGCTGGCAGGTTCATCTACTCTTTCATGGGAGTGGGCATATTGATGTGCTGCATCTCTTTACTGGGCTGCATTGCAGCCGAGGCATTTAATGGTTGCTGCCTGTGCTTTGTATCCCACTTAAAGTGAATTTTCTATATTCCTGTCTTAGTTTGTCTAAGAATTTTAGCACCTTTTATTCTCAAAACAATTTTTTTTGTGAAACCTCGGGATTAGCTCTTTACTTTTAAATTGCAGTTATTCTTTTTTTTCCTCAGTGCATAAATTTCAGTTATTTTATTCTGATATATATATATATATATCTATATATGTATCCCTTTTTATTCCTTGACCTATTGAAATGCTAGTATATGATACTCATCACAGTATTCGTACTTCTAGAGGCTACTTTGGTGACATTCATTGCTGTTGATCATCACTGGGAAAAGGTTCTTTCTCTCTATCCCCCACCCTTCCCTTACATAAATATAATTGCGTTAGTTAACATCTGTGTTCATTCAAAAATTGAGAATTTGTGAATTTTTTGCATTTACAGGATCTTCCATTTGATCCAACTGGTGAACTTCAGACTCTTAAATCTTTCATTGAAGATAATCTAGATATGTGCAAATGGGTTGGCATTGCTGTGGTTGTAGTTCAGGTACATTCTGCTGTACTTTTGGCACTGGCATCGGGGAAATTTTTCTTGACCTCTTTAAAATAATTGGATATGGTATAGTCCTTAGTCTATCATGCTGACATGCAGCATATCCTATCTCTCATCATCTGAAGCAGGGCTTTGCTAATCAATACCATATAAATTTGGAGTATTAATATTCTTCAAACCTGAGAGTCATTCTGTGTTTTATTGGCATCCTAATTATCTGGTTGATAAAAATAAACTCATGATTAAGCAAATCATCTTACCCGCTAATTGTATTTTCTGCCGGTGGCATCATTCATATATTGATTCCAGTTCATTTTTAGAGACTTTTGTTCAGTAATCAACTCTAACATAATGGAGTCAGGTGTATGGCCAACTTTGTATTTGTAGGACACTCTTACGAGAGGCTTCATTCCAAAGCTTTAAGCAATGAAATATATTTGCAATAATTTGACCTAACAAAAAGAGAGATGCTAGTTTCTGCTGCTGCTGTTGAAGATGTTATCATGGTGAAATGGACTTGGGAACTTGGGATCAAAGTTTTTGTCATTAACTCATTATTAATGTGAGCCATTTGATGGCTATATTGTTTGTTTATAATTTAGTATACTCCATGTACTATTTCTGCCTTCTTTGGTTGTGGTTAGGGACTTAGGTTGTCTATCCGAGTTCGGATTGTTAATTTTATGTGGTAACACTTGATGTCCTTCCCTCTTGTATTGCTGGTTTTGTTTTGGTTCCCAGATTATTAAATCAAGTTAGTTTTCGTTCCTTATATTACTGAGTGCACAAGTAGTTCTTTTGCCATCCTTGAATCACTTGATGAGAGAATTAACATGCAATGAGTTTGTTATTTTCAAAGACTAATTTATGCACTCACTTATTTTGAAGGACTAAAACTAAACTAGTCTAACAGTTCATGGATCAAATTGTTAGTTTACTCGACTCATTTTCTGCATTTCATTTTGATGATCTTAAAGGGCACTCACTGTGCGTAACAGCATGGATCTGTTTCTTCTTTAAACCCAATATTAACACATTCCCGGCATCTTGTTGCATGTCTTTGTTGCTGCATGTTACAAGGATTTTGTGAAATTTTGTGTCAATTGGTCAGAAATTTCTAGCATACTGCTACTACAATCATGGCAATGGACTTAACAACTTGAAGAACAATCTAGTAATTTCACAGCATAATGCATTGCCTGCCATCTTATATTATGTCTGTATTATATATGTTATAAGAACAATATGCAGACTAAACTCCTATTGGTTATATTTTCCAGCATATTGCTGATATCAACATGGCCATAGTATTAACAACCTACAGAAGCCTATAGCAACTTCACAGCATACATGTATTAGTTGCTGGATAGATATCTCTTTCCTCTCTTATGCTTATAGGTCATTTTCCTTCGTGTCATCCTCAGGCACTATCTCTACTGTTGTCGTTAAATTTGCGAGCCACAGTTTCAACTCATGGAACAGATTTTGATGACGAGGATGAATATGATGGTAGGGGTAGAAGTTGGGATCCCCTACTAAATCATCAATCTGGTCAATCATCAGGGTCAACCAAGAAGGATATCAGAGGAACTATTTCTGACTGGAGCTCACGGATTAGAGAGAAGGTATGCTGGTCTGAAGTCTGAACAGTATTTTGTTTGATAACCTTTTACAGAATTTATGCCTTTTAAGTAAAAAACATTAGCACGTGGTTTTTTAAGAGCATCTCAGCCATGAAAGTTTCAAATTGCATGTTTTTGTTGTTCATAATGGAATTGGATTTTAGATTTCTGCTTCATGCAAAGTCTTAATGGCCTTTTTGTTTGAATGCAAATCTCTTGTGCGTCCTCCACTAAGTCAGGATTAGGCATTCAGACATCTGCTAACATGCATGCCCACAAGAAAATTATTTTTCAGTGCTGTTCATTGTCCTTGTTTTAAACTTCTCTTACCTCCAATTTTCATGATTGGAACAAATTGGGCATGGAAATGTTTTGCATAGGTTACTAAAATCTTCCTCTTTATATTCGATTGTGTAGTGGACATGGTAAGTTGATTCCTGCAAGATCCATGGGTTCATCACTTCAAGCCTTTGGGTTTTAGGATAAAACATTCTATAATCTTTGAGATTTAGTAATTCCATGTTTGTCAATCATCTATGAAAAAATAAGCTTCTACTGATCTTTGTGATTATTAAGTATATTTTCACTTCAGTAATTTAGGCATCATTGTTTGATATTTGCAGTATAAATTGAACTCGGGTGATAAGTACAGCTTACCAATTCAGAGCACTCCAACGGGCCAGAATTCCAGGCAATGAAGGCTACAGGTCAACAAGCAATTATTTTATATTGACATCTGAGTATATATGTAATATGTTTATCTCTTGTGTTACGGTTTCCTTTCCTTTGTTTTTCCTTATTCTTTTTTTTTTTTGGGGTGTGATATATGGTCATTTGGTCTTCTTGATGTTTAGCAACTCAGCATTTATTGTCAACTAAAATTGTGAAATGTTGCTCGTTTTTTGTAACAAACAAGAAAAAGGGTGGTGGAAGTTGATTTTATGGATAATAATTTTATTATTCTTCATTTGCAATTATGTAGTGAACTAAATATATTATTTTTAATTAATCATGGCTGTTTATTTATATCTGATGATTTTAAGTCCATTCATCTGTGTGTGTGTGTGTGTGTGTGTTTTCTTTTTTCTTTTTGGCTGAGGAAGTCCATTCAGCTGTTGTCACAGCAGAGATGTTTACATTTGAAAAGGTGCAAAAAGGGAAAGCCCCTGAGACCACAGCAGGGATGAGGGTTCCATTTAATTTTAACTTAAAAAATCAAAATTACTTAAGTTGAAATGTATTAACAAAGACCTAGGTTCTAATTATACTACTCACTGGTTGCTTGATCTGTGCTAAAATAAATTAAATTCTTTTAAAATATCCTTGTTTTAATATATTTTTTTTAATGTAGCAAATGATGAATCATACGAGGAAAGTTGTAAAGGGAGCAAGCCAAACATAATTTTCAAGGCTTTTGGATAGGACAGCTCTCTAAATTAGAATGAGTTTCGTGTATTTATTTGAAGTTCAAGAGGAGAAGTTTAAAATGAGGTGCACTTTTGAACAATGCAGTTCTGAATATGCTATAAGTATATGGATATTGATGATACAAAGAGAGAGATAGACCTCCTTCAAGAGAGAGAGAGAGACCAGAGAGTAGGGAATGGGTAAGTGGGTCATGTACTCTTGGGATCCATGGGCTATGGGTTGCATGTAAATAATTAACTTCCTCGGTGGTTGAATTCCATTCGTTCAATATCAATATATATGTATGATCAAATTTATAGCAAGTTAATATAATTTTATAGTAAGTCATGAATATTGTGACTAATTTATAATGCACGGAAAAATATGTCTAATTAACATAAAAGGCCTCATTTGGTACACAATGAAATAGAAAAGGGGAATGAAATGAAAAATGATTTTATGGACATAAAATATCTTCTATGCCCCTCTATAAAAAAGGGTAATAACAAGGGACCGTTACTATGGAATAATCTTTTAATTGATTATACGAATTCGGGCCAAAGTTTATTGGATTTTGGATTTGGGCCCCTTAACGCTTAGTAGAAAGCCCGTGCGGTCTATTGTCCGATGCTTCTCATCAAATGTGTCTGGGTTTACCAGCAAATTTGGTCACATGGTAAGCCTTTGAAGGTTTTACCTTACGGATCTATATTGTTGAACTAATGCTGGTAAAAAAAACGGTGTATGGGCTTCCTTGTAAAATAATTTATTTATTTTCATTTTTGGTTTTGCGAATGAAATTATTAAATAACTTATTTATAAACCAGTTATTTTAGGATGCCTAACTGAGTATTATAAATTATTAGGAATTTAAAATTTGTAGTTTTAAAATAGTTGAGTTTGACATAATTTGACAATATTAACCATGTATTATTTACAGTGTGTATAATATAAATACTAATATAGAATTGTCCTATTTGATATATCTAAAATTTTTTCCAAAATTTTAAAATATTTAAAAAGTAATGAATTTTTTAATGTACTGAACAACAAATGACAGAAGGAAAAAAAAAAAAGCGTAAAAAGCAAAGTTTAATGTTCCCTTGTCCGTTTGATAGAGAAATGACAAGTGGGAAAGGAAAATACAGTGGGGCAGTCCCAATCAAGAATGATGCTGAGCAGGGCAAATTTAGGATCTCAAGGATGGACTGAATTTAATTTAATTAATTATAAAACCAGATTCATATCATATCCCGTGGAACACAGCCCATAGTACTGTCACGAGATTTATGGGCTTTGCTGCAATTTTTATGTTGCATATACCACACAGTTTTGGCCCCGTGTTAGCAACTTGCAGAGTAAAATGTGAAATGGCCAGAACACGTGGCATTCAGGAATATTCTTCTTTTGACCCACTTGAGAAATGCCCATAGATTTTGGCTTTTTAGATGAACTTGTCAACTTTTGCAGCTGACTGACTATAGCATGTATTCATTATTTAATAATAATCTTTTTCTCCGGAAACTAATGTTATATTGTAAAAACAGCATATGTTCATGAGACACACAGGGCACAAATAACCACATCCTTGGATATGAAATATTGTAATTTTGGCCAAGGTGGTTCATATTGGTCTTGCTCTTGCATAGTTCCTGAGAGACGTAAAAAGAGAAACAAGTCATTAAAGATGCCATGTGAGGAAACAGGAAAATAGAATGGAGGTAGCACGATAATAGTGTACAACCTCTGAATTGGAGTGATATAATATTGCATGAGGTGGACCACCAGACACTCCCATGTGTCGTCGGAGAATTTTATGTCAAATCGTAACAGGAAATAGGTAAAAATAAAATGGAGGGAAAAGAAGATATCTATCCATACTATATATATATATATATATTGACGATCTGAGGCTAAAGGAGACAGCTATTGCCTATCAGAATCAGCCATTCCCGGAAAAGGCGTGCCAGAATTCATGTCCAGCCAAATACAATCAATGTGCTCTCATTATCATTTCAGTCCCATGGCCAATCCCCCCAATTTCTTATCTTTTTGTTTCTAATGAGTTACTTCTAATTCAGGTTTTTATTTTACAATGTTTTATGAACCCAAATTTATTAGACATGTCAAAGAATTGACAAAGCAAGGGACTTGAGAGGGGCAGAATTGCGTTAGAGAGCGTCTGAAGTGTTGGTCTCCTTTGGAGTGAGTAATTGGTAGGTCCATACCATTTCCTTCCAAGTTGGAGAGCACCACAGCAATTGCTAAATTTGGACCACACACAGAGTGGCCGTACCATATTCCGAGCTTTCAATATTACTTCACAGATCATTGAGTAATCAAAGGCGAGCTTGCAATGCTGTCAGAGACGAGCGTTTCTTCAGATTTTACATTTTCTGCTGTTATAGAGAAAAACCACTCGTATATCAGTGTGATTGAATGTCACTATTTGACAGGTATAGAGAAAACCACTTGATCCTTTTGTCTCTTTTAATAAAAATTCTAAAACCCTAAACTTTTTTCTGGCTAGAGTTTAAGATAGCAAATCATGACATCACAGCTTCGGACTTCTTCAGTCCATTCGAATAAATAGTAAAAAAATTGAGATGCTTGTTTCAATGCTCTTCTTGTTAATTACATGCACGGTATCTTATACCAATTGTCATATTACAAATTTTTCAGCACAACCAATTACAAGGCAGCACTGGCATCCACAACCATTTAAGCTATAGAAAGTCACATTGATCAAGTAAAGTAAAACTACTTAAAACAATTTCGTAGCGTATAATAAATTTGGTGAGTAGGACCATGTGCTAATTATGAATTACACAATTTAATAGTTACAAAAGAAAACAAAAAATACGATACAGAAAAACCTCATAGGGTCCTATCCGTCAAATCCACCACAGCCTCCTCCACAAGCTCTTCAAGCAACTCTTTTCCTTCTATATCCTTCCCTAAATTAGCCGTCTCCGATCCCATCAGTTCAATCCACCCTTTTCCCACAACCTCTTTCCTGACAACCCTCTCTACCACCAGGCTGTTGTTGTCCCCACAACCTCCCCAAACGCAATTCACCTCACTAGATATTAATTCCTTTATTTGGGTCACTATCAGGTCCACAAGTAGAGGAGATGGACCCTCTGGGGCACTGCCATGGCTCCTACTGCACATTCTGCCCATTAAGTATATTTGTGATTCATAACCAGTAATCTCCTTTAGTGCAGCATTGACACAGTCAAATATAAGCTTGTGATTTGATCTCCTGTGTCTTCGTTTGGCCTCATGGAGAGGCTCCTTATCATTAATATTGGCATGTTTGTCCCTCAATGCTGGATCCAATGGACTTTCAAGGGAATGCCATCTAGAGTGAAACGAGTCTGACAGCACTTGATCATCAAGTCCAGCAGCTGATAGTAATTTCTGTACAAAGACAAGCCAGTCTTGCTCCTCTACCTTTGAGTCAAAGGAAACTGTCAAGGATTTTAAAGGATACCGACTTGCTACTTCTGCACAAGAATCTTCCCATGACAGGGTCCGAGCGATTGATTCTATAGGAGGTGATTTGTCAATTAAATTAGAATTCAGAGGCACCCCTGCTCCTGTATAACAAATGGGGGTTAGGTTATAAAAGAATAATGAAAACAGGCACGTCAAATGAGAAGTCCCCAAAATAGCGATTTTCATAAGAGGAAAAAGAAGTACCGAGGTGACCGGCCTTTATACAGTCCAAGGATTCCTGAGCTGCATTATCATCTCTAAACAGAGGTTCTAAAACTGAGATTGGACTCGGTTGGTCCTGGTTTTCGCTTGATATCCCAGGTACCATGGGCTGTGACACAGTCATTCCATGCTGTGAAAAATTAATATCTCAGATCCTTGCAGTCAACTTATTTGTCAATTTCCAATTCTAATACAGATTCAGATTCAATTCATCATTCCTAATTTGCAATAACGTGTAAATGGAATTTCAACTACTTAGTAAAGCAAATTGCATTTAATCATATGCATTAAAGTTCCTCATACCATGCAGCCTACAAATAATGAAAACACAAGTTGCAAGGATTTAGTTCCATTGATCAACTAGAGAAAAAGTAGGCAAATGGCAAAAAAACAAGAAAAAGAAAAGAAAAGAAAATTTGCATCATGCAAAACAATGATAGAAGGTTGAAATATGTGCTCACACACAAAAGCCCCAATTACCTGCAGAGATGTCATGCCATGTCCCTTGGAAAGTGAATCAGATAAAGTTTTGCCTGATACTTCATATTGAGCAGGAAGAGGGCACTCTCCAGGTCCACCATTGCTGATACTTTGAGACGTTTTATTCCTAAGAATTCCAGGAGAATTTGCTAGAGATAATGATGTTTCAGCAACAGTAGATTGGAGTTCATTTTTAGATTGAGATAGACTAGATTTTTCCTTAGTTGCTTTCTTATTCCTTGAGAAGAACAAACTTGTAACTCTCCCTTTAAATGATTTCATGCTTTTTGACTTTGTCAGATCCTTGGAGGCATGTACTTTGCCAACCTCATGATCAGAAACTTCAGCACCAAGCCCAGAATCATAGACAGTAGAAGATACAGGGACAGATTTTGACCTTGGAAGATTTTTAGGAGAATCATTTACCTGTATTTCTTCATTGGTATTACTACTGTATTCCCTTGGTTTTTGTTCTTTATTTATACCCTCAACCTCTGGTGATACAGAGTTCTTTGTATCTGATAGAGCAAGCATCTCACCCAAGGATGAGCTCCTGCGAAAATGCCTTTGTTCTTGAGGCCCCTTATTTGAAGCTATCATGGCCCATCTTTCAGAAAGTCGCCTCTTTGCCTCTCTGCTAACTGATGACTCAGGAGAACAGGATGCACGGCTGAAGGATGATGGAGAATAAGGACCATTACAGCGGTTAACATAATCCCATGAGTGCCTTGGAGATGGTGACATAACTTCCAATTCACTAAAATTTCCAACAGCGTAATCGTTCTCTGATCTGTTGAATGAACTCTCATCACCAGTGTAACCATTGGAACAGACTGAAGAATGCAAAGTTTCATCCCTTTGATGGCCCGACAGGTTTTCATGCACTTTGCATGTGATCACTTTTGCCACTTTCCTTGATTCTGGTACACCATCTTCTTCAGGATGGAAATTTCCACTTTGCAAATTTCGAGGTGGTGGACAAGTTGGAGAAACCACAGCCTTAAGCTCATCTGTCTTACCAGAACTAGGCTTCAATACCACTATTCTAGTGTGTTGAACTTGATAATCGTCAACTTTCTGGGAGGGTGGAGAGTATCCAGGGTTCTTTATGTCCCATACAGATGCTTGACCAACATTTGCTGGTTTTTTAATCTGTTTATCATTCTTCCTTCCCTTTGCAGTAGATTTGTCATTGTCAAGCATCTTTGAAGGTTTGAGCACTGTGATACGCCTTGTCGCAGGCTGTAGTTGAGGAGTTGATTGAAGTTCATAAAGATTTTGAGAATCCAAAAATGTGAGGAACAGATCTTTATTAGAGCTTAAAACTTCCAAGGCATCTTCAAATTCTTTTGATTGGCGTAGTCTCTCATCTGTAGACAGACGTTTCGCTTCCATAAATTTCTGACGAATGAGAGCCATTTTTTTCCCATTAACATCTTCAGTCCACCTTCCTCTCTCTGGTATCCTATCTCCTAAATTTATTGTTCTCTGAGATTGCCGCCATAACTCATAAATATCTTCGTACTCAATCTTCTCTGTGCTCTCATGAACTTCACACAACATTTCCTTGTCCATAAACCTATCTTCCAGCTGCCAATGTTTACAAGGTATCCTTGAATGACCACACATATGCTGAGAATAATCTTTTCTATGGCCTCTCTGCACAGCTAGATTAGGCTCTTCCCATGGAAGGGATTCAAGCCCCATTAATTTGGCAACTACATTTGGTGGGCTGTGCTTGGAATCAACTTCTTTTGACATTTCTTGGTCTATGAGCATCTTGATAGGTGTCCCATTCATTTTCTTCTTTGATGATGATCTCCTCAAGTCAGAAACAATCTGCAGACCCAATGCAAATGCAACTAAAATAAATATAGCAAATCATAAAATCAATCAAAGAAGAAACTAAAATAAAAATAGCAAATCATAAAATCAATCAAAGAAGAAAGGAGAAATCCATAAGGAATTGTGATCCTGTTAATTTTTAATAGCAATATAATCCCAAATTATCAGTTTATCCCCCACCTGATCACCAAAAGGAGGTCTTGTGATCCTTGCAACATCCGATTGACTCCTTGAAAGCAGAGAAGCTGCAAGTCAACCAGGTTACAGTGAGAAGTTGGAAAATATAATATATATACATCACATGCAATAATTTCAAGTGTAACTGTTTCAACCATAAGCAGAAGGAAGAAATAGAAAGGGAAAAAACACACGATTGTAAATATAAAGACAGTACCACCAAGTTTCATCATTCTCCTAAATAAATATCATACAACCATAACAGCAAAGAAGAGGACGAGGTGTCTGTACAAAAAGCAGTTAAAAACAACCCAGAGATATTAAGTTTCAGATAGGAAATAAAAGACAGACAAGGAACCATAGCAAATTTATAAATAACTTAATAATCATAAAGTGAGAAGTCTGTCCAAAAGGCAGTCATCAATAACCCAAATTCATTAAGCTCCAATGAAAAACTAAAAGGAAATAGGGGACCATAACCAAACTGATAAAAACTGTTATAGTTAGCACTAGCCTGCTTTAAACAATAACACGAGGCATGAAAAAATATAAGCTGTAGCTATGTGTGCCGAATCAACTTTTCAGTTGAATAACTTTTCCTTCTATATTTCGTATTATTCTTCAATTCAACTCGCCACCATCCCCGAAACCCCAAAGGTAAGATCAGCAACAAAAGGACACCATAAAATTATTTTAAACAACCATGACGATACAAAATTTAAAAAAAAAGAAAGAAATAAAAAAAGCAAGATCATCCGGAAGAAAACCTGCAGTAGAAAATACAATGAGACTTAGGAAAGAAAAATGATCCTGATCCTAAAGCTCACCAAAGCAATGAAAATTATTTCAGTGTAAAGAGAAATAATGTAAATGAAGTTACCATCACGATGCGGCTTATCAGTGAGCAGCCTGTTTCCAGTCACACCTGCAGTTAAATCAAAGAGGTTTACCATTCTTCCCAAGCATCCTGGAAAAGGGTTCTCATTATTGTGAAATTTTCTGTCCTGCATCTTCATTTCAGTAGCTGCAGTGAGAAAAGTCAATTAATCCTTATAAACCGTCCATGAGTGCATAACATCTGTTGGGTCATCTTAAATATGAAGAGCTCAGAAAGGACGAAAATTAATCGGGGGCAAAATGGGAAACGAGACGGAAAAATTGAAACAAATAGACCAAGATAAAATATGGAGAGAAAAAAAAAAACTCATGAAACTCAAAGTCGAAAACTAGTTCACGTACCCAGAAAACAACTGGACCAAGGTATATAGAAGTTTATAAATATACTTTGCACAGTCTATTTCAATCTCGAACCTCAGTAACAGAGCCCGAGCTATCCAGCGACAAGAACAAGCGGAAAGAGAAAGAAAGAAGGGAACACAGAAAAGAAAATCCTGAAGCTGAAGATTGTCGAAAAATGGCAGTGACAGAGCATGAATAATCAAATCAATTCACGCGCCAGTGTGAAAAGAAGTAGGTGCAGGGAAATACATCGGTTCAGAATCAGATTTGGGGTGGAAGGGGAGGAACAGTCAACAGTGATGAAAACCTCAAAACTCCAGTGTTTCCAGCAATTGACACAAGCTTGTGAAATCACTATTGCACATCGGAAAAAGGTCAAAAATTCGACCAAATACATACAAGAGGAATAAACAAAACTCAAAAGTGAAATGAATCCCCAATCTTTAAGAAAGCTCCCCCAAAAAAAATTCTCTTCAGGATCCCAAATAGCAGAATACAAATCATAACTGCCGAAAGTAAAGGATACAAAAAAGCAGTATGATGGTAAGGAGAAAAAAAAAAGCTTATTGGGCAACAAATCTATAAAGAGAAAGCAGATAGAATGAGATTGGAGTGGGCGGAAGAAGCAGGAGATTCAATAATAGGGAGATCGAAGGGGGAGGAAAGAGAAAAGCTGAAAATTGGAGAGGTGAAAGGAAAGGGGGAAAGTGAGGTTCCGGTGACAATGTGGGGGGAAGTGGGCGGAATAACGGTGGGATCGAGAAGGTGCAGAGATATGCAAGTATGTGTGTACGTGTTGTGTGAGTTGTGCTTCACCGACGAGGAATCGTGGTGTGCGTGGGAGTTGAGTCGAAACACGTTCGTCCTAACTATAACCGTGGTTGATTTATCAGTTCGGGCTTTGCTTTGCCAGGGGAGAGATCACAGAAAGCAACATGTAGCTCTTACCCTCATTTTTTTTTTCCAGTGTTAGTGTTACAAAGTTACAACTTTGCATGCAACTCTTCTCCCCTTTTAATCATAAGTTTTAACTTTATATTTTATTATTATTAAAAGTTTGTATTCTTATTAAAAAAAATTGATAATAAAATGAAAGTACCGATTTCCAAGGGCCATTTTTTGTTCAACAAAAAAGATTGTAGACAACGTATTACCAATTTCTAATATAGTAAATTCATTCTTTATTTTACATGTTCTCCTATGCAAAATTAATAGTTTTGGTTGGTTTCACTTACCGGTCTATTTCTAACTCATTGTCTGTATTAATTAAACACTAATATGAATATGAAAATCATCAATTGATCTTATGAATATTAATATCAATATAATATATAAAATTTATAATGAGTATAGAGGTTATGAATAATAGTACTCATTTAATAACTAAATTTTCAAAAAATTCAGCAATGATACACTTGATACTTACTAAAAAGAATTAAGAAAATTGAACGAATTTTTCTATGTATCATTAAAATATGAAGAATGAGTTGTATTATCCATGCTTTATGAATTGTACTATTAGTTTACATTTAAGTATTATAAGGACTAAAAATAAATATTTCTTCCCATGTGATTTTTTCATCAAGAAGTATCAAAGCAATTTTTTTTTAAATTTTTTTAAAAAAGTAATTTTTAGATTATTTAAAAAAAGTGGCTAATTGTTTAAAAATTTTATGAAAAATTAAAATTATTTTGTATTTGATTAAAATCATAGAAGTACTTTTTAAATTGGAAGGGAAAGTGTGAGAGTATTGTAATCTTCCTTTGGGAAAGTCTTGCTAATTTTGTAATTTTGTAATGCTAGATTTTGACATCTCCGCCTCATTTTAATTTTTTCTCTTATTTATCGTAACAATTTTGTTTAGAAACTACACAGAGTAACTTCTTAAAATAATAAAAAAATTACTATTTTTCATATTCTAATTATTTTTAAAATTTTAAATAAATAACCTAAAAATTTTTAAAAGTGATTTTTTATATAAAAAAGTTATGTTTACATTAAAAAAAATTTGAAACAATCGGCCTGAGAGTAGTATCTTTTAATCAATCCAGCCACTATTAGCAGTTTTGCTTATTAATTGAATTTCTAATTATTATTAACAGACCTTAATTTTTATGCTAACAACCACACCATCTTATGTTTTTATATATCCTAACAATTACATTGGAAAACAGTAACATCAAGAGCATAATAAAACCACGTTATATGGATACTTTTATATCGTTCTATTTTTTTTTTAAATAGGAGAGTTTAAACCTTTGTCTTCTGCCCACACTCCATAATTTATCTTTGCCACTCAAGCCAGTCTTAAGTTATTATTAGTTTATTTTTGTATACAACTATTTGACATTTCATATTATTATGTCAAATTTGAAAACTATTGGGTTAAAACAGGAATATCCATGGTAATATGATTTTTTTTATTTACAAAATTTAAACTCATGATCTTACATAACGGTATTGTGTCCCTTAGTCGAATTTGTATTGGGTACTTGTCTGTCAGAGAAAATCTGGACCATCTAAATTTAATTTGGATGTTCTAGATTTACAGTTTTTTATTTTAATTTTTTTACATAACAATAATATTTTTTTTAAAAATAACAGTTATAAAATTATCTTCATTTTACATTTTATATTTTATAAAATAAAAATATATTAAAAATATAATTATAAAATATAATTAAATCTAGACTCGCTAAATTTGATCTAAACGGTCCAAACTTATGTGCTCATCAGATGTGATGAGCATGGAATGTGCTCTCTCCTCAATTCCATATGATGAGCATGGAATGTGCTCTCCCCTCAATTCCTGTAGTGGCTTGACACTTTTTTTTTTAGTCAACAGTTTGACATATTTTTTATTTTTTTTAACTGAAATATATTTGGAATGCTTGTAACTATTTTTATCTATTAAGTTAGGAGTTTGGTATTTTTTAAATTGGTTATTCTTGTATTCAAAAGATATAAACACTTTAAAGTGATATTATACACCTTTTTTTGGCCAACAGAGTGATACTATACAACATTATCATTATACCTAGGTCACCAAAAAAATATAACGGATATTATGAATCTTACATTGCATGTAATAAAAATAAAATCTAATTCCATATCGCTAACTAAACAAGTTGTAATTTCTTAGTAAAATTCTGGAATGCTGGGGTATCACGAATACTTATTTTATAAATTAACACATATAAAAATAAAATAAAATTTACATAAAACTCTTATTTAAAGAATGTACGTAAATTGAAGCAGCAATACAACGAGTGGTAGGAAAGAGAGAGAATTGCGATTGAAGTGATTGATAAATGGGTGATTAATTAAGCTTAATTAGTTTGATTTGAAGTTCTGGTGAGAAATGAAATGCGGTGGTTTGGTTAGGAACTTGAAACGTGAACAACATAATAGGAGAAATAGAATATCAATGGGGACACACACAACTTACTACCACCAACTACGAGGACCTTTACATAACAAAACTCTCAGATACCCCAAAAATTTAAGGGACTTGGTTTTTGAGAATTCATCAAGTCCAGACCTCATAATTTAGAGTGTTTATAAACCCATGCCATGCTCCTGTGGGTCCCTGTTTTATCACAAAAACATTTAAATTAGTTGATTTTTAAGATTGAACCAGAACATGCCTCATAATTTAGAAAAACACTTGGATAAGTTCTTACAAATTATTTATTACTCCCTTTACTCCTTAATATAAGACCATTTTAACCGAATTATGCGAATTAAGAATAAGAATTAAAACTAATTAATTACCTCAATTTTATAAAAAATTTCAATAATTTTACAAAACTATCCTAATTTAATCTCTTTTTTTTAATATATTAAATAGGGATATTTTTTAGAAATGTATAATAAATATTACCTTATATATTGTAAAGGGTTTTATATTCATGATCAGGATAAAATATCCTATATATAAGATCGGAGGGAGTATTAAAGTTCTCATATAAGCTATTAACTTAGGTTAATAAAGATTTTATCCTTAAATAAATAGTTGGGAATTCAATTTTCAATTTTTATGTATGAAGTAAATTTTATTTTGAGAGCTTTATGTTTTATTCTCACTATCTAAAAAAATTAGTTTCATAGATACTTTACTTTTAGTGAGAAAAAAAAATTCTCATATCAGTTATTCAAACGGATACCATTTTCGTTTGGCGTGAGCCATACCTGGTTGATCTTCCGACGCCTGTGAGGAAAATTCCATGAAGAAGACTGTTTTCCGTAATTTTTGCCCCCTTTTTTCCATGAATTTTGCCCACGAGAAATTGACTGTTTCAGTGTAATGTTTATGAGATATGAAATTGAATTTTTTTTTTAGAAAAAAGTGAAAGGCTATGGAGAATTCAAATTGTTGAGATATGAGCCAAATATTCTTTTAATGTGAAAATAAAAAGAAGCACCGACACAGCGAGTCACTTAAGCATTTTTCAAAAGTGAATGATTATCAAATACTAATATTCTCTTTTATCCTAGGTATAGGATATTTTTTTATGGTTCTAAATATAAAATTTTTTATAGTAAATAAAATAATATTTATTATATATTTTTTAAAAAAATATTTTTATTTAATGTATTCTAAAAAGAGAAAAAAATTAAATAAAAGTAATTTTAAAAAATATTATAATTTTTATAAAAATTGAGATAACTAATTAATTTTAACTCTTATTTTTAATTCAAATCACTTAGATTCTGATATTAAAAATAATAGGCAACACTTAACATCCATAAAAAGTTGAGTTTCCATCACAACGCATATTACAAATAAGATAATTAATAAAGATTTAAACTACAAAGGTAAAACCCACGAAAGCCTAAATTTTTTTTTTACAGGAAAAAATCCCTTAAATTTGGGGTTATATAATTTGTTTTCTTCAATTTTAGTTTTTCCTAACAAGATTTATTCATTAATTTTTCTTATTCAACATGAATCTGTCTCATAGATAGACTCATTTGGTGCTACCTTTTCTTCCAAAATCATATTTTCCTACCATGTAAAAAAAAAAAATTGCTTCTATCTTGCTTGACTTCAAGTCTTCAATCCAAATTACAAGCACTAAATTGAGAGGAATTTTATAGCTCTAACAAGATAGTAACATCTGAATTAATTAATTCTATATGCATTTTAATTGATTCAACTTACTACTATGAATATAATTGAAGGTAAATTATTTTCATCAAAATAAAAAAAAAAGAAATAAAAAAGAGAAATTATTGGTTTGTTTGAATTATAGGACAAAATTGGGATGAGGTAGGCATTAGTGAGAGCAAGGAAATCCGGAATGGGCCACATATCATTTTCCTTTATTATGACCATCAATGAGTGACGTGTAAGTTGCACATGCCCCTGAAAATGACCCTCTTTTCTCATACCAACCCACAATTAATTACTTCTCCCCAATAATTCATGTCTATATAATCTCTCTCTCTCTCTCTCTCACCCGTTTGTATGATTATTTTATAATAGAAATTAAAACAACAACTATATATATATATATATATATCACATAAATGAAAAGCCTTAAACTGAAGTTCTCCATTTCTTCAGCCTCCCATTCCATAGCACATTCATCAAAAGCTAATACGTGCAGTACAATTCTGGTAAACTCCCTTCAAAACGACCTATTTCCAACAATGAATGACCAATTCAACTGAAAACGACACACTTATTCTTATGCTAATGTGATTTTCATGCTATTAAAGGATTCATTCATATATAATAAGGTGAGAGTTTGGGTTAAGACTTATAAGTTCCTTTTTCTCTTTTTCGTCTTTTGTAATTTTTTTTATATAAAGTGGTTATTTTATTTAGGTATATAGCATTATTAAAATTCATGGTTTTAGAGGGAACAGATTGAAGTTTGCTTGGGTGTGTCTTTTAAAGACGAATATTTACTTTTAAAGAAACGTGGTGTGCATTTCAAAAATTGATTGCCTCCCTTAGACATATATATACTACATGCCTTATGGTCTCACTTTTTTTATACTTTGAAGAAAAGAACTTCAAGTTAAGATCAGATAATAAACCTGTTATTAAAGGAATTAAAGCATTGCGTGGTGGAGATCCAGTTTCAAAAGTTTGGTCCAACAGTTTTCTTTCTCTGTTTTCTCCATATGAGTAAAAGACGACCCCCCGTTTTACACCTTTTGTCAAATCTTCAGGAAATTTGTCCCTTTTCTTTATAAATTTATACCAAAACCAATTGATCTTTTGTTTTTTTTTTCCCTCCATAAAATGTCTTTCTTGAGTCATTTACTGCTACTGGAATTGGACAATACTCCTATGTTAACCTGAAAAACAAAGGCACAAACATATGACAAAGAACAATACTTCCTTTGGTGTCAAATATAAATTAAGCACCATTACTTATCATATACAAACCAATAAAAGTAAATAAAGATAGTTAAACTAATTGAATTCATAGCAGAATATATATTTTTTTCAAATTTGCCCTTAATTAATTATTGACATCTCTTTTTATAAATCCTAAATTTTTGCCTCATACTTTATTTAATAAAAGATATTTTAGAAAAACAGACATTTAATGATACAAAAATTTCAAGATGTGGCTTATATTTTAGACCATAGAAATCTTTCACAATATATCTTATATTTAAGACTAAAGAAAATAATTGATAGAATTAAATGCATATTTTGAGTAGCTACATGGGTGGTTGTGAAAATATATTCAAACCCACATTGAATAATTGTGAGACTTTTAAAGTCTCTAAAATGCCTAATAGTATTTAAAATGCATTTGATACTAAATGGTTTCTTCGTTTTTTCTTTTTTCTGAGCTGACACTAAATGCTTTAGAATTGTACTCCAAATACACTAATACATGCAGCAACGTTTTATTTTACAGTGTGCATTTTTTTTATAAAAATTTTGAAAACTTAACATCTATTTAATCCCAGACTGAATTAGCTATGCTTTTACATCAAACCTACTTGATTTTCAGAGGCGAAGAAAAAAATAAAATAAATATGCTATAGATGTGTTCAAAGAGAGAATTGAAGTGATTTACTGCTAGCAAACAATTTCTTATAAAGGTAATTCAGTTTCAAATGAGTATTTTGTATGTTTCAAAACTTTATTAAAGTTAATTAAGACTCTATCATCAGTAACCAGAAATTTTGAACGCTACTTTGTTGTCATGCAAGAAAAGACCATGTTTTTACTTTTTAGTGACTGTACGAGCAGGGATAATAGTTTTGATGATGACTAACGATAATGAGGGGTGAAAAATCACATTTTAAAGGTAATAAAAGTGTCTAATAGTTAAAAAAAAAATAGTAATAATGACAAACGAGGTTAATTATGATATATCAACGGACTAAAAACTTTTTTGGGCTTTTACCTATAAGATGATCGATAACTAATCCATTCTTTGACAAGAATGATGAACTATTTGAATTTGAATCAAACAGAGGAAGAATGAATGAAAAGCGTTCCATGATTTATGTTTCTTTCTTTCTTTTTTTTCCCCCTTTCATTCACTGGAGTATCATGGTTATTGTTTTTCATAATCATATTCTTTTGTGAATTGCAAATGGTTACGATGTTATTTTTGAAGCTCGGTATGGTTCCAATTCTAAGGCTTATAGTCATGGAAATGATGACAATTGTGTATCTCGCGTGACTCTTCACGCTCGTGTTATAATGCTTCTAAATGCATGCACGATAAGCTAAATTTAATACTCTTCTATTTTGAAATAATTATTATTTTAGATTTTTTTTCAAAACAATTTTCACTTTAGAATTTTTAAAAGAGCGTTAACTATAATTAGATAATTTGTCCTTCAATAATAATAAAAAAAGAGAAAAATATTAAGAAGTACTCCCTTCGATTTGCTATATAAAACACCTTTTAAAAAAATTTATATTTAACAATATAAGACATTTTATAGATTGTGTAGTGTATTTAATTTTCTTTTACCCAAAATGCCTTTGAAAAAATGATGGAATTTAATCAATATTGGGAAGTTAATTCATGAATCAACTATATTAAATAAGAGTAATTTAGGAACAGATGAAAAAATTTTTAGTCATTAATTATCACTCATGATTTGTGTGCCGTAATTAAAAGTATTTTATAAACTGAAACGAAGAGAGTACTCCATAATTAATAAAGCTATACTAGTAAAATATAATTAACTTTTGTTAATTTTTAAGTTATTTATTATTTCTTAACATGTATATATAACTCCAAAGGGATAATTATTTTGAAACGGAGGAGAGACTGAGTAAATAATAGAAACAAGGAATTACTGAATTGATAAATTGATTAAGTACCGTTATCTTGAAGTTATAAATGAGAGTGAATTAGTTTATGTGAAATTTTTCATATGGTAGTAAAAAAGACGATGGCACTGCGGTATTTGGCAACCATAAAAATATAGTTGTCTTAAAATTAACTAGGAAAAAGAAGTAATACAAAACTTGAAGTAGAGACAATTAAAAAAAAAAAAAGACAACTCTCAGTTTACATTTGAAGTAGAGACAATTTTAAAAGAATCAAAAGTCGCTATCGGTACTCCAGGAAAAACGTTGCTAGTGGTAATTTAAGATCAGACCGTTGTCAAAGTCACGAAGTTCAAAAAGATGCAGTCTCCGTGTCGAAAATCATGCTCCCATTCATCCGCAGCGAATTCAAAGTCACAAGGCACTTTAAATGTTGCTAGTTGCTACACAAGATTTAAATGTAGGCTTCTTCAGGCGTGATTACAGAGAATCTCGTAATAGAAACACCACTAATTTTCACAGAAAAGCCAATAGTTGAGAGGTAATCTTGAAGTTGCCCACAGGAAAAAACAAAAATTTAACCCACACGTTAACTTTGATCATATAATACCCACAGCGAGACTACAGGAGCATCTTGACTGTTTGATCCTTCTCACTGATACGGTCACTGCTATGCAGCAGAAATGGGATTTCCTTTGTCTCTTTGCAAGGATTTATTGAGGACAGAAGAGTCAATTATTTAAGAGCATATATCTTTCTTAAATTGACAAAACATTTCCCCCTCCACTAAACCATCCGCGTCTTGCTGATAAATTATCTTCATTGTGAAATATATCAGACAAGCTTTCCCTTAGGGCCAACTGTGACGTATCATAATGAGGGAGGAAAGTGGAGGTCATGATGGGGGCCAGCCAAAGATAGACACCTCCGTCCTGAGATAAAATTGAATGAAGATGAAAGCCAGGCTTCTGTATCAGAATCAGCTTGGTGATGGTACTCATGGGAAACTGCCCAACTAAGCAAACGCCTCTTGGGTGAAAGGTTGAAGCTGTGTGGAACTCGTGAATTTTCACTTTGGCATTCTTCTGAAAGTTTGAGATGATCCTCATTGCGTGACAAGGTTAAAGAATTAGGGTTGAAATCTGTGTTCAAGCCATCACAAACATATTTCCCGAACCTGTATTCTTGATATCTTAATAAACTGGAACCCAGCATTGAATTTAAGTCCGGCGGCTGGTTTGTAAGTATGGATGAAGAGCATAACCCGTGTGCACCTAATATATTATTTAACATCTGCTCTTTACAATTGCCTATTGAAGGTAATAATGCAGAGCCCCTATTTAATTCTGCATTGTTGTGATTGATGGGTATATGTACCTCATCTGCTGCTGAGCTGTCCAACCCATTTTCCAGCAGAAGAGGATTTGGTTCTCTCCCAGGCTTCCCTGACTCGTTTAAATGATTCCATGCGAGGGTTTTATATACATGCTCTAGTTCATTAAACAGAAAGCCATGAGTCACAACACCATTGGCACCAAAATGTGGGGTTTCACCAAAGTTGCACTAAGGATCTGTTACGCAGTTGGGACTGAAACTTGCAGTTCTCCAAAAATTGCTTTCAGGTTCTTTTGTACTGCATGCAGGATGGAACTTGGGGAGAATGATAGGTTGAAAAATCAGCACACGGAATTATTCTGTCATCTGATCTTTGAAATATAACAGATGCCAAATGTTCTCTGTAGTATAAGCTTAGAATCCAGTTCAAGAAGTTCTCCCTAGGCACATGATGTTGTTCTTTATATTGAATATCCTAATTATAAGAAAAAAGTGTCTTTATTAGGACTCTGCAACTATACTTGAGGTTCGTGTAGATGTTTAATCTGGTGGGACCAATTTTTGGATCAGATTGAACTTAGACTAAATGTTGTTAGCTCAACTCAACCCAAACTATATATATATAGACACATATATGTTCTTTTTTATTATTTTATATATACTGATTGGTTTTATAGGTTTTTTTTTCTATATATTTCATATAATACCTTTCCTACAAGATGATCATAATTTTTTTTTAAATTTTAATGTTCTAATTTTGTTTAAAATTTTAAATTAATTTCTTAATTTAATATTATTATGTAAAAATAATACATAATTTTTGAGTATTTATACTTTTTAAAGATGTTATTTTTTATCTTAACATTATTGTTCAAAGAAATATATTTTTAGATATAAATAAATATATTTTTATTAAAAAATAAAGTTAACTTTTTAATTTTTTAAGGTTTTAACAAAATTTATTTGGTACTGGGGTCGGTCCATTTTGGCCTCGTATCGAAAAGTTCTGACACTAATATTAGATAAAATAAAATAAAAGAAAGATGGTACTGCTTCCTTACTTGTTGATGATTCCAATCCAGTCTTCAAAAGAGAACACCAGACAGCAATATCCACGTGATGAAGAAAGATTACAAACGTCGACCCTCCTTTGTTTTTCACAGTAGAAGTACACTTGAGAGAGAGAGAAAGTAAACTGTAAAAGTAAAACCAGGTCCTTAACACAACACCGCTGCTTTATCAGTATATATGTGAACGGGGAGTTAGAGAAATTTTACAGCACACAGTCATTTTCCCACGTCATTCCTATAATTTGTGCCAACATGGGAGAAGAGTTAACTAGCTGTTCCCTCTCAATTCTTCGCAAATGCAAAAATTGCAAACCAACACCCACTTGGGTTTTGGGCTTTTGTTCCCATCAAGGGTGGAATAAAAAATAAAACCCAACAACATCTTTATTCGTCTGGGAAAAAATGATATTAAGTGGAAATCTAGATAAAGTTTTAGAGTTTTTGAGCTTTATGGAAATGAATGGCTTAATCACTCCCATCAAGTACTACCAGCTTTTAATTAAGAAGCTCATAGAATCAGAAAATACGATGGGGTAAAGATGGTGTGGAATTATATGAATAGCAACTCTGTTTTTTTGTGAGCACCAATGTAACGTATAAGTTGCACATGCCCCTCAAAATGACCCTCTTTTCTTATACCAAACCGCAATTAATTACTTCTCCCTAATATAAATTCACATCTAAATATGTCTCACCCGTTTGTATGATTATTTTATAATAGAAATTAAAACAACAACTATATATATATATATATATCACATAAATGAAAAGCCTTAAACTGAAGTCCTCCATTTCTTCAGCCTCCCATTCCCTAGTACATTCATTCAAAAGCTAATACGTGCAGTACAATTCTGGTAAACTCCCTTCAAAACGACCTATTTCCAACAATGAATGACCAATTCAACTGAAAACGACACACTTATTCTTATGATAATGTGATTTTCTTGCTATATTAAAGGATTCATTCATATATAATAAGGTGAGAGTTTGGGTTGAGACTTATAAGTTCCTTTTTCTCTTTTTCGTCTTTTGTAAATTTTTTTTATATAAGTGCTTATTTTATTTAGGTATATAGCATTATTAAAATTCATGGTTTTAGAGGGAACAGATTGAAGTTTGTTTGGGTGTGTCTTTTAAAGACAAATATTTACTTTTAAAGAAACGTGGTGTGCATTTCAAAAATTGATTGCCTCCCTTAGACATATATATACTACATGCCTTATTGTTTCACCTTTTTTATACTTTGAAGAAAAGAACTTCAAATTAACATCAGATAATAAAACTATTGTCATTGGATTTAAAGCATGACGTGGTAAAGATCCAATTTCAAAAGTTTGGTCCAATAGTTTTCTTTCAGTCTTTTCTCCTTATGAGTAAAAGACGACACACCGTTTGATAACTTTTGTCAAAATCGCCAGGAAATTTGACCCTTTTCTTTTTAAATTTATACCAATACCAATTGATCTTTTGTTTTTTTTCCCTCCATAAAATTACTTTCTATCATTTTAAATATAAGACACCATTATCTACCACACATAAATCAATAAAAGTAATTAAAGTTAATTAAATTTATAGTAAAAATATTTTTCTTCATGTTTACCCTTAATTAATAATTGACATCTCTTTTTGTGAATCCTAAATTTTTGCCTCATACTTTATTTAATAAAAAATATTTATAAAAAATAGATATTTAATAATACAGAAGTTTTAAAGTGACTTATATTTTAGATTATAAAAATTTTTTTAAAATATTTTATATTTGAGACTAAAAAAAGTAACTAATAGAGTTAAATGTATATTTTGAGTAGGCAGTGGTTGTGAAAGTGAAAGTATATTCAAATTCCACATTGAACAATTTTGAGACTTCTAAAGTCTCTAAAGTGCTTAATAGTAGTATTTAAAATGCATTTGATACTAAAGGCCTTTTTTTTTTTTTCAAAGTCTCTAAAATGCTTTAGAATTATACTCCAAATACAGTACCCTTTTATTCTGCAGTGTGCATTTTTATTTATAAAGGTTGAAAACTTCACATCTATTTAATGCCAGACTTAGCTATGCTTTTACATCATACCTACTTAGTTATCCAGGGCCTTAACTCTAATAATTAATTACATCATTTTGATTTTCAGAGGCAAAGAAAAAAATGAAATAAATATGCTATAGATGTGTTCAGAGAGAGAATTGAAGTGATTTACTGCTAACAAACAATTTCTTATAAAGATAATTCAACCTCAAATGAGTATTTTTTTTTATGTTTCAAAACTTTTATCAAAGTTAATTAAGACTCTATCAGTAACCAGAAATTTTGAACACTACTTTGTTATCATGCAAGAAAAGACCATGATCATGGCAACATGCAAGAAAAGGCCACGTTTTTACTTTTTAGTGACTGTACGAGCACGATCATGGCAACATGCTCACGGATAATAGTTTTGATGATGACTTACGATAATGGCGGGTGAAAAATCACATTTTGAAGGTCGTAAAAAGTGTCTAATAGTTGAAAAAAAGTAGTAATAATGACAAACGAGGTTAATTATGATATATCAACGGACAAAAAGCTTTTTTTAGGTTTTACTGTAAGACGATAACTAATCCATTTTTTGAGAACAATGATGAATTATTTGAATTTGAACCAAATCAAAGAAATACAATAACAAATTAAACAAAGGAAGAATGAATGAAGAGCGGACCATGATTAATGTTTCTCTCTCTCTCTCTCTCTCTTTGTTTTCCGATGAAGCATCATGGTTAATGTTTTTCATAATCATATGCCTTTGTGAATTGCAATGCTTATATATTATTTTTGAAGCTCGGAATATTTCAAATTCTAAGGCTCATAGTCATGGAAAATTGGAAATAATGAGGGTAATGTGTATTTCGCGTGACTGTTCACGCTTATGTTATAATGCTGCTTAATGCATGCACGATATGCTAAATTTAATAAATAGTAGAAACAAGTAATTGCTGAACTGGTGAATTGATGAAAGTACCACCAGCCCCAAGTTACAAATGGGAGTGATTTGATTTATTGTTAAACTTTTCAAGCAGTAATGCGGTATTTGGCAACCATAATAAGATATAATCGTCTCAAAATTAATTTGAAAACAAGTATATAATACAAAACTTGGGGAGAATCACTCGTGAAACTAGTGACGTAAAAATGATAAAATTCCACACCAAAAGTTAAAGACAAGTCTCAGTTTACGTTTGAAATGGAGACGATTTTAAAAGAATCAAGTCACTATCGGGTACTCCAAGAAAAAGGTTACTATTGGTAATTTAAGAGCAAACCGTTGTCAAAGTCATGAAGTTCAAAAAGATGCAGTCTCCGTGTCAAAAATCATGCTCCCATTCATCCGCAGCGAATTCAAAGTCACAAGGCACTTTAAATGTTGCTAGTTGCTACACGAGATTTAAATGTAGGCTTCTTCAGGCGTGATTACAGAGAATCTCGTAATAGAAACACTACTAATTTCCACAGAAAAGCCAATAGTTGAGAGGTAATCTTGGAGTTGCTCACTGGAGAAACCAAAAATTCAACCCACACGTTAACTTTGATCATATGATACCCACAGCGAGTCTACAGGAGCATCTTGACTGTTTGATCTTTCTCACTGATATGGTCACCGCTATGCAGCAGAAATGGGATTTCCTTTGTCTCTTTGCAAGGATTTATTGAGGACAGAAGAGTCAATTATTTAAGAGCATCTTTCTTAAATTGACAAAACATTTCCCCTCCACTAAACCATCCGGGTCTTGCTGATAAATTATCTTCATTATGAAATATATCAGACAAGCTTTCCCTTAGGGCCAACTGTGACGTATCATAATGAGGGAGGAAAGTGGAGGTCTTGATGGGGGCCAGCCAAAGATAGACACCTGCGTCCTGAGATAAAATTGAATGAAGATGAAAGCCAGGCTTCTGTTTCAGAATCAGCTTGGTGATGGTACTCATGGGAAACTGCCCCACTAAACAAACGCCTGTTGGGTGAAAGGTTGAGGCTGTCTGAGACTCGTGAATTGTCACTTTGGCATTCTTCTGAAAGTTTGAGATGATCCTCATTGTGTGACAAGGTTAAAGAATTAGGGTTGAAATCTGTGTTCAAGCCATCATAAACATATTTCCCGAACCTGTATTCTTGATATCCTAATAAACTGGAACCCAGCATTGAATTTAAGTCCGGCGGCTGGTTTGTAAAAATAGATGTAGAGCATAACCCGTGTGCACCTAATATATTATTTAACATCTGCTCTTTACAATTGCCTATTGAAGGTAATAATGCAGAGCCCCTATTTAATTCTGCATTGTTGTGATTGATGGGTATATGTACCTCATCTGCTGCTGGGCTGTCCAACCCATTTTCCAGCAGAAGAGGATTTGGTTCTCTCCCAAGCTTCCCTGACTCGTTTAAATGATTCCATGCGAGGGTTTTATGCTCTAGTTCATTAAACGGAAAGCCATGAGTCATAACACTATTGGCATGGAAACGTGTGGTTTCACCAAAGTTGCACTGAGGATCTGTTATACTGTGGGGACTGAAACTTGCAGTTCTCCAAAAATTGCACTCAGGTTCTTTTGTATTGTATGAAGGATGGAACCTGGGAGAATGATAGGTTGAAAAATTAGCACACGGAATTATTCTATCATCCGATTTTTGAAATATAGCAGATGCCAAATGATCTCTGGAGTATAAGCTTGAATCCAGTTCAAGACGTTTCTCCTCAGGCACATGATGTTGTTCCTTATATTGAATATCCCACTCTTGAGATACGAGTGCATTTATCTCATCTGCTGGGCTGTCCAAACTATTTTCCAGTGGCAGAGGATATGATTCTCCCCTAAGTTTCACCAGCTCATCAAAATGATTCCATGCAAGGGTTTTACGCTCCTGTTCATCAAACAGACAGCCAAGAGTCATAACCCTATTGACACTGAAATGTGCACATTCCCGAAAGTTGCACCCAAGATCTTTTATATAGCAGGGACTGATACTTGCAGTTCCACTAAAGTTGCACTCAGGTTCTGTTATAGTGTAGGAAGGGTAGAACTTCTCAGAGTGACTGGTTGAAAAATCAGCAGATGAAATTATTCTATCATCTGATCTATGAAACATAGATGACAAATGATCACTGGAGTATGATCTTGAATCCAGTTCAAGAAGTTTCTTTGCAGGTATGCAATGGTGCTCCTTATATTGAATATCTGACACTTGAGCAAAGAAATCATGTCTGGTAGCAGTCACTGCTCTCCCTGACTCTGGATAATTCTGGCCCAAAAAATTAGTTTTTGAAGGAACCTAAGTCATTTAGAAGAATGGTAACATTACATAAGGCTACAATAACGTACATTTTCCTCATTGTTGTCAGAGAATAGCCGACTAACGAGCATGGAGACAATATCATGCCTGAAGATGTCCTAGTATATTTTTATATTAGCGGCATCAAGAAAATAAAAGAGATAAACAATAGAACTTGTGTCTAACCCTTTTGAACAGAGTTTTTCTATATCAGGAAATGAGGTATCTGCAACCCATTGACGCAACTTCTGCCTCTTTCTGAAAAAGGTTCTCCCCTGCAGAGATTGGATTTCTGAAAATTTGCAACAAAGAAAAACTGGTATTAACCAAGAAAGTTAACAATTTTTCAAAATGATGAGTGATTGCACAAGTTCAGCTACAGAGAAAACAGTTTGCCAACTATATTAACATTTGAAGGGATATCAAGAATTCAGTAATTGATCCAGTACAACAAAGTGTCATTAAACTCCATTGTATGGCCTGAAGGGAGGACAAAGAAAACTTCAAGCATCATTCATCCCTTTTAACCTCCTGATGTACCACCAAAGAAATCAACATGAAGAACATCAAACCTTCATGTAAAAACATGTCCTCGGGTTGAAGGGTGTCACCATATCCTTGAAAGTGTTTTTGTGTGCTGGTGCTGCCAATAGGATACTTGTCTGCACGTATCAACAAGAAAAAACACTCTAGGTGCTTGCTTGTTATTTAGCAGGAAATTATAACTGAAGTGGCTATCGAAGTGAAATACTTTCTAACATTCCAGCATAAAGCACATGACCGATACCCCCGTTTACGACTCCCATAAACTTCACATATTTCATATTCATGAGATAAAGAGGAATTAATAAGCAATGTTACAGGATAACATCTACAATGTCATATTGCAATCAGAAAACGGCATTTCTAAATTGTAATCTACACAACCCTATTTTCGATCATTTAAAATCGCAGTTCATCAAATAACTCTTGCACTTTGCAAAGCATTTCTCCATGTCTCCATTTTAGTTACAAGTTTACAAACAAAAAGTTTGAAATGGTAACAGGTTCATGCAGACGTGAATGACAAAAGAAACTCTCAGCTGAGTTATCTATAATTCTTTTTTTTTTTTTTGATAAACAAAGGGAGAAAAAAGCCAAAACTAAGTAACATCCATGTTCGCTAGTCTCAGCCAATCGTCTGTTATCTATAATTCTACATATCACAGTTTGATGCAGGGTAGGGCTGGGGGGAATAATACCAAATATTGACATGTTGACCAGCGACCAGAATATGTTATGATATATTTAGATCATACATGCTAAGCATACCATATACTATCAAAATGAACATTGCTTCCTTCTTTAAAGATTATTACTAAACATCCCTTGTAATACAGACCTGACTTCTTCAAGGCTCCACCAGATGGAGAGAGAAACGAGTCAGAGTTAACAGAAGGCGTGTTCTCAGTGAGTGTTGAACGGTTGAAGCACTTGCTACTGATACTCTCGTCATTGGTTGTCTCTGCATGGGTAGAAATGTCATGCCATTATTAATCAGTTGCGGATAAGATGAGGAAACATAGAATGGCTTAAAGTTACTGATTAGGGGAGGGGGAGGATCCGAATATTCTAGTCTCCTAGCAAGTGAATTCAATGATTCATTTCCTATAAAAGTAAGTAATCCACCAACACAGTCAAACAAAAGGGGAATAGAGAATAAGAAAAACTTGTCAGCTCATGACATGAGACCAAGAATTTCAATTCTTCATTGGAATCTATCAAAACACATACACATTTCATTCAGCCAACCTCTGAAACAGTCATTTGGTTCTGGCTTCTTTGATAGGTATGCATCCTTTTGCAGGGAATTTGAACGAAATATCTGGCCTGCATCTTCCTTTAATTTCTTGAAGAATGCATACTCAGAAGTTTTTGGTTGATCTGCATCTAAATTTTGCATCAGAGGCCAAATGATTAAACATGAATGCCAGGCAATTTAATTCAAATAACTATGAAAGTACGTAAAGTAACATTTTAAATCTATGAATAACAAAAACTATATGCACCTCCTTAAAAAATCTGAGGATGAGATAGCAGAACTTACATGTTGTAACCTCTTTCCTTCGTGAAGGTATGGGAGAAGTTTCTATTCTGCAAGTTGTAGAGGCATCTGAGTCTTTAGCTGTAAATTTCACTTTTTTCTGGCAGCCAAAACCTAAAAGGAGAAGGAAACAAATTTTTTAACTATGAGGTATAAAAATGAGTTTCCTGCCAAAAAAAGGTAATTAATAAAATACTTGGAGAGAAATAATTAACCAATGCATAAAGATACTGCATTATGGCAAACTACCAGACATTGAGGATAGGAACGTTGACTCCATAGTTTTGCATAGGCATTGTAAACTGTGAATTAATAACCTAATGATCAATCAGATGGGAATACATTTTAGCTTCGATCAGTCAACACTTTTTAGTTCAATAAGAGGAGCTATATGGCATTCCAAATCATTCTTCCTCAGAATTGTGGCCCAAACAAGAAAAAGAAAAAAGCAATTAGTCTTCCTCAGATAGCTCAGGAACTCAAGTATCATTAACTTAGTCTTTTTTACCAAGGCGAAAGCATCAGCTTGACAATAGCATGACATAGTACCCATGCTTGGAGAGTACGAGATCAAGGTAGAAAAGCAATTCCTTTCACACAAATCCACAAACCCTAAACACCGAAGCCAAAACTGGAATGAAAATGGAATCCCTCGAGAAGAAGTGACTAATCGGAAGAAATCGTAATATGTGAAGGGAAAAAGAAAGGAAGAGAGAGAGAGACCTTTTGCCCTAGGAGATTTGGCGGTACTGATATGAGTCTCGGAGTTCCGAGATCTGCGAAATCGTTTTCCGCTAGAGTTCCTATGGAGGAATCGATCGTCAGTGGCAATCTGGAAGTTCCTTTTGGTCATTGCATTCGTGGAACCGCTCGCTTGGCTTGATTTTGGAAAGTGATTCAGCAGCAAACTCAGTTTCGACTGGATCGTGAAGGTCGAATCCTGCACCTTTCACGGGCGGTTATGAACAAAGGCGATAGGGAGCATTTCAGACTCAGAATGCGAAAATTTGGCGCCAAAGAGAGAGGCGGGCTGACGTTGGATATGATTAGGGCCACCTTGTGAGAATGCATTTTAGTTTGATATTTATTTTCGGATAAAACAATAGTCTGATATTTTTTAAGTATCACTCAAACTTTTTTACGTAAATATGTTGTCAAAATTTTTATTTTATTTTTTATTATTAATTTTTTTTATCTTTATTAGTAAAATTAAATTTTTACAGAAGAAATATTATTTTAAAAAATAAATGCTACTAAATTATTTTAAATAACATTAAAAATATAATTGTATTTTTATATTATACCAAAATTAATTTTATTGATAAAAGATAAATTAAAATGATCTTTCGTAAATGTAAAGAGAATTTAATAATCCTTTTAAAATAAAAATATATTAAATATAACTGAGTCATAGTTTAAGAAAATCCAATTTCATATGTTTATAAAAGGCTATTAATGTTTGCTTTAGCATATTTATTTTCAATTGATTAAAAAACTAGTTACTTAATTCAATTTATATACAAAAAATTTCTTACTGATTGACTAAATAGTTATTTGGGGAACAATTTATCACCATAATTTCTTACTAATTATTTGATGCGTTTCACAGTATGTTTCTTTTAGAGAACAGATATTAGCATTATTTCTAGCCAATATTTCCCATATTATGGCGAAAGATACTTGAATAATTTTATTATGACAAATAATCCATTTTCATGAAAAGTAATTTAATTATGAAGATATTATTTAAGAAAAAAAAAAACGAAAACGCTAATGGGGTGTGGCAACTCAGTGAGTTCACTCGGAGGATATAAAAATGGTGGAGTTGGAACGACATTATCCAACGAAATGGGATATGGTGCAAAGGTGGCAGCACGGTAGTGGGGGAAACGATTGATCCAGCGCCATGGGATCAGATAATTCTCCAAAATAAACAAACAAACTTATAGTTCATTCAAAGCCTCCCAATCTTCCTTCCTGTCATTTTCCATCTATTAAATTTTTGCCTTCCTTTGGAAAGATTTCAATTTTACGAGACAGACATATCCTAAGATAGATAGACAGGGAGTGTCGGAGAGAGAAGGAGAGAGCACAAGTCATGGCTACCTGCAACATGGCATCGGCTGCTTCTGGGTTTGTGTTGACACCTAATGTTGGAGGCAGCTCAGGTTCTGTTTCCAGGAGCTCCTCTATGTTGGCCTTCTCCTCAAAGAACAACTCAAGGCTTGTGGTCAGGGCTGCCGAGGAGGCTGCGGAGGCGGCGCCTGCTCCTGATGCTCCCCCGGCCGAAGGTGCAGCTCCGAAGCCCAAGCCACCTCCTATTGGCCCCAAGAGAGGTGCTAAGGTTAGTTCTTTTAGTTGTGAAAGCAGCTCCTGCACTTGCAGTTGATCATGATAACAAAAAATAAATGACCACAGTCGTCCCATGATCATTTTAATTACAAGAGTGTCCTGAGTTACATAATTAGCTAGACATCTCAAATAGCTCATTTTACAGTATTAGGATATGAAATCTGCCGCTTCTACATCATAAACTTAGTACTTTCCCGCTTTATTTGGCAGTTATTTCCATCTGTAATATGCTGATATCCCATTCTTTCTGTAAGTGTGTATGAGAGACAGAGAAAGAGAGAAAATTCTCCCATGGTCATGGCGATTCCCATGCAATTCAGTTGAAATTTACATGTCACTAAGAGCTCACCGAGCACAGAGACTTTGAAAAATGAATTGTATTAATGTTTAGTACGTGTTAGACGCTCATATTTAACAACACTGTAAACATTTACAGGTTAAGATTATCTGATATATGTTTACCTTGCTGGTTGCAAAATGGAATTGACAGGTTAAGATTCTGAGGAAGGAATCCTACTGGTATAAGGGCGTTGGTTCCGTTGTTGCTGTTGATCAGGTGAGTTTTCGGGCAGTGTAAGGCAAACCCAACTCAATGAGTATATTTGGCTTGATATATTTGTGTGTTGCGCAGGATCCCAAGAGTCGCTACCCAGTCGTAGTCCGATTCAACAAAGTTAACTATGCCAATGTATCCACAAACAACTACGCCTTGGATGAGATCGAGGAAGTGGAATGAGTCAATAGTCATCCACTGTAATTGTAATTGTAATTTTAAAGTTACTATCTTAAGGATTTTCATGTCACAAAGCTGAATCTGCACCATATTTTCTCTGTCAAGTTCATCGTATGGACTCTATACTACATCCTTAGTGCAGTTGCTCATAAACTATGCTTTTCTATTGGAAGCAGTGATCAGTAATACGTTAATGCCACCCACCATCATAAGGCCAGAGAAGAAGTAGGACTTTCAACTTTACCAGGCGAATAATGACCTCATAACAATTGATATGACAAAATTAGATTTCGACTCCTCTTTAACGCGCTTCTCTCTTAAGATGAGTTGAGTTTATATTCTCGGTAAATAAGACAAAATAAAAGCAGAAAGCATTCAGAACAAATTTTGCCCATATACATTTCAACTCAAAGGAATTCCAATCGCATGCGACCCTCAAGAAGAACACACGGTTCTAGTTGTACAACATAACTGAATTGAATATGATCAACTATCCTTCATGTTGTCAATAGAATATATTTAAGCGTGACTTGGATGCAATTCATAAGCGCACACACACACACACACACATTTCTATATAAAGTTGAATCTTAAGTCCTGATACTTCGTAGTGTGCATTGAATTGTGAGTTTTGTCTTTTCTTTTTAATCTTTTTCTTTACTTTCCCAAAAAAAGAATTCAAAATCCCCCCTGCATTGTACCCGGGGTGTTGGTCTAGTTACAATAAGAACCGAATAACAAGTCGTGGATTTTCCACTTTAAGAAGCAGATGGTTGGACTAACAGGGAAAAATTTACAGGAGTTTAACTACAGTAAAAGCTGGTTCTAAAGAACTCTGCCATCCATGCCATCTAGTAGGCCAGACCACATTCCCTTTGCTGGTGGTAACTGTGCAACCAAAGCATTCCATGGAGGATAACCAACCCCACTGCCTCTCACTCGACCATCTAGGCGCAGAGATAGATACCTGTAAAGCGTATTAGAGTCTAATAAGAAGTCTCCCATCATGGCAAGGCATAACTATATATAAAAGGATTTGTCCTCCTCCTCCCAGTGACATTATAACTTCATACTAAACGGTAACCTCATGAGATTGTCCAATTTTATTTCCGGTTTATATCTGAAAAATAAGATATCTCTAAACCTATACATATGAAGACAAGGATAACACTTACACTGGAGACTCAGAGGATACACCTGCCAACTTCTTTTGTTCATCCAACCACCTATTGAGATTATGTGGCAAGAAGTTAGAATAATGGAGAAAGAAATTGAATCGCAAATTCATGTATTTTCATGATTAACATACTCAAACCACTCAGAGATGTAAACCGGAGCCAGCTGCCAGAGTCTCTTCCTTTTGGCAGTGACCTGCTTCTGCTCCTCACTCTCCTCAAACTTCAGAGCAGGTGAATTCCCATCTGTCACAAGGGGCACAACAAGCACCCCTCTGTCTAAGAGGCCTTCTGTGAAAAGCTCACTACGGTTAAAAGACTCCGTTATGAAGGATGCAGGGCCTGCACATATTACAAGACGTGCAATCCCTCTCAATGTGCTGACAGGAATGATCTTTTTATCATCCACACGGAGCTTAAGATTTGATAGGCTTTCCTCTCTTGAGAGTCGAGAGAGTTGTGCATTCTTTGCCTGGTTCTCTCTGTAGTACAAGAAAGCAAATAAAGATACTGCTCCAATGTCAATGGAAATGTCTCTCAGAATCTCTGGAACTTCAGGAGCTCTTGATGGATTACCCAGTGCACCAATTAGTTGCGTGATTGTTATCAACCCCCCCAGAGATCCACTTGCAACAAAAGCAATATAAAAGAACATCCTAACTGACCGAAAGGGGGATAGAACTTCACTCCTTATCTTGGCTGTAGAGCTGAAGAACAAATATGATTAATGATGAAGCATCACTGGCAAACACAACCTGATGATTGAAGAATTGCATAAAAGAGGGAAATCCGTATGAAAAGAAGCTCAAGGTGAACTAGACAAAGGCCTAAAAGCAGACAGGTAAAAGAAATAACTCTGCACGCATTTGCTGACTTAAAAAAAACTCATTACATGATTATTTTACCTGTCATTTTGACAAAATACACAGATATGTCCCATTCAACAGTTAAAGCTCTAGGTCCCGCATCAAGAAGGTATTTGCATGTCAAAGTTCATAAAGTAAGGCAATGGAAATGAAAACTATACATGTTTTAGCATAAGTGGAGAAAAGACTCCATCTTTAAACTGAGGAAGCTTAAAACCAATGCACTACCAGAAAAATCAATATTTGATTGCTAGCTGAAAATTCAAACTAGGAACTATGCATTAATAGCGTATGGGAACGAAATGGCACAAACTAATTTATCAATTCAATTAACCAATGTTGCAATTGGTGCCAACAAAAACAAAACAAATATCACTAAAACTCACGGGGGTCTTGTGCTTGTAAATACGATTATAAGGAAGAAAGAAAGAATGGGTACCTAAAATCAGAGGGAGGAGACGGTTTATTTGCTGAAGAAGAGACAACAGTGACAATGGAAGTTCTTCGCACTCTGCTGCTTCGCTGAAAGCGAACCCCGGCGCGTCCGGAAGAGAAGAGAGTCTCTCCATGCCCATGGTCGCAGAACAAAAAATTACAAGAGCGATTGGGGAGAAAGCCAGGCGGTCTTCGAAGATTGAGATAGAGAGTGTAGGAATATTGAGTTGCAGAAGCCATGGCCACTAGCAGACCAGTGTCGGAAAGAGAATTGCCATTGTGATGCGTGGCAGCGAACCATGCGGTATTGTAATACCAACACCATGATTGGCAGGTTCCCATCTCGTTGTTTTGGATGATGGTAAAATCGCCACGATTCCCCCGCTCTGCTGATACCCGACCCGGCATTGGCCATTTTATTAATGCATGAAAAATATTACTTCTGTACTAAGATCTTTTTAATCATGAATTAAAAATTAAAATTAAAATTAATTAATTATATTATTTTTTTAAAAATTTTAATATTTTTTTAAAATTATCTTTATTTAATATCTCTCTTTTTTTCTTTGAATACATTAAATAGGGATATTTTTTTAGAAATATATAATAAATACTACCTCATATATTATAAAGGGTCTTATATTTAGGATCAAAATAAAAGATCCTATATATAGGACTGGAGATAGTATAATCAACATTTGTGTGAAATTTCTTTAGAAAAAAAAGAAATGCTACTCTCTCTCTTACCTATCATAAATTATATTATTGAAGAATTGAAATATATAAAATATAAGTCATCTTAGGTGAACATTAAGCATTTATTTTTATATTTATCTTTATTAACAAATTATGGTGAAGAGAGAATAAAAAAGATATAATTAAAGTAAGTTATAATTTAATGATAGTAATATTGAAACGTTGTGGTAAATTTTATAAAGTTAAATTTTAATAACTTTTCTTGATATATGTAAATTAGTTAAAAGTGATTTATAATATGAAATAGAGAGAGTGGTAAAACTTATCATTCGGACCATAATGGATTTACCCCGTATACAAACTAAAATTTTACATTTGAAAAAAAAAATTACATTTTGAGGTATTGAAAGTTCATGATAAACAAAATAAAGAACAACATTTAATACTTTTAGATAAAAAATAATTTATTTTGTTGATCATTCTCATGTTTAACATTATTCCCTCTTATCATAAAAATATGATATTTTGTTTTGATTTTAAATATAATATTTTTTTAGAATATGAGTAGTGTTTATTACATATTTAAAAAATTATATTTAATCTATTCTAAAGAGAGAGAGAAAGAGATTAAATAAAGGTAGTTTTAGAAAAATATTTTGATTTTAGAAAAAATTAAGGTAATTAACTAATTTTAACTCCCATATTTAATTTATATAATTTTATTAAAATAGTCTTATATTAAAGATAATAAGGAGTATTGTTATTGTAGTATTTTTCTTATGCAATTTTCTTTCATGTTTTGAGAAATTATGACAAAGAAATTCTGAAATTTCACTCATTTGATTTTTTTTTTACCAAACATCATTTGATTTGAAATAAGACTTCTATTATTGTTAATTTTAAATGAGGTACTAACCATTGATACACTTACATTCTTCCATTGTTTTCTTTTAACAGACTTAGATTTTGTGACCAAACACTTTCAGATAGAAAATAATAATAAAACATTAAGCATATTAACAAATTCCTTCATGTTTAGAGGTTTGGCCAACATTGGGGGAAGTTCCGACTACTAATATAGGGAACCAACCTAGTTATTTGCAGAAACTCACTAGTTGTGCCAATTCAGACACACATATGGAGGCCTTTCCGGAGAATGGAGATGATTGGTGGGACAAGGTGTTAGAGAATGCTGTAATAGGAGGGTCAACCATTAATGATTCTAAGGCTGATTTTTGAATTATAGAGAATAATGCTCTGGGATATGATAGGCCAAGGTTTATTTTCTCAGCAAAGGTGAAAGAAAAGCTATGTAAACCTTGGTATCCCACTTTGATTGTGAAGTTGCTTGGAAGAGATATTGGTTTTAAAGCCCTAGAGAATAGATTACAGGGATTGTGGGCACGGAATGGTGGTATTGAGCTTATGGGGCTGGGATGTGGCTTTTTCCTAATCAAATTTGCAAGTTACGATGACCGCGACTATGCTCTGGAAAAAGGCCCATGGATGATTTGTGGTTGCTTAGGTTGGCTTCTCTCTTCTTTTGTTGGAAGACTATGATGAGAAGATTCTCATTTTTATGGGTAATAGGATTGGTGAATGGTCAAGGTGGATATGTGCACTTCCCTCCAATCTAAAGGAGCCTTTGCACACGTTTGTGTCGAGGTTGATTTGAACAAACCTCTTCTGCCATAATTTGAATTGGAGGATAGAATTTTCAAAGTTGAGTATGAAGGTTTGCATTTTTTGTGTGGTAAATGTGGGATTTATGGGCATTACATGGAAGCTTGTCCTAATAAGTCGATTGGAATCAATCATCAGAATGTTAATCCCATACAGAATGATTCTAACAAGGACAGTGAAAGGGTAATCGGAGTGTCACAGGAGATCTGGAAGGTGGTGAAGAAAAATAAAAGTAACAGGACTGCTAAGGAGTCGGGTCCTTTGCTACATTCTAGTTCTAAGCCTGATTCAAGATTTGAGTCCTTGACTACCACTTAGGCTGATGTGATTGATACGAACGATGTGAGGGGAGAAGGTAAGAGGCTGATGACGGCGGAGAGTACTGAGAAGTAGACATCTATAAGGAGTGCAAAGGGGAAAAAGTGAAGAATTTTACTAGGAAGGACAAGGTGATAAAGGAGAAAGCTGTGAGCATCCTAATGAAAAAGGTAAGGGTGGATTATGTATAAACTTCTCCTCTGAGCCCTTCGAGAGATCGTGAGAGACCAACTGAAGAAAAGATTATTGACGAAGGAAACAAGAAGACAGAAAAGTGCCTTAACGAGAACCCAATGAGACCATCAGTGGGACCCAATGAAATTAAGGAGCAAAATATGAGACCAGTGGCCCATACCTCTGATCATACTGTTTCTTTACACCTCATTATTGAAGATGGGCTGGTGCAAGAAGAAGGCTCATTTCCTCTTCAAGAAGGGTATAAGGATGATGTTATGGAAGATGAACCTCCTCAGGAACTTAATAACCCATTGAATGAAATTGACAGGGTACCTAGCACTTACCCAGACTTGGGCCCTAACAGCCCAATGGTGTAACATGTGTTTATTTCTCCTTGATCCTTTTTCTCATGATTAATAGAATTCTACTTTGGAATGCCTGAGGCACATGTGGCCGTGTTTTTTTTGGAGATACTTCAATACTTTGTGTGACAAAGATCAACCAAATGTAGTTGCTTGTCTGGAGATGAGGAGTGAAAAGAAAAAGCCTTACAGAAATTTTGATAAAATGGGTTTCGATTCCTATTTTTGGGTGCCGAGTATAGGGAAATCTGGGGGTTTGGTTGTTGCATGGAAAAGCCAAAAGATTAGTATTTTTGTTTGTGCTCATACTAATCAGTTTATTCATATGAAGTATGATCCTATGGGTCAAAGATCTTTCTTCTTCACAGCGATCTATGTAATTCTACATTCAAACTTTCGCCTCGAGTTCAGGGAAGACATAATACAAATGTTGAGATCGATTTCTCAACCTTGGCTTATAGCCGAAGACTTTAATGATATCAAGGGAGCGGAGGAAAAGACAGGTGGTGCACCTATCAATAGTAATCGTTGTAACTCTTTTTTGAAGTTTATTAATGATTGTGCTTTGATGGATTTGGGTTTTAAGGGTCCTTGCTTTAATTGGAAAGGACCTAAATTAAATGGCTATAATATAGTCTATGAGAGACTAGATAAAGCACTATGCAATGGGAATTGGTTATCAGAATTTGATTCTTCTGTCATCTCTGTTATTGCTCGTGTGCCCTACTCGAATCACAACCCTTTATTGATTGATCTCAATGAAAATTATGGTGGTAGTAGACAAAAGAGGCCTTTTCATTTTGAATCTGCTTGGATGAATCATAATAATTATTTTGATTTCCTGTAATCAAAATGGAAATGTGTAGAAGGGATTGGTGCTACTTTAGAGGGGCTACGTGATGTGTTGATTGATTGGAATAAAAAGACTTTTGGGAATATCAATTCCAGGAAGAATCATATTCTTGCTCATTTGAGGGGTTTACAATTAGTTATCTCTTATCCTCATTTGAATTATCTGAAACATCTAGAACAAGAACTGCACAATGAACTTGAGTTGGTTTTATGGAAAGAAGGGATTCTTTGGTTTCAAAAGGCAAGAACTACTTGGATTAAGCAAGGTGACAGAAACACAAAGTATTACCACTTAAAAACTAAGAGTAGAAGGAGAAGGAGTAGAATCATGACCTTGAAAGATGCTAGTGGGGTTTGGATTCAGGATCAACAAGCACTTAAGGAACGTGTGGTTTCTTATTTTCAATTGCTATTTGAGGAAGACTGCAATAATGAACAAAATTTGATCACAAATTCCAAATTTCCTTTAATGGAGGCTGAAGTTTTGCAAGGTATGACCTCTCGCCCCTCTTCTTTAGATATAAAGAATGTCATGTTTAATAAGGATCCGTATAAAGCTCCGGGTGATGATGGTTTTCCCCTGGTGTTTTTCCAAAAAAGCTAGGATATTACTGGTCAAGGGGTTTGTCACTTGGTTACTAATGCTTTTCTTGGCAACTTGGAGATTCAGGAAACCAATAAAACTCTTATAATGCTTATTCCCAAAGTTGATACTCCTGTAACCATAGCTCAATTTCGGCCTATTTCATTGTGTGATGTTGTATATAAATGTTTAACTAAGGTGATTGCAAATAGATTGATACTCCTATATAAATGTTTTATACCTAGTAGATGCATACAAGATAACATTATTATTGGGCAGGAAATAATTCACATAATGAAAAATATGAGGAGTAGAAAAGGCTAGTGTGCTGTGAAAGTAGATTTTGAAAAAGCCTATGATAGGCTAAGTTGGAACTTTATTGAAAATGCTCTCATTGAAATAAGAATCATGCACCCTTTAAGGAATGTGATTATGAATTGCATAAATTCTTCCTCTTTGAATGTGCTTTGGAATGGGGAGAAAACAGATTCCTTCAAGCCTTCTAGAGGTCTTAGACAAGGGAACTCTATCTCACCTTATCTTTTAGTTCTTTGTATGGATAAATTATCTCACATTATTTGTGACGTTGTTCAATGCAATCAATGGAAGCCTTTTACTGTGGGCAAATATGGCCCTGATATTTCTCATCTTATGTTTGCGGATTATCTTATTCTTTTTGGGGAAGCACAACAAATCAAATGGATTGTTTTAAGGCATGCTTAAAGAGGTTTTGTGATGCTTTAGGACAGAAGGTCAGTGTCTCTAAGTCCAATATTTATTTTTCTAGAAATATGAACAATTTCGATAGAAAAAGACTTGTTGAGTCCATTGGGTTAAAGATCTCAACTGAACTAGGGAAGTATCTAGGGGTTCCATTAAGTATGGGAAGAAAACAAAATGAAACTTTCAATTACATTGTTGAAAAGATCCAAACTAAATTGGTAGGGTGGAAAGCCAAATGTTTATCCATGGCTAGTCGTATAACTCTTGCCAAGTTAGTTATAGGAGCTATTCCCATCTACACCATGCAAAGTTGCCTTATTCCTTAAGGCATCTGTGATAGGGTTGAAAGACTTTAAAGAAGCTTTATTTGGGAGCATGAGGAAAAATTCCGGAAAACTCACTTGGTGCAATGGGAAAATTTTTGCAAACCTAAAGAGATAGGGGGGATTGGCTTTAAAAAAAATCTAGGAAATGAATAAGGTGTGTTTGGCTAAGGTTACTTGGAAGTTGGCTAATGGTGAAATAGGGTTACGGGTGGATGTTTTGAAGAGTAAATATTGCGCTTCAAAGGGACAACATATTTCCTTTCTTGCTAAAATGGCTGACTCTCCAACTTGGAAAGCCATTTGTCAACAAGCGGATGTGATTAATTGTGGGTCCAAGTTTTTAATTCGCAATGGGAAAGCCACTTGATTTTTCAATGACAAATGGGTTGATAATTCTTTAATTCTTGCTGAATGTTCTAACACTAGTATTCCTTTGAATCTTCTTAACAGTTCTGTGCACATTTGGGTGGATAGTGAAGGACAGTGGGACTTGGGAAAGCTTCGTACTCTATTTGATAAGGATATTATCAATAAAATAAGGGCCATATATCCCCCTAATATGGCTCTTGGAGAGGATAGAATGGTTTGGGCTTCTTCCATTACTGGTCAGTTTTCGGTTAGCTCTACTTACCATTTAATTGAAGATGAAGAATTTAGTGCCATCATGGGGCCTTGGAAACAAATCTAGAAGTAGAAAGGATAAGAGAGGATACGTGTGTTCATGTGGATGGCAGTGCAAAATAAAATCTTAACTAATGAAAGGAGGAGCAAATGGGTTGGATCTAGTCCTTTATGTCCTTCATGCCTGAATGCTAATGAGGATGTATTACATATTTTGAGAGATTGCCCTTTTGCGTATGGAATGTGAAATACATTGATTAAAGAAAGATATAGATCTATATTCTTTGATTTCTCTCAGAATGAATGGTTTCATTTCAATTTAATGCAAGAGATTGGTAGAGACAAAACTATTCAATGGGCTGGAATATGGGGATATGGGATATGGCAATTGTGGAAATAGAGAAACTCTGGTGTCTTTGATATAAATTTCACCAAACCCTCAAATCCGTCCATTATTATCTCTAGAAATTTGTGTCATTATTTTGTGTAGGTAAATAACAAACTCAAGAGAAATAGTCTTCATCAACAAGAATACAACACTAGGTGGAAGAGGCCTCCAACAAGGTGGGGTCATTAGAGATGCTATTGGGGAATGGAGGTTGGGTTTTTACCAAAATTTTGGCTGTTGTACTATTGAGGAAGCGAAACCATGGGCTCTTTTGGTTGGTCTGCAAATCACTTGAGAACAAGGTTTCATAAAGGGTATTACGGAATCAGATGCTTGCAATATTGTTAGAAAACTAACTCTTGGAAAGTTTAATCTCCAAATTGCTAGCTCTTCAATTTGTCTCATCATATAGATGTTGGCAAAACCTTGGACTGTTACTTTGGAACCTATCAGCCGAAGTGCAACTCAGTTGCGGACGTCCTTGCAAAAATTGGATCTTCCTTCACGAGTCCTCTATGCTATAGAGTGCTTGATTGCCCTTTGTGTGTCAAGCCTTTGCTTGATCATGATATCCTAGGATGCATATCCCCCTGGTTTGCTTTGTTTTTGTAATGTTTGTTTTTTAATGTTTTTCTTCTGTTGTATAAAAAAAAAATTCCTTCATGTTTGGATAATTTTTACTTTAATTGTAGGAGATATTTTTAAATATGTTTTGTTTCAAAATGTAATAGACAAATAACTTTTGTCTAATAAATAAATACATTTTTTCAATTTTTCCTGTGATTAAAGTATATTTATTATTACAAAATACTCTATGTAATGAAGAATGGTTAAGTGAAAACACTAAATGAGAATATTTGTGAAAAAAAAAATTTTTTATAACATATTTAAAATATTTGACAGTTTTCCTAATTATTAGGATTTAGTTATTTATTTATTTTTTTATTTTTTAAACGAGGGAGTAACTTTTTAGCTGATTGAATAATCTTTGTTAATGTTATTTTAAATTCAGTAAATGAATCCAAATACCAACACTCGATCACATCGCATAAGAAGAAAGAAAAAACACAACTCAAAATAATCTAAACTACTAGTATTGTGTTACACAATGACTGTCCACTCCTCTTCCAATGGTGATTGTTACTACTCCCTCCGGTCCTATATATAGGACCTTTTGTCTTGGTCCTAAATATAAGATCCTTTACAATATACGAGGTAGTATTTATTATGCATTTCCAAAAAAAATGCTCCTATTTAATGTATTCAAAGAGAAAAAGAGAGAAATTAAATAAGGACAGTTTTAAAAAAATGTTAAAATTTTCGGAGAAATTGAGGTAGTTAATTAGTTTTAACTCCTTTTCTTAATTCGCGTGATTCGATTAAAATGGTCTTATATATAGAACGAGAGGGAGTAATCTATTGTAATTGCCTGAGTTTAATGACTGTGCATGCACTAACAACTCCTCGGCCAAAATTAAAAACGCTTCACTTCCCGATATCCCCAGGAAAAGCAGCCAGCATGCGGCTTCATCAATTCCAATATCTCACGGGAGATACACTAGGTTTCAATCACACACGCACACATATAACGATAGCTCTCTGTCAACCAAATTGCATACTAGTTTGAAGCAGGAATCATTTGCAGAAATGGCAAAGGTAAGAGTAAATTCAAAGACTGTTATAATCAATCTGATAGCAGCAGCAACGGTGTGGGCATTAATATTAGGCGTAGCCATGGCAAGTGGTGGTTCAAATTCTTTTGCGGTGAAAGACCATATATTTCCAGAGTTCATAAAGTGGCACGTGTACGTGGTGAATGGTTTGAGCAACAACGAGAGCTTGTTCACCAGGTGCCAATCCAAAGACGATGATCTGGGGGAACACAATCTGTCTGTAGGGTCCAATCTGACATGGAGTTTCAGGACGGACTTCTTCCACTCCACCTTATTCTGGTGCTACCTCAGGAAAGACACAGGTTCTTCTGCTACGTTTGAGGTTTTCTGGTACGATGCTCGTCTCTTCAGTAAGTGTCAGTGGAAGAACTGCATCTGGGTCGCTAAAGATAGTGGGATTTACCTCACGGATTTGTCCCAAGACCGTGATGAATTGAGTTATAGCTGGGATGGACATTGAGGAACGTCAAATTTCTAGTTTGTTCAATAATGTTGAAAACTTTGATAGTTAATTATGCAAGATGCTAGCCATTACATAGAACAAGGAATAATAAATTTAGCATAGATAGCGGCTATTTTCTTGTTCATGAAATAACAAGCACCAGTTGATATAGGCCATGTCACTTTATTCTTCTCTTAGCTTTTGTGTGAATGTGGATTATTCTATATGTAAAGTCAGCGCGCGTCAGGTTTGGTTTGGTTAGTTTCTTGGTTTCATAAATCTTTCTTATTACGATTACTCCCGTTCTTTAATAACAATTGAAGGATTTTTATATTTTAAAATATAAGGGATAAGAAAGTTTATCTAATATATTTAATAATTTTTTAAAAAAATACTCTTAATTGATATAGTATTTTTTTATTTACATTAATTGTATGATGTAAAAATTACTAATATTAAATAAAAATATTTTTAGGAATTGTTTTATATTTCAGACAAATTTATTATTTTTATTGATCTATGTGATTTTATTTTTTATCCCTTATATTAAAAAAAAAGAATAATTTTAAGGTTTTCCTCATATTCTACTCCTGTCTTTTCTTAACTTCTATTTCATTTTTACCATTTAAGTATTATTTGTTCCATACTGATAATCTTTGATAACATGTCAATAATTTTGTTAGAATTCATGATTTGGATGTGATGTGAGTAACTACATTTGTTCAAAAGCAAAATATATACTTCCTCTGGTTCCATTTATAAGATATTATTTTAAAAATTTGTTTAGTGTTAGTATTATTTTTTTGTTTGAATTTTCTTCTTTACCCTTCATTTAATAACTTTTTTTGTCTCATAAATTGTTCCGGTCTTTAATTAGTAGGGGTAAGATTGGAAGTTTATACTATTTTTTTTATAAATTTAAGAGCATAATTATGTCTTCTTAATACCCGTACAATAAAAAATATCTTATAAATGGGATCGGAGGGAGTATATATTTAAAGATTCAAATTTTATAACTTCAAAATAGATTTTATTATAAAGTTTGAAAGGACTGACTATTAAATGTTAATGAAATTTCTTACAAAGTATAAAATTTATAATTTTGCTGCCTACCCCACCTTATCATCATGCTCTTTCCGAGCCATTTCTCCCCTATGCCTGCCTTCATAACACAACTCAATTCTCGATCGTCTGGATTTTATGGCAGACGCAGATTTCTATGAAACTTCGATTCGCTGCCTAGTCATCCAAGACAGGTTGCATCATAGATTTGCCAACTTTGAATGTCATGATAACGAGGCCAAAATATTTTCAACCTTCATTTTCTACTTTTCCAACACTCCATTGTATATAAGAACTCTCGAAGCTGCATAAAGAAGGAAAATCTCAACAAGATGGATGAAATGAAGCTGTTTGGAACTTGGCCAAGCCCTTATGTTTACAGGATCATATGGGCTCTACAACTGAAGGGTGTGAAGTATGAATATGTGGAAGAGGATTTAGCTAACAAAAGTGATTTGCTCTTGAAGTACAACCCAGTTCATAAAAAGGTTCCAGTTCTCGTTCACAAGGGCAAGCCAATCTCAGAATCCACTGTAATTTTGGAGTATATCGAGGAAACATGGCCTCAACCACCTCTGCTTCCACAGGACCCTTATGACAGGGCCATGGCTAGGTTCTGGATCAAGTTCGCAGAGGAAAAGGTAAGTTCCATAATTCAAAAGCGAAACTTCAAAATTTCAGATTTATCTCTTTCTCATAATCTGGGTAATCAATGAGATAATGTTTTGTGATTGCAGAGCACTGCATTTGGGTCATTCTACATAAGTCAAGGAGAAGAGCATGAGAAGGCAACAAAGGAAGCCAAAGAAGCGCTGAAGATATTAGAGGAACAAGCCCTTGGGGAGAGAAAATATTTTGCTGGGGATGAGATTGGATTAGCAGATTTAGTTATAGGATGGATGGCTCTGTCATTTAGAAGCATTGAAGAAGCTGTTGGTGTTAAATTGGTGACTGCCAGCGATTTCCCTCTATTGCTTGCATGGATTCAGAACTTCAGAGAGAACCCAACAATCAATGCAAGCCTGCCAAACCATGATGAGTTGCTTGCTTATTACAAGCAGAAGAGGGAAATCATTATTGCATCCAAAACAGCATAAGTACCAGTTACCATTTATTGATTATATGATTTATTTAATTATCTAGCATGTCGTTTGATACCACATATTGGTTCTTTACTCTTCTACTAGCTAGGGCACATTATTCGTCCGTAAGTCTGTCTTATGTGTGAGTTCAGTAGTAATAACAGTAGCAGTTAATTATCATTTTGTCAATGACGACAAATCATCTTTTAGAAATTTTCAGCGTTTGGATGATTCAAAGTTGAGCAATTATGTGGTAATAATATTTAATAATAATTTCGACCCCCACTATCCGTTGATGGTGTTATTTTCATAACAAAGAGAAGCTAAATAAGAAAACAACACGTTGGTAAGCATCAAATAGGAATAAAAGATATATAGAATAAAAAATATAGATAGAGATTCCCACAAAAAAAAAAGGAAGAAGATAAAGAAGAATCAATAACTAGCTAAAGAAGAGGAATTCATATTTCTTCACTTAAAAAGTCTCTACCACAAACGATAACTTAGCTGCAAAACCTCAATGTGTGGAGTATAGACCATTGATGTTCACAAATGACTTTCAAGTTTCAACCAAAGTATGGGACAGACATTGAGTACCGAATTGGCCAAAGAAGAAAGAGATCAGTAACGGGGTAATGTCCACTTGTGTGCAAGAGCCTAGCTCTCTGTAGTTTTAGCTTTAGCTTCTGATAGCAAAGGTTCAAGTTCTCCTTTCCGGTACAACTTCACTGTATCTGCACCCAAAAAGCTAAATATTGGAAACTGTTAATGACAAAAAAAAATTTCACTTTGCTTGCCTTCTCTCCCTTCGCTGTAGCCAAAAAACTTTCTGCAACTGCCAGAAATCCAAGTTAATCTATAAAGACAATTTACATCGGCATTTTTAGGCACTTTGATATTGAAGCAGTATTAGTCACTGAGCATATATTTAAACTACATATCAGTGCCATCATTTTGGAATCTCCTCCCTAGTCCCTACTTCCCTCTCTCCCTCCCACTTTTTCCAAACCTAAATCTAGAAAATGAAAACTGGTCGATGTTTTGAACTGCTGAGACATTCACTGGAATACTACTGATTATATGAAAGAAAGAAACATAAGGAAAATATATACCTGTACAGCCACCAATGTGTTTACCACCTGTAATGGGGAAGGGTACAACTTTTAAGATAAAGTAACAACAAAAGTAGTTTCGTATTGCAACCTACTCTTGAGAAATCATTGAGCAAAATATTTTTATTCAACTATTCAATAAATCATTCAAGGCACAGAAAGAATTAAACTAGTCTATAATTGTGACTTAATTAAGTATGACTTTCTCAGACGAACAGATATCCCTTTATTCTCCTTTCTTCCTTTGGCACACAACATATACAGAGTCTCAAGTTTTTTTTTTGGGTAAAATGTAGACTCTTAGTTTCATAAATAATTTAGTTGGATATTGTAATATATATATATATATATATAAGCTGAATTTACACTGTTCCTAACTCAAGTATTTTTTTTATGACCTGCATGTCATATCATATGATGTAATAAGCCATGCCTCATACTTTAAAATACCATAAATTCACTAGATGCAACATACAGGAACAGAAAAGTCTGCGGAAGGTTTTGCAAGTCTAACAAATTTTTGATAACCTAAAGCCATGCTGCAATTAAAGGAGAATGTGGGACATTAATAAGCAGATAATCATATAGTCTTATATCAGAATCTTTAGTATGGGTCCGAATCAAAGTTAATAGTTTGTTAAAGGAAAGAACAACCTAACCAATAGGTGTTGGTCTTGGTTTTAGGGGTTAGAATTGTTTAAGCACAATATCTTAGGTTCAAGACCGTACGAATGCAAAAAACCTTTTTGGGAGAATATCCCCCCCCCTCTCCCAAATGGGCCAAACCGTAACTTGATCTAGATTAGTCAGAGCCTAAAATGATGACCAAAGGTTATTACCAAAAAAAAGGAGAGAACAACCTATTAGTTATCACTGTATCCTTGACTAATGTCCTGATTCGTATCTCACTAAAGACAGTTTTACCAAGTGACAAGGCACAAGACACCACAGAAAACCTGACAAGACAAGTGTCTAGCAGCCAATGACACAGGCCAAATCCAAACACTTTCCGTCTTCAATAAGGTTTTAGGATGCACCAAAAAACAACCCTTCTGAGGGAAGGGTGTGTGAGTGTTTGGCTTTCAACAGAAAAATAAATATTTTGTCAGCATCCCAGCCAGGCAGCTACAAAAATAAACAGCAGATCTAATAATGCTAATAAAATAAATTTTCAACTGAAATAAGAGTTGGGTTTACTGACAATGTGTATGATTAAAGAATAATCATGTAATAAAGCAAGTGCTTACCAATAAAAACATTTGGAACAGTGTGTTGACCTGTAACCCTCTCCAATACCTTTTGCAACTGTGGCCCTTGCGGACCTGGATATATTTAAAATACAAAGGCAAAATGAACAAGGTATAGAGCAAACCGTGTGAAGCACAGAATAAAAGCTGATGCCTTTAAAAGTATGTCATATAGAATGATTTTCCCCTTTATGTTCTGCTGACAAGGAAGACACAGGGTAGGGGAAGGAGACCATGATGTATTAGGCACATTTTTATTGGCAGTTGAACATGTATGGCAGGCACTATGCATGCAGGAGAGTGAAAAACAGTTCACTGAAAATACACTCCGTTAAAAATATAGCTGATGAAGGTACTTAATAATGACAGTAGGAAAAAAAATATTCAGAAATGCTGCAAACATTTTGCCATTCATCCATACAAACGATGTTCAAATAGTTTCTCTGTCCTGGTGTCAGGAGAAACCTGGTTTTAGTAGGCAATTCAAGAATGGACTCACAATAGTATTGGCTACTGACCATATAATTCAATTTGAAGCCTGCTATAGTTTGTTCAAAGCTCCGATAAGCTTAGTCCATAAGCACTATTTTATCAGCATCATGTTTTAATATCCAAAACACTGATAAAAAAACAGCTAATTACATTAAGAAATTTGCAAAAGCTCATACACATTAATAGTATCCTCAAATCTAAGGACGTATTGATTATGAAGAATGCGGAACAAACAAGGATACCTGAAGGTCTAACACGACATCAATAAGTATGGCAAAGGAATCTGTTGTCCATTTTCGTAAGAACCCCAATGGTAGAAAGGCAGACAGGTCTAAACATTCATGGGTTTATAGATGAATAAATTCTGGGATCGTTCACATGCATGAAAGAACTCAAAGAGGCAAGTTCATTGTCTGGGATGCAGTAAAACATGACCATAAATGTTGAAGACTTGCAGATCATGAAGAAGCAATTTTTTTTTTTAATTTCTACAATACACTGTAACAACGGACACTTCAGACACTTCTCATTCACATGTTCAATCTCACTCGTCGTGAAGCCAGACTATCATTAAATTAATGCAACATCGTATCAATATTATTTGCTGTTCTTTTAATTATGAGGCCAATAACCTGTGGTAACAATTAGATGCTATCATGAGCAAATCCATACAAAACTGATTACAAAAATGTTGTAAACACTAATTGGAGAATCTTTACGACTATACACAGATGATTCATTATCAATCAGGAACTGATGGATAAATACCCATTTCGTCCAATTCAATGACCAATGGCCGCACGCCGAGCTTTCTGAATAACGATTTCACCTCCGATGAATACCTTCATACAAATTTCAGCATGAATGAATTCAGATTTCTCAAGTGATTCCAAATGCACAACAGTATCCACCAGGCTCGGGGACAAAACAATGTCAAATTCGGGAAAACCCCAAAAGAAAGGTCAGATTAAAAAGAGTTTAAACTCACGAGCACCAAGTTTTGGAATAAACGACAACCGGGTTCTCATCAATAGTCTTCTTGATGCTCTCTTCAAGTCGAGACCCAAAAGAGGAAGCCATGGCCTGAACTGAAACAGCCCTGTATCTTGCAGACCCATTGCTGCAGAGATTAGTGCTTGTAGAGGCTTTAAGGAAGTGCCCCTCTTTTATGGGGATGGAGCAAACGAAGAACTTGGAGAAAGAAGTCGATAGCCCACGAGACGAATTGAGGGAAATAGAGGATAGAGTGTTGAGACCAGTAATTGGCAATGCCATTTTCGTCGGCTTTGATCGAGTCTTGTATCTACAGATGTGTTGGAGATTTTCTTGTTCCCCTTTAGACTTCGGAATTTGGTACTAACCTATCAAAGTTCCCCCAAGCTGGGGATATGATTCTCTGTTGCCTGGCCTAAAGGGACACCCTCTCACCCTATAAAAGGTCATATGGCCTTACCCCAAGTTCAAAATTCCCAGTTACTAATGACCTGGAAGGCTGTAGCGTAGAAATTTTCGGTCTTTACCTTCAAAGCCGAGTATAATTAATAAAATCAGGAGTTGCCTGCTTGCCTTGACTGTTATTATATCGGTGACATCTGTTGTGCATGAATATGGCCTTGTAGTCAGTTCTGGTTCATTCGAAGATCACCATCAACCCTTTCATGTCACAAAATAATGAAAATATATTTTGCATAAGAAGATCCAACGCGACGAATAGATCCGTTCTTTATGTGTATTTTTAAAAGTTATCTCGTCACTTTCTAGTAATAAAAACGGACCTGTTAAAACAATAATAGTAAGCGACCAGATTTTTCTGCCAGAAAGTTACACAAATACCCCGTCCTGCGCAAATATGTCCGCTCGGGTAAATATTCCTTGACTGGTTTCCATGCAATAAACCAAAAAATTCTCGGAGCTCGAAACAGTGCCATATAATTTTCTCAATAAATTAAATGTTCTAAAAAATTTATTTTAATGTGTGCATTTTGTATTGAAAATCATGAATTTAAGTTATTTAAAAATTCTATTAAACTTGTCATAATATATATGTAGATTTTTTTTTTGTCAACCTATATTACTATTACTATTAAATTAATAAATAATAAATATTATAAAAGTAAAATCTTGTAATATGTCATTTACATGGTCTTGTGTAGTGCGAATAAGCCCAGGACAGATTTGACGAGTTTAATTGCAGCGAACCCCAATCTCCAATTTGGTTTTATTAGGCGACACCCAATCTCCCATCTGTTTGGACTCCGCCTTTGGGCTGCACAAATTATCTTTCTTTCTTTCCTTCTTTCTTTTTTATTTTTTTTAATAATGAATAAATTACATTAATTTTTTATGATTTAATTAAATTATCCTTTAATATTTCTTTTCTTTAAGAGTAAAATACTCTTCCCAGAGACTTTTTTTTTTCATTTTAAAAACCTAAACTACCTACACTTTAGTAAAATCTGATAATTTTGTTAAAAATATTTTTTTGAAGATTCTTAAAAATATATTTACAAATTAAAAATTTTATTAGAATGAATCATATTTATCAATTTCTTTCTCATTATGTTATTCATCAATTTATCCATAAGATTGCACTTCTCCTATTTCCATAAATTAAACTTGCTGCAGCAAAGAAGAAATAACCACGAGGAATCAGAGTGCAGAGGTGACTCTTTCTATATGCGTCACCACCCAAGGAGATAAAAGGTGCTTCATTATGAATTACCATGACTAATCTTTATACACACGGTTAATCTTTTTGTTTATATATAAATATAAGCAACAAAGAAGAACCAACCATGGTGAAACAAGGTGAAGATGTGACTCTCTTTATATATATATATATATATATATATATATGCGTACCAAGAAGATAAACATTGAAAATATATATTACTGTGATTGTGACAGTGCTCCATATGAATCACCATACATGGTTGATCTTTATGTGACACACACAGTAAAATTAAGAGTTGTTTCTTCTTCTTCTCCAAAATAGTCATTAGTTTAATTTTCTTTTAGCAATGTAAGACAAAGTTTTAGTAATTTTTACGCGAAGAAAATTTTAAAAGCTTGATTAAAATTTTGGGAATTTTTTAACAAAAACAAGTTCAACCAAATGTTTTTAAAAAATTTTAAATTATAACATTAATCAATTATATAATATGATGAAAATTAATTAATTTTATACTATGATGAAAATTAAAAAATTTGTATTTTATACAAAAAAAAATTGGCCAATTGATGTATGTAAAGGCTTGTTGAATAAAATTTATGCTAAAGAGTATTGTTTTAGTCCAAAAAAAATTATTTAACAGTCGATTAATAGTTGTGTCAATGGAAATTGAATAGAAAATAGAAAGCAAGTTTAAATTTTAGGTAGATTTTATGTAAGCCTTTAAAATATAAGGCAAATTAATCTCTGAAATTAAGATATATAGAAGTAGAGGGAAATGTCACAATATTTTACTCTATTTTTAAATTAAGAATTGATATTTCTCTTATGAAACTAATAACCTATTAAATTTGGCTTCTCTCATGGCTCTCATATTATGTCTCTGCCCTCGACCTCATGAGAAGTGATACGTTAGCATTTGTTAAAGGCACGCATTGCATCAAGATTCTATATAGATATATAGCAAGAGAAAGCAGTATGTAAAACTTCGTCCAATAATATATATATATATATATATATTCATATTAACGGAATCAAAGCAAACAAAATAATACACACACATATAACCATATATCGAAGATAGAAAAAGTATAAATAGCCTGCCATTATATCATTAATTTAATTTGACATGCAAATTCATCACAAATTGTTAAGTTGCACTCAATCCATGAAACTCGTATTGAGTTGCTAGAACAGGTTCGCATTTTCTAGAGCCTTGTTTGATAATATCAAGCCTCCCCCTCACTTTAGATATCATGGATTACGTCCTTTTCCCATATATCTGTGGAGCAACTTCTTCATCGACTTCCCATGCATATAGGTGCTTCTCCTCATGCTTACCAGCACACTTGCCGCTGAGTTCATTTTTTCTGGTCAACCGAAGAAGTACGTAGATATAGCTGATGATAATAACTGATAAACTTTCAGATATTATGAATCAATAATAGGTTCTAGAATCAGATAAGGTTAATCTACTGAATCTAATCGAATAGTATCCTCTGGTGTCCTTCATTTAAGTTTGTTACCAAATAATCATGAAATGAATGAAATCCCCTCCCATACTTTTTAGTGTATATGTTAACATGTATATCCCAACCTCTCATGCCATTTTTCTAATAAGTCGAACGATGAAGTTACTTATGGCCCTTATCTTCACATTGATACTGTCCCCCGTCAGCCTAAATGTTGTTCTGAGCCAAGGAATCTATCTCACTCATATAGCTGGCTGGTTTTGGATTCAGTTAGCAATTAACCTCGGTCCCAGCTCCTGTATGGTCCATATATATAAGTTAATATCTCTTTCGGATTAAAAAGGTATCCAGTATATAAAGAACATAGAACAACAGCGGGATGGGCTGACAAGCACTTCTCGTGTCTACCCAACATGCATGCATGGTCACGGGACGCTATCTTTGTTGTTTACCATCTCTTATACTAATTAAGGATGCTTGGTTTCGTCTGTCACACAGTTCATCAAGTTTCTGCATTCAAATTATCATATCACACACTATTATTAATTATATGGAACTTGGAAAATAATGCTCCAGTGAAGCTGGGAAAGAAACATTAAATCGCCGTAAATATTTAGAAACATGGTCATTCTGATATTCTGATGATGCGTTCTGATCAGTTATCAGCTGTTTTAAGGAAGAAAATAGTTCTGATTCTTCAGTAGCAAAAAATGATATAAAATAAATATATATATATATATATCTGGCAGTAATTAGAGCAAAAACAACTTCAAAAGATTAGGCATGGGAATATTATTCGTTGTAACCAGTAATGATAACAACATTGTTTGATTTCAATGGATTCATAATACTGTGCTTCATATTGCTACAGTTACCTCATAATGTTTTTGTTTTGAAATTATTTGTATGGCAATGGCATGTTGGTCCTTGTGTCAATCCACCCACCAAAACTCAGTACTTGATATATTCTGAAGATATGCTCATCTTTCACGGTGGCTGGGTGGGTTCAATGGTTCAAGACTGTAATTTCTGGCCATAAACAATGCAGCATTGTGTTCTTGCAAGTGTTGTGCATACATCATCTCATAAAACTTTCTTCAAGAAACTGCTATTCTTACCCATAAAACTATGTTCTTTCTTGGATTCTGGTAGGTCCCCCAGCTCGATCAAGTCCCTCATCGACATGACCATGTGAAGAGAGAACAAGTTCAGAATCACATACAGAAGGAGCTAGTGCGTGCACAATGGATTGGGCCCTTGTGATGAAAGAACAAAAAAAAAGGGGGCCATCTCATGTAGTGTCTATTTTTGAATGGTTTTGACAGTGATTAATGTCTCCATTCCAATTAGAAGAGGATGAAAACATCCAATTAATTAGTGGATAAGAGGAAAGGGACAAAATAGAGCAGTGCTATTGCAAGTAAGGTTTGAAGAAAACAGAATTTGTCAGTGGCTTGAGGTTACTGAACTTAGATGGGCCTATCCCAGTTGAACTTTCGAATCACTCACAGTATGGGCACCTCATATGGGCTGTTTCTTGAGGCTTCACAAGCCCTAGCATTTCCACGCTAAATAAAGAGTGTGTGGGGACAAATGTTTGTACCTGTGTGTGTTTAAAAATATTAAAATTATAAAAACATAAATTATTAAATTGATAATATTATTCATATATATTATACCATTTGATAGGATTCAGTTTTAGTCCTGATAATGGTTCCTATGACTTAAATTATTAGAAGAGTGCATCTATATATATATATATTTAAAAAGCACAAGAAAACTGAGCCATGAATAGTGTTGGCTTCTCTCACAAAACACTACTAATTATCGCTCAGTCGGTTATAATTTTTTTAATTTTTATTTTTTAATTTCCTCTTTTGAAATATGTTATTCAAATTTTATATTTTAAAAATATTTAAAATCGCTCTTCATTATTCTTAATCTACCTATTTTTTCTCCCTCTCATCTGACTATTTTTCTCTTCCTCCTCCGATTTTTTTTCCTTTTCTATTTTTCAATTTTATTTTTCTTTTTTTAATTTTAATTTTAATTTTAAAATTATAACCTCCCCTTGGGTTTGTTATATTTTTTTATTTTTTCTTCTGAAATATTTTATTTTAGTTTTAAATTTTAAAAATTTTTATAATTGATCCTAGGTTCAGTTTGTTATAATTTTTTAAATTTTTAATATTTGATTCCCTCTTTTAAAATACACTATTCAAAATTTAAATCTCAAAAAATCTTATAACCACTCTCCATCGTTGGTTACTTACCTTTTTTTTTCTCTCCCTCCTCTAATTATTATCTTGAACTCCCCACGAGTTTCTCTCTCTTAATTTTTACTTCCTCTTATGAAATGTATTATTCGAATTTTACATTTAAAAATTTTTTATAATCGTTTCATATTACTTTTAATTTTCCAATTTTCAATATTTTTTCCATAACTTCTCTCTTCGTGTTTAAAAAATCCTTAATAATTTATTTAAATTTATATTTTTTTAATTTCCAATTTCTGCCCCATTATTTTTATAACTGCCCTCATTATCTTTAATTTTTCCATTTATAATATTTTATTTTCTTAACTTCTCTCTTCACATTACCATCCTACGATTTCCTTTCTCTTAATTTTTATTTCCTCTTTCAAAATATATTATTTGAATTTTACATTTAAATTTTTTTTATAACTTCCCAAACCCATTATCTTAATTTTTTATAACTTTTCATGTTTTCTTGTATCTTCCTAATTTTGGAGGGAGAGGAAGAACTAAAATTGACAAACTTCAGCTTCTCTTCACTGTTCAGCCATGGTAAGTAGGTACTTATATTAGGTACGAGTCCATCCCATGAAAATTGCTTGACCATGACTTGATTATGGATTTGGTTGTTTTTATTGTTTCATTTAACACACTGCTTTTGTGACTCTGTTTGCATTAATTGTTTTTGGGTTTGTTTCTTCTATTTCCCTCTTTTACTTTTCATTCAGCTTTTTTTTTGTTCATATAATAATATAGTATGTTCCAAAATTTCAGGTGGATGTTTGAAATAATAATATAGGTATGTAATCTTTGGGTTGATAAATTTGATTAGTTGAAGTAAGGTAAAGTTAGCTTACATTTTTCTTACTAGATTTTACATTGACATTGAAGAAAAAGATTTATATTACTGTTACCTTTTCCTTGGGAGGAGAAAAAGAAGAGAAAGAGAAAAGTATGGAGAAAAATTAGAGAAAAAATTATATTTTTCCTTGTTTAGTTACGAAAAGAAAAGTGAGAGGGAGAAAAAACTAAGAAAAAATAACAGGTGGACCTCACATGTCCGCCATTTCTTTTAACTATGGGGAAGATATTTATGTTGTTTTTAGATTTAAATATTGATATATTATATATTTTCAATTTTAGTATTATTTTAAAATTTTTAGAATCAATATATAAAAAATAATTTAAAAAATTTTAAAAATAAGACTAGATAAAAAATTTTAAATTAGGATCAAAATTAAAATTATATTTTAATTTCATTTATTAATATGATATGGAAATTATATAAATAATATGGTAGAATAACAAGATTTATTATATATGAATATTTTTCTAAAAATAATAAGGGTATTATTGTCAATGTAAAATTAGTAATTTTTCTCTCCTCCCTATTTTCTTTTATTTAACCAAGCATATGGAGAGAAAATCATTTTCCTATACTTTTGTCTTTTTTCTATTTTATCTTCTTCTCATTTTTTATAATTAGCCAAACGGAGGGTTAATGGTAAGGTAATGTTATATTTCCCTAATTTCGTAAGTTGACATTCTTTATTAATTCTTCTATTAGATGTGGCAAGGAATTATACCTTCTGATAGCTTGTTTTAATCTTCATCGCAAACATAGTAACATGCAAGGACAGATCCACAAAGAATTGTGTTGGGGGGAGGGCACTTTTTTTGGTTTAAGAGAATATTAACATACAGGTACATATTGATGGGGTGGAGTTGTTAAGATAATGGGTAGAAGTTATTAATAAAAACATCAATATACTAAAATAGATTTTATTTTTAATTTATTAACAACCGTTGTTTATTTTTCAATGACTTGAATGATAATTTTTATTTAAACAACCACTTAATTTTTGTCATGTTTGAAAAAATCTCTTTAAACATCTTCATATAAACCAATATATAATATAAAAAATGCATTGTGTCTCGTGCATCTCGTGCGTGCAATGGAGGGAGGGAGGGAAAAATCTAGTTATATATATATATATATATATGAAAGAGCCTATTATATCAATCCCTTATTTCTCCCCAACATGAGACACATTATAATCATTTTAGGACCAAAATAAAGATTTTCTTTTTTTTACCAAAAAAATAAAGTCCAGTTTTCAGTCATTGTACTCGTGCTAATTGATTAGCTGCTAAAAAAGGTCAGTCATGACGGAGTTCATGAGGAGTTTGGTTTTGAAGCAACTTACCGGAATTTCGGTTAATTTTTTGACATTGTATTCACTGACCAATTCTGTATTTGTTTATTTGAGAAGAATAGGAAATTATCCGACTTCAAAATTAGGGGCATATTGTATTATTCCTAACCTCTTCCGCTTAATTAGTTAATCCTATAACTCTTCAGGTCTTTGATAATTTTCTTAGGGGCGTAAAATACAATGTACGACATGCACTGCATTGGGTCTATTCATTACGTGCTTCCCTCTCTTAATATCTTACTGTTCATTTTGGAAATTTCCTTTTGAGTCTTTGACAAGTTCTAATTCTGTTCAGAATTGGTAAAATACAGTTCGTTTACCATAGCTACACCTTTATGACCTATATTTATTCCAATTAAGCACAGTCTTAGGCCTCACCATCCAATCCAACAAATTTTCCTTCTTCTTTTCAAATATTATTAGATTATAGATTATATTTTGGTTTGGTGATGGAAGCAACAAATCTTCTCTCATAGATATTAGTAAAAATCTGAATCATTAGTGGGATATTTTAGAACTTGAACTATACTCAATTTTTTGCATCACATAATTATTAGTTTAAATTCACATGAACTAATAATAATGCTTTACAGAAATGACTTGAGACTTAACTATAGCTTTATGCATATGTAGAGCAACAGTGGTTCTTTATGAGCTTGCTATTTTTTTGTGGGTCAAACCCAAAAATACCATTTTTAAAAAAGAAATAAAATTTGCTATCAAGCCATCTTAGAACTGGCCGAGAGAGTGGGTGTGATGGAGTTGAGCTGCATTCTCTTTTATGGGTCCTACCCATCTGATATTGGAGGCTTATGGGCAAGTTGTCAAGTCTCAAACAATGAATTTGTGGGCCATTAACAGGATATAACTTCCTCGGTCATTTTCAGGACATTCAAGTTTGAAACATCTTACTAAATCAATCAATACCGATAAAATATCAAATCGCATATCCCTTACATGTTTTGAATTTGATCCTTGTTTATTACTAAGCAATCGCTATTATGAGTTTCGAATACCTCATTTCTCCCATAATCAATTTGAAAGATCCCAAGTGACAGACCCACAAAGAAGAAATTTGCATCAGCTAATTTTGCTGGCTAGAATGGCAGCTTTAGATTTGGACCATAAGATATACGAAGAGAGTCTGGTTTGAAAAATTCAAACGTTGGAAGCAAGTGGGAAAGCAAGAAGAGGACTTGATAATTTAAGACGAAGCCTCAAAATAGAAAGCACTTAGTAACCTTAAACTTATTTTCCTCTCTCTTCATCAAGTTTTGGGACATCCAAACACTAATCAATAAGATGTTGGGCTGCTCACGTATCAGATTCTATACTATAGACGACAGAAGCCTCTTTGCTTAAAAATGGAAAATTTATGATGACAAACTACCTTTGAAGCTTGAAACAAAAGGAAAGACACAGAAAGAGAGAGATTGGAAGTGAACTTGAATCTATATCGTTTAACTTGAGTATGGTACATAGGCTGTATAAATCTGAGAAATAAAGCAAAACAAGACGAAAGAAGGAAAAAAATTACAAAAAGCCTCGTCATCCGGGATTTGGAAAATGCCCAAAACACATCAAAACTTGGGCGAGAGGAGAGGGCTCTGTTTCTGTGCTATCTGTTATTGATTTGTTTAGGTTTTGTTTTTGCGTGTTTTTATACAGAGAAAGTCAAAGGGTGGTTTTGATGAGATTAGAACTGGGAAATGCATCGTCTATGGCAAGCAGTAGGTCGGTGCTTCTTTTGCTTGGTCTCTTCTTTCCACACTTGGTCTATATCTTGAGCGATTTTCATGGCATCAGACGAAGCACCAGATAGCCCTCTCCTTGTGAACCCAACTGCATATAGCCCAGCACTTCCTTTCCATCCATGTGGGAATGGCCTCTTTGGGTATCCATTCTTCGAGAAAAATTCACCTTCCTGTTCATATCATAATATCACATTAGTTCACTCCTCCCTACCAAAAAAATAAAATAAAATAAAAAGGACAAATACCATCGGTTCAGTTCAGAACTGACACTCCTTTTATTACGAATATAAAACTGTTAAAGATTGTCTTTTTATGTGTTTTAGGAAAAGATCAAAACACAGGACATAGAGCATTTTCTCACCTGAAGCCATGAAGGGACGTTGCTGCGGTATCCGGTGGCAAGTACAACTGCATCAACATCAAGCTTTTCACCATCGATTAGCTCAACTTGGTGATTGTTAAACCTCTTGATCCCAGGAACAACTTTTATGTCTCCCGATCTAATCTTCTCTAATGTTCCAATGTCCAAAACTGGGGTCTTCCCCCTCGTGTTTTTCAGCTCCAGAGGACCCGTTGATGGCCTTTTCAGCCCATATTTCTCAACGTTACCGAGCACCAACCATGAGAGAACCAATAGGAGCTTGTCGACCAGCCAGAGAGGAAGCCATTTCAGCATCATAACAGCCAATTCGAACGTTGTTTTCCCGAAAATCTCTCTGGGTAATACATGAACCTGTGTGCCAAAAACAGAGCAAATCTGGTCAGTTTTTCTTCTTTTAGTGAAACAAGAAAGATTCAACCACTTAAGAGCTTTAGTGATATTTGCTACTTACGGAGCTACGAACAACCATTGACGGTGACGCATTGTGGTTGCAGAGATCAAGCGAGAGCTCCATGCCAGAATTACCGCACCCCACAACCAGCACTTTCTTTCCCCTGAAACTTTCCCCTGACTTGTAATCACAAGCATGAATGACTTCACCTTTGAATTCGCCCAAGCCCTCGATATCAGGCATGACACACTCGGCATTCTCGCCGGTTGCCACCACGAGCCATCGGCAAATGTACTCCATCTCAGTTCGGGTTGACCCAGCCGTGGAGACGGTCTTGACCCGCCACAAGCCGCTGGTCTCATCGTACCTAGCGGACTGAACGCACTCGTTGAATCGTGGGTTGATCTGAAAACGCTTGGCATATGATTCGAGGTAGTCGATGAATTGTCGCTTTGTGGGGTACTCAGGGAAGTCCTCAGGAAATGGAAGTTTGGGGAGCTGACAGAATTGTCTAGGAAGGTGAAGCTTGAGCCTATCGTAGGTTCGCTTCTGCCAGAGGGAGGCTATGCAATCGGCTCTCTCGAGAACCATGAAAGGGACACCTTGTTCTCTGAGACATGCCGCAGTAGCTAGGCCGGAGGGGCCTGCTCCGACGATCACAGGGCCGTTCACCCAAATGCAGCGCCGTGAGAACAAGTCTTCGCGATCAACTAAGCGAAACAGGTTCTCCATCATTCACCTATAATGGAGGTTCTGGGTTTGTTAATGATCTGAGAAAGATTGTGTTTTTGATCGTTAGAGAGAGAGGGGGGGAGGCTTGGATTTTGAAGCAGGATTGGAAGTGGAAGGAATGAACAGGAAGTGAGTTATGGGGGGCTTAAATAGAGAGGGATTTGTAGCCACTTTTTCCCTCATCTTTTTTATTCAAGAATTATTTCTCCTCTCTGCATTTTTGAATTTTTTGTTTCATTATTTTATTAGATTCTTCCACCTTTTAGTTATTTTTAAAATTCCCCACAGATTAGCATCTAATTTGGGGCTTGTTTGATAACTATTTTTAAAAAAAAAAATTGTTTTTTTAAAAAATTTGTTTGGTGCACTGTTTTCTGTTTTCTGTTTTTTTAACCAAAAAAAAGAATAATTTTAAGATTTTTTTTCTCCATTCTTACTTTTTGGTTCTGAAAACGGGGAAAGGCAGACGACAACATGCTTTCATTAATGGCATAGCAGTAATTAAAATGGTCATCATGTATTGTTTTGTTATACTTATAAAAAAAATTCAAAATTTTAAGATTTTTAAAATATTTGTTACTTTAAAATAGCATTGATTATTTTTTTAATATTTTTTTTTGTTGCAAATATAAAGTCTTTTATCCTGATCTCAATCATAGAACTTTTATTGTATACGAGATAATATTTATTATATATTTCTAAAAAATGTTATTATTTAATGTATTTCAAAGAGAGAAAAAAAAATTAAATAAGAGTAGTTTTAAAAAAATGTTATGATTTTTAAAGAAATTGAGATAGTTAACCAACTTTAATTCATATTCTTAATTCAAGTAATTCGATTAAAATGACTTTATATTAAAATATGAGATAGGGTATTTGACATTTTATCAATATTATATTTAATGTTAATTCTTTCTCGATCTTTGTGAAATAAATTTAAGTTAAGATTTAATGATTTCAATAGTTTATGTGAAAAATCCTAAAATGATATTCCCTTTATTATAATTTATAATGCACTTTTAACTACTACACACGTACCAAAATAATGATTAGTAACCGAAACTTTTTTTCATTAGTTTCCAAATTACCGTTATTTAATAATACTTCATACATTAATAAATTACAGTCATTCTCTCATTCATTTTTTTTTTCAAATTCCCATGGGTCATTGGCAATTGTGAATAGTGAAACTTTTGGGAAAAACTCTCCTTCATTCATTTATGATTTGACCAAACCATTAAAAAATTTTCATTAAATGCATTGGTAACCGTATAATATATAAGCTTACTTATTATGGTAATACTGGAAAGATAATAAAAAAAAATATAATATAATCCACGCAATACACTATATTTTGAAAAATAAATTTCTCATAATAACACACTATATAACATAACGGAGGGAGTACTTTTTATAAAGTTGAGAGAGTATTAGCTAGCTTGGAGAAAGTTATATGTAATTAAATGCTTATATTTAGTAAATTTAATTTTTATCAACAAAAAATAAATTGAATTAAAATATATTTTATAATATATGTCAAATATAAAACGATAAATGATATTTCAGATGAAATGAATATTATACATAGTTTTGTTTAAAATATAATCAAAGTTTCACAATAATAAAAGGCTTTCTTAACTGCTATTATTTTTTTTTTTGACATAAAACTATAAGCTTGCACATGCTAATACAAAAGAAGTTATGTTAGGTAGTTAGGATTAGAACTCTTATCATACACCACTCAAAACAACTGTGTGAACTAATAATATTTAAAATATTTTTTAAAATTCTTAATGTAAATCACTGTTAATTAACTTATCAAAATAAAAAAAAATTATTATATTATTAAAATTGTCTTAAAATTAATATTTTTTATTTTTATCTTCTAATAAATATTATAAATTTAAATAATCCACCTTCTCTTTCATGATTAAATAAGAGTATTTTGAAAACGAAGTAACTAATATTTCAAAAACTTATAGAAAATGACTTATATTTAGGATCATAAAAAATTTTTAGAATGTAACTAATAAAAAAGATTGAAAGAAGTGTCTAATAAGAAAGTGGTTCAAACTCTTGATTCGATTTTTTTTTTTTTTTGTCAAATTGATTCGATATGGATATAATGAATTTTTGTGAAAGGTAAAAAGACCCTCGTGAATAAATTACGATCTCTCGTATTTTCTCCTCTCCCTTGCTCAAATAAAACTTCCTTTTTGTTCCAACAGAAAATTACTTCCAAATTCTAATGCTATAATTTGGTTAAATATTTCCAAGATTATTTTGGGAATAATAATAATAAGAATAATAAGAGTGAGGAAGGAATGATGGAGATGTGACATCGTGGTGTGATTCTATTGGGTCCACAGTGCAAAGGGTGGACAGAGGGCGATGCTCACGTGGCAGGGAATGCTGACTGGGACAGGCCAATATGAGCTCACGTGGAGGGGGGAGCCAAAATGACAGTGACGAGTGACGACATTGGGATTGCAACTGCGTGGCTGGTTCGGCCCACCAAGCCCATTCTGCTAACCCCACTTTCTCTGGCCCACACGTGAGTTCTATGTGTCACTCCTTTTCTCTCTCTATCATGGTAATTATATTAAACTGTGTCTAAGGTAGGATTGTAAGATTGTGAAACCTCCTCACAAGTCACAAGTATTTAACCACATACCTAAAATTTAAATTCAAGACTACTTATTAAATTAGTACACTTGCAATACGTACTTTGGTCTTTCTTTGGCTATCTATTTTCCCACGACCTGATGATGTTTGATTTCCACCCTTCTTTTTAATATGTAGAAAAATATTTTCACCAAAAATTTTAATAGTTTTTTTTCCATAGATCATCAATTTATTTATTATATAAAATTATACATTTTCAGATTCAAAATATAAGTTTTATTTAACTAACTACATAGATTAAAGAAGAAAATTAAACTAATTAAATTTGTTAGAAACTTAGATTATTTTCTAACATTACCCTTAATAAAGATAATTCTCAAAAAAAATTTATCTCTCACAAGTTAATTGATGTGAAACAGAGGGGAAGGTAAAATAGAGAGACAGAGAAGGGAGAACTCAAGAAAAAGAAGAGAGAACTCAATGAGGGAGAAAAGGAAGACTCAAGGGAGAGAGAGAGAATTCACTGAAACTATAACTCAAATCAATAATCAAATTCTGAATACAAATAAGTAGTAGAGCTCTTATTTATAGAGCTCAAATCCTAATCCTACTAGAATCTTAAGATAAGATTTCTCTTTTCAAACTATTTTAAATTTAAACAAAAGATAAATCCTAATTCAAATAATCAAATCATAGGAATAAAAAAAAAAAATTCAAATCCCAATAAATTCAAAATAAACAAAATTAAATCTAAATATCCTAATAAAATATCTTTATTTAAAAATCCTAATTATTCATTCTTTATCATTCCCTCCCGCTTGAAAGAACTCTCTTCCGGAGAGTTAAGCTCCGCATTCTGTTTCATCTTTAACAAACTCTTCATCTACGTCCACTCCAGAAGGATATAACTCATGAGGGTCAAGTATGATATCGTCATTTATAGTCTCATCCTCTTTCTCAGCTAACGAAGTAAGAATTAAAGCGCGTTGTGGACACCTTGATGCAATGTGACCTTTAGCATGACATCGAAAGCACTCAACTGTAGAACTGCTAGGACGAGAGTTGGATCCTGAAGACTCAATATTCTTAGAAGTACTCTCTTTCGAACCAAAGCTCTTAAATAAGGATTCTACCTCCAAAGTTTTATGATGAGCTTCTTCAAGAGATTTAGGAGGATGCAATTTAAGCTCTTGCTGTATATCAGCTCGAAGACCATTAACAAACTTTTGGATCATCATCCAAGAGTCTTCCTTGACTTCACATCTAATAAGAAGATCGTCAAAACGTAATCAGACACTGCAGAAGTTTGTGTTAAGTTTAGCCATTGATTGTAGAGTTGATTCTTATAATATGTAGATACATACTTCTCTTTAAGCTTCATCTTCATCTCTGCCCAAGTATTGATTGGAGGTTCTCCTAGACGCTCTAGATTTTGCTGCACATTTTGCCAATACTTCTTGGCAGAGCCAACAAGCTTCATCTTTGTAAAACGAACACGGTGCACATCAGTCATCTCATACCACTCAAAGTAATCCTCCATACTAGCTAACCAATCCAAGAAAGCACTTGAATCTAATTGACCATCGAATTCAAGAGCGTCAACTTTAACCTTCTTAGTTATGTCATCAGGAGAAATCCACTTATAAGCTTCTCGATAATCTTTAGGGGGTGAAACGTACCTTCTATTATACTGCACTCTGGTGTCTTGATTATCCCACTGACCTCTTATACAGTCATTATGATGGTTGTCGGTCTTAGGAAGAGGACCCCTACCATCTTGGTTTCCGTTGTCATGTTCATATTGACCAGTCTCATAAGGTAGAACCTTAAATTGACTAGAGGAAGGTATCTCTTTGCAGCCATTTGGATTTCCAAGTATACTTTCTGATGTCTTACCCGAAAGTTGTTTGCTCATCATGTTTATAGACTGCCTCATCTCCTCGATCAATTGGTTTGTTTTCTCTCGATCTTGCTTTATCTCAATTCGAAGAGATTCAAGCGCCTGATCTACATACTCTTTGTAACTCTTTTCAATTTTCTCAAGGCCTTGTTGGGTAATTTGGGAATTTTTGGGCATGGTGAAAATTAGGCTCTGATATCAAATGATGTGAAACAGAGGGGAAGGTAAAATAGAGAGACAGAGAAGGGAGAACTCAATAAAAAGAAGGGAGAACTCAAGGAGGGAGAAAAGGAAGACTCAAGGGAGAGAGAGAGAATTCACTGAAACTGTAACTCAAATCAATAATCAAATTCTGAATACAAATAAGTAGTAGAGCTCTTATTTATAGAGCTCAAATCCTAATCCTACTAGAATCTTAAGATAAGATTTCTCTTTTTAAACTATTTTAAATTTAAACAAAAGATAAATCCTAATTCAAATAATCAAATCATAGGAATAAAAAAAAGATAAAATTCAAATCCCAATAAATTCAAAATAAACAAAATTAAATCTAAATATCCTAATAAAATATCTTTATTTAAAAATCCTAATTATTCATTCTTTATCATTAATTAAAGATAAGGGTAAATTAAAAAAATAATTAATATTTTTAACTTTATCTAAATATGACTTATATTTTGAATTAGAAAAAAAATTCTAAAACATGACCTATAGTTTGAATCGGAGTGAGTATGTTTTTTCCCAAAAATAAAATAAATATTCTTGTGACCAATTTAAGACTGTTATAAATAGTAAATGCTCTCAACTTTTAAATAAGTAATTAGGGATTCAATTCTCAACCCTTATATATAAAGCAATAAGTAATTAGGGGTTCAATTCTCAACCCTTATATATAAAAAGCAAATCTAATTATGAAAGAGCAATCCTTTATTCTATATACCCAAAAAAAATATTAATCATTGTTGCCAACAAAAAATATTCCTGATCACATAAAAAAAATTAATTCCTGTGCAGCCAGCAGTTGCAGTTTTCAGTTTTCACAAGTTCTAATCCATGCCTTCTAGATCCGATAAATAAACCCTTCATCTTCTTCTTTTCTTTTTCCTTTTTTTTTTTTAGAAAATTCAACCACTAATTTGCCAGTAATTTTGTTCCTTTTACTTATATTTCAACCATATTATACACTTTCTCTTTCTCCCATTTTATCTATATAAAAAATTAATAAAGAATTAATTTTTCTTTCCAACTGCATCCTTAAGCAATTAATAGTATGTGGTGGTATTTAGTTATAATTTAATACTCTATGTTTATTTTCTTCTGTTAAAATGGGAGTAATAATTATGGTTTAGTAAAATTATATCATTCGTTAAATTTTTACTATCTTTTTTATTTCATGTATTAAAACCTTAAGTGACATATAAAATGAGATGGAGAAGATATATTTTCTAAATTTAAGTGCTCTAGCTCATGCATCTCGGCATCTGCTATAATTAGATTTTTCAAGAAAAACATAACAAAATTGATAAATTATAAATTTATTATATAATTATTAAAATATATATATTTGTTATGTTTCAATCAAAAAGATAGTAATAAAAATATAAATAACATCTTATTACAGGATTGATATTAGAATTACACTTCATATTGTGAAAAAAAAATATCTATATAGCGTTTCAAGTTAGTTTAGTGTGATGACTTAAAATGGTACTTCCTCTGTTACAGTATGTAAGACACTTTAAATTATCGCACACGAATCAAGAGTGATAATTAATAACCAAATTTTTTTCACACTTTTTAAAATTACCCTAATTTAATATAATTGACTCATTAATTAAACTCCTTAATATTAATTAAATTTCATTCATTTTCAAAGGTATTTTATATAAAAAAGTTAAATACATTATATAATTCACAAAATATCTTATATTATAAAACATTAATTTACCCAAAATACGCCTTCCCCAGCATAACAGAGGGAGTATAGTTTAAATTTTCTACATAATTCACGTTTCATCCCCCGATAGCCCGATGTTATTATCAGGAGTACTTTACGCAGTGAGGCAAGTCAAAATATATATATATATATATCACAATAATTATATTTCTTATTGAAGATATTTTTATTGACAGATGAAATTAAATAATCAGTTGATATACTTTTTATCAGCGTTAAAAAAAAATCCTCACGAAAGAGTTAAGAGCGGCCCTTCGAATAAGAAAAAGTATAAACTTTTAATCATTAAAATATTAATGGGGCTATAGTATGGGTTTCTCTTACCACATATTATATATTAGGGTTGAACATAGGAGCCCGAGACCCGGTTGACCCGGTCTGGCCTGACAACTTCGGGCCAATCGGGCCGGGTTAGGGTTAGGGCCAAGCACTCTAACTCTAGCCCGGCCCGACCTATATATATATGTTTTTTTTTTAAAATTTTTTTCTAATTTTTTATATATCTTAATTGATTTTTATAGAATTTTTTTTTCTTTATACATCTAATATAATACATTTACTATGTAAATATTATGAAAAATTTTTAAGATTTTAATGTTTCAAATTTTTTTAAATTTTGAATTAATTTTTTAACTTAATATTTATGTAAAAATAATGTATAATGGTTAAATATTCATAAATTTTGAACAATTTTATTTTTTTCTAAGATTATTTTTTAAGAAAATCTATTTTTAAGTATAAATAAATATATTTTTTATTATTAAATAAGTTTTTTTCCTATAAACATTTAATGCAGTTGAATATCCAACACTCGATTATCAAGATTATTGGTTAAGCTAGTACATAATCTCCTACTAGTTGACATATTGTCTGGTTGCGGGTTAAAAGAAAAAAAAATGCACATTTTACAAATGTACACAAATATACTAAGTTAATGCACTTGAAAAATGGTACGTGGAGGGTCTAAGAAATGATTGAAGCACGTCACTTTAAATGTGTAGTTACACATACAATTCAACGTCCATATATGCTAATGATAAAGTTAGTAATTAAAGTAGGTCTTAATAATGATAAATTGAAGTACCGAGGTGGTTAGGTCTTAAACTACTAATAATGTTAGTCCACTTAGAGGGGATACACATGCAATTATAGGTGCAATATATATGTGGGTGCATATGAAGAGAGCTTTTGGTTTTGGGAAATCATGGTGTACCCCACTTTCCTCCACTTTGAGAAGTGGTTAAAATTTCATGGGAAGAAGATCAGAGGGAAGCATGTGCATATGAGTGAGGCCTTGGAACTTCATAGGAGTCTCTTCTTTTCATGAAAATTTTGTAAGCTAGCTAAGACTCTAGCCTCATATATATATATATATATATTGCTTTGGATGGAATGAATGCAGCCATGATCATATTATATCATTCCGATTTTTAATTCTCCATTGTATATAGTATCTTTCAAATAATAATAATAATAATAATGAATAATGCACCAAAAACTAAACTCCAAATGCTACAAACCAAAGAGATATGTATCGATGGCCATATCCCATGCAGGATGTGATATGATCGATAAGGATATGTGTGTGTGTTTGTATTTCCTTATCACTAAGCTTTTAGCTTTCCCATACCAGCCTTGCAATGCTCCACAGCCAGCTTGGGATAGCCCCATTAACATAAATATATTTGCAGTTCACCTTTCTCGTTTTAGGATGTGATCGATTTAACTTATATCTTTCCTCTTTTGATTCTCTTCTTTTGAACTCATTTTAATATATATATTTATATTTTATCCTATGTATATATCTATAAACAACTTCAAATACCTAGGGTTTCATTCAAAGTTATTTAAACTCCAAGTAGTCGGCGCTGATCTGCTGTATCTGATTAAATAAGCTTACAAAAAAAATAATTGATAAATAAAAAGGGGAAGAGGGGAGAGTGTGTACAATCATCCTGGATATAAATGTAAAGTACATTGTACTATAATGAGGGTGAGTCACGCGTAAGAGAAAAAGTAAGAAAAAGATTGGGATATTGAGGATTGGCTTCTTCCAAGATGAAGCTGTGTGGCTTCACTTAATTGCTGGAATTTCTGTTGCCAACTTCTTCTTAGCAGAAAGCTAACCCATTTGCATTGGAATCCATATTATATTACATATATATGGTAGTATGGAGGTGCCAATATTGAACTTTCTTTCTTAATTTATTATTTCCATTCATCGATCGATATATATTAATTGTTTGGCTGCTCTCAGAAGTTTCATATATATAGGTATAGTAGGTGAATATTGTGCGATTTCTAGCGTGGAATCCAAAAAGATCACCAAGTTTCAGGCTATTTAGCCTTTTGGGGAAATGTATTCACACACACACACACACACACACACACACACACACACACACATATGTATATATATTTTGTTAGTATTTATGGTTTCAAATAATACTAGTATAATTTTATATAAATGCTATCATTTGGTTTTGAAATTCAACGAATTTGTATTTTTTCTATATGGTCTGATACAAGAAATTATAGCCAATTAATATTTTTGTAAATAGGTAGATAAATCTGACTTTTGGGTTCATGAAACTTCCTCTTGCTTTCATATACCTTTCATTATTTTTAACTCTTGGGTTCTGCAACTCTTGGGTTATAATATCTATTCAATGAATATATATATAATCACTTAACTCTTGGGTTCTGTAACTCTTGAGTTATAATATCTATCCAATGAATATATATAATTAGCAATAAAGAGACATGACTAGGGTCTATAAATATACCTCAAGGTCTTACAAGTGAGGCATGCAATAAAGAACCCAGTTTGGCTGAAGGGAGCAAGCCAATCACTTGTAGAAATTTTTTCTACAGAAAATACATAAGTTGTTGTTTAATAGTGAAAGGAATTTTTCAGTTCAAATAACAAAGCTGTCAATTACAGGAAGTGGCTCACAATATGACAGGTAACAAATTTTAGTACACAGTTCTGATATGATATACAAGAAATATTATTGGTATGATATGTTGATATACTTTCAATATTATTAATAGTCTAATTTTTCTTACAAATACAAGTGAATTTGTGGCTCTGCTTAATTATATATGGATTTATTGATTTATTTGGCAGTGTATAATATGATTAGTTTATTGTATTGGTTGTAAAATCCCCAACGGGTAATATAAATTGAATGATATTTTGTTATTTTATATGCTTGCAAAATCCCCAACGGGTAATGCAATATTATTTTTTTATACTATGTCTTTGCAAAATCCCCAACGGGTAATGCAATTTGTAACAATTATTATTATTCAATATGGCAGTTTATTTTCCTACTCCTAGTGGTGGTTTTGTTTTTGCTGATATCCTTAAATCTGAAGTTCTTGATGGAACTAATTATATTGATTGGAAGCAAAGGGTTGATATGCTTCTGGAATTTTATGGGTATAAGGATATTACAAATGGTGATGAGCCTCCTAAGGAAGACCTTACTTCATATAAAAAATTGGAAGCTTGCTAATGACGTTTCCAAATCTTATGTTCTTAATGGTCTTACGGAAACCCTTCGTATGACTTATTTTCATACTGAAACCACAAAAGAAATTTTGGCTAAGTTGAAAGCAAAGTTTGGCAAGAAGTCTGATTCTCATATTAATAATTTGTGGAAGAGATTTTCTAGAGCTAAGTGTGAGGAAGGAGCTGATGTTAGATAGCATATTAATGATATGGTGGCCTACTATGACTATGAACTATTTCAGATGGACGTGAAAATGGCTTTTCTGAATGGAGATCTAGATGAAAAAATATTTGTGGAACAACCATTGATTTTATTGATCAAGGAAATGAAAGTAAAGTTTGTAAACTTGCAAAATCAATCTATGGTTTGAAGCAAGCATCTAGGCAATGGAACATCAAATTTCATGAAGCTGCTGTACTATATGGTTTTGAACAAAATCCAGAGGAATTTTGTGTATATGTCAAGTCAGTGGGAGCTAAAATTGCTTTTCTTACTTTGTATGTTGATGACATATTATTAGCTGACAATGATATGGCTTTTCTCGTGGAAATCAAAGCATGGTTGTTTCATTCATTTGAAATGAAGGATCTTGGTGAAGCTTCATATATTCTTGGAATCAAAATCATTAGGGATAGAGCCTTGAGGAAGCTAAGTTTGTCACAGGAGAAATATATTGATACACTTCTTAGATGATTCAAGATGGATTATTATTCAGAAGGAATGGTTCCATTTCATGGATAAAAGAAATTGAGTAAAGCAGATTGTCCTGAATCATCTTTTGCTAAACTAGATGAGTCACAATTTCCTTATGCTTCTGCTGTGGGTAGTCTCATGTATGCCTTAATGTGCACAAGGCCAGATTTTTCTTATTCTGTTGGAATACTCAGTAAGTTTTAGTCTAATCTTGGAAGGGCTCATTGGGAAGAAGTCAAACGAGTGTTTCGTTATTTGAAACGTACAAAGTCCTAGATGCCACTCCAAAGCTAAGCATATTGAAGGCAAGTACCATTATGTCAGAGATATGCTGAAGAAGCAAGAAGTCATTGTTTAAAAGGTTGGTTCCTTGAATAACTTGGCAGATCCATTCACTAAGAATCTTGCTGTATCTATATTTAGTAATCATGTTTAGAATATGGGATTAACTCCTGTTTAAATTCTAATAAGAATGAATAATGTTGTTTTTTTGCATATTGTTGATTATTGAATTTAATTCATATGTGAATGTATGATCTAATTAGTCATTATATGATGACATTGAGTACTCAATGGTAATGCCCTGGAATCTAACTATCCTATTAGGTATGCACTTGAGAGTGTATACAGGAAGGCCTTAATAGGAGGTAAGAGTTGGATTAAAATTGTTCAGGCCTATGGACTGTTTAGGGCACAGTTTCCTTAGTGGTTAATACTCAAACAGGTAAAGAACCTTGCCTGGGTTCCTATGTTTTGAGTATGATATGGACAGTAAACTTTTGGACTGAATTATATTTTTCGTTGGTTTTCTAGTCTTTTATCAGAAGATATATATATTATGTAGACCCGGGTCAACTACATATATATATATATATATATTTTATATCAGGTTTTAACTATTATGATGGCATAACTAATTTTATTTTCTAACATTATTTGAAACCAAGTGAGAGATTGTTAGTATTTATGGTTTCAAATAATATAATTTTATATAAATGCTATCATTTGGTTTTGGAATTCAACAAATTTATATTTTTTCTATATGGTCTGATACAAGGAATTATAGCCAATTAATATCTTTGTAAAGAGGTAGATAAATATGACTCTTGGGTTTATGAAACTTCCTCTTGTTTTCATATACCTTTCATTGTTCTTAACTCTTGGATTCTGTAACTCTCGGGTTATAATATCTATTCAATGAATATATATATATAATCACTTAACTTTTGAGTTCTGTAACTCTTGGGTTATAATATCTATTCAATAAATATATATATATAATCACTTAACTATTGAGTTCTATAACTCTTGGGTTATAATATCTATTCAATGAATATATATAATACTTAACTCTTGGATTCTGTAACTCTTGGGTTATAATATCTATTCAATGAATATTTATAATTAGCAATGAAGAGACATGACTAGGGTTTATAAATATATCTCAAGGTCTTACAAGTGAGACATGCAATAAAGAACTCAGTTTGGCTGAAGGGAGCAAGCCAATCACCTGTAGAAATTTTTTCTATAGAAAATACAGAAGTTGTTATTCAATAGTGAAAAGAATTTTTCAGTTCAAATAACAAAGCTGTCAATTACAGGAAGTGGCTCACAATATGGCAGGTAACAAATTTTAGTACACAGTTCTGATATGATATACAAGAAATATTATTGGTATGATATATTGATATACTTTCAATATTATTTATAGTCTAATTTTTCTTACATATATATATATATAAGAAAAGGTAACTACTTGCAGAGTTAAATTAATTATATATATATATATAGAGAGATGTGCTGATTTGCGTCAGAGTTTACATTAACAGCTGAATATTTTTTAAAGAAAGAAATAGTAAGTACCTGATGAGAGAGCTAGAGAATGAAATGAAATTACAAGAAAAATCCTGATAATGGATGTGGGATGATATATATGACAATGACAACAATATGTAAAGAGGGAGGGAGTGATTTTGATTAAATTAATGATGACAACATCAAAGAGATGGATTCTCTCCAATTTGCACAGGTCAAACAAAATTCTTCAGCATTAGTCGTATTAAATATCATGTGTGATGTCATGGTAACATTTTTAACAATAATAATTAATTATAATAATAATAATTCCAGAAGTAGCAATTAATGTTACCAAAATTTAGTTCAACTTATAGTTACACCTAAATTTGGGGTTACACTGTTACTTATCTATGGCTGTAAAGAATTTGCCCTTGGTTTAGACCTGCTTATAATTGTTAATTCATCAGAATAAATTTATATTTGACGACTTATATACCTGCCTTTAAATTTTCGAATGATATGTTTTTCTTCTTTCTGAGTCTACTTGCATGCACATACATATATGTTCAATTTCATTTTATCTATATATGTAGGTGCATTTTCACTCCTAAATATATGCAAAATTGTCCGATGGATGTGCATGGACGTAACACACACACAAACACACAGACAAGATTTATTTTTATTTTTCATTACTATTAATTCCTATATCCTATATATCAATATATACAAGGACAATAAATAATATTTGTTTTTTATTTTTTGAATTATTTATTTTTCATTACTATTCCTATTATCCTATACATCAATATTTAAAATGGAAGATATTTGACATTGGTTATTATTTTTAATTTGTCGTATATATTCAATAATCCGACTAAAAGTGACTAATCTTGTACATGAACCAAATTTCGAGCCAATTCAGTACATATCTATATTTTACTTTCTTTTTCCTCATATAATTGGCTCATAAAAGTTAGATAGGGGACCATTTCTTCTTGGTCAACTAGCTACGGAATATAAATCTCTCCTTTTATATATGTTATTACTCAAGCCTTGTGAGCAAAACGCTAGCAATATATATATATATATATATTAACCATTAGAGTGGCATAACATATATATTTAAAGAAACTAGGGTTAGGTTCACTTCATGATTAACGAAGGGCCCAAACAGATTGCAAGAGGTTTTTTTTATATATGATACTCTTAGTCCCTCTCTCTCTCTCTAAGTATAAATATAAAGTTATAAACAATAGGCGCATACTGATGACACCCCCAACTTCAAATCCTTTATACCCTTATTTATTTATTTATTTATTATTATTATTATTATTATTATTATTATTTATAATTAAAATATACACTTAAGCTTACCAGCCACATACCCAATCATCATATCAATGTAGACGTGGAAGGAGTAGGGCCTTTTTAAACAATTTGAATTGCAAATTTTAAACAAACTAACTTTTATATATATATTTATTAATTTATTCTCAATAAATCAAGTTTTTCTAAAATTTCCCCCCTAATGTAAGCGTTAATACTTGATTTATCAACAGGCATTGATGGGAATTGACTAAAGAACTGTTTAATCTAGCGTTTAGAACTGAAACTAAAAAACATAAGTTTGCAAGAAAAAAGATATACGGTTTGGTTTGACATTTGTAATTATTTTAAAATCATGTTTCATACTTTTAATTAGAAGCAATTTTGCCTTATTTGAAAATATTGAGCTTAGAATATATTTTAATAAGAACTAACTACAGGCTAATATTAATATATATTACACCAAAGCAAAAAGCCATAGCCACATATCAAAATGCTGCGGGTTAATTAGTGAGAGTCACATGGCAGAGCACCTAGCTAGAACAATAATATATAAGCCTGTGAAGAATAAAATAAAAATCCCCAAAAAAACAAACGAAAGAAAATCTGAAAAAATATCTATATATCATGGTCAAGATCGATCAGAACCTTAAAAAGATTTATTAGATCTTCGTTTTCTCATAATATGTTTTCTTGTTTTTATCCCATGTTACAAAGCTAATAAACACTCAAGATCAATATTGTTCATTGACATCGTATTAGAGAGACAAATTATTACAACTTCCTTTCTATGGAATATTTTCTGGCATGTGTTTGGATTTGCTTACTTCCCTTAGAGAACATATATATAATCTTAGTAATTATTATTGGTATCAAAATATTAGGATTCATTAATATTGGGTGGGATTTTTGTCGTGGCTTCCAATACCATTGTGAGTTCATACTATAATTGCTCTCTCTCTCTCTCTCGCCTAATCATGTCACGACAAATAAATGAAAAGGTGCTTTCGTTATTTTTTTCATTAATTAATTCTTGTTCTTTATAACGTGCAGGCCATGGCCATAGGATTTAGAGATAATCATCCCCTTTTCTTCCCACATATGACATTATCAATTAATTAACAGTCTAATCAAATGTTAAGAGTGTGGAAGTGTTATTATTTATAAAAAAGATTTTAGAAACATCAATAGCTAATTGCATACACATGCACCATCTTTCACACATTTATTATTAACTCTAGGTATATATATCCCATTATGGAGTTTAAGATGAGCCATAGTATATATATCCCGTTATGACATTATCAGTGAATAATATGATTTCTTATAGATTTTATATATTATTGATATATTGATTATTGGATGTCATGTTTAGTTCTCTCCCACTTCCCCTCCCCCTCCCACCCCCAATATATGATGATTATAGATATATCATATATTTATAGATATATTATATATAGAGGATCACTTTCATGATGACTACAGCTAATTCTTTGTAACCAATGTTGTTAATAATTTGACACAAAATGGTAGCACATATAGGAAATAAAATTTTAATTTCGGCACAATGGTGTTTTCTAACTTCTTGATGTTCTGCAAGTCGGTGGCTTGCTCTAGTGTTGGTGGTGTCGTTTGTTTTATGTTCTTCTATAATTTAGGGTTAGGGTTTGGTTGGAGGCGTGTGATTTCTTGTTTCAGGCCTTGGGCCTGTTAGTTATTTGGTTTGTGTTTTAATCTATTTTTTTGTGTTAATTTTTTTCAGTGTTTTGTACTATATTGTTTTTTTAATGTTATATATTGCTTAATTTGTTTTGGCAAAATTTTTTTAATTTTCGTAAAAAGTTATATTTCAAATCATATTGGATTGAAAATTATTGAAATATATGATTTGTACATTCTTAAATTAAAACTTTTTAGATGTGCTACAAATGAATTAGGTGAATATCTGATTTTTTAAAATACTAGTAAAGAAAATGAAAATAAGGATTGTATAACAAAAACATGCACTCCACCGTATGGCGTTGTACATTTACTTCAGTCAAGTTGATTTGGGCAAATCCCTCATATGGTAATAAAGGATTCTGTTGTGTGTATCTGTGACTTCTTATTATAAAGGGAAGATCAATATAGTCGTGATTTTTTTTTTGCCAAAAATGTAGTCGTCATTTAAACTTAAGGTAATTTTTGAAAAGGCATAAGAGAGAGTTATTATATGACTTTCAATACAATATATATATATATATATATATAAATCAGGTGCATCAACAATAAAAAAAATATGTTACATTAACGCATTTCTTTCCATCAATTTTCCAAAAGAAAAAAGAATTTAAATTAAAACTCAATGGGCATCGATCGTTGATAATTAGTAGTTCTAAATCTAGTAATAAACTGTGAGTATTAATAGTATATACAAATTAAATACTCATTCCCCAGTGAAATAGAGTATTTATTCCTTGTGAATTTTATTACTAGATTTAGAACACACAGTTGCCAATAGATTATGTTAGGTTTCTGTTTGAAATTAAAGATATATACCTATATTCTTACCGATATTTACATACATACATACAAGTATATATATATATATATATAAAAGGAAAATTTTCAGATAAATACCAAGAAAACAAGATATTTTTAAAAGGAACTCTAATTCTCCCTAATTCCCAAAAATAATCAAGGTTGCAAATTGGAATTAAAATTTGGTGAAAAATGACAAATATACCCCTATTTCTATTTGCAACTGATTTTTGTTTATTTACAATTGACAAGCATTTATTTACAAGTGACATAGGTTTATTGGTAAATAATAATAATATTGCTTGTAAATGAGCCGTGTTACTTGCAAATATACTACTCCTTCTAATCCTAAATATAGAATTTTTTGCTTTAATCATAAATATATGACTTTTTTTTAGAATATAAGGTAGTATTTATTACATGTTTTTTTAAAAAAAAACCTTATTTAATTCATCCCAAAGAAAGAGAGAAAGAAATTAAATAGGGGTAATTGTGAAAAAATCCTTTAATTTTTGGAAAAATTAAAATAGTATTTAGTAATTTTAAAATAATTAATTAACATAGTAATTTTAATTCGTTTAATTCGATTAAAAGAATCTTATATTAAATATCAGAAAAAATATTATTATTTATAAATGAGATTGTATCATTTGCAAATATATCACTTATACAAAAAGGTATTTTTATCTTTTTCTTTCCAATTTTAATTCTAATTAGAAACCTTGATAGTTTTAGGAATTAAGTAAATTAGGATTTCTTTTTAAAAATATCTTGATTCTTTGATATTTATCTGAAATTTTCTCTATAAATAAAAGTGTGTATATATATATAATATATGGGGTAGTATCATGGTAATTAGGGGCTTTGTACCTGGCGCAACCACAGCTTCGCATGTGGCAGGGCAGGCCATCGGGTTCTTTGAAGTTCACAAAATTCCTTTCTTGAATAAAGTTAATTAAATTATTATCACACAAAGAATAATTAAATTAATTAAATAATACTTCCTCTTATTCTTGATATAAGATCCTTTTAATTGAATCATGCGGATTAAGAATTAGAATTAAAACTAATTAACTATCTCGATTTCTCCAAAAATCTCAATATTTTTCTAAAACTACCCTTATTTAATTTTTCTCTCTTTCTCTTTGAATATATTAAATAGGAATTTTTTTAAAAAATATATAATAAATATTACCTCATATATTATAAAAAATATTATATTTAGGATTAGGATAAAAGATCATATATATATATATATATATATATATTGGGGGGGGGGGAGTTTGTTTATTAAAATTAGCACCTTCTCTCTTCAGCCTAGGTGCCGCCCTCCAGCCATGTTTACTACTACAAGGACTCCACGTTCCACACTTTGATTTCTGATGACCTTTTCCCTTTTTTATGTTTTCAGCTCAACAGTCGACATGCATATGCATGGTGATGGTGGTGGTGGCCCTTTAATTTTAAATCAAACCATCTTGTGATCAATTATTAAAATTAATTATCCCTCTTCATCAATAGTATTAGATTAATCATATGCTATGTGTCATAGATAAATATTGAAATATAAATTTAGGCCATGGAGAAATTAATTAACCTTCCCATATTTTTGGAACTGTAAATTTAATACCATGCTTATTCAGTTTATTCCGAAGGAAAGAGGGGGGGTTTAATACTCTTCTTGTTCATATAAATTAACTAATTACGGTTAAAGTCTAAGCTTAATTATATTATTATGATATTAATATTAATTACTCCGTCCATTTCTTTTCAATTTATGTCATTTTGAAAGAAAAATTTAATTTGTTTCTATTTATAAGTCTTTTTAAAAGTTCAAGACAACATTAATTGTATTTTTATTAATTATTTTTATTAATTATTTTATTATGATATTAATATTAATTAATGTATTTTTATTAATTATTTTACACATTTATCATAAAATTATAAGTAGTAATAAATTAAGGGTATATTAGAAATTTTTAAAAAAATTAACACTTTAATTTTTTTAATTAATGTGCTAAAAATAAAGAAAGGAAAGGAGTACATGCATGCATGTTCAACACACGTGATCGAAGAAGAGAATATGCATGTATACCACCTACACCAGTTAGGGGCCGCTTTCGTGTCACTGGTTCATATGCTTTTTCCTAGAGTAGTAGTAGTGTAGTAAGAATATTAATATTAATATTAATTAAGTATTATGGTAGTAGTGTTTAATATCCCGAGAAAATTCCAGGGAAAAGAGAAATGGATAGAATTAGAATCTCTAGGCTTTGTGTCTTGAGAAGTTTTGTTTGGGAACATGGAAAATGTCTACGTGGGTGTGTGCGAAGCAAGAAGATACATGCACGTTCCACGTAAGCGCATAAATAAAGTTGCTTCACAGTTGAATAATTATATAATCTGTGTTCTTCCCATGAAAGATATAAAGAGTTTTTGCAGTTTCCGAAGTGTATGAAGAAGAAGCAGAAAGGTTATTTGTTTAATGTGCGTGATGTTGAAGAGCACATGGGGAAGCATCATCCGAGGCAGCGAGCGAGGCTTATTCACATCACAGGCATATGCATGCAAATGCAACACTACTCACTTTCTCGTCGCCTTTAAATAAATCCTCCCTTAATTCTCTTGTGCTTTAGTTTTAGATTACATTAATTAGTGTTCATTTATCCATGTGACCCTTCTTCCTTCCTTGGATCAAAACCATCAATTCTTTGACTAGAGATCCTCCTCTCCCTCTTCATTTCTCTCTCTACAAACCCATACTACATGACTAGAGATCAAATTTAAGTATTATCAACTTAATTAATTAAAGGTATCTTTCTCAATATGATTTTTTCTATTTATAAAGTTGATATCCTCAATCTTTTTTGAAGGGAAAATTGAATTCCTTGCACTTACCATTAATTTCTCCCTTTTCATCTCTTTTAATTAATTAATACACTCACAAACAACATTTTATAAAAAAATTTAAAAAAAAAAGCGAAGCCCCCTGAGTAAAAATTCACACACAGATATATATATATATATATATAGATACCTCTAATTTAAAACATTTTCGGAATGTTTGTGTGTAAAGGTTATAAAAATTGTTGACCCAAAAAAAAAATTATGTACACGCATTTTAAAATGATGTCTCATGAAAATATTTGAAATATATATATATTAAAAGAGTAAATAAAGCTATAATGCTGAGTTGAAAATTTTCTGTTATTGATTAATATGTTTAATTTTTATTAATAAAATTATAACAAACACTCGCGCTGAATTTTTTTCTAAATAATTATAGAAAAGTGTTAATGTGATTTTATAGACGGGTGGTTTTTTGTCAGGTCTTTTAATTTACATCTACTAGATTTATAAGATTCTTGTTTATTCTACTTAATCTTGTAACTTTTTCATTGTTGTGTTAGTTTTCTATTACTATATATGTCTTTCTTGCTACCTACCTTTTTTTTTTTTAATTGTTGCTTAGCATTCTTCTTCTTGCAGTTGATTAATTTGCATATAATTAAAAATTGCAGAGACCAGAAATGATATAATGGGCAAGAAAATTGTCTAATGACTCCGCTTAGCTCAGAACAAACATAAATCAACAAAGATACACTGATCAAATAATAAATATGTATATATATGGTTATTTCCATTCGCTTGATGCTTTGACCAAATTCATATAATTAGCGAGAATAAATTAGAAGCTGCTGGCTTGTAATTTTTTTAATTCACTCCTATTAAAACCTTCTAATTAACTATATTAACGGCGAATAAGACGATTAGAAAGCTTGTTGAAATGGAATTTCTTCAAAGAAATTGTTTATATCGAATCAATTCAATTGATAAGAATCAATCCTATATCCTAAGGATTGAGTTTTCTAATTGATGTGAGAACTTCATGCATGGACGAATAATTTATAACTAATTTTACAAATATTTTTTAAATTGTGATACCTTTCCTATTTTGATAAATTTGGTGAGTCTAACTAACAATTTTTTGTGATAAAAATATAGTTGATATATATCAAGAATTTAGGAAGACGAGAAAGTTTTCGAACTCCAAAAGTATGTACGTGGATGTTTTAGGTGCAAAGAAGATTCATGCACGTTCCACGGAAACGCATGAAGGTCCTTTCCAATTACTACTATATTATGTTTTCCAATGAATAATAATAACAAAAATAATATATGATTCCCAGTTTCTAAGTTGCAGAATCACCAAAGTCACGTGTAAGACAAAATTAGACCAAAAAATTCTTAATACGCACAACAAAATAAAGTTGCTAATGCTATTCTTGTTTATCCCATGACATGTTTTGTAGATTTGGTTGGAGCTTGATGGGTTAATTTCTAAGTTCTGGTGACGCCATATTTCTGACAGATAGACATTAATTAGCGATGGATTTGAGCAATTAGTGATGGACATCCATCACTAATCGATCCCACCATTTCTAGTAGTGAATAATGCAGATGAGATCGTAGGAAAATTCATTGGAAAAAATGGGATCGTCTGATATTGCCTAAAAAAAGGTAGGGCTTGGGTTTAGAGAGTTTCAGGTTTTTAATTTAAAGAATTTAATTATACCATTGAAATATAGATATAAGAAAGATACATATAGAAACTTCACGTCAATGGATAATTACAGAGATCGATCCCATCATCAAATCTTTCTTCGAAGTTGGGTCATGTAGGTGTAATATTTGTCCAAGAGTCAAATTAGAAAAGTGGTCATCGATCTACAACAATATTTTGCTTATAAAGAGTTCCACAGACCAGCAGCAACTTAAGAAAGCACAAAAATGAAAGACGTAAAATAAAAATGATAATTAATTTAATTTCAATTACACGCATTGCGCAAAACATATACATACAATGCATAGACAACAAAATCTTATACACACACACACACACACACACATATGTCTATTTCAATACGTTGGATGATTGGAGGAAACCATAATTAGAAGCTACTTCCATTTAATTGATTTCATTAATTAACACTAAATAGCCATAGTAACCATAATAACGGCCAAGATAATAATTAAAGAACTACAATGTGTGAGTTTTTGTTAAATTAATTAATAAATAGTTCATATTGGCAGATGCGGAATATAAGTGAAGAACATGACGAGGCGTTTACCAAAAGAAAACGAGAACATGAGTGAAGAAGATTAATTAGATGCTCTTGTTAACAATAATCATAATTGCAAACAGTTTGACCTTAACCAACAACATTTTTATATTAATTTTTATATATGGATCAAGATGTAGACTGTGCAAAGAAACACATGAGACCACATGGAATGGCCGTTTAATCAAACCACAATTTCGAATAATTTACACAGCATTAGTCAGATACGCTCTCTTTTTTTCAAGTCCATCCATTAATTTCAAATTTAAGTTTGATATACCAAACTTACATGTGCAGTAGATATAACCGTCTTCCATACACATATATATTATAGCTTTTGACCTACTTGCATATGATTCATCATTTCTTTTCAGCACAAATATATATATATAGTTTGTTTAAAATTTATTCTCTATTCTATTTTATTTTCTTGCAGTTTTATATCGTTGTTAGTGTACTACTATAACATGACCCAGTGTACGTGTATGCATCGATCTCTAGCCACCATGGGCGAAGTCTCTGACTGCGTATTTTTTCACTTTAGCTTTGAACACTTATCGAGATGAAGCTATAGCAGCAAGATCCTCCTAAGATGAAGGATATATTTCATGATGAAGACTATAATTAAAATGCGAATTGCCAAATCATAATTCGAAGCATCAAGAATCAATAATCAATGTAGGTAAGCACACGCATCGAAAAAATGAAAGGCAAAGAGAAAAGGAGCAGATGCATTGTATGGTCTCCTAACCTATAGTTAGCTAGTTTTATGCTTCAGGTTTAACAGGTAGATATCAAGTGGGGTTGATTTTTTTATTTATATTAATAAATTTACTGAAAACTCGCGGTCGGGGTGTTTTGAAAATATAAATAAAAGCTTATCCTCGACGAGAAAATAAAGCAGAATAATGCAATTTGGCTTAAAACAATAATTATTTTTCGGCTCTACCAATAGACTTTTGGTTTCATGTCAAGAACTCTGATCTGTAACTCCCCAAAATCTAATTTATCTAACACGTTAAGACGGCGAATCTAGTCATAAATTTCTGCTTGTAGTTGATTCTTCGAATATATATATATATGTTTTTTGGCTCAAATCATTTAATTTCATCTTATTTATGTTTTCCACTATACGTAATGCGACTTTCTGCATGATTGCATATATAAAGAATAACGTAAAATGACGTCACTGTTTTCGCTTGAAAGAAAAATTTAGATCAAATTGCATGAGGAATGTAACTACTCACAAGTTTAAAACAATTATTCTCGACATTAACATCATAAAATGCGACGTGCATCCTTCACAATCATTATATTCTGGAATCAAAATAATATGGTTCAGACGAGCCAAAGAAATTTAATACGTAATTAAAGAAAAGATAACCAACCCCTACCAGTCTTGAAAACAATGTCTACCTGTGTGGTTTTGAAGTAAAGTCAAATAATTAACCAATTAAGGCCCAACCCAGTGAGTATTTATTTCCCACTTAAAAAAGAATGGAAATAACTCACATCTTCAATTGTTTCCTCAACCTAAACCACAAATTTTATGTGCCAACAATATATATCCTATCTATTTTCGCACGTTATCGGATATATATGCGATCTATTCTTAGGAAGCATTGGATTGGTTTTTGGTCTGAAAATGACCAAGTTGGAGTTCTCCATGCAGTCCTTATCCTTTTCCTATGAATATTGCAATGAGACAAAGCCAAGAGTACAAATTGCATATGACTAAATTATGGCAAAGAATGTGATGAAAGTGATGGTGTTGGTATCAGTCAGTTGCTAAATGCCAATAGGGCTGGCATGATTTTGACACAGCACAACCACACTACTACTATTCTTTCAATTGAATTAGGGTTTATCTGTGCGTTAATTAGCTGGCTGATTAGGGTTAATGAATTGCCTATTAATTAGGTTTCTCAGTACAACCATCTCCACAACATCTTGAATTTCAACTCGTCATTCTGCAAGCAACCCCGAAGCTTTCAAATTTCTGATTCCAACGGAGAAATGTCATCTGCAGATCGATGTATATAGCCATAATTCCATATAGAGATTAATCAATTTATCATATTTTCTAAGTTGTCTCGGTTTTATTAGGATAACTCATGGTTCCTATATAGATAGCATCGGAATGAAATGACTAAATTCTCTTCCAACAGTACTGTCATCTAATGCATGCTAATGATCCATATCATCAATGCCAAGGAAATTTCCCCACTACAGGTGGAAATTAGTATAGCTAGGTGAGGGAGGGAAAGGGAGATTTATATAGGAAGGACCTTAAAACCATTGGGAATGGACCAACAATAAGGAGCATTTCAGGTGATGCTTGTGGTATATTGGACCTACAGAACATAAATGGACCAATGTGACAAGCTAGAATGGAGACACTTGTTTCTTTGTACTTAAAAGTTCAATCTCAAAATCTACCTATGGATATGTCCAAATCTGCGTTTCGAATTTTGAATACTACTGGATTCCTACTTGGCAACCCCGGAAGCCGTGTGACTTGATGAAACTGAGGATACGGTCTGTGATGGCTTGGAGGTTAGGGTGGTCCACACTACTCTCAGCCTCTCAGGGGGCCCTTATGGTCCCAAATTAAATGCCTCTAATTAGGGGGTTCAAGCTACTGAATTGAAACCCTCATTAGGTGGAAGTGTTGGGTCCAGATCCATGTGAAATAGCCGTGGGTTAACCAAAGATATTTTCGGTCCTAAATCCTTGATTTTGCTGTCATCTTCAAGTGCCTTTTAGTTTTAGGGGGCATTGATCATGTAGAGGTATCCCTCAATTGTGCCATAGTTGACCATGAGAGATACAAATGTTTTCCGTGAAATATGATGATATGCTTTTATTAATCTGACTCTAGGTGATTTTAGGTTGAAAATATTCAGCGAACGTTTATATTTTGATATTTTGTAGGATTTGATTCATTAAAAACTTTGATATATTTAGTAAAGATTTACATCCAACAAGTTTATGTTTTTATTTTTTTTATAAGCTTGACATACTTATGCTTTTTTTATAAGCTTGACATACTTATGCTACTAAGCTATACTACTTTTCAAATTGCTAATAACAAGAAGTTAAGGGGGAAAAATCACAAGTGAACTTTCTTGCTTTCATATTTAAGCCAAGTTACTGGTTGTTAATTTTTTTTAATGATCTTCTGGCAATCTATTTTAATGGCAATCATTTCCAATTCAAATCACAGTGGATGGTTCATCCAAAACGCGAGCAACTTAATTTTAATGCAACGCGAACTTTTGAATGTAGTTGCAGATAAACAATCCTTGTTTGTTAATATCAGATGGGTGCAATTGAAATTACAGCTTTCTGCCATAATTTGTTGCAAAACTGCAGCATAGGTGTTAATATTGGTATTGCAGTTTTAGCCTTGGGCTGGGAAGCTAGCAAAAAGTCAACCATACTTGGGTGTTATGATTGTACAGTGATGGAATGTTACAAGGCATGGGGCTTGAATTCCACATTATGGGAATAACACAACAAAGAACTGCTTTGCTATCTTCGTTCTTAAGAAGTATAGAAAGTGAACTATGATATGGATATAATCAAGCACCCATAACTTAAGACTGTCTTATGCCGCAGTTGGAGAGTGTACTATGAGATAGACTTACATTAGGAGATACATAAAGTGTATATATGGAGTGAGGGCTGCTGGACGTTTAAGTTTTTTGGAGTAAGGAGGGCAAAATAATCCCGACAGGACAAAGCAGCAGAAGAAAATGTTTTTACACATAGGACCTCCCCAGTCTCCTTCGACTATTTTTTTTGGATTAAATGCAAAATATGCATCTAAGTTTCAAGTAGTAGTAGCTTCATGCACTCCCAATTGCAATTGCTAAATAATATAGGCAATCAACTCACTACTACCTTCATTTCATTTGATATAAAATGATATTTACTTCTTTTTTTAACATATATAATAAATATTAGCATTGAATCTCTAAAATAGTTAATTAATAAACTTGTAGATGCATTGAGCACCTAAGATTCATTACAATATGAAATTGGACTCAATGAGGTTCCCATAGCCATAACCGAAACATAACAACCCATATTCATCAAATTCCAACAAATTTTAAGCATTACATCCATCCATTCATCTCTAGATATATACTTGAGAGATTGGTTGGCAGATCACATTATTATTTTTTGGATAGCTTCTCTAGTTATTTTCATATATGCATGCATTGCTCCTGAGGATGTCACATTTGCATGCTTATGGGATACTTTTGTATATTGTCGTATGTCATTTGGTTAGTGTAATGCACCTGCCACTTTTCAACACTGCATGGCTTCTATTTTTTTCTTAGATATGCGCATAAAGAGATTTTTATAGATGGTTTTACCAATGTGTGTTAATTAATGCATAAAAGTGTGGTAATTTCCAATCAAGCAAAGGAAAGAGAACATATCACAAGACTCCGTAATAATTCCTCAAGAAAGACAATCATAACAGTGTGATCAAGTGTCAAAATGCTTCTCTAATAGTCATCTAAGTATAGGCATAGGTGAAATAATCTTTCATTATATTTATAACAACAATAATCTTATTTAAATGCTGTAAGTGATGTTTTAAATTTGTGACAAGTGGCACCCTAAATTAGTAATGATCCAAGTTATTGCATTTTTTAAATTTATTTTTGTCTTTATATTTTGATTTTATTTAATTTTATTCAACTCATGATAAATTTGAATTCAATATGTATTTAAATTAATATAATCTAATTAATATTAATATAATTTAAAAAATTCACACTAAATTTGGTGCTCCTAAATATTTATTGTGTTTATGTATTTATTTAAGATTATATAAAGAAGATTGTTTTAAAAAAATGTATTTAAAGACATGTACATATCGACTTAACTAAGAAAATATATAACTATATATAAATGCCACTGCAATTATAAACAGAAAAAATATCTATATTTAGGTAGACTAATTATTTAAAAAATATTTAATAATTAAATTAGCATCTATACTCATTACGAAGGGCAAATTCACTAAAATTCTCCTCTATTTTTTCCATTATTTGAACAATTTGCTAATACATTGTTACTTGTTGATAATTACTTAACTGATTTGAAAATTATTTAATTGATTAAAAAATTTACTATGTTATTTAAAAAGTATTAAAAATATTTAAAATTTGCATAAACAAATTGAATTAAAAAATCATCCTAACTAAAATATTGTTCACTTATAATTTTTAATTTGAATAATTAATTATTAATTTTGAAAATATCCTGCATTAGCCAAAAGTCCGAGAAAGGTTGAGCATGCTTTCAAAGAGGGGACTCGTGGTGCAGATTTCCTAGTTAATAGCACTCACAAGCTGCCCAGGGAAGTTGTCTTCTCCACTCAGCCCCACAATAGTTGCGTTCAATGTTTTTTTTTTTTTTGATAACTCGTTCAATTTGTTTTTGATAGCACCCCACGTACGGTAGGCAGTTGGACCCTTTGGTCTTCTTTCTTTTCTAAATTATACAATCATTTAATTAATTCTATACATCAAAATTTTATTAAAAATTAAATGAAAAATTATTTACTAAGATTTCATCAAATTTCATATCTTCAAATTAAATATAATTTTAGAGACATATTAAAACACGTAATTCCATTTATTGATTAAATTTTAAGTAATTAATTCACAAATTATTTATCTAATATTAAAACTTATACAAAAACACACAATCTCAACCGTGGAACACTTTTGTTGTTATAGTATTGCTTTGATATGATCGAATTGCAAAAATTTTTACAAAATTAAATAATTAGTAAATTCAAGGCAAAAAAAGAACAAATATAAAGAAAACAAATTATTTACTAATCTTGAGATTTGAGATTTGAAAAATCACAGGAAAAACATATATCCACAAAAAATCATTACTTCATATTGGATTTTTTTAAATTAAAAAAAATCACGTAGGATATCAAATAAATAATAAATGAATAGTAATTTCTATTTTATTATATTATAGTATATATTGATTGTTGCCTTTACACGGCAAAACTTGGGTGAACAGTCCGTTGGCTTAATCGCCCAAAGATAACATATCCAAAGCTGTTGATTTGAACTATTTCAACACGATTTTTGGGCCCAATATCTGAAAAGGGAAGAAAGGAATCCCTGCCCCTTTTAAGAAGGAAGATTTTACAATTGAATGCCAACAAAAGAATGAAAAAAATAATTTTTACACGGAGGGCATGATGGAGGGATTCAATATAACAGAGCGACGTGCGAAGGGGAAAAAAATGAAAAATATAAATTAATTTACCACTAACATGGCAAGAAACAACATCTGATTTTGCTCCCTCCCTTGGCAGGACAAAAATAAAAAAACATGCTTAGCTTCCTCAGCCTACTCATTTAAAAATTGGAAGGCTGGATTCTCCAAAAGTTCTTCAGCAGGCTTCACGTCTGAGAAGTTCTTCTCTTGAAGTGATGAGAGTTCATCCACTGAGAAGGGGATGCTGTAAAAGAAGCATGTTAGCCCGTAAACCAACAATTATATGGATCACAAAAAGGCTAGCCTGCATCTACTTTTGTGTCTGCTGCACAGTAAACTACATGACATCAAATTTATTCCATCCTTTACAAAAGGGCACAAGATCTTTCCACTAGTCCCTAGTTCTGGTGCACAAAGCAATTTTATAGCAGGCACCAAAAGTCATTTCATAAACGGGCATTCTCACCTAGAATTGTCCTCCAACAAGAATGAATCACTGGGAGCATTATTAGAATCCTCAGCCGTAAGCATCCTCATGCTCGAAATGACCTGAAGGACAATTTGATGCATGTTAATCAAGCATTCATAACCTAAGAAGGTCTTATGCCACAGTTGGAGTGTATTAAGATATAGACTTACATCAGGAGATACATTTCGAGTGTTATAATTACCATCCCAATAAAGTCTACATATTCTATAAAGTTGCTGGACGCTCAGTATCTGGAGTAAGGAGAGCAAAACATAGTAAAAAGATATGAGAAAAATATTTGATAAGAACAGTAAAACAAGAGACAAAAGTTTTGCACATAAGGACATCCCTAGTATCCTTCAACCATTTTTCTATTCATAACCTGAAAAAACACATATAAACCCACTTCTAAATACAGAAAGATATGTTCATGACCTTATTTAGTTGAATTCTGCTCTAGATTTATGTAGTATGTACATCAACATATTAATGAAAAATGCAGATCCACCCACAACATACCCAGTTTGAGCTGGATAAACACTTACAGGGCATAAATCATTGGTAATTTCATCATAGGTTATTCTATACTTCTGATGAATAACCTGCAGATCAAAAGCAACGTTAAAACCTTAAATCAGATGAAAGTAACTAGGAGACAAATCTTTTTCGAAAACAAAGATAAAAATTGAGCACTTCTCAGAGAATAGCTTCTTGACCAAATAAAAAAGAGCATTTCGACCATCCAGACCTAGGGCCTTCAGAGATCCCATAGAGAATAATGTGTTCTACACCAACAAAATTGTCCCTTTCCTCCAAACTCCAAACTACATTCAGGAAAATCTATGGTACAATTGAGTGGGAAAGATCTCAACTTTGTAAAGCCTTCCATAAAAGTCCATCGCAATCTTCTTAATCTCCTTGTTATCAACAATCCACTCATCATTTTCATTTTGCAGGATTTCTATTTTATTCCTCTTCCACCTTGATCACCATAATTGTACCAGTTGGTCCTCGATTTGGGAAGCCAAATAAGTTCTTCCTGGAAGAGGATTTTTTGAGCTCTCCCCACAACTGTTTATGAAGGCATTCCAACTTTTGATTATTTCTTGCCACTACTGTGCTTGGTTAATACCTTCCATGCATCCCATCAATCTTAGCTTGCGAGCATACATGTTACCAAAGGTTTTGTGCTCCACTTTTTCACTTCTGTTGTGATATTCAAGATATACTCCCACCCTTCATGCTCAGACCTCCACCTCTTCTTGACCAAGTTCCCAAAATCTTCATGATTAACCATGGTACGAGAAGATGGAAGGGACTATCCTTCTACATGTTCTGCACCTCATTGTTAATTCTCAATTTTATTTTAGTGGAGGAAGGTGAATGACATAAGCTTCCTAAAATTTCATAAACCATGCTGCAAATAGTTTGTCTATTCTTATGATCAAGGGTCATTGCCCACAGCTTATCTTGTTCATCATCTTGCTGGCCCACTTCCTAGCCGATAGTCACATCCCATATCATCAAATCTCCCTCCTCAAGGGTAGAATGGTCATTGGATAGCCCAATATGAATTGGGCTAATACTTGACTTACACCTTCCCAATCTGCTAGTATTTGGTTATCCTATTTTGAGCTTCTATTTGGTGGTCTTGAATTAGGCTCATGAGACCCACTCGAATCCATGTCAGCATGCAAGACATTACTGAGAAGGGGTTTCTTGTCACTATCGTTGTCCTTTACTCCTCGAGTTCTTCTGATTAAACCTTGATCTTTGGACAAACTTCTCCCTATCAGAGTCCAAAGCCACTTCCCTCATGGAATCATTATCATCAACATAACCCTTGTCTAAGTTCAATACTTCATGATCAATGATGTTCAAGTCAAACATCCCCTTAGAATGATTGATCCCTGATTGGAATTCCTTTGACCTTTTCACCGGAAATAGGAGTTTGTCTCCGTAAGAGGTTTTCCTTTTCTAACAAGCTCTTGATTCTCCTCCTAGTCTAGTCCTCTTTTCGGCATTGATACCATGTTCAAAATGGTCTATTTCTTCCATTGACAGTGGGCCATCACTATTCAGGCATTACACTTCCTCTTGCTTCTCTTCCATCTCGTTAATAATTCCATATCAAATGTATAGTTTATAAGGACTTCAGGCTATCCAATCTCAAGGGTTAGCTCTATGGGTGTTGTCCCCCCAAAGGCTCCTATCAATTGGAATTAGAGCTTTCTTCATGTCTGAGACACTCTAGATGCAAGAGAAAAGGTGGGTGCCTTAAGTCCTCTACTTTAACAGTATTCATCCTAGCACCAAAATGGTGTTGTATCATCAAGGACAGACTTACCAAGAATCCAACGGCCTGTCTTGTGTGCTTAAGTTCATCCCAAGATGGTCCTGCATACTGCAAACCCAAGCCTATTAAATTGAAGCTTTTATAAGTATTAAAGTAAAACAGCAGCAATGGGTAATTACTTATATCTATTACAGCCTCAACGATACAAACATTCAATTCAAAAAAACCAAAAAACAGGAAAAAAAAAAAACAAAAAAGTGCAATAGCAACCTCTTCGTTTGCTTGGCAGCACCATAACTCCAGTTCTGCTAATCCGGCTTTCACAAATTCCCCATTGCTGAATGTGCAACAATCACGACGTAGAAGAAGACTAGTAATAATAGAAAAGAAAGATAAATATGAATACATATTTCATCGTTGAGAAACCTTTTCTTTTGAGCTAAAGGGTATCCACGAAAAAATTTATTACCTGTTGAAGAGTTGTACATTAATAAATGAGAATGCTTGAGTGAAGATCTTTTAGGTAAGTACTGGAGGCACCTAAAACCCAAGAAAAATTGTGATGTTTCCGCAAAGCAACAATAGCATAACCAAGGCAAACAGTGAGGATAACTACTTAGTATTTATAAATTACAATAAGTTTCTTACAAAGTTCTATTTCAGTGTACGCAGCAATGTGGTGTTGGATTCAATAATACAATGCCACTGTTCTGGTGGAGAATCTTTAACAGAGGATTGGCCAGATCGTACAACTCCTTTTGATGTTCTTGGTGCTTGCATGTATGCCAACAATAAGATTTGCATCTAGGAATCAATATATATTATATAATATAAAAGCTACCGGGAACCATTGGCTGATTTGAACAGTAATCAGCTTAGCTTATGAGGCTTTGGGCGCATTAATGACAGGCTAACTTTTTTTAGCAATTTTTCTTTTTTTTTTTCTTTTGTTCTTTTCAGTTGTTTGATAGTTTTTATTTATCTTATTAACCATGATGCTATCTTGTTTTTTGGTGTGCACCAAGGGTATCCCTCAATCAACAAATAAAGACTAACTCCTTGCAAGGCATAGAGATCATTGAAATGAATTTTGTTTCCCCAACAAGGTCTTTTCCATTTACATAACTAGGAATGCGAGTTTAAATTGAATCATGATAATTTTTTCTTAGGTGTCTCCAGTACTTACCCAAAAGATCTTCACTTGAGCATTCTCATTTAGCTGATAATTTTTTTAACCATTATAGAAAAATATACATAAAAAAACCCAACGGGAGCTGGAAAAGTATGTGAAATGAAAAATGTGAGCTGAAAAAGTAGGGGAGAGAGAGAGGGTAACAGCGTTTTGTTTCATCTGCAGAAATAGTTTTCTATAATGGTGAATAACATCATGTCTTGTTTGGTACAAGAAACTACAACCACTAATATAGTGTAAGATGCATGTTATTTCTTCACTTTATATCATAACCATATCACTTAAATTGAATCATGTTATTTGGTTCGTTTCTGTGAGCCATTTAGAAATGAAATTCTAAACCCAATCTCTGCTTCCTGAATTCATCGTCAAACTGTTATAGGGCTCAAATTTTTTGTTTGCCATGAAATGTTTACCAATCTATATATCAATCTGTGTATTTGTCATTTTTTTATTGTACTATTATAGAGCTCTTGCATCACTTGATATGAAACTGTGTGAGAAACCGTTTACTTCCAGGTAATTCTCATCAGTCAACTTTTAAATGTTTGCCACTGCATATTTACTATCCGTTCTTCTGGTTTTTGGGTTTGATAGCTGGTACCATAGAGACATTTCAAGCTAAAAATCCTGTTCTCACAACATCAGGTCAGGCACTTCACCATCATTAATCTCTTTTTTTGAAAAAAAATTGTTCAAAGTTATTACAATCTCTGTATCAGTTGAATGTTATATAATGCAGATAGCTGATATGAAATATCTTTCAGATTTTATCGAGTCATTATATATTCTCTCCATTATCTTGGGTTACGAAGGAGTGGCTCTGACTTCTTATTAAGCTCTTTCAAGTTTGAACTCAGACAACCTCTATCCACGATGATGAAAGATAGATGAATTAGGTATGGCTGTGAGGGCATTTATATGTGAAAATAAAGGGAAACATAATTTATATGAACATGCCCTGATTAACATGACAGTGATGACTCTATACAACGGTATGCTTTTTTACTCTCAAGTTTCGAATGATTAACTGAAGACGACATATTAAAAGAAACATAGTTCATGAAATGTTTCCTTTCATGAACAAGGTAGAAGAAGTAACTAAATTTAGGTTTTTATTCTGAAAGCTCGTGTAAATTTAGGTCACCTCCTGGATACGTAGGTATATATTTCCTATTAATCCTGCTCTGTTAAATAGATTTTTGACATTATTTAAAACCAAAATGCTGATTTATATGAAGAGCAATAGTCAGTTTTATATTTAGAATAGACAATAATGGAAGTGAAATGGTGTGAGAGATAACATCTTTGTTCTCATTTTCTCTTACACATGATGAGGTTTAGCTTAGTTTACATTAAGACATGATTATGTGACAAATATTCAGAGCGAATTTAACTATATGATAATCAGCAATGTAATTTCATGGACACACTTTTTATTTTATTTGGTAATATAGTTGAATTTATGTTTTTAATAGGTTAGATGTTTGTCTTTTCTTAAAGTTTAATTTAATCTTACATGGCTTTGTATTGAAGTTTGAATGCATATCCAATAGTAATAACTATAAAACCCAATTAATATGGGTTGAGCACAATTTTTACAACTCGAATAAAGTAATTATGTACAGGAGTTAAAAAACCCAATTAATCAAAGAACAGGAAACAGTATGCTATTGAGAAAGAGGATTATCTGAGCTGAAGTTGTCAATGGTGAAAGTTTTGAAGGCATGGCGCAACGAATTTTAAGGTATGTTATCTCCTACTTTTCTTTTGAATATGTTGAATGCCTTTTTTTTTTTCAATTTAATTTATCTTTATATAGTATATGGTGATTAAGCAAAATTTTGTGATCACCAGTGATAGGATAATGTTCTTTATGACATAAATGGTTTATAGTTCTATACTGGAGTGGTCCCCAAACTGAAGAATCCATATCATTTAGACATTCAAAAAATAAATTCTCTCGATTTGTATGCATATTATCTTGGCATGGTGCCTTGCAATATTTCTTTATTTTGTATTAATTTTCTTATATTTTCTTTTAATGGATTATTTTTCTTGATATGTCTAGCATGTTATCTACTTTTCCATTTTAATTTACTAATAGGTTAATGCAGTCAAGCTTCTCTTGAAGGGTGCCAGTGTTAGATTGAGAGTATAAAGCTTTTGAAAATTGCGGAAGATAGCAGAATTGATAGGTATGCTCAAAAGTTTTCAAGATTCTACGATCTCTATTACCTGTCAACAAGGATAAAAGAATGAAGCTAATTTTTTAAGGATCAGTGATTTTTAGGCTTCCCATTTGATCACGTTATTGGTTGCGTCTTTTCAAATAAAGATGTTTGAACTTCCTATATCCTTTGCTTCTGGTCAATTGAACTTCTCAATTGTAAATCTCTTTGCAATCAAGTTAACTACAATTGGACATGAGATTATTCAGTTGACATTAATAATAATTAAAGAGTATTTAACAATTTCAGTCAGGTTTTTTTAAACTTCTATTACTATATTGGGCTTTTTTTATTTTTTTCTATTTTTATTAATTGTTAATCTTTAATAAAATTTTAATATAAATTACTAAGAAAATCCACGTATCGCATGGGGTTCTTTCTAGTTATCTCCGAAAGGAAGAAATATAGGGACAAGCAATAAGAACAATATAAGGTATCGTAGCCAATTTCATCAAGGACATAATAGTTAATATATATATATATATATATATAGCTTACTTGAGCAGAACAATATTTAGCTGGATTTCAATATACCTGGTTGCAGAGTGAAAGCAATGACGATAAATCCTTCTTCAAGTTGTCCCGAATAATACCATAAATCTTCTCCACGTAAGCTGTGAGCTGCTGCTTGAAAAGTAAAGCAGGGTATCTGGCCTCTACCTTGCGTACAACCTCCAATGCAGGGGCAGCAAGGCTGGCAGAAGAAGGGGATGAGCGAAAACCCTGAAGTTTAATCATAAAATAAATGAGTGGAATTTTATATGAGAAAAGCGGTATATTAAACAATATGTAAGGCAGAATTATTACCATTGTCATTCTTCCGAAAAGGGATGTTGGATTAAGTGGTTTTTTAACTGGTGTGATGTCATTTGTGCCACCAGATTTCAAGTTTTGTTGGAGCAAAGACAATAATGCTGATGTATTTGACAGCCAATAGGCCATAAGGCCGTTGTCATCTTGATTCTGGTGGTGAAAAGGGATGACGAGAAAAGAACAGCAAAGACATTTTTAGATAAATTCTCTAATAACACTTTCCTCACAATTCTATAATAACACCATAAAAAAACATGTATAGCATATAATATGAAATATAAGAAGACATAATTTAACATCACAGAGTGACAGATTATTAATTGTTCTGTACATCAACATCAAAAGGGGTTCATAATCTCGAGAGAATATCAAATGGATGGGCAACATGAACAATTAATTAGCAGCAATTCAACACTCAAACATGCACACATATAACTACTAGTAATCAGAATTTCATAAAGCAAACATCTTACAGACACATGAATTAAAAAAGATATAAACTACCACATAACAATAGAACCACATTCTCACACAGAACGTATGATCTGATAAGGTTACATTACTTTTATACAATAGGATTGAAGAATTTACATCTAAACCTACATGTACTAGTTAAGTTTGTTTTAAGTGATCTGTGCAACTGTCAATTCTGCACTTCAATCCTCTACACTGTATCAATGAATGACCTGGGGTTTTGTATTATATTTTTATATTGGGTCAAATGGATACAATTCTGTGTGAACTTGAATCTGACACTCTCTTAAACCAACTTTTTTCATTGGAAAGCAAGTCTGGGGAAGATTCTGACAATGCTAAACAACATTGATAAAATTTTCATTGTTGGAAGGTTCTAGATCAGAAAGGATGAATGGTTCCCTCAAATGCAGCTTATTATTATATAGCATGAAGAGGGACTTCGTTTACAGAATCAAAGATTGCCATGCCAATGCACATCTTGGGTGATATAGCATTCCCATGTTAAGTTCATCACAAATATTCTTGGAAAATTTTGCTACATTTTCAAGATTTTCAACAATTTTTTAAAAACATTCCTACCATTTTTCCAACTCTATACTATTTTACATGTTTACTCATTATCTTAATTATATATTATATTTTTCTTATTATTTTGTTACATCATATTTTATGCAATATATTTTAGTAACTATTTCTATTATTTATTATTCATTTTAATGATTATATTCTCATTTTGTTATTTGAGATTTTTTTTATTTTTGTTTCATATATCATATATTTTTATACTTAATAATAATTAGATTATAAGTTAATATTATATTTTTATAATTTATTATGTTTAATTACTTTATGTTTATTTCTTATTTTTGAAAACGTATTTGGATTAAGAGGGATGCAATAGTCTTTTAAACATTATCAAAAAACCACTCCTCCAAATGGCAATTCATCATTACCACCCACCATGGAAATGTAAATTGCAACTTTTGCTTACCAAGTAAGAGTTTTCAAAAGTCCAAAAAAACCTTGGGTAAATCAAACGCCCCTAAAAAAAATGCCTCCTGTTGTTTTTGTGCAGCTTTTCAGCAGTGTATCTTGGATTAATTATGTGATTGGACCAGCCATTAGACTTCGTATTCAAATAAAATCCCTCAGTTAAAAAAAATGTTTTATCCATCTGAAAGAGCAAGCCTTTCAGCAGAAAAACAAATGTAGTTTGCTGCCTTCCCCTCCCCCCCCCCCCCCCCCCCAGCCATTAGACTTCGTATTCAACTAAAATCCCTCAGTTAAAAAAAATGTTTTATCCATCTGAAAAGAGCAAGCCTTTCAGCAGAAAAACAAATGTAGTTTCACCCCCCCCCCCAGCCATTAGACTTCGTATTCAACTAAAATCCCTCAGTTAAAAAAAATGTTTTATCTTTCTGAAAAGAGCAAGCCTTTCAGCAGAAAAACAAAACAAATGTAGTTTCACCCACACACACCACCCCCCCCCCATGCACTTATTTAAGCTTCTAATTTTGAATTACTATTGCTTCATAGTACCCAGAACCTCTAATTCCAGTCATTATACTTCACCTTGTTGATTAGTTAACTTTTAGCCGTTAATCTCTGAAGTTTGCAATGTCTTCAAAGGTTCCAGATCTGCAAAACTCCAGTATTTCTAACATATTTTCCAGAAATTTAAATAATAAGAAACAGATGGCTTAAAAGGACTGCAGACTGCCGAAAGCCGGCAACAATAAGAAGCTGCAGCTCAATTATTAGCCAAGTATTTCTGTTTCAGCACGATTAAGCATTAAGTAATCAATGAGACCCCCATCAAAATACATTGCAGACAAAAATTCCTAACAATTAGTGTCACGTCCCAAAAATATGGGTGTGACTGGCATGGAAAGTAAGGAAATTACTCATTTTTCCATCAGCCTTAAATGCCTGCAAACTCACTATTAAATCCAAAAATGTAATTATAATTCCAAGAACCATAGTTAAGCTTTCTTTTACATGTATTCATATATATATATATAGTTAAATATTTTGTAGAAATTTCAGCAGAGTTTCTTCTGCAACAAGGACCTCCTGAAAGTTCTACAACATCTTTACCAAACAAAATACAATAAAAGGAGCTCCGCTCCCCAGCAAAAAAAAAAAAATCAATACATCAAAAGGTAAGGATTCCGCCTATAAGTCTTGTGGAGCATATAAAAACTAAATACAAAAGTCTGTGACAACAAATTACAAGCTTTACATCCAACTCAGTTCGTCCAAAAGAGTGTTCAAAAGCTTTCTTGCAGTGGAAGATGTCTTTTAAGGATCTACCGAAGGGGCAGGTTCAACTCTATGATCTGAGGCCAAAATATATTTACCAGTAAATAACATCCCATAATAAAATTAAACATAATAAAAGCAAGTCAAATAAATAATGGCAAATTTAACAAACACATGGTGTGCACCAAAATAATTATGCTCATAAAGTAAACTCCATAGCACATGAATCTATTTTTTTTTTTTTTAACAACGTCCAAACATCAATCAAGTTCCATTAGTCTTTTAAAACAGTAATTTATCAATAACATAATAAATATCCCCAACACTCAGTGGATCACGGCTTAGGTGCAGAAAGGAAAAAAATACTTATTGTTCAAATACCTATTACATCTAGCCTTCTTACGTCAGATTTTGGCCAGCCACTATACCTCCCATTTTTTTTCTGTTTTAGTGCAACACAAAGGCAATTTTTTGGGAAAGGATAAGGTTAGCCACATAGCCATACTTATGTCACATGAAATGGACAGCAAATGGAGAGGAAAAGAATGATATAGCAAAAAGGAAATCTTACAAAAGAAATCAACGAGGCAACGTGGAAAGAGAAAAGAAGAACAAGCTCTTACCACCACATCCTAAGAGACACGTGACTGAGCATGAGAAAAGGAGAAAATGGCTCACAGCAAAAAGGGAGAGAAAAGAAGGGTGACTCGCTGGAAAAAGAAAGAAGGAAGAAGAAGTCGGTGGTGATGGAGAAAGAAGAATGTTCGAGAGTGAGTAAAAGCAGATTTTTCCTCCTCTTGTTTTTTTTTCTACACTTGGCCATGTCTTTCCCGATTTAGAGAGTAGAGACAATTTAAATGGTAAAATGATAACAAGCCTAACATCATTAAGAAGAGAAGGAAGGATATTTTAGTAATTCTATAAAAGTTTAGAATTGAAAATTTTCTGTTTTAAATACTATATTAGATTTGAACTCTAAACTCAATGATAAACTTAAGATACATTTTCCCAATAATTCTTAACTTATACTTATTTATCAATTTTAGATATAAAGGTGAAATAAATATAATAATTATGTATATATATTTATATATTTTTTTATAGTAAGAATATTATTTATATATATTATTAGTTTAAGTAATTAATTATTATATTTATACCCATTTTATTATTTAATAATCTATTTTAGAAATTCTTTATTTTAGAGTTATTACATTCTCTCCCCGATATAAAATTCGGAGGACCGAATTTTAAGCACAAACTAACCTCATGATTCAAACAAGTGAGGATACTTGGCTCGCATTTCGCTCTCAATCTCCCACGTGGCTTCCTCATTTCGAGCATTCGCACACAATCCACCGCTGCAGCATAAGAAGCAAAAGTATCAACTTGTGGTGCTACAGATTTAAATAAATCATTTGGTAATCCATGCACAAATCTCTTGATCCTATCCTTTTCTGTTTGGACCAGGTAAGGGGCATAACGACATAGCTGGGTGAAACAGATGTCATACTCTGAGACTATAATACCAGGCACACACTTCAACCTCTCAAACTCCCTAGCTTTAGAGTCTCGCACACTCTGTGGGAGATAACGATTAAGAAAAACTTCTTTAAACTCTTCCCAAAGCATAGGAGGTGACCCTACTGGCCTGCCCTTTTGAACCTGCTCATTCCACAAATAAGCTACATCCTCCAATCGAAATTCAGCAAATCTCACATACTGAGCACTAGGGCATCCCAAAGCTTTACAGATTTTTTCAATGCCTTCCAGAAATTGAAAAGGATCTTCTTGAGTATTAGATCCAGTAAAAGCAGGCGGCTTTAACTTCATAAATTCTGACAAAGATACTGTGCCTTTCTCTTCAACAACCACATTAGTTTCTGCTTGAGTCTCAGGTGTAGATGATGTGACAATCTCATGAGATTGAGAGCTCTCATGCTCGCCTTCAGAAGAAATATCACCAAGAGGTCTAATATTTCTACCACCCCCAGTCCTAGCTCGGCCTCGACCTTGGCCTCGGTCTCGGCCTCGACCTTGAGTATTACCTCGTCCTCGCCCTCTCTGGGGCAAGACAATAGGTTGAGTAGACGCCCTATCAGAAGCCATACTTCTAGTAGATCTTCCACTATGCACTTGAGTTCGTGGATGCATCTTCGCTTTAGGAAGAAAAATATAAAACAAATGTTCAGATCAAGATGACTTAGACTATACATAAGAACATTTTTTTTTTAAAGTAAAACGATAATTGGGACTTCCTATAAGGCCTTCAATGATGCCTCAATTATAATTATGCCCAGGTTCATAATGATAATTGTGACGCCACTGAAGAACACTTTCTCCACAAAACTATAGGAAACCTAAGCTCTGATACCAATCTGTCACGTCCCAAAAATATGGGTGTGACTGGCATGGAAAGTGAGGAAATTACTCATTTTTCCATCAGCCTTAAACGCCTGCAAACTCACTATTAAATCCAAAAATGTAATTATAATTCCAAGAACCATAGTTAAGCTTTCTTTTACATGTATTCATATATATATATATATATAGTTAAATATTTTGTAGAAATTTCAGCAGAGTTTCTCCTGTAACAAGGACCTCCTGAAAGTTCTACAACATCTTTACCAAACAAAATACAATAAAAGGAGCTCCGCTCCCCAGCAAAAAAAAAAATCAATACATCAAAAGGTAAGGATTCCGCCTATAAGTCTTGTGGAGCATATAAAAACTAAATACAAAAGTCATGACAACAAATTACAAGCTTTACATCCAACTCAGTTCGTCCAAAAGAGTGTTCAAAAGCTTTCTTGCAGTGGAAGATGTCTTTTAAGGATCTACCGAAGGGGCAGGTTCAACTCTATGATCTGAGGCCAAAATATATTTACCAGTAAATAACATCCCATAATAAAATTAAACATAATAAAAGCAAGTCAAATAAATAATGGCAAATTTAACAATGGTCATAGTTAGGCTTAAAGTTAAAACCAAACAAAAAAAAACTTCCAACTCCTTATCATGAATGATAGTAATTTTACTTTAACTAAATAAAAATAGAAATTTTATCATATCAAATATAATCAACTATCCATAAAAGAACTAACATAATTTAATCAATAATAGATAAAGGTTTAATGTCTAGCACATAAAACATGAGTTCAGAACATTCTCTTTAAAATCTAAAATAAAGAATAAATCTTTCTTAAAATTCTTTTCTTGAGGGGACATAAACAGAACAAAGAAACAGGCGTGGACACAGTCCACGAGGGCAAGTAACAAATTCGGCATAGTTAGAAGACACTAAAACAGGCGTGAGTGCTAAGCTCACAAAAAACAGGCGTGAGAACAAGGCTCACGAAAATCTATTCCTCCATTCCACGTATGTTGGCCCACACACGGGGCTAGCACCTCCTATACGTACACCCTGCTAGCTGGGTGTTAACTATGGTGCACCAAGGACTAACGGAACTGCCGTTAGCAACCAGTGTTCTGTACTCGATCCCTTAAAACCTTTCCGGCATGCATGGAATACAAATACCTTTGTATTTCAATCATTCACAATATATGAAGCATAAGTAATGACTTTGAAATTTTATCCATTCCATGCATGAATAAATATTGACAAAACAAATAAAAGAAACTTAAATAGGTAGCACTCTAAATCTTTACAAGGCATTTTTTTTTTTTTACATATACCAAAATACAACACTTTATAACAATCGTAGTGAGGGTGAGAGTCATAAAAATTTAGTTGAAATCGATTTCAGTTAAAAAAAAATCAATGTAAATTAGTAGTGGGACGTTATTTACTTACCTGATATGCTCTCCAAGGAAAATAATTACCCACTAGAGGATTTCACAAAATCTTATTCAAATATCTACCTATGTACCCCAAAAGAAGAACCATTAATATCATTAATATTAATAACCCATAAAAATTCTTATGCACTTATTTCTCACCACTATAATTTGCAAGCAAAAAGAATAAATTAGCACTTCTAATCTACCAAACACTTATAAAACCAACCAACAAGGCCAAGCATGATACATCTAAAAATTTCCAAACTATTTATCTTACACCTTACTATCACAGCTCCATTAATCTCAATTCAATCTAATCCACATAATAACCTGACTCTTTATCAAAATCATAGAAGAACTTAAAGTACACATCTCTAACACACGCATACTAGTACAAAAATTGATTAATGCATCAAATAAAATAAAAATCAATATTATAACCATAGTGTTGTGCTATCAACGTCATTTATAAGTCCTTTTGTTTTTTCCAAGCCTTCTTGCGCTTCTTAGTGGCAGCATTCTCTTCCATGTTCCTCAGCATTGATACATGAAACACAGGATGAATTCCTACTAATTCTGGTGGTATTTCAGGGGTGATCGACTCCAGAGTCAACCCCGCTCAACACCTCTATTCTCTGGGCCATACGCTCTCTCCCCAACTAATGTTTCAATGAAGAGGCCCAATTTTGAGAATGTTAGATCTCAGTTCCAACTGATGCCAACTCAGTCTAGTTATCCTAGAATCCCTTGCACTAGTTGCGGGAATTTTCACTCGGGGCAGTGCCACAAGGCCACTGGTGCATGTTATCTGTGTGGGCAGGCAGGCCATTTAAAGAGGGATTGTCCTTTGGCCCAACCAGCATCAAGTCTTGGATCAATTCGATTTCCACCTCGTCCTACTTTCTCAGCAGCTCCATCTGTGGGAACAAGCTTTACCCCTAACAATCAAAGTGCACCAAGGAAAGGGCCAAGGAAGCGTGGACAGACCTCCTCAGGACAAGGTCAAGCTCATGTTTATGCATTAACTCGACAAGATGCTCAAGCTTCAAATGATGTGGTGACAGGTATTATTACAATTTGTTCTCACAAAGCTCATGCATTGTTTGACCCTGGGTCAACCCATTCGTATGTCTCTGTATTTTTCTAAACGGTTGGGCAAGAAGCCAACCAAACTCGATTGTTCTTTTATAGTTGCTACCCCATTAGAGAAATCTTTGTTAGTTGAACAAGTTTATAAGTCTTGTGAAGTGTCTTTTGAGGGGAGGAACACACTTGCTGATTTGATGGTTCTTGATATGGTAGATTTTGATGTGATATTAGGCATGGACTGGTTAGCATCCTGTCATGCTAGTGTTGATTGCCACTCGAAAGTGGTGAAATTTGATATTCCAGGTGAAGCATCTTTTGTTATGCAAGGGATCAAAACTGAGAAGCCAACTAATTTGATTTCGGCTTTAAAAGCACAACAATAATTGAGAAAGGGTTGTCAAGGGTATTTGGCCCTAGTAAAAGATATTGACAAGCCTGTGATCGCAATAGAACAAGTGCCACTAGTTCGAGAATTCCCTGATGTTTTTCCAGAAGAATTACCCGGATTACCACCGGATAGGGAAGTTGAATTCGCTATCGATGTTATCCCGGGTACCCAACCAATTTCAATTCCACCCTATCGAATGGCACCTTCTGAGATGAGAGAATTGAAGAATCAACTAGAAGAACTATTAGATAAAGGTTTTATTCGTCCAAGTACTTCTCCTTGGGGTGCCCCAGTACTCTTTGTGAAAAAGAAGATGGATCACTAAGGCTTTGCATTGTTTATCGACAGCTTAATAAGGTGACAATAAAGAACAAGTACCCTTTACCCCGCATAGATGATCTCTTTGATCAATTGCATGGTGCACAATGTTTCTCAAAGATAGATTTGCGTTCAGGATATCATCAACTAAAGATTAAAAAGGAGGATATTCCAAAAACAACGTTTAGAACACATTATGGCCATTATGAGTTTCTAGTGATGTCATTCGGATTAACTAATGCACCGGCAGCATTTATGGACTTGATGAATCGGGTGTTCAAACCATTTCTTGATAAATTTGTGATTGTATTCATTGACGATATCCTAGTGTATTCAAGAAGTCCAGAAGAGCATGAGCAACATTTGCGATTAGTGTTACAAAAGTTGCGGGAAAAACAATTATATGCTAAATTTTCAAAATGTGAATTCTGGCTAGATCAAGTCATTTTCTTGGGTCATGTTATAGCTAAAGATGGTATTCAAGTAAATCCAAGCAAGGTTGAGGCTGTTCAAAATTGGCCTTGACCTACTACAGTAATGGAGATATGAAGCTTCTTGGGACTTGCAGGGTACTATCGTCGATTTGTGAAGGATTTCTCTAAAATAGCTATGCCATTGACTAAGTTAACTCAAAAGAACGTTAAGTTTGTGTGGGATGAAGCTTGTGAAGAAAGTTTCCAAAGATTAAAAGAATGTTTAACTTCTGCGCCAGTTTTAAGTCTGCCATCAGGGACAGGAGGATATACAGTTTATTGTGATGCTTCTCATGTTGGTTTAGGCTGTGTTCTTATGCAACATGGACGAGTGATCGCTTACGCTTCAAGGAAACTCAAGAAGCATGAACAGAATTATCCAACACATGATCTGGAGATGGTTGCAGTTATTTTTGCTTTGAAGATTTGGCGACATTACCTATATGGTGAGACTTGTGAGATCTTCACAGACCATAAAAGTCTAAAATATATTTTTGAGCAATTATGGGATGGGTGACCTCCTGAGAAGGAGGTGTGTGAGTGAAGACAAAGCACACCGAAAAGGCTTGTGTTGGTTTGTGGGGACAGTCGTCAATCCTGAATAGTGGCCAGACATTACAGTTGGTATCAGAGCCCAGCCTCTCTCAGTACGGTATGGTTTGAGGACGAATCAAGCGGAAGTTGGTGGGCATGTGACATCCGGGTGCTGATGAGGGCGGGAATGATCACCGGTGCAAGAAAAGTGGGGCTCGGATAAAGTAATGAGGCACCGACAAGAAGCGGCTCCTGGCAGGCTTCTAAGCGGGAGGGGCATATGAATGAATCGAATACATACCGGAACGAGAGGGATTCAGAGATTGTATAGGTATGGAACTATACGGTTAAAGGATAGCTTAAAGGAATCAACGAGGCAACGTGGAAAGAGAAAAGAAGAACAAGCTCTTACCACCACATCCTAAGAGACACGTAACTAAGCATGAGAAAAGGAGAAAATGGCTCACAGCAAAAAGGGAGAGAAAAGAAGGGTGACTCGCTGGAAAAAGAAAGAAGGAAGAAGAAGTCGATGGTGATGGAGGAAGAAGAATGTTCGAGAGTGAGTAAAAGCAGATTTTTCCTCATGTTTTTTTTTCTACACTTGGCCATGTCTTTCCCGATTTAGAGAGTAGAGCCAATTTAAATGGTAAAATGACAACAAGCCCAACATCATTAAGAAGAGAAGGAAGGATATTTTAGTAATTCTATAAAAGTTTAGAATTGAAAAATTTCTGTTTTAAAAACTATATTAGATTTGAACTCTAAACACAATGATATACTTAAGATACATTTTCCCAATAATTCTTAACTTATACTTATTTATCAATTTTAGATATAAAGGTGAAATAAATATAATAATTATGTATATATATTTATATATTTTTTTATAGTAAGAATATTATTTATATATATTATTAGTTTAAGTAATTAATTATTATATTTATACCCATTTTATCATTTAATAATCTATTTTAGAAATTCTTTATTTTAGAGTCATTACAATTAGTGCTTTCCACCTTCATCTAAAGTTATCAGCACATTTACACACTAATCCGTTGCTCATTAGGCTTGTTCAATCCAAATTCTTTCAACAATCTCTGTCTCAAATGAGAGATCCTTATAGCTAATTAGAGGCAAGAAGAAAAAAAATCGAAGACCTAAGGGTAGTTTTTGAGAAGTCTAAATGATATGCAAAATACAATTCAAGCTGCCACACATCATGAGAGGGATATCACCTGTGTCACAACAAAATGGTCGTAATATGTCTAAAACTTCCACCAAGCATTTCTATGTCACAAAGCATAATTCAAAATAGATGCAGTCACCTCAATTGCAGAACCAATCATCTGGACAAGGCGACCAAATACTCTACTCCTTTCAGCTTCAAATGATTTCCAGTGGAGAAGCCATTTACAAATGGTAATAGCAGCTAAAGGCTTTCCATTACTGAACCCAATATTCTTCGTAACACAGTTGATTAAAGCATCAACATTCTCCTACAGCAAAACACAAGTCAATTTGCAAGTCATCACTTTGCATTAAGATGAATATCCGGGGTAAGAAAAATAGATTCCTAGTTTTAAGCACATACTTGCTGACGTTCAATGGAGGATCTCCTCAATTTTTTGTCAGATTCTGTACCAAACTTTTTTGCAGGTGTCACACTCTGAGCTTCCTGCAACTACAGCTCATTTTAGATTCCACTAAAACAGAAAGTAGACAATAAGTAATGACAGTAGGCTTGTAATAAAATGGAACATAGAAGAGTGTACTCACAACAACTTTTTGCTCTTCTATCACATGGTGACCATTTTCCAATTTCGGCTGAAAAAAATGTCAACATTTATCTTAAGAGCATGCTTTCAAAGAAAGAACATATTTGCATAATTTAGCAAGTACAAGTTACCTCCACTACAGGGAACGAGAGGTACCCACACATCTTTTTCACAGAAGAGTTTTGCCGAGATTGGTATTGCAGAATTTGGTTTTGAGATTCCATGTCCGAGAATTTCTCTTCAAGTCTTTCAAAATCAATAAAAGTAAAAATAAAAATGATAGTGAGATATTGGATAAATATTCTTCAAACAATAAAGAAAAGTAATGTATCTAGATTATGTGAACATTAATCACAAATCAAACCTTTGCATGGAAGTCTTCAACTGAATTATTTTTTAGTCTGCCTCCAAAGCTTGCTCCAACCTTTGTTCACTAATTCTACTTGCCTCTTCATACCTTTTTTCTGTTTCATCAATTTTCTTTTCCAGTGAACTGACCAGGGTCTGTTACAGATTCCATGAAGCACTAAATCAGTAAATAGAAACAACCACCTATAGTTTCCTAAAATGTGCCAAAATAGTTCAGATGAATCAATATATGAACTGTTTCAAAATAACATAGAAGTGATAGAAGATATGGAAAATATTATTCAAGAAAAAGAATTAGTTTTATGTTTTAAATGAATATTTTATTATGTTTCTTTAGTATTAAGGTTTGTAGCAACTTGTGTATTTCTGCTTGTATTTTTATCATCACGTAGTCAGAGCGACAGAGCAACTTGAGCTTTAGTCAGAACAACTTGAGCTTTCTTCATGAGAAGGAAATCTTCCTTCTATATATATATATATATATATATGTATGCTAGTTATGTACGAAACAGCTTATGAATGAATGAATTGAAATTATTATGAGTTTTCTTCAGTCTCTGCCTTCCCTCTCGTACTCCCTCCATTTATCGGTCTGCTCTCTCTCTCGCGTCTCTCTCTCTCGGTTTTCTCTCTTTCCCTTCTCTCTCCCCATACCCAACACGGTACTGCATCAGTTTGGTATCAGAGCTAGGCTCTGAGTGATCCTAGGCTGCCACGGTGACCGTAGAGACCAGAAGGCACGTCACCAGAAAACAGAGCACCACTGCCAGGTCCGAAAGCCAAGTTTTGCGACCTCATACTGCCAAACCACCACCACCACCACAGTGTTCTCCATCCAAAACCCGGCCCTTCCACTGAGATCCGCCACCATACAACGACGCACGCGCCTCCACGCACCAGCAACTTCACCTACGCGTGGGCCTCACGCGCCACCGCAAACGCCGTCGTACAACACCTCCAGAAAATGCGTTTTCTGCCTGTTTTGCACTGTTTCACGTGGTTTGATTAGTCCCAGCCAATCCCAGACATGAAAATCACCAAATTGAAGCATATTCAGGGTAAATTGTCATATCTTTTGGGCTTTTAAAGATATGCTGGTAAGGCCGATGACCCTCTACTTAAACTGTGACTTATTTGGCCTTTTTAGGAGATCGTCTGAGTATAATTAGGGCTAGTTCTTAGATTACATTGTTATAGGACCTCTAGTTGTACTTGCAACTTATTTCTTAGTGTTTTGATAATGCTCTTTTATTGTTAAAAAAAAAATTTCTTTTCTTTAAAATTTTGAAAGTAGCCGTCCCTATATTTAATATCGATCCATTATTTAATAGTGACTAATACCTACTCAGCATTTTTGTAATTATGTTTTACCTTCTATATTCTATCTTGTGTGATCCTTTTTGACAAACAAGACCCTATAGATCCTGAATTCACTATCATAAATTCCACCATGCCTAAATCCAATCAAGTTACCCAACAAACCCTTGAAGAATCTGAAAGGAATACTAAAGAGTATATGGACCGTGCAATTGAATCTTTGAGAAATACTCTACAAACCAAGTTAACTCGTAGGGATAGTGAGTTCAAGCAGATGTATGATGAAATGATGGAATCAATGAGGTTAATAACTAAGCAATTTAAGGGTAAGAATGAAGGAGGCATACTTGAAAGTCCTAATGCTAGTAAAGAAGTTAATTTAGGAAGTGGCCACCCTCATCCCTCTGGTCAGTCAAAGATACCCCTACAACCCAGTGGAAATCATCAATCCCCAAATGGGAGTAGAAGTAAACACAATAGGATTCCCTCTTGGGATCTTTGAGCATCAGTATGACCATGTTTTTGACTAGTGGGAAGACCAAAAACCTAATGATGTTTATAACAGGCGAAATAGATCACCCCTTGGAATGAGACGAGGAGGTTATAGGCAGAATTATTCTGAGGATATAACCAAGAAAGTCAAGGTCGAAGCCCCTGAATTTGACGGACAATTAGATTCAAATGCTTTCTTAGATTGGTTAGCCAGCATGGAAGACTACTTCGAGTGGTATGACATGACTAATATCCAACGCATCCGTTTTACAAAAATGAAGTTTGTGAGATCGGCCAGGAAATATTGGCAGAATGTGTAGTCAAATTTGGAGCGTTTAGGACAACCTCCAATTGATACTTGAGCCGAGATGAAATTGAAATTGAAAGAAAAATATGTGTCCACTCATTATAAGGGACAACTCTATAACCAATGGTTAAACTTGAGGCAAGCCTCTACGGTGTCTGACTATATGGCTCGCTTTGATGATCTTATGATCAGGTGTGAGGTTAAAGAAGACCCATGGATGACAGTTCAAAAGTTTGTTAACGGTCTTCGATCGGACATACAGAGAGAACTCAAGTTGAACCCTCCTGAATCCTTGGAAGAAGCTCATCATGAGGCGTTAGAAGTAGAGTCTTTATTCAGGAGCCCACTTGCCAGGCGTACCACCATCCAGAGTTCAGATTTTCACCAGAATCGTACCTTCAGTCCTTCTAACCGCTTTACAGGGGTACCCCCTTCTAAGACCAGTTCTTCTTTCCATCCTGGTCAAGAATCTGGTACTAAAAGAAGTACTGCAAGAAATACTGAGTCGAAAGGGTCTAATCCCCACCCAAGTGGCCCCAATATTGAATGCTTTCGGTGCCACTCAAAAGGTCACATCGCATCAAGGTGTCCCCAACGCGCTCTCATTATTGAGTCCCTTACAGAAGAAGAGAATGAAGTGACAGATGTTGACGAGGTGGTCAACCCCATCGAGTGTCCTTCTGATGTGGATGAGGAGTTTATTGCAGGCGAAACAGGGTGCACAGGTGCAATGACGTGTATTCTATCTGTTACATTACCCGATGACTCCTGGAAGAGAACGAACATTTTTCATACCTTTGTGAAATATGGAGAAAAGTCATGCAAATTAGTCATTGATGGAGGAAGTGCTCGAAATGTTATCTCCACTCAGGGAGTTGCTAGACTTGGCCTTAAGCCAGAGCCCCATCCTAAGCCTTTTGAAGTAGTGTGGGTGGATCAAAAGACTTCTTTATCTATCACACAACAATGTCATGTACCCCTTCGGCTTGGAGAGTATGAGGAAGATGTCCTTTGTGATGTTCTTACAATGGATGTAGCTCACATTCTATTAGGGCAACCATGGATTTACAACAATGATGTCACCAGTTATGGTCGGGAGAACACTCACTCATTCAAGTATAAGGGAAAGACAATCTTATTACGTCTGGCCAAACCAGAAACTGAAAAAAAGGGTTCGAATCAACAAAAAAAATTGAGACCAAAGAGCCAAAACCTCCATCTTTTAACCAAAAAGCAATTTGTACGAGAGAGTAAAAAGGCTAACATTATGCTTGCTGTTGTCCCAAAGGTTTCTAGTTGGGTTAATTTTACAACCATTGCTGATGTGCCCGATGAGGTATCCCCTCTTTTGGAAGAATTCATAGACATTACACCGAATGAGCTTCCTTCAGAATTACCACCCATGCGAGACATTCAACATGCTATTGATCTAGTACCTGGGTCACAACTCCCCAATCTCCCCTACTACAGGATGAATCCCAAAGACAGGGAAGAACTTAATAGGCAAGTCAATGGGTTGTTAGAGAAAGGATACATTCAGCATAGCCTCAGTCCATGTGCGGTGCCAGCTTTGTTGACACTGAAGAAAGATGGGACGTGGAGAATGTGTATGGATAGCAGAGCTATAAATAAAATTACCATCAAGTATCGGTTCCCTATTCCTAGGCTTGAGGATATGCTTGATTTGGTTCCCGGATCTAGTTGGTTTTCTAAGATTGATCTTCTTAGTGGATATCATCAGATCCGAGTTAGACCCGGAGATGAATGGAAGACTGCATTCAAAACGCAAGATGGGTTGTATGAGGGGCTAGTAATGCCATTTGGTCTCACAAACGCTCTCAGCACTTTCATGCGTGTTATGACACACATACTTCGACCTTATTTGGGAAAATTTCTAATTGTCTATTTTGATGACATCCTGGTGTTTAGCAAGTCAAGGGAAGAACATTTGACACACCTTAAACAAGTCTTCCTTACCCTTCAGAAGGAAAAGTTTAATGTCAATCTCCCCAAGTGCTCTTTTCTCCAAAATAAAGTTATTTTTCTTGGGTTTATTATCTCTGAACAGGGTTTAGCTGCTGATCCTGAGAAGGTCAAAGCCATTCGTGAATGGCCTGAGCCTAAGTCAATTTCTAAAGTGCAAAGCTTTCATGGATTAGCATCTTTTTAAAGGCGCTTTATTAGGGATTTCAGCACCATTATGACACCTATCACTGATTGCTTGAAGAAAGATAAGTTCCATTGGACTTATACAGCCTCATAAGCCTTTCAGACCATTAAACACAAGCTATCTGAGGCTCCTGTACTGACATTACCTAATTTTGCCAAATGTTTTGAGGTCGCTTGTGACGCTTCTGGAATAGCAATTGGAGGTGTACTGAGTCAAGAAGGTCACCCCGTGACTTTCTTTAGTGAAAAGCTTAATGACGTAAAGCAGAAATACTCCACATATGACAAAGAACTTTATGCCATTGTTAGGTCATTTGAGTATTGGAAGTACTATCTGCTTCCTCAGCAGTTTGTTGTATATTCAGATCATCAGGCTCTCAAGTTCCTCAACTCTTAACGGCACTTAAATCCTAAACATGCCAAATGGGTAGAGTCCCTGAATGAGTTCACTTTTGTTGTTAAGCATCGTTCAGGAGTGGAAAACAAGGTAGCCGACGCATTAAGTCGTAGGTTTAATTTACTGCACACCATGAGTGTTAGCATTGTGGGGTTTGATAGGTTGAAAGATGATTATGCTACTTGTCCTGATTTTGGAATTATTTATCAGGAGGTTAATGGGGGAAACCATCATGATTATACCGACTTCCTCATAAGTGATGGTTATCTCTTTCGTGGTACTAAGTTATATGTTCCGCAGACATCTATGAGAGAATTTCTCATTTGGGAGTTACACGCTGGAGAGTTAGCCAGACATTTTGGACGAGATAAAACCACCGCCTTAGTCGAGGACAGTTTTTATTGGCCATCCCTTAAGCATGATGTTGCTAGAATAATCTCTCAATGTCGTACTTGTGTAACATCCAAGGCTAAGAAACAAAATACAGGATAGTATACTCCTTTACCCGTTCCTGAGGTGCCCTAGAAAGACCTTAGCATGGATTTTGTTTTGGGTTTACCCCGCATTGCACGTGGGCATGATTCTGTTTTGGTAGTTGTGGATAGGTTCTCCAAGATGGCCCACTTTATTCCCTGTAGCAAGGCTACTGATGCCTCTCATTTGGCCAAGCCGTTCTTTAAAGAAATTGTGCGTTTACACGGGTTACCTGTTACCATTGTGTCTGATAGAGATTTTAAGTTTGTTAGTTACTTTTGGAAGACCCTTTGGAAACTTTTTGGTACCCAGTCGAAGTTCTCTTCGGCATTTCATCCCCAGATTGATGGACAAACTGAAGTTACGAATTGAAGTCTAAGAGATTTGCTTAGAAGTCTAGTTGGGGACAAACCAAGGAATTGGGATTTGGTTTTACCTGTTGCTAAGTTCGCCTATAATAATTCAGTTAATCGGTCCACAAGAAAGAATCATTTTTAGATTTTTCAGGGTTATAATCCCTGACAGCCCATTGACCTTATACCTATTCCTTTGACTTTCCATACCTCTGAATCTGCAGAAGATTTTGCCCATCGCCTTCATGAGTTACATGCTGAGATTAGGCGTAAGCTTACTTTGAGTAATGATCAATATAAATTATCTGCTGATACTCATCGCCGCTCTTAGAATTTTAATGTAGGTGATTTTGTGATGGCGAGGATTCGTCCAGAGCGTTATCCTAAACATTCTTTTAAAAAGTTGCATGCTCGAGCTTCTAGACCTTTTCGCATTTCTAAAAGACTAGGGCCTAATGCTTATTTACTAGAATTACCTCCTGATATGGCCATTAATCCAATTTTTAATGTTGAGGATCTTAGTCTTTATCGGTGTACTTTTGAGCCGCCCCATATGCTTTCTGATGATTCTACAGGTACTCAAACTCATCACGTGCCCGTCCTTTCACTGCCATCTGTCACACCACATAATGAAGAAATTGATGCCATTATGGATGAACAGACCATCCTTACGCTTGAAGGTCCCCTCCACCGCTACCTTGTCAGTTGGAAAAATCGCTCGGAGTTAGATGCTACATGGATCACTGAAGAATAGTTCCGACACATTGATCCCACCTTGCTAGAAACTTACCAGCTCTCTGCCTTTCCAGAGGAGAGTTCTTTGAAGCAAGGGGGAAATGATAGAAGATATGGAAAATATTATTCAAGAAAAAGAATTAGTTTTATGTTTTAAATGAATATTTTATTATGTTTCTTTAGTATTAAGGTTTGTAGCAACTTGTGTATTTCTGCTTGTATTTTTATCATCACGTAGTCAGAGCGACAGAGCAACTTGAGCTTTAGTCAAAACAACTTGAGCTTTCTTCATGAGAAGGAAATCTTCCTTCTATATATATATATATATATATGTATGCTAGTTATGTACGAGACAGCTTATGAATGAATGAATTGAAATTATTATGAGTTTTCTTCAGTCTCTGCCTTCCCTCTCGTGCTCCCTCCATTTATCGGTCTGCTCTCTCTCTCGCGTCTCTCTCTCTCGGTTTTCTCTCTTTCCCTTCTCTCTCCCCATACCCAACACGGTACTGCATCAAGAAGTCTATACCCACAAAAATCTCACCTTGAGTTTCTGATTTGCAATAGTAAGCTTCTCCAACAATGCATGGTCAACAACTGGAACTTCCTGTATAACAGGCACAATTTCAGCTGCCCTTTTTGCTGCTTCATGCTCCTTTTCAAGCAGTGCTTTAGTTTATTTAAACTGAAGTTGCATCTCATGCAAAGAAGACTGCAGTCTTTCATTTTCTTGTGTTTTGGCTACTTCCATGTCAACCTACATATATTAAAAACATTAAATGTATTTGACCATCAGTAAGTTTTAGAAGGAAATACACTCTATGGTATAATTATATTACTATGGTTATTTTCCTAAATCGTTGTTATTGGAAGCATGAACAAAATTTTTTCATTAAATATACAAACAAGTTTGTTCCACGGATGAAAGCTTCTAAAATACTTGATCTATACAGTAGCTGATCCATAATTATAGAAATCACATGATTCGCAATTCAAAAGTATGATCAGACTCAATTCAGACAGTAAAACAATACAAATCATCTGTCTGAATCACTGGAATCTCGCAACTCATGCTAGACACAGAAATCTTCAGTGTTCTGGCGATTCAGAACCTGAAACTCTGTCAGGTCCACCATGACAAGAAGTTGACTTTTTTCTTTTATTTTCCTCTGTTGCAGCATGCTCATTCAAATTAAAAGTTCTTCCTCCATACAACATAGCCAGAAGCCAGTTGATGCAGGAGATGTATTAAAGCATAGAGAGAGAGAGAGAGAGAGAGAGAGAGAGATGTATCACAATTCATTCCCTGTCACACTAACTTATGTTTCTTTTTCTTTCTCTTGGGTGAAACAACACAGAGAAAGAGAGAAGTCATTTCACTTATTTAAGTTTGACGATGAATAGGATCTGACCACGCATCAGGAGATCTATCACATATTTTTTTCACCAATTTTACAATGACAAGAATTTACAACCCTGTTATGTACCCAAAACCAAACTTTGGACGCAAGAAATTTCCTATTTCTCTTTTGTTCTATTCTTTGGCCACAAGCTATTATACACTACCCTATATATATATATATATTGACACGAATAGTGCTCAGAAAAAATATTCTCTGATGATTTACAACTGAGGAGTACACAGGTATATATATAGGTTACCCTAGGAGTTAAAAATAAATACTGAATATTTACAATAAATGTAGGGATTATAATCCCTGATTCTATGCTGATTCTATGAAAGATACGAATAGAAAAGAATCAACAAATATAATCAGAATAATATCCTAATATCTTCTAACACTCCCCCATAAGCTGGTGAGTGAATATTCGCCAATCCTAGCTTGGTGATCAAGTTCTGAAAATGAACACTAGACAATCCCTTTGTGAGAATACCAGCAAGTTGTTCTCCGGTAGGAACAAATGGTGTACAAATTAAACCAGTATCCAGCTTCTCCTTTATAAAATGACGATCTACCTCAATATGCTTGGTCCAGTCATGCTATATTAGATTGTGAGCAATATTAATTGCTGATTTATTATCACAGTAAAGCTTCATCGTACTGTCCCATTTAACCTTCAAATCTTCCAAGATTATCTTTATCTATAATAGCTCACAGATTCCAAGGGTCATTGCTCTAAATTCAGCTTCTGCACTAGATCTAGCAACCACATTCTGTTTCTTGCTTCTCCAAGTGACAAGGTTTCCACCAAGAAAAGTACAGTAATCTGTCGTTAGCCTCCGATCAACCACGGAACCTGCATAATCTGCATCTGTATAGGCTTCAAGAGTTAATCTATTTCCTCTTTTGAATAAGATTCTTTTCTCTGGTGTACCTTTCAAGTATTGCAGAATTCGATGTACAGCCCGAAGATGTGATTCTTTAGGAGCATGCATAAATTGGCTCACAACACTTACAGCATAAGCTATGTCAGGCCTAGTATGAGACAGATATATTAGTTTGCCAACAAGCCTCTGATATGATCCCAAACAATAGTTGTATCGTCTGGGAAGTCACAAAGTTTGTGATTAACTTCTATTGGGGTATCTATCGGTTTACATCCCAATTTACCTGTCTCAATTAATAAATCAAGAGTATATTTCTGCTGTGATATAAAGATTCCTTGCTTTGAATGAGCAACTTCAATTCCTAGGAAGTACTTAAGCCTCCCTAATTCTTTAATTTCAAACTCTCGCATCAACTGCTTCCTTAAGAAATTAATTCCTTCCATGTCATCTCCTGTGACTATAATGTCATCAACATGGACTAATAACACTGTCACTCCCCCTAAAGCCAAATGTTTGATAAATAGAGTGTGATCACCTTCAATTTGCTTGTACCCCATACTGAGCATGACTTTTGTAAATCTCCCAGACCATGCTCTCGGAGATTGTTTGAGCCCATAAAGTGCCTTTTTAAGTCTGCAAACCGTCTCGGATGTAAGCTGAGAATGAAATCCCGGTGGAACTTCCATATAGATCTCCTCTTCTAAATCACCATGTAAGAAGGCATTTTTAACATCGAATTGCAGTAATTGCCAATCTCGGGTAGCATCAATAGACAGTAAAATCCGCACTGTATTCATTTTTGCAACGAGGGCAAAAGTCTCCACATAATCTATGCCATAGGTTTGAGTATATCCTTTCGCAACTAACCATGCCTTGTATCGTTCTAAAGAACCATCAGAGTTGAACTTAGTTGTGAAGACCCAGCGGCACCCAACTGGTTTTTTACCTCTTAACAACGGAACTAGGTCCCATGTCTTGTTTTTCTCTAGGGCTTCTATCTCCACTTTCATTGCTTGTACCCAATTTTCATTTGCCAATGCCTCGGATAAAGTTTTAGGAAATGGAAATATCATTTAAATTTGCAAGGAAGGTTCTATGACTGCAAGACAAATTGTTATAGGCAATGAAAGACGACAAAGGATATAATGGACGTCTTGTGCAACTGCAGGTACCTTTGCCTAAGGCAATAGGAAGATCATCATCTATATTTTCAGGGATATTTTCAAGGGAGGGAGTTACCTCTGTGCCTTCAGGAACAGGTGCCAATTCAGAAGATTGAACTTGCTCTGGTTGAGATGTCTCTTTCCTGCGAGAGTAAACCTGTAAAGGACAAGTGTAGAGTAGGAGCTGTTGAGAATTATAGGAACTGGAAGGTCCAGAGGAATCATTTGGTATTTCAAGAAAGAAGAGATCTTGACTCTGGTTATCCGGAAAGACAATTATCTCTAGAAGAATATTATGAAAATAGGACTCACACTCAGAAAAAGTCACATCAGCTGAGACATAGAATCTTTTTGAAGGAGGATGATAGCACTTGTATCCTTTCTGAGTAGGAGAATAACCAATGAACACACATTTTAGGGCCCGAGGATCAAGTTTGGTCCGATTTTGAGGATGCACATGAACAAAAGCAGCACAACCTAATATTCTTGGGATGAGATTATCCGAAGCTTTGAAGTCAGGGAAGAAGTGAGTGAGAAGTTGTATAGGACTTCTTGAACCAAGAGTCTGTGTGGGAAGCTTGTTGATCATATAACTTGCAGTTAAAACTGCTTCCCCCCAATATTGTTTAGGAACATTATTTTGAAATAGCAAGGCTCTTGTGGTGGCCAGGAGATGGGCATTTTTCCTTTCAGCAACCCCATTTTGTTGTAGGGTATTAACACAAAAGACTCATGAATAATTCCCTGTGTATCAAAAAAGGTTGATAGAGATTGATTAAAAAAATCTTTTGCATTGTCAGAATGAAATCTCTGTATCCCAATCCCAAATTGAGTTTTGATCATATTGTAAAAGGATAGAAATATAGAGCTTACATTAGATTTTTGTTTCAAAATATAGATCCAAGTTACACAAGTGCAATCATCAATAAAGGACACAAACCATCGAGATCCAGAAATATTATGAATATTTGAAGGGCCCCAAATATCACAATGAATTAAATTAAAAGGAACAGAAGCTCTTTTATTACTAATAGGAAATGAAGATCGTTTGTGTTTAGCAAATTCACAAACATCACAATGAAAGGACTCAACATCTAGGTCTTTAAACAAAAAAGGAAACATCATTTTAATAACATGAAAAGAAGGATGACCAAAACGGCGATGATGAAGCCAAATGCGGTCTTTATTCAAACTGAACTCTTTGGAATGAAAGGAAGAGGAAGAAAAACTTTGAAATCCATCACGTCCACTGCACTCATCAAGGAAATAAAGTCCATCTTTTACTTTAGCAAGTCCAATCTTCTGCCTCGTGCCCAATCCCTGAATTTCACAATAGGTAGAAAAGAATAAAGCACAACAATTAGAATCACTGGTAAGTCTTTTGACAGATATAAGATTAGTACAAAGCTTAGGAATGTGCAAAATATTTCTCAAGATGAGAGATGGACTTAAACCGATATCACCTTGACCAGCAACAGTAAGAACAGAACCATCAGCTATTATAACTTTTTTGGTACTAGGACATGGATTATAAGAGATAAATTTTCTTTAAGAATTGGTCATATGGTTATTAGCTCTAGAATCCATGATCCATGAGTCAAGAAAAACCTTATTTGAGGCAGTAAGAGCATATGACAATTGAGTAATAACAGATGAAGGTTCAATAGAAATACAGGAGAACACCAAAGAACATGTACCTAAAGTGCTGGTAGTATTCTTCTCCAGTGATTCCAGTAAACTCCTTAATTTTCCAATCTCATCCTTAAGATCAAGATGGCTGAAGCTTTCCTCTCCACTTGAAACTTCCGTTGCTACATGAGCTTGCCCTTGTCCCTTCTTCATATTCGGAGGTTTACTATGAAGCTTCCAACACCTATCCTTGGTGTGACGAGGCTTGTTGCAATAAGTACACCATAAGGAGTTGTTAGAATGCTTTGTTTGAGGAGTTTGATTGATACTCTTTGATACCAAAGCAGAACTTTCAATTGTCTTGGACTCCATTATCACATTCCTACGTTCTTCTTCTGTTAAGACAATAGCAATAGTTTCTTTCAAAGTAGGTAACTCTTCTCTTCCAAGTATTTGAATTCTTACAGTATCAAAATCTGCATTCAATCCTGCAAGATATTCAAATATCCTTTTTTTCTCCATAAAGCGCTTCAGGATGACAGTATCTTTAGTACATTTCATCATAATACACCGATAATGATCCAATTCCTGCCACAAACTTTTCATTAGCAGAGAATACTCATTAACAGATTTACCTCCCTGTTTAGTAGAGGACATTTTTGTCTTAATCTCATAGATCTAAGCAGCATCCTTCACTTTTGAATAGGTCTGATGCACAGAATCCTAAATCTCTTTAGCAGAACTCAAGAACAAACATGATTTACTAACTTCAAGATCCATGGAATGCGACAGCCATGACATAATCAGCGAGTCTTCTTCATCCCAGGCATCAAACTTTGGATCACCTGGCTTAGGACCCATACCCAATAGATGACTGAGTTTTCTACATCCTTTCAGAAATGTGCGAACAAATTGAGACCAACTCAAAAAATTCTTCCCGTTCAATCTATAAGCCATTAGAACAACCTGCAACTCCCCAGAGACACCACCAATACTAGTGTGATTACTGACAGTGGAAGACTCAACATTAGGACCTGTAGTAGATGACTCACTCATGACTAAAACAGGTGCAGAAAACAAACACGAAGCAAACGCAGTTGACCGGTGGCCGGATGGTACTCTCACGCGCCGGTGCGTGGATTCTGGGCAGGAAGACAAAGACGGCATGTGGGAGCGCGTGGGTTGTCGGAGATGGAAGCAGTTAACGGGGATGCGCCGATCAGACTATTCTAAGGGAGGTGGTGGGGTGATTTGGTCGAGATTGAGCGTGAACAGTGACGTCGTGAACAGTACGCGGACAAAAATTAGGGCAGAAGGAAAAATATGATCAAAGAAAAATAAAGCCTGGCTCTGATACCATGACACAAGTAGTGGTCTCTGATGATTTACATCTGAGAAGTACACGGGTATATATCCAGGTTACCCTAGGAGCTAAAAATAAATACTGAATATTTACAATAAATGTAGGGATTATAATCCCTTATTCTATGTTGATTCTATGAAAGATACGAATAGAAAATAATCAACAAATATAATCTGAATAATATCCTAATTTCTTCTAACATATATAACACTAAAAACCCAAATTTTACGGTATACATTTTTCATATGATATCTTCTAAACTATTGTTCATTGTATCTCCAAATCGTACCACTCAATATGATTTATGATTCACATTTCTAAAATTAACCTCACAATTCGAGATTTTTATCACAAAGGTTCTAAACGCAAACGCTGAAAAACTGCCAGAACTAAGTAAAGACATCAATAAAATCAAAGTCATTTACCCTCATGCGTTTCTCCAGCTCCAACCTCAATGTAAGGTCTTCAACCTGCTTTTCAAGCTTAGTTTTGGCAGCTTGGAGAGCTCCAGTTTCTCTAGCCAGGGAAAATAGAATGTGGGGGGGGGGGGGGGGGGGAGAGCTCCAATACGAAATAACCAAGTGCAAAGGAAGTGAAAAGTTTGTAGCAAAGTTATTTTCTTAAAACAAGGAGAAGAAAGATTAAAAAATTAAATTGGGGTAGATAGATGGGTAGAGGTGAAAAATATAATGGTTCAAATAGAAAGACAACATTGGCTACTCTAAAATCTAATAGGCCTCAGGCATGGGGTGTAAAATTCTCTTGGTGGAAAAGCATATTTGCAATAGATGTGCATTGTTCCACGGCCAATGACAGGTAATGGCGTCAAATGTTGCCCACTGAACTTGGGCTAGACTAATGAATTTGTTGATGAGAATTATCCAGTACCAAAACGAGTATGCTGGTTCAGGAATGAGATGTTAGGAACCTTTGCATTGTTGTCATGACTCACGAATAAGGCCTCCTACACTCCTTCGTATCAAAACTCAATAGGATTTACTTCTCTTTATAATACCCCAAATATGATCGAAGTTAAATAATTATATGCTATTTAAATAGCTTTCAGCTACAAAGACTCCTTCCTTTAATACCAATGTCAAGATATTATTAATTCTTCACATTATTACTTAAAAACATTTCACATTACAACGTACGAATGAAGGATCAGGAGGAAAAACAAGTTTGTTACCATCTTGAATTTCCACAATTCTCCCCAAGCAACTCTTCCTCTCCAAGCACATTGTGTGGTAATTGCTGATTTCTTTAAATTCTTAAAATGAAGGTTTGCCAAGTATTTTAAGGCAATGGCTCTACAAAGCACAAAACAAAGAGTTCCAGGAACTAAATAATTAAAATCTAGAAAATTCCACAAAAAAGAATGGTAATGTTTGAATAATTTTTTGTTAGATAATTTTCAAACATAACCTTTACCTGAATCACAATTGCTGCTCTAGTCTGCCTCCTAAAGCGTAGCTCACATTGCGCAGCCATCCCATGCATACCAGTCCGAATAGAAACAGCAGAGGCATGCAATTTGTTGTATACCTTCCTTGCAAAATGCATATGGAATCACCTCTGAATTGTCAGACTCGAAGCCTCCTGCTGCATTCCTTTGTAGACTTGACAAGCAAGCTGTCCTGCAATCACCATTTAAAACCTCATTTCACAAGTTTACATTCAGATTCAACTATCAAGCCAAAATTTCATAAAGCAGAGACCTCTGCACGCAGCTTGAATCTGTATAGCAGATAAACGAAGTAAGACCAAAGTTTGGTGGGCCAAATAGGAACGAACTTTCCTCTGAATAATGCCTGCGGACTTTCCTAAGATCTTGCTTCTACGGGTGTCAAGTTCCACCATTTGACCAGCTCAGAGAAATACTTTTGTTTTACCAATCTGCATCATAAGCAGGAGCAGTAAAAAAAACTCTAGGTTTTGTATAGCAAATAAGCCATGGTAAATGTTCGTAAAAGCAATTACAGTTGATTATGCACTTGATGAAGACTTGACAGGGTGTCCATTCTGAACGTAAACTATACCCTCAAAGCATAGTGTACTTCCCAGAGAATGGAAATGAAGCACCATTGAGAAATGTGAAAAAGAAGACATAGAAGTAATTAACTGTTGGTGCCTGTGGTAGCTCCTGCAAACCCAAGTGATTTTTATGTGGCCATTTTACTTGCCACTACATAAAAAGTTATCAAAAGAATATACATGCAGTTCTAGAATTTTTCCCAGAGGTATGAAGATGTCTTGAAAATTATCTGAAGCACCATTGATCAAACTTCAACACAAGCATACTAGCAAAAATAAACTCTTACACAGGAACTCCTGATAATCAAAGGTCTTAATCTGAACATCCATTAATTACCTGGTAACCTTTAAGGCCAACCTTCTCTAGAATCCTCTTGCAAGCAATGACCTCATCACAACTAACATAATAAAACACGGAACAGGTGAAGATTATATAATTATAAAAAGAACACAGCTGAAAAGAAAGATGAACTTAGATACCTCCCATCCAAAGCTTCAAGTGCAAGAAGGCCGCATCGATCCACAAACTCGTCAAAAGTTTTTCTAGTAGGATATCCAGCACAACTTATCCTAATTGCCTCCATAACACCCTAAAATGAGACAAATTATGTAATACGCAAAAATTTATATACCCCCAGGTTTCAATTATCACACCAAAAATGCAGTCTAGAACCAGCACAAATGCCAATGATCTTACCCCACATCACAGTTGCAGCAACACGTTTTTGTTTTCAAATATTGCTGGCTTAAGAAAATTGTTGGGTTTTACACAATGAATGTAGTGTGGCTCAGTGGTACTAAGAGTTTCAAGTAAAGCTTGCAATTGATGCTGCAGGAGATATGAAAGATTATTTTTCAACCAAAAAATGAAGCAAAAAAGGCATGTCATTTGTCTTCAAATTAAAAATGTTATAACCTTGAACCGTGAACCTATTGAAGAAAACTTTGATTGTTTGGATGAATCCTCAGTTGAAGGGGGGAAACAAACCGGATACAAAGAGGCAAGTTGAAGCACCATGTAGTGCCTGATGTTACGCAACCACATAATGTTTGTTTTTGTCCAGGAACAATTCAGTTTGATAAGTGACCTAAAATTGACATAGATTAGGTATATTGATTTTCAAAACTAGAAATAATCACATCCAGTATTCTAGACCTACAGGTATCCAATTTATCACATGAATATATATATCAGTGACCCCTGCTTACATCACCAGCATAGTGGCTAATTGTGAAGTCAGTGTGCGACAATTTGGGCTTGCTGAACCTTTGCTGATTTTTAAAAGTCTGATACAGCTTTTGAGCAAAAGTTTCATGCGTTGATCTAGGAAACATACTGCAAAATGTAAATAGTATGAGCACACACAAATGTACAAAAAGGGGAGAAAATAAAACAAATCAACCAGAGGTCCTGGCATATTAAGACGCACAGTACAAGTACAAAGCTTACTTACCAAGCTTCATCCAGAAGAGCAATAATGCCTCCAGGTTTCTGAAAATGAGTATAAGGGTCTTTATCGCTCAGTAGATAGATAGATAGAGAGAGAGAGAGAGAAGATGGTTGAAGATTGGCTAGTAAACATATCAGAGGGACACAGCATCCAGGCTATACAAGACCATAGTCGGCACCCTATTTCCTTAGCAACTTCCTTTCCCAACCAAAGAGAACAAATACTCCCGTCTATGCAGATATTCTCTAATTAGTGAACAGTAGCAACATGTAATTCCAAATAGAAAATGAAATTAAAATTATTGAGATTTCCTTTTGCTGCTTTCTCTTTTATTTGATACTTTCTCTTTTATTGAGACTACCTTAACCACTGAATTCTGGGATTAGTTTTGAGTCATTTAAAAACAATAAAGTGAGGTTATATTGTTTGTTTCCAAGTCTAAATGAAACCAGGGTTAAGTCTTCAGCCATATTTCCATTTAAGTTTACTTTCACAAATGCAACGTTATTTACTTTTAACAACAGAAATCAAAATGAAATTAAAACTTTATCTTCTGACAAGTTTTTTGGTATAAATGTTGCCAGAGAATCATTTAAAGTGCCATCCAAGAAGACATTCTAGATCCCACAACCTTAACTACTAGAGTGCTGCTACACCACCCCCCTCTTCCACAACCCCAACAAATTTATAAATCAATACCCCCACATCTAAGACACTTTTAGAAAGGAATGAGCGTCGTATGCAAAATTAAACTACAAGAGAAAAATCCAAAAAAAAAAAAAGAATGTTTGAGGAATTAGAAGGCAAAACCTTTTCAATGAGATCTAGAATATCTTGATTGTCAACAAATTCAATGTAACTCCAATCAATTTCCTCTTTCTTGTATTCTTCTTGTTCCATTTTGAACACGTGCTGCAGAACCAGATATTTGAGCATTACAAGAGCACATGTCAAATAAGAGCTCAAGGAAAAAGGATTTTCACCTTTCTTTCAGGAATATTAAGACTAAGTGTCACACCTAACAGCATTTCCAGACAACCCAGTGAAGGTGTGACACTAATGAGATGTGATATGCTTAAAAAAGATGGATCGTTCAATCACAGACCTGATTAAAATGTTGCTGAAGCTTCTCATTGGTCAAATTAATACAAAATTGTTCAAAACTGCAGAATATATAAAATAACAAAGTTAAATGAAGAAGTTAAAAACTATTCATGAACATGGAGAATGATATGGATTCAACAGATACACCTCCCTGAAGATATGATACTAACATGGTATATGTCTATTAGACTAATCTCCACATTCCAGCAAACCCCATAGGGCCCACACCACCAATAAATATACCGGAGGTTTGAATTAATTGCCTACTATCCAGAACCAACACAGTCTCCTATATTCCCATAATGATAAAGTTTCAGTTAACTATTCCCAGAAACATTTGTTCCCCTCATTTTGGTAATTAAACATGAAGAATATCTATGCTAAATTTTTTCGTTTATGGCATTTGCCAATATACCTGCTTTAAAACTTAACAGGGCAACTAATTTTTAAAAGGGGCCATGCATAATCTCAGAACTTGGGTAAACAACTATGCAACTTGCATCCAATATATATCGATAACCTCTATTTAAAAAAAAATAGAAATATCAGTTTTGGCACCAAATGTGACGTTTGCCATAATAAATCAGTCCATCAAGGCATGATAAATTTATTGCAGAAGTTTTTAACAGTATTTTATTAAGGGACCCCAACATTTTCATAGCACCAATGCCCAATAAGTTGTGGAGCTTCCCTGTCACAAGTTATGAAAGTATTTGGATTTCAAAATACAGCTGATGCTGGTGCCAACCAATATTATGTAGACTATCATTTCTAATTGACAGAAAGACATTACATATAATCAGAATTTAGTTCGTTAGGCATCCAAACAAGCATAAAGCAGCTTATCAGATGAGGATTACAAGTCAAAAGCCAAGGTGTAACAGAACTTTCTAACTAAGCATAGGCAACAAGAGATTCGTCAACTCCTAGATTTTTTAAGATTATAACTACCAAAGGGAAACATCAAAACAATCCATAAAGTTTCTTTGAGTTCACTGTTCACATGAATCGACTGGCTTCCATCGACTACACAACAAAAGGCATACCAGTTAAGCACCTGTTAGTCTTGAAACTCTCAAAACCATAAATATCCAGCACACCAATTAAGAACTTTGAATCAGGGTCTTGGCCAATGGAACTATTAATCTTATCCACCAGCCTGCAAAAGCATGAAAAGAAATTATAGAAACAGATTTATACCAGGATCAAACAGCCAAAAGTAACTAGAAACAAAGTTTATGCAATCAAGCAATTTTCACACAAGCTTACCAGTCAAACAACCTTGAGTACACAATTTTAGCCAAAGCATCTCCGCTGAGTGCAGCACTTTGAGGATCCAGCGACTTTGTGATTGTTTCATCATGAGTAACAATTACACGTTTGCAAAGAGAATCTTCTAGTGCTTTTGCATCACACCTGAAAAATCAAGGATTCACAGGGAAAGGATATGACATGCAAACTTTGCAGATGATATATCCTTTAATCAAAGCAAGTCCGCAATGTTGCTCAACATGAAAAGCTCAGCTGCAGTGTGAAGATGAAACTGAGATTTTTCATCTTTGAGCATTGATGAGTCAATTTCCTTCCCTTTCACAAATTCAATATTTCCAAGATGCAAAATTGCAGCAACCACTCGGAATATGGCATCCTGAACAGTAATAGGGAAAATGCTCCCATTTTGGTTTTTTTTTTTTTTTTCTTTGGGGGGGGGGGGGGTGGTGTGTGCAGGGATACCGCTGAGTATTAGATCATACTTGAAGAATCCCACCATGAACTTGGAGGATAAATCTGTAAAATACCTGCTCCTCAGAACTTATGCCAACAATGTCCATTGCTCTCCTCGTTGTAACAAAATCTTTAGAATTATCAATTCCATCCAACTCATAGCAATTTGATTGATTCAGATAATGAAACATTCTTGGATTTCCCAATTTGTACTTCTGAACATCCTGTCAAAATATGAAACAAATCAAAAGGTCAAGAAAAAGTAGCAAATGAATATCAGATGACTCTATTTACTAATTAATTTTATTCTAATCTTACTATCAGCATAATTGATAATCCTAATTCCACGCAAAAGGAATCCCATTACCTCTGCAGGTGCTGAACAGAGCATGTAGAAACAGTGATAATTCCTCTCTGGATCAGACACTTGGCAAACACGTGATCTTTCCAGCAAATGAGTTCTTATAGCAACACCAGAAATTCTTCCCCGCTGGTCAAACTGAATCTCCAGAAACTTACCAAAACGACTGCAAATGTCCCAAGTGAGAAAATAATATAAATAATAAGAATTACCGCATAAATTTTGTGATGCAACCGCATGAGAAGAGAGTTAAGTATAACTTAACACCTTGAATTATTGTTCCTAACAGTCTTCGCATTGCCAAAGGCTTCTAAAACAGGATTAGACTGCAAATCAAGGAAACATAAAGAAAATTGAAGAAAAAAAATTACCATGTCATATATGGTAAGGTTGTAAGAAATTTAGATCCCAGAAGAAACTAAGAATGAAAAAAGAATTTCAAGGTCGTCAAATTATGTTTGAAAAAATACAAATATTGGAAAAAAAGTAATCTATTACCTCTAGGACTTGCTGCTCAACAGTCCTACCTTCTGCGGCAACTCTACCTCCCATGTAGGCAAGATAACGCATAAGTAACTTAGTGCTTTCTGTTTTACCAGCCCCACTTTCACCACTAACCAATATTGATTGACTGATTCCCTCATTTATCAAGCCTATACAACGATAGCTTATATATACAGACTTGTAAAATAACAAGAAACACCATTTATGAGACAAAAAAGAGTTACCTATATGTGGCATCTGCAACAGCAAAGGGATGAGGACTCAGATCACCAAAAACTGCCCCTTTGTATTGAGCCATCATATGGCCATCATATAAATGTGGAAGCTTTGTGAAAGGATTCACAGCAATCAATATATTCCCAGTGTATGTCTGGAAGCACAACTTTGGGATTAGAATGTCAAAGAACTATGAAAACATGAAATCACAAACAGAGTAAAAAAGTCAAGTCATTGCTTCCCCACTTGGGGGTCATATACAACATCTGGAGAGTTGGCAAGGGATATAAAATACACACATAAATTTCATTAATGTCGTATCTTGATCTCAGATTGTGCAGAACTCCAGGTTCGTGCAGATAAGCAAGCTTTGTCATATCATCCACTCCACACGGTGGGGCTTCAGCATCTTTAGGATAAATATGTGAAGATTTAACAACAACCTACAAATTTAAGGTCAAACAATAGAGAGGCAAAAACTAACAATGTTAAAACATTAGAGAGATTTAAGCACTAACTTTACTTCAAAATTCAATCTAGTAAACCAATAGATGACTGACAAAGTCAAGAAAGATGGTTTTACTGAGCCTGTCTATCTTCATAATGTCATCCTTCTCCATTCATGTTTAAGAATTTACAGCACTCAAAACAAAAATGCCATGCACAAAGAATAAGAAAATGTATTCAAGAGATTGATATTGAATTAACCAATATACAAAGCATACTCACTGTCCTTCCAGAAGTACATAGGACTTTGATTTCTTCTCCATTAACCTCCAAAACCTCACCATATATCCAAGCTACATTAGGATCCTCCACCCAAACTTGGGATCCGACTAAAGGATTGACAGAAGCCTACAATATAAAGAGAGTCACAACTTGAATGCAACACTGTACTTATACGTCCAGATTTTGTCCTAAAATTTACGCATTAATTAAGCAATTAGAGTGAAATTTATAAAAGCAATGGGAAAAAGGTAAAGTAGATTTCCCTTACACTAGAAAGAAATTCATAAGTTATCAGCTAAAGGTAATGTCAAATCCTTCGTTTTAATTCCCACATAAATAACAGATACAAGACTCCAGCTAGCACTAGAAAGAGAAATGAAGCCACTAGAAGAACCGGAAAATCCTCAATCACCAAACCTATTAAGCAGCCACTATAAGAACCGTCAAGACAGAGTTCATAGTAAAAACCCATTTTTTTTTTCATTTGAAAGATAATCGAGGTAAAACATTCACAACTCAACAACATTCTTCCTAGTCTGAGATCTCGTGGCTAGAATATTGTAATTCCTGTTTCCCATAGAAAGCCTAACCGAGAAGATAAGCAGTAACCACTAGACTTTGACACAAGACTGTCGCTTGGCATATCAAAATTGGCAAATTAATATAAATTAGTCTAAATGCGATTACATATGATCAGATAAACCAAGTACAAGATTTCTTTTTCACAAAAAAAAATAAAAATAAAAAATAAAAATCCAACTCTGCTTCCAGGCAATGACAGATCAGCTCCAGGGCAAGGCCACGTTAGCCTATAGGCAACTAAGACAGTTGCCTTAACCCCTCAGGAAACTCTTTTATACCCCTTTATACCCCTCTCATGCATTGAGAGCCAATTTCAACATAATTGAACATAATATATACCCCTTTATACACCAAAAATTCAACACTTTTGGATGAGGATGAACTGAAAAAATTTAAATTTTGTATTAATGTCGAAAAGTTTTCAAATTTTAATAAATATTTTGATATTGATGGTCTAAATTTATTTTCAGTACTAAAGATATTGAAAGAAATGTTAACATAAGAAATTAATACTCCAATTAAAATATTAAATTATGTCAAAAAATTATAATCTTTTCTAAATCCATGCATTATTTATAAAATATTATTAATAATACTTTTACCTATTCTAAATAATCTATGTTACAAGATATATTAAAACATTGATAACTAATTTTACAGCTCAAAAAGTTATATATGTATATATGAAAATTGATAATATATTATGAACACAGCTCATTATCATTACAAAACCATCACCACTTCGTCTACAAATCCGTTTCATTTCCTGTCACCAAAGAATGCGCAGGAGTTCAAATTGACTCAATATTGACCACACACACTCCAGATAAATGGGAAACCTATACCATTTCCAGGGAGAGTGAACAGATCAAAGCCACGAGCTGCTTCCAGATCTTCCTCCAAACTCTGTACTCATTGGCTCAAATGAAAAGATCTTGCACTCCAACGTCTATTGAAACTGGAAGGTTTTGAGAGAATGAACGACTAAGGAAAATGTATAAACCAACTGAAAATTTCTATACTGGTGAAGCAATGAGAAGCTTACTAAACACTTCAGACGATAACTAAACTTTTGAGGATGAGGCTTTCGCCCTCGTCTGCTCGAAGTGAAGAGCAGAGACCCTTTCTGTTATAGTTGTTATTGTGTATATTTTCTTCCGTCCTTGCGGCCTGTTTCGTTCAATCGATCGAAAGGGAGGGAAGGGATTTTAATGGAGGAAATTGGAGATATTTTAAAATTCTCTTGTTTGATGGAATTCGAGGGGAGGGAATTGGAGGAATTTTAATAAAATCTTATTTAGTTTAAGAAGGGATTTGAGGGAATTGGAGGAGATTGAGTAATAAAACTCAATCCCCTTAAAAAAATCTCAAATTAAAAAGAAATAAATAATGGGTAGAGGAGGAGATCGAGGGAATTAAATTCCTTTCAATCTCTTCTCCCTCCCTCCCCTAAACAAACCTCAACCAAACAGAGTTTTGGGGTCCCAAATCTTTTTCTCCGCGAGAATCTTGAGTCTGTTGAGACGTATCGGAAGTTCATTAATTATAACAATTATAATTACGGTAAAAAAAACGTCATTTTTATCTACTTGAAATTCCGGAACTACCCTTTAATTTAGCTTGATTTGCGCAATATTTCCTGCAAATTACTCACAACGACCTTTGTTTTTTTTTTTTACTTAATTAAAGAGAAACGAACCGGACGTTGTCTGAAAATCATGACCACGAAACAAATCAAAAGTTTTTGAGGCGCTATGGGCTGCGCTTGTCACGACCGGTGTTGGCTTCCACTGACGCCAAACATCGTCCATGAATTTTGGACTTGGCCCAATGGTGTATTGGTCTCCCTGACCTCAGATTTCCATTAAAAAATGCAAAAGTGGTCGTTTCGTCGTATACTAGAATTTATTTAATATATTCAATTTAATGCAAAATATAATTAATATTTTGATTATTAGTAAATAATGAACCTTGAGACCATCACACAAAACCAACATCTATATCCTTGCCTCCAAAATATAAAACATCTTTTAAAAATATTATTTAGTTTAAAAATATTTTATATGCCTAACTTATTTTTAATAATTTAACTTATTTTTTATATACCTAAAATAATTAAAAATATTTTATATTTAGAATTAGGAGAAACATTTTACTTCCTCTGATCCTATATATAAGACCATTTTAACCGAATCACGTAAACTAAGAAAGGGAATTAAAATTAATTAACTACCTCAATTTTTCTGAAAATTTCAACTTTTTTTTAAAATTACCTTTATTTAATCTCTCTCTTTTTTTCTTTGAATACATTAAATAGGGGTATTTTTTTTAAAATGCATAATAAATACCATCTCATATATTGTAAAAAATCTTATATTTAGAATCAAGATAAAAAATCTTATACATAGGACTGGAGGTAGTATTTTGTTTTTAATCGATCAATTCTTAACGGACTATCACGGTGAAAACGTGTGACAAAAAGTTAGAAGACAAACTTACCGATCTCAGGAATGATGACTCTTTCTTCATTTCCTTCGTCTAAGGTGAGACGCCTCATGTCCGCAGAACTCAACTTAGGGAGTTTCTAGAAGAGGTGGGGTCAGAAATCGGTGAAGTGGTCACTGGTGATCCACCAACTTACATCACTCTAAAATGGGTCCCAAAAATCAAATGTGTGGCTGCGAAGTACACACAAAGATTATTGAAAAAAAAAAGTTTATAATGCAATAAAAAAAAGGATATTATCAATTAATATTAATAAACATCAAATTAATATAAAATATAAAATTTGATAACAAGTTTCACCATTTAGAAGGGTGAGGAATAATAATTCATTTTTATTATTTAAACATTGCGCGCAATCCATCTAATTTTTTATTAAAGAAGTTCTGTTTAATTAAATAAAAATATCCTGCTGTAGCACATGACCGAATATAGGCGAAGCGGCGATCAATTTTGCTCAAGTCGCATGGCATGGCAAGAAAATGAAGACTTTAGTCAATTCATGAAAATGACAAAATTTGAAAGAAAGCTCAATTTCTTTTGATTCAGGAACGTTGTCGTTAATTATGTCCTCCACCGTTTATATCAGTGAATAATAAGAGATTATATTAATAATATAGTAAACACACACAGACACACATATATATACATATCAATATAATCTTTTGCCAAAAAAAATTAAATATAGATATAGATACGCAAAAGTTCGTGTGTAAATGCACGATGAGTAAGCCTAGAATGTTGCAAAATCAGATACAATTGTGTCTAAAAAACGATGATGAGGCAAAGGTTGGTTTACGGATCTAAAAATAGACTTCAAAACCATCGTAAACAGAGACTTCAATTCCCTTAAAATTAAATTTTGTCTCACTTAGCCCTTTCATTCCACCCCCATGGTGTTTCCATTTTCACGGCTATAATATATAATTATGTACTATTATATTCTCTTTTTTAATACTTTTAAGTAAACACCTATGACCTATCTTGTTCCTCAATTCTCCCCGTATGCAATTTTCTTTCGGGCCACTGGAATTGGCTTTTTTGGACGGACACCAATGATGGGTCTACTGGTGTCATGTTCAATCAGATTTTTGGTTGTCAAACTGTGTGGGCAGTTTTTTATATGTCAACATAAGATAGTATTTACTTGATTATTACCAAAAAATAATAATTTAAATACAAGAAAATTAATTTGATTTAGTTCTGTAATTTTATTTATTAAGAAATTAAATACATGTCATAATTTAAATAAGAAGCATACGAAAAAATTCATACAAAATTTGCCAACCAACCTGCTTCTTCGTGCTGTAGTTTTTTTCTTTAAGATTGGTCATTAGTTCAGTTTTTATTTTTACCAGTTCATTACTTGAGTTGGGTGGAAAATGCAGCTTCTCTCGACACAAACATTGACGGCCACAAAGTGAACGGTGGCTATATTGATTGATACTCATATCTAAATAATAATAGTTTTTGTTTTATTTCAAAATTATTGCCTCTATAAAATTTTCATAAAATGTTAATTCATTATTCTACCAACTTAATTCTAGTGGTTTTGTTTATTTTAAGTGAGGTATTGAGTTAAGAAAGTCATTAAACGACTTCTATTATAAGAAAATCTATTGATATTTCAGTAAAAAATTATTATATTTAAATATTAAAATATCATCGCACTTCAGCTCTACCTATTATTATTTTTATTCACAAGGGGTAAAATAATGAAAAAATAATTAACATTTTATTGTAATTTTAAAATGACAATTATTTTGAAATAAAACTAAAATTTTTAAAATGATAATTATTTTAAAATTAATGGACTAATCAGTAATTACCATGGGCAAATAAAAGAGAACTGCATTACTTTTTTTCCTTTGCCAAAGAACTATTTTATTAATGACTTATGAGTTGGACGGTTTGATTAAAAAAATTAATATTCCTTGTTTCAAAATAAAAATCCTCTGTCAACATTTTTTTTGATTTAAAATATAAGCTTCATTTGATAATTTTTACGGTATTAGATGTTTTTTTTTCTATTTTATCTTTATCTACAATTAAATGTAAGAGAAATATCAAATTTTAAATGCAGTGTATTAAATAGGGATACTATTAAAAAATAATATTTTTTATAGATTTAATAAGTAAAAATATTTTCTTGATTTCTATACAATTAGTCAAATACGACTTATATTTTGAATATGAGAAAGCATAAGTTTTATATTTTATATTCATATAGTATTTTTGTGTAATATACTTCATTTTATCTGATCCTTAATATAAGATATTTTTAACAAATTATGCTAATTAATGATGATAGTTAAAATTAATTAACTACCTTAATTTAAAAGAAATGACAATATCTTTTCAAAACTATTCTTATTGAATTTCTTTTTCTTTTTCTCTCATGAATTGAATTGGGACATTTTTTATAATACATAATAATTATTATTTCATATTCTGAAAAGAATCACATATTTAGAATCAAGACAAAATATTTTATATTTGGAATTGGAGGGAGTATAAAGAATATTTCTATAGTTCACATGAGTAAGGTCAAAATCGCCTCCAATTTAAAGCGTGTTTGGATAGCACTTTTGGGGGTAGTAAGTATTTATTTGTGATACTGAATCTCTTATATTTGGGTATTGCCAAGCACACTAAATTGGTTTAATGATCACTTAAAGGTAGGAGTAGAAATGTTTCACTTATCATTATAGATAATCATCAAAAAATAAATAAGGTGGTGAAAATTAGTATTATTTAATTAATTATGTAATATTATTAGTTGCTAATATTAAAAAAACCAGTACTATTTAAGAATTAAGAGCATTTTAAACATTTTAAGTAATTATCTATTCAAAAATAATTTTGATAAAATAATTTAAACATATTTTATTTTTTTAAAATCACTTATCAGGTAAAAATATTTAAATATAAATAATTTTAAATAAAGTAAATTATACTTAAAATCAGTTATGCATAATCAATTTTAAAATCTAATCCAAATACAAACTTATATGTTTTTAAAACACAATAATATTTTGTTTTTGGGTCAATGCATTTATTTGCCAATCAGATTCATGAAAATTCCATGGTCCAAATGGACCTCGCCAGCTGAAAATTGCCATCAGGCTTGATGTCACAGGTGTGATTAAGGGTCCGTTTGGTTCGCAGTTTTGTAAAATGAAGTTAAGAAAAATGAAGTTTATAAAAATGAAGTTTTGATAAAAGTAAGTTTGTAAAAATGAAGTATGTTTGGATATTATTTTTGAAAAAGTATGTTTGGTAAATTGATATATGTTTGGATGATAAAAAGTAAAAGTACTTTTAGATGTATAATTACGAAAAAGGACATAAGTTTTATAAAATGAAGTTACTCCCTCTGATTCTAATAGAAGACTCTTTTAACTGAATTACGCGGAATAAAAATTATAATTAAAACTAAATAACTATCTCGATTTGTCCGAAAATCAAAAAAATTTTCCAAATCTACTTATTTAATTTCTCTCTCTTTCTCTTTGAATATATTAAATAGAGGTATTTTTTAAAAAATGTATAATAAAAAAAACCTCATACATTATAAAGGGTCTGATATTTAGAATTAGGACAAAAAGTCCTATATATAGGACCGAAGAGTATTATATAACTAATTTAATGATGTATAGTTTACAATAATAATATAGTTAATTTCAATTATAAGAAATAAATATAAGTGACAAATAATAATTTCTGAAATAACTAAACGGTGTAATATAATAAATATACTACCTTAATTGCAAATTGTCTAACCACAATAATATTCATAATTTAGTCAAACATATTTAAACAATAGGCGTGACTAGTTCTGTTGCAAGTATTGTACTATTTGACCTCTGAGTGAGTCACGAATGCTATCCATCGTTGTTGAAGAGGCTATAGCTGAAAGTGTGCTTGGACCCTCACCTGGATGATTGTGATAATCGTTGTCAATACTTATGTTACCATCTTCATAAAGCAAGAAATCAGAATCAGTAATAGATTTCTTTCTAATGAAGTTATGTATAGCCATTGTTGCACAAACAATTTGGACTTGTGTATCAAAACGATAGTTTGGCATTTTGCCTAAAATCGCGAATCGATTCTTCCAAACTCCAAAGGTCCTTTCTATTGTGCACCTTAAACTTGAATGATGATAATTGAACACTTCATTAGGGTTTACAAAACGAGATGAACGTCGAAAATCTGGAAGGTGATAACGTTCACGTCTATATGGACCAAGATATCCAGTTGGCATTGGATAGCCAGAATCTACCAAATAATATTTACCTAATGAACAATAAAAAAAATTTCATATATTTGTGATGTCAACGAACAAGAAGTAATAAGACTAAAATATACAGGGGTAGAAATAACCAACCTGGAGGTGGATGTGGGAAATTTAGGTTGGGAGATGTTAGAGCGTGAGTGAATATACGCGCATCATGTGCAGTACCCTCCCATCCTGCCAAGACAAAAATAAAACACATGTCCCAATCACACACAGCCATCACATTTTGCGTTGCAATTCCTTTTCTTCCAATAAATTTGATTTGATCCCGGGAAGGCACCACACACGGGATATGAGTACCATCAATTGCTCCTATGGCATCAATGAAAAATGGGTAACGATTTTGAATTTTTCTATGAACCTCACGAAACGTAGGATCTCGTGGCTTGATGTATTCTAGTGACAAACGAATGCACGCTTTCAACACTTTGTGAAAATTTCTACTCACTGTTTCCCCCGAATGTTGAAACCTTTCTTGAATGACCCTATTTCCTACTCCATGTCCAACAGTATATAAGAACATTGCAACCATTTCTTCAATGGTCATACATGTGGTCTCTCTTAACCCATAATTTCGCAATTCCAAGCAAAATTGATGAAATACTTGATTTTCCATTCTAAACATCTCATAACATCGAGCTGGGTGACCATGCAAAACGTCTTGTACCCAGGAATGGCCTGTTTGTTCATTAGTTCTACACGGCTCTTTACACAAATACATTACCGTATACTGGCCAATTAATGCAGCCACTTGTTCATCCTCTGTTAAATCATCATGTAAAATAGCTCGTCGGCGTGCATCGTCCATGCTACAAACCTGTAAGTTTAAATATAATCATCATATTAATGATATCCTTCCATAGAAAAGAGTAATATTTTATGATAATAGTCAGTAAATGGCAGTCATAACACAAAGGTCATGATAATATAATACAATAGTCACACCACAAAAGTAATCCATACAAACCTCCAAGCTACATAACTACACCAACCAGTACATGAGTCATTTACACCAATCACAACACAAAAGTTTTCCATAGAAACCTCCAAGGTACATAACTACAACAACTAGTACCTGAGTCATCTACAGTAGTCACAACATAAAAGCAACCATAGATACATCCAAGCTACATAACTATAACATGTACTACATGATAGTCATCTATAGCAGTCACAACACAAAAGCAACCATAGAAACATCCAAGCAACATATATACAACAAGCACTCTATGATAGTCATCCGGTACAGTGACGCCATAACAGCCTATGTCTCATAAACTTTATATCTTAGCCAACAAAGCAATGCTTCCTCATCATCTTTCATTGCAACATATGTTTCTCTGGCTCTATCAGATGATGACATCAGCTCAACACATCGAGGAAGCCAATTTTTATCATTTCTAATAGCTGGGATTCTTTTAATTTCGGCTACTACTTCTGCAATTGATGTGCCGGGTGGTGCAAGAATATTTGTACGCTTCTCAGACGCACTTGCAATCCTACTAACTGCAGAAGCTATCTCCTGTGTGGGTGCACCTTTCCTCTTCTGCTGACCACGATAACATCCTTCCCTCTTTCTCTTGCCTAAGCTTTGATCAGTGCTGCGAGAACTAGTTAAATTGATGTTTTGCATATCTGAACTAAGTCCCCCACTTTCTCCTGCACCCCCTCCACCAAGGATTTCATCACTATCACCTGATCCTTCCTCAAGATCAATACCATCCACGGTAGGACGGTAGACATCATCCTCTTCTTCCATGGCAGTTGGTATAATTCCTGAATTAGGTGACCATGCATGTATGCCAGATGCTGCGGAATCCTTGAACAATGCGGTCAACTCCTTGGAAAAAGGAAGGCCACTATACCTGTATCTCTTATATAGTGGATTTTCCTGCATGCATGTAAGCAATGAAGTTAAATTAATATCCATCCGAAAAAATATATATATGTATAGAAATTGTCATTACACTATTATTTCATACCATTTCTTTCTTCACCCACCAATCATCTGGAGCCGTAAAAGTATTGTACTTTGGACTCCATCTTAAACCTGTTTCATTAGCAAATAACTTGTACCATGCAGACCATTCTTTTTTAAGATTATCCCATTTGTTTCTAAATTGCATCTTGGTCAAATTTCTGCCTGTTTTTTCATTGAAAGCGGCCATAACAGCTTTCCAGCCATTCTTTGACAGGTTTCCTCCAATGCGTTCGTTCTTACCAAATTGTTCTAAGCATAATTTGATGAATAGCTCAGTTGCAATGTTATCCCATGTAATCTTTTTCTTTTCTCCAGTGCTCATCGTTATAAATATCACCTTATTACCAAAATAATGTATGCACTAAGTTCACATGTGGGGTTATTATCTATAACAAGAACCAGAATTTTTTTCTAGAACTATAAAATCGCAATGCAAAACTGACTTCCATATAAAAAAATTCAAAGGCCTATAAGAAAGTTGAAGCATATAATAAGATGGGTAATCAATATATTGGAAAACTGAAATGAACAAAGAAAAAACCAGAAGATATGTCATCAAATAACACTCAGTTTTGCTAAACAAAAATAATCAAAATATAATTAGGCATAGCGATACAATAATTTCCCAACTAAAGAAATATTATTTTATAATTCATAAATAATCATGTTAGGTAATGAAAGGTTATTACAATAAATCAAAATCACTGAAGCCCTACAAGTAGAGGTCATAAACGTTACCAACATTAATTTAAAATGACAATCTAATAAGATGGGAACAAAAACTGCATACACTGGAAAAAAATTAGGTAGTAGTCATTGTAGTTCTGTTAATGCAATAGGAAAGGCGTAGCTTCAAATTTTGTGATGAATGCCACGAAATCAAGCTAAATTGGTAGAAAGGCAGAAATTATGAAGTTAATCTGTTATTGAAAAATCCTGAAATTTCAATATTTAAGTAAGGAAAGGCAAAATAGAGACACCTACAATAGCTGTAACAATCAAATATATATGTAGAACAAAGAGGAAATTAACACATCTTGTATTTTTTTTTTCACTCTTCCAATTTACCAGTTGCAGCAGAAATTGCATCACCTCCGATGCAACAAACACAAAAGACAAGGATATACTACCTTTATGAAAACTGAAATATATACTCACAGTAGGTTCAACGGCGGCGGATGCAGCTTTCACCGTGCAACGTTGGGAACTCGAGAAGCTCCGGTCACGCGACGTCCTACACGGTCAGATCTAAAATTACAGAGGAACAGATCGGCGTGCTCGTCGGCCTCACGGATCAAGCTAAAGAATGAAAGATCTAAACAGATCACTGGTTCACCGGAATCATCATCAAAGGCGTTGATCCGTGAGTGTTTCGAAACCTTCCTGTGATGTCCACGAAGAACAGAGGAGACTAACTGAGAAAGCCACAAAGGAAACACTCAACACCGGCAGTTAGAAGGAGCAGAAGATGCCGATGAAGGAACCCAGCGTGCCCAAGGTCAGACTGAGCGAGGCATCACTGTGAGCTGGTGTGTGCTACGATGTCTGCAACTGTGTACAGAGCCGAGAGAAAAAGCAAAAGAAATGGACCGTGTTTTGCTGGCCAAAGAAGAAAAGAGAAGGATATAACGGCTCAGTATGATTATTGCTCTTTGTCAAAATATTTTATTTTAATAAAAAATTATAACACATTTAACGATTGTTTTGTAAACTGAAAAGGAAGTAAGGCGGTGTGTTTAATAAAAGCTCGTTTGCAACCCGTTTCATTTTTTAAAAATTACGTTTAGTACAAGCCAAACATGTCAGACTCAAAAATGATGTTTTGTAACTTACGTTCAGTTAAGTTAACGGTGAACCAAACACCCACTAAATATGGGGGAACATTTTTTTCAATGACAATCATCAGGCTCGATACCTTTCAATGCATTCTCTCCGAGGCTATAGGACCTTTTTGGCCCCCCGACATATTAGTGTCTTTTTTTTTTTTTTTGGGATATAAGAAGCTGTGGACTTTTTAAGAAGAGAGTGGTAAGTTTCCATATATGTATCTTATTGTATTGTCATATTAATACTTGCGCTGAACTTGTAACCTAAAAGCTTACTCCTTTCCATTTTATTTATAAGATATTATTTTTTATTATATAAATATTAAGAAGATATAATTATTTTTTAAAATTTATAAAAAAATAATATAAATTTCTAATTTTATCCCTATTAATTAAAGACTGGAACAATTTATGAGATAAAAAAAATTATTAAATGAAGGGTAAAAAAAATTTAAATAAAAAAAATAACACAACACCTTATAAATAGGACTAAGCAAATTTTTAAAACATCTTATAAATAAGATCGGAGGGAGTATGTTCTAGTGTTCGTTTAGTTTTCAGATACTCAAAACGGAATTGATTTAGAATTAGTTTTATAATGTGATTATGATAAAAATTAATTTTGTATTAATATATTTAAAGTTGGATGATTTATTTAAAAATTAATTTAAAAAAAAAAGTAATTATATTTGAATAACTTTAATTAAAAGTACTTTTAGTATAATAATTTTTTTCAACTTTTAATAGATAAATTTTTTTAATATCTATTTAATAAAAATATATATATATATGTGTGTGTGTGTGTGTGTGTGTGTTTGTAAAATAAAAGAGCTTCATTTGTGATTAAAAATTGATTGATAATTGACTCACATAAGGATAGAATTATTAAAAGAGCTTAGAAATTTTTTTTTAGTATTTGATTTTCTTTACTTTCATTATTTTAATTTATACTTTTTTTTCAAATTGAGTTTAAACTTTTTCTCATAATTAATTTAATTTTTTAGATTAAAATCTAATATGTATTTATTTAATTGAAAACATAATCTATCTTATGTAATATTTTTTTCCAGGTAGTGATTCATTAAAATTAAAATTTTTATGTAACATTTTAATTATTAGAATGGAAGAATTTTATGAAAAATTTATTTCTCTAACTTTTCTATTTTTCCTCATTTTTATTTATTTATTTATATCTAACTTTATTTTAATTGTTTTGCTCACTTCCCTTACCCTTATTTTCCCATATCCAAATATGCCCTTAGCCTTTTCTCTCTGTTCTTTATTTCGAACCCTTCTCACATATGAGAGAGAGAAACATAGCTACCGCTTTTATTTTTTCTTAGGGTCTATTTCATTTTGGGAGGGGGGTTTTTGGGAGCGGAGGGGGGATTGGGAGGAATTGAACTCCCTATCCTTATTTGGCTAATAAAATTGGAGAGGATTGATGGAAATTTAATCCCCTCCAATCCTCTTCTCCCACCCTTTTATAAATTTTCCTAAATTGGAATTTTTTGGATGGAAGAAAATATTTATTACTCAATCCTTTTCAATTTTCATCTGAATCAAATAAAATTTTATTAAAATTCCTTCTCTTCCAATCCCATCAAACAAGAAAATTTTAAAATTTTTACAATATCTTCCCCTCCAATTCCCTTCATTAAAATACTTCTAATCCCCTTCACTCCAATCTACTCAGTTGAACTAAAGAGACTCTTAAACTTGTCTCTCAGCTTCGATCATCTTTATCATTGTATCTTCAATTCTCTCTATTTGGGTCTCTTCCTCTCAACTCCTACCCCCATCTCCATCACATTTTGGTACCTTCCTCTATTTCTTTTTCTTTATTTTGACTTCTCCCTCCCTCCTTCACTGTCTCTCTTCGACACTCAACTCCTACCTCCATAAAAAAATTGTCTGAGTTATAAATAATTATTCCACCAACCACAAAACATGGTTGAGCCAACGGAAAAACAACCTATAAGTTACTTCTAATTTAATGGAGTTCTAAGAACAACCAATTTCCAACATGATCCATTATAGTAGCCAAACACATCATAAAATAGAGCAAACTGAGTATGTGGCTCAAACTTGAAACCAAAGAGACATCTCACCCACTAAATGATCTATTATGTTTTACAGACCCTAAACTGAGTATCCGTGTTCTGAACAATTAAAAGGAAAAATGACTTGCGTAAAAAATAAGTGTCACATTCCAGACCCCACTTGATTTTTGTAAAACATCACGGATTGTTGATCTCACCCACTCTTTCGTAATCCTTTTAATTGTATTAAAAGGGGGGTCTGAGAGTGCGAAGATGGTTGGACTACTGGTAAACTAAAGATTTAAAAAAATGCAGAATACCAAAAGAAAAAAAAAATCAAAAACTGCAATTGCATGTCCGGAATAATATATGTCTCTCAAAGATTGAGGCTTCAAAAGTCGAAGGAATTCGTATTGAGAGAGAGAGAGAGGAGACGAAAGCTTCATCCATCTGTGGGGGCATTGCGCCGGGTTCTGTTCTGTCTGCTCTTGGGCTTTACGGGGATTTGAATTTGATTGGTGGTTAAGAAAGACAAAATGTCACCCACACAGTTTAGTTTAGTTCAGTTCAGTTAAATACTTGCCTTTTTTTTTCTCCGATTTTGTCATAGCAGTTTTTTTTTATGAAATTGGAGGTCTTTTAAATAAATTATCTTATATAATATAATAAAAATAAAATAGTAATTATTTCTCAGACATTTTATCTATTTACATTATTCCCTTTTTAACTATATTATAATACAATAATAGTTATATCCTTTACATTATACAAGACTATGTATAAGTTATATTGTTCATGATTGATATTTCCTATAAATTTGAGTATATTGATAGTAATCACTATATATAATAAGTTTTATAAGTCATGAAGAGTATAATTTATTTTTAAAAGCCAAATAATACATACAAGATGTGTCTAATTTTTTGTTGGTTAAATGCTACTAGGTTACAAGTTTAAAACCTACTTAATATAAAAGTTATTTGCCCCTTATTTTATGTCTACACTGGATTTTGATAAACTTATTTTCTCATACTTTATTTTAATAAGCACGAGGCCAAATAAGCGTAGAGAATAGTTGAATACATGAGGTTTATGGTAGTCTATGAAGCATCAATACTTTAAACAAAGTATTCAGGCCAAAAAATACTTTAAACAAAGTAAACGCATTCATATCCATTATATGATGTGATACGAAATACATATTGTATTTATTCATACATATTCATCCATGCAACTTTGTATCCATTTGTAGTGGTTTAAATTTTTATAGTAAAAAGGAACTATATGAAGTTGTTATAAATATTTTATAATTTATTTTAATATTTATACTATAATTTTTAAAATAATTAATATTTATTTTTTATTTAATAAATAAATGTATTAATTATATATATAAGTAATTATATAAATAATATTATATATATATATAAATATCCCCACATTTATATAATAAAATTTTAAAATATATCATATTTTTTATATTGTATCATATCATATTTGATACATACACCCTAGTGCCACAAAGGTGAGCAATGATGCATATCTGGTAATTATCTTTTGTATCAGTTGTTAAGTCCAAAATATTATCTCAATTGAAGTCTATAAATTTATATATATTAAAAGTCACATAAAAGAAAATAATTATAAATGAGACTATTTTGTTAATTTAATTTTATTTTTTCAAATACAGTATTATCTGTCATGTAATTTACAGGAATATAAATAGCTATACAATTTCATACTACTCTATCAAACAAGGACAAATTCTTTATATTTATGTGGGAGAAATGAAAAGGATATTTAAAATGTTGGGTAGCATTAGCAATAAATTATATGCAGCACTTATATGAGTATATTTATATGATATAATATGATATGATATAACATCAAAAATATATTAATTTCTAAAATTTTAGAATATGAGTATAAAAATTATTCATACATATATAATATTATTTATATAATTATTTATATATATAATTAATAAATTTATTTATTAAAAAAATCTATATTAAATATTTTAAATATTATAATATAAATAATAAAATAAATTATAAAATGTTTATAATAATTTTAAATAATTATATTTTATTATAAAAATTTAAAATGATATATATAAAAATATAATACCATATTTTATATGTATATCATATTATATATATATATCGGTGCTCCACAGGCAAAAAAAGGAATAATAAAGGGGAGGATGGTGAAGCTATATATAGGTGGTAGCCGGTTCAAAGACTTTAGTAGGTAGAGTACGAAAAGGTCAGCTGAAAAGGAATAAGGAAGGTGACTGCAATTTCAGCTTGCACAGCGAAAGCTGTACCCCTATAACTATAACACAACCACGACGTCTCAGTATCGCTGCTATATAGATGACTCAACATTCTGCTCACTTATGTATATCCACTCCAAGTCCAAGAGAGAGAAGCATGAAACGACATAGTAGAAGCTATGGACCACAGCTTAAAAAACGAGAAAGAGAAAAAAAAAAGTAGGAGCGAACCCTGAAAACCTTGGACTCCGAGATCATGGTCCTGTCTCTGTCTCTTGTATACCTGTCGGATTCTCTGTAGATTCTGGCACGCTCGCTTCGCTTCAAAACACACCCCCACGCCCCCCCCCCCCCACCCGGGGCCCCCCAAAAAACAATTTTGACCTCCTTTCACGCAGTCCCTCAACCAAGTCCACCACCCACATTCTCTTCTTCTGTACCCTGCCAGCTTTTTATTTTTCCTACATATAGAAAGGAAATTACCACGGTCTAACCCCAGTCCAGGATTTAAATCTCCGCATGGTCAGCATACTTTTTTTTTTATTTAATTTCTTTCATAGATTCAATTTCAGACCGTTGACCCAAGCCTAATCATCCAGCAAATCCAATCCAACTTCCAATTAATGTTATATAAAACCCGTCTGTTTGCAATCGAATGTAATCACGTATAGTCTGGCGGGTTAACGTTGAATTAAGGTAAGAATGTCTCAATGGGTCCCACTGATCAGTCTATCCAGAATTTCAATGGCTCGTGATTTCACGAGCATCAAGAAATGAACACATATTATGTTTGCTTGTACACAGATCGCCTCTTCAAATCCTCCCTGAGACCATGCTTACCAGTACCACCTCCACCATTTACTGTCTCTCCCGTTCATCTTTCTCCCTGTCCAAAATGTCCCTCTCTAATTAATTACTTTTTGTCTGCGGAATAACTCTCTGATACGCTCTCTTCTCACTTCTCCGCATCCCTATTCTACCTCTTGAGCCTCAGGCTCATTTGTCTTCATTTTGTCTTTCCTTCTCTCTTCGCTCTTTTCTCAGTACCACTATCCCCCTCCTCTCCTTTCTTCCCTTCTGCTTCTTTTTTGTTGATTTTATACAAAACGTCATGAATGACAATATTAGCTTCGGCAAAGAGAAGCTTGTTGTGGAGGTAGTCGGAGCCCACAATCTCATGCCGAAAGACGGCGAGGGCTCGTCGTCGCCGTTTGTCGAAGTGGAGTTTGAGAATCAGAGGCAGAGAACGCAGGTCAAATACAAGGATTTGAACCCTGTCTGGAACGAAAAGCTTATCTTTCACGTTAAAGACGCTGCAGATCTTCCTTACAGAACTATAGAGATCAACGTGGTCAACGAGAGGCGTTCTGGCAACAGCAGAAACTTCCTGGGCAAAGTGAGGACGTCTGGGACCAACATTGCGAAGGAAGGTGAAGAGGCGGTTCAAAGGTATACGCTTGACAAAAGAAGCTTGTTTTCTCATATCAAAGGGGAAATAAGCTTCAAGCTTTATCTCACTACTAAATCAGATGTCAAAGATTTGGGCGGTCCTAATGGAATAGTGTCATCTGTTTCTTCCTCTTCTGCGTCTACTCCTCCTGGGTTCTCAAAGAAGAACAAGAAGCTGCAAGGAGCTAACTCGGTCATGGCTGCGCAACAGCAAATAGTACAGGAAAACAAGCCAACGCATCTAGTTCAGAACTTTTCAAAGGCTATGGAGCAAAACCCAACTGAAAATAAGCCCGTTGTCATCACTACCGGACTTAGTCCTGCTATTCCCGCCGGAGCTGGTCCCGCCGTTGGAGTTGCTAGTGGCGGCCCCGTGGGTGGTGCTGGAATGGGTCTGTTCTCAAACCGTTCCTTCGAGTTTTCGCTCAAAGAAACACGGCCTCAACTCGGAGGCGAGTCCTTGAAGGACAAAACCAGTTCAACCTATGATCTTGTTGAGCAAATGCAGTATCTTTATGTTAAAGTTGTGAAAGCACGTGACATCTCTCTGTTTGGTGGGGGCGAGTTGGTTGCGGAGGTGAAGCTTGGAAATTACAGAGGAATCACTAAGAGAACTTCGTTGAGCAATACAGAATGGGAACAAGTCTTTGCATTTTCCAAAGATTGCATACAGTCGTCAATGGTGGAGATCTTCGTCAAAGAGAGCAACAAAGACGACTATCTGGGTCGGGTCTGGTTCGATTTGAGCGAGGTACCCACACGTGTGCCTCCAGATAGTCAACTAGCACCGCAATGGTACAGAATGGAGGATAAGAAGGGCGATAAAACCAAAACAGGGGAAGTAATGTTATCTATATGGTTCGGAACGCAAGCTGACGAAGCATTCGCAGAAGCATGGCATTCTAAAGCCGCAAATGTTCATTTTGATGGGCTTAGTTCGATTAAGTCTAAGGTTTATCTCTCCCCAAAGCTGTGGTATCTCAAAGTGTGCATCTTAGAAGCACAGGATATCATTCCAGGGGATAAAAACTCCGTTTTGGCTAGATTCCCGGAGCTTTCAGCCAAAGTCCAAGTGGGAAACCAGGTTCTCAGAACCAGAATCGCAGCCCCTTGTGCCAACCGAAGCTTCTCGAATCCCTGTTGGAACGAAGAGTTAATGTTTGTAGTTGCAGAACCTTTCGAAGATTACTTGTTAATTTCTGTGGAAGATCGGGTTCGACCAGGAAGAGACGAGGTTGTAGGCAGAGTGCTTCTTCCCGTGGCTGCAATAGAGAGACGAGCTGATGATAAGCCAGTGACGTCAAGGTGGTTCAACCTCGACAACACAAACAACTTCGGTAACATAGCTGATACTAAGGTTGTCACGAGGTTTGGTTCCAGGATTCATCTTCGTGTGTCGCTCGATGGAGGGTACCATGTGCTTGATGAAGCCACAATGAATAGTAGCGACGTTAGGCCTACAGATAAGAGACTCTGGAAGCCTCACATTGGGGTTCTGGAAATGGGAATTCTGGGAGCCACAGGGCTTATACCTGTGAAGATAAAGGATGGTAAAGGAGGATCAACAGATGCGTACTGTGTTGCAAAGTACGGCCAGAAATGGGTGAGAACTCGGACAGTGGTAGATAGTTTGTCGCCAAAGTGGAACGAACAGTACACTTGGGAAGTTTGTGATCCTTGCACTGTAGTGACTGTTGGGGTTTTTGACAATTCTAGAATTGACAGAAACACACATCACGGCAACAACAATTCTGGAGGAGCAACATCGCGTGATTCCCGAATAGGGAAGGTGAGAATCAGATTATCCACACTTGAAACAGACAGAGTTTACACTCATTCATACCCGCTTCTGATGCTGCACTCTTCCGGGGTGAAAAAAATGGGTGAGCTTCATTTGGCTGTGAGGTTCTCATGCGCCAACGTGGCTAACATGCTCCATATGTACACAATGCCATTGCTTCCAAAAATGCACTATATTCACCCTTTAAGCGTGAATCAACTAGACAGCATGAGATATCAAGCCATGAATGTGGTGGCATCGAGGCTTAGCAGAGCAGAGCCACCGTTGGGCAGAGAGGTGGTAGAGTACATGCTTGACCATGATTCTCACATGTGGAGTATGAGGAGAAGCAAAGCAAATTTCTTCAGGCTAATGAATGTCCTCTCAGGCATAGTGTCAACGGGAAGATGGCTAGAATCAATCAGAAACTGGCAAAAACCACTATACTCCGCCTTATTTCTAATCATCTTCCTCACATTGGTAATGCTTCCTGAACTCATCATCCCCTGTATATTACTCTACATGGCTTGCGTGGGACTCTGGCGATACAGGACAAGGCCACGTCACCCACCACACATGGACACGAGACTGTCACATGCGGAGAGTGTATACCCAGATGAGCTGGACGAGGAGTTCGATTCATTTCCAACGAGCAGGAGTGCGGAGTTAGTGAGGATGAGGTATGATAGGCTGAGGAGTGTGGCGGGGAGGATACAGACAGTGGTGGGAGACATGGCGACACAAGGGGAAAGGTGTCAGGCAATGCTGAGCTGGAGAGACCCGAGGGCAACGTTGTTGTTTGTGCTGTTTTGTTTGGTGGCGGCGGTTGGGTTCTATGCGGTGCCAATCAGGGTGGTGGTGGCTGTGTTGGGAGTGTACTGTTTGAGGCCTCCGAGGTTCAGGAGCAAGTTGCCATCGCCGGCGCTGAGCTTCTTCAGAAGATTGCCTACGAAAGCTGACAGCTTGTTGTAGATGATGATGATGATGACGATGAGGCTTCAGGTAGGTAGGATTGTTGTTATCTGGACATACATATTGTGGTAGAAGACGTGTTAAGGTTTCATGGATGTGGAAATACTCTGGTGATGTATTTATTTAGTCCGGTGTTATTTTGTCTAGGAAAATTATGATGCCCATTGATGCTAACCGTTAATCAAGTCTTGAGTTGACACTGTTCTACAAGTTGCACATTGGTGGGAGGAAATTACAAGATGAAAACGTGGTTTTTAAAAAAATTATATTTCATTAAATAATAACAACTCATAAATGATTTTACTTCTTTTAATTCGATTGTGAAAAATAGATGATCAAATCGAAGGTTAAACCAGGGTAGTATTGTTCTGTGATGAAGGAAAGTTACACAGTACGAGCTTACAATATTTGGCTTAGAAAAAGAAAATCATGTGAACCCTTCTTTAAGGAATCAACGCATTTAGTTTTTATTTTAGGGAACTTGGTGGGAACTGTGGACTATAGGACGCATTGATACAAGAAAACATGGAGTGGCTAGGAAAGAGTGGTGCTTCGTTAATGGGGACATAATTCGTCTTTACGTATGCATGCATGAGTTCACCAGTTTCAGGAAAAAAAAAAAAAAAAAAAGAAGCCAGAGGCCAGAGCTTGTATCTTAAATCTGGTTTAGAATATGGAACTCCGGTGTGTGTGGACTGGCGCTTAAACAACCATTCTCTCGATATGGGGGGTATTGGGAGAGTGTGTGTTTTGAGTCAATGGAATCGCACCCGTTTTCTAAATTTCAACATGTGTTTTTTTTAAATAAGCAATTTCACGACACCAACTTCTTACTCTAGAATAGTTGCTATATTAATTTTCATTACAAGCATTGTTGGGAGATTTCTGCAGATTCATGTAGTGAGTTTGATGGTGAGGACTGTACATAAAGGGGGATTTGAAGGGGGAAGGAGACGCAGAGTTCGAGATGTGTGTTTACGTATGGCATGGCAGTTGAATTTGGAGATTAGTAGGGAGAACGCGAATTGTTTAACAATCAACGTTTCTTATTTTCAATAAATTATGAATAGTAGAAGCATCGCAAATGTCGTTGTAGTATAGTGGTGAGTATTCCCGCCTGTCACGCGGGCGACCCGGGTTCGATCCCCGGCAACGGCGCTCTCTCTCGTTTTGTCAACAGCCATATCTTGTCCCACCATCATCTCTCTCATTTTTCGAGTTCCGAGGAAAACGCACGAGCTCTTTGGTAGAGTAAAAAAATAATACTTTATCTAAATTCTAAAGTCATAAACCAACGCCGCCGGTTACCCCAACAACGAAGATCTTCTTTTCATAATTGTTAAATAATTTAATAATTGAAATACTTATATATATATATATATATATATTCATTTTTATAATCTTAAAAGATAGTAAAACTTTAAATACTTAAAATGTATACATATATATTTAAGTTACTAATTGTTTTTAATGAAATTAAGTCAGTTGGATTTTTTTAAAACACGGTTTACTCACTCACCTTTTTTGTATCGATATTTTAAATAGAAAGACATTTATATCTTATAAGTATTGTAAATGATACTTATATCATATTTTATGATATGAATCATATATGTATTTTTAATTTTTTTTAAAAGATTCTAAAATAATTTAAATTTTATAAGAAAATTTAATTTTTTTTCATCTTTTAGATATTTTAATAATAATGCTTTTAAAATACATATTTAAAACTCAAATATTTTTACATTTTTAATGGTTGACATATTAATCTAGTGAATATATACATAAATTATATATAAATATTTTTCACACCTGTATCCTAAAATTTTAAAATATACCATATCCAACATATCATATTGTATTGTACTCAATTCTTTTAGCGCATACTCCACCCCAATAGACAATTTTTTTTAGGAAAAAAAATGTGACGGGGAGGGAAAGTAACATAGATGCCTCCGGGGGCTTCATTTCGGTGAGGGGCACGACCTGATACACATGAAAACACAAGGATTCAGTCTAATGCCATTTACAATACAAAGGAACATTGCATTTCCTCCTCGTACCAGAACAATGTTTCAAAATTAGAAGTCAAATAGTCAATGTCCTGTCCCTCTCCAATCTTGACATGAAAATCGCAGGAATTTGGGACGCCTAGTCTAATTCAGTCACTCAATAGTTTCGATGGTTTTGGAACTGTACATTAAAGAAAAAAAAACCGGAAGAATCCTCTAACCTTAAACCCAGAATTTCTTGTATGTAAGTCCCCCATGTTCACTTCGACTTCCTGTAAATTTATACAAGGATAGCTTGTTTCGGACTGTTTTTAAGGGACCTGATCTGTTCTCATGCCTAACTGGTGACGAGATCTCACCAACAAGGAAGCTTGAAGTTGGAAACGGTCTGTTTTCCACTTCAAGAGGACCAGAACTGTATTCCATTGTGACGAAGGAAGATGCTTGCCCATAAGTTAATCGTGGAGTTGCTCCTCCCGCATTCCACCAACTGCTTTCAGAAGGGGCAAGATCAACTCTAAAATCAGATCCGTGAGTAGAAGAATCCCTCTGACTAGAGTAATCCTCACAAGTCTCATCTGCAACATTGTATACCAACTTTAGAGCCTGAACAACTTCACCCATAAAAGGTCTCTGAGTGACCTCTAGGTGGACACAGATTGAAGCGATGGCAGCCACCTTTGCCATGTCATCAAAGTTATAAGTTCCAGCCAAAGACGGATCTACTAGCTGTTCTAGACCTTCCCTGCTCGTCAAGAGTGGTCGTGCCCAGGTTACAAGGTTCTCCTGTCCAGGAGGTTGAGACATGTCTACTGGTTTTCTGCCTGTAAGAAGTTCAAGCAGCACCACACCATAACTATATACATCACTCTTAACAAGTAAATGGCCTGTCATTGCATACTCTGGAGCAACATAACTGCAAAGTTGAAAGTAAGGAAATAACATCAAGCTAAAAGGTTTGGAAGTTGAATATATTAAGAACTTATTTTTGCTAACTATTCTCTCTCTCGATAACTGAAACTTTTTAAGAGAAAAAGATGAAAGTGATTGGCCTTGAGTCATTTTCATATTGGTCTCTATCAAGGTTACTTTGTAAGAAACCTTGTGTTAGGTATACAAATATCCAAGATGCTTTTAGGCATAGTATGTCTCCCACTTTACAAGCATCTTGTGCTGCCCAAATAGATGTAGGGATCTGACATCGCCGGACATTTAGCTTTGTTATTACTCAATATCTTTCAATTACTATCCGGCCCAAAAAAAAAAAACTTTCAATTATGTCAAACATGGGACACAAGAACTTTAATAACTTGGTATTTTATACCCAGGCAACCAATATCCAGGGAGCACAAGACATTTGAGTAATTAACAGCTCTGAAATGACAGTCTCAACATAGTTCTCATGATGCGTCACTGTGCATGAGAGGCATGCTTTGCTGTTATCAGAAATTTTAACATTTGTTAATTGAAACATAAATCTGAAGTGAGCACTATTATGCAGTAACATTGATACATGGGTTAACGTCAGCAAGTAGAACGTGATCCATCACCTCAAAACATTTGTAAGGTATTGAAGAATAACTGTATAGTTCCGGCTCTCATCAAGGTTTTGAAAAATTGCAATCAAATGCCACAAACAAGTGCATTACACTCACCCAAAAGTTCCCATGACCCGTGTCGAAATATGGTTACTTCCTTCAGTTGCTTCTCTTGCCATCCCAAAATCAGAAACCTTGGGTGTAAAGTCATCTTCTAGTAACACATTACTAGCTTTAAAGTCACGATGAATTACACGAGGATTAGAATCCTCATGAAGATAGGCCAACCCTCTCGCAGCTCCAATGGCAATTTTCATCCGTGCTTCCCAGTCTAGAAGTCCATTTTCCTTGTCAACACCTGAAGAATCAATAACAAGCAATTGCAAATCATCCAATTTAACAAAAGCCGGGGAAATAAAAAATTTAATGATGCATATAAATTGAGGAAGCAAATGCATGTCCAAAGCTTAAGTAGATATGATACCATGCAAATGAGATTCAACACTGCCATTGGGAACAAGCTCATATACCAAGCAACGCCTACGCCCTTCAATGCAAATGCCAATGAGTTTCACAAGGTTACAGTGATGCAAGCGGCTTAGCATCTCAACTTCCACAATAAATTCAGAGTCACCATTATGAGTATCCCTTGTTAGCAGCTTAACTGCAACCTTAGTTCCATCTTCCAAAGTCCCACTATAAACACGTCCAAATCCTCCTTCTCCTAAAACTCTCTTCGAACAGAACTTATCTGTTGCTTTTTCAAGCTCAGAAAGTGCAAATGTTCTAGCAGAGAGAATAGAAGTAGCCATAGTGGATATAAGTAATTCTGACATCGAGCTTGTAATAATGCTTGACAACATAAACCCTGTGCCAACATCACATGCATCAGACATCTACAATTACTTCAGGTTTTCGACTACGTGGCTAATAGAATAATATAGATAGACAAATAATCATGAAAATTCAATAAAAAAACATACAAGGCTGATACCCATAAAAGCAACAAGACATGCATCCCACTCATCACACAAGTACATACAACTTGTGTGAGAGATTGTTCACATATCTACCCTAGTTTGAGTTGCACCTGTGTATCATGTCAATAACACCAGAGGCATTGCAACTCATTTATCTTGTTGGTCCTGCATATAACAATGCTAGTTCATACTGGGGAAACAGATCAGATTTACAGCCGTTGTATGAAGTGAAGGGCACAAATCATCATGGAGCCAGCATGAAAATCAATAAACTTGAAAACCTGATAGATATGTGGCTCAACCTAACATCAATCACGTCAGGGTAACCTCCAACACATTGTAAGTTTACAGGCTCAACACATTACAACTTCACTCTCCAAGGTAAGCAAAACTAAAAAAGAACACCACACTAAACAAATAATCTTTTGTACAAGGTATTAAAAACTGGATTGGACATTGAACTGGTCAAGACACTGATTCAAGGTTCAAAGGTTCAGCTGTGGTTCAATTGGAATTAAACTGGTAGTAATAAAATTAATAATTTTTATAATTTTATATGTTATATACTACATAAAATTTTAAAAAATATTATTAATAAATTTCATAAACTAATATTAAAATGTAAACAAGTTAATATTTATCTTTAATCATATTTTGAATTCAAAATAGTCAATCAATATTCTATTTTCACATTATTTCTTAAGTAAATTTATTATTATTAATAATTATGTATCATAATAATGCTTATACAATATTATAATATAGAAAGAAAAAATTTATACAAAAATAATGTTATTTTATCTTAAAAACTTCAAAAAACAAATTAAAAATTAAAAAAAAAATCCGACCAGTTCTCAACTAGTTCATTACTGATTCATAACAAGTTTTCCACCGGTTCTCATTGGTTCCGAGATTGTCCGGTTTTGCTCTACCTCTGGACTAGACCTGGCACCAGTTCCTAGTTCAACCTGTTGAACTGGCCGATTCAGTCCAATCCAGTTTTTTATACTTTGCTTTAGTAAATGGCAAGGAAAGGTTTTTAAATTATAGGAAAAAAAAACTGCCAAAAGAAGATAATATCAATCCGAGGCAATCTATAGACAAATTTACAATTGAGTATCATTAACAATAAGATGTTATCTATCAAAACAAGTTCTTTCACATCTATTGAAGCATCACTAAAAATGGGCCAATAGGAATCAAAACTTGTACCAGATCTCTTATTTATAGACGATTTGAATGCAGGACCAATAGCACTTGATGATCTTCTAATCTTCCTCCATTTTAAAAAGACGAAAAAAGCTCCAACAAAAACCAACAATAGTACAAAGAAAGACAAAGCAATGATGGTTATGGTTCTAAAATTCATTTTCTGGCTCCTGTTCGTGAAGATAGCAGTGAATGGAAGTCTACCAGCATTTCCACCGGGGTCCGTCTCTGTGTTACTCCCAACTGGCGGTGGTGATGGGATCCCTGATACCAATTGCATCAGTCTTAACTCTTAACCGAAAACACAGCCAAAGTAAAGTCAATTGTTACTCGGAGTATAAGAAAAACAACATAACTACCTGGATAATTAATGTACACAACTTCATAGTCACCAAAAAGGCTTCTATTTAGAGGAACTTTCTGTTGCCAAAACCTCTCATACATTAGAAATGCAGTAGTATTGTCAAATTTCTCTCCCATTGGAACCAAGTAAATATCAACTACAGTTCTTTCTTGATTTTGACTGTCAGCACTGGCACCCGTTATCTTCACCTGGCTCTGTTTCAAATATGTACCAGATGCAACTTCAATTGCTAACTCATTTATCGCTGGAAAAACTGCATAAAGAGCTACATCCAGTATGAGTCTGACTTTCATGGGAAATACACAGCCACAAGAACCCATGGGAGCTGCCGTGAGGGGCTCCATACAGGTTTGGCCGCAATCTGCCAGAGATTCACAATGAAAATCAATATATGCTGAGACAGTTAGAGGAAGGTCGAAAAGATCCTAGGTAAAAGAAATCCATATACAAACAAGAAAAAGTGTCTGATATTTCATCCGAGGAAGGGAGTTAAATCATATAGGGTTTTAGAGGTAAAATTGCTGCCTCTTGAACACAAGAAATCAGCAATGGTCAAAGTGCAATAAGTTCCCAGATTCATATGAAATAATGGGCTTCAGGAAAGGAAAGAATTCACGCAGATCAGATTGCAAAAGATATCAGAGATAGTGGAAATAACAGAGAGGGTCAGTGTTAGGGATAATTTGCCTTTTTAACAAAATCCATGTCATCCAATCAGGGAAGTTACAATTTTGACATTATAAAAAATTTAAAAGTTAAACAAGGTTTTGGATATTCTGATAGAACATATATAGAAGAAATTCCTAAATGTATATTCTTCACGGATGATATAATGAGAATAAGATGGAATATGCACACTTTGGAATTAAAAGGTTTCTACTTGAGTAGGAGTAGGACGGAATATATGCATTCCAAATTTAACAAAATACTAGTTAGAAATGATTCAGAGGTAAAAATTGAAGAGCAAACCATTCCAAAAGTGTCAAAGTTCATATTTTTGAGGTTGATTTTATAGAGTGATGGTGAAATTGATGGGAATATTATGCATACGATACAAGTTGAGTAGTTAAAGTGGAGAAAGAGTTTCAAGAGTTATTTGTGACTGCAAAATATCTGCTAAACTTAAAGGAAAATTTTATTGAACTGCTATAAAGCCAGCGATATTATATGGCCATGAATATTGGGCTTTGAAAAAGTAACAAGACAATAAGATAAGAGTAGCAAAGATGAAAATATTGAAATGGAAGTATGATTATACAAGAATGGATAACACACAAAATGATTGTATGCGTAGAAAAGTCAAAGCAGCACCTATCAAAAAGAAAATGGTGGAAAATCATTTAAAGTGATTTAGACATGTAGAAAGAAGAAGATAAGAGGAGCCAGTGATGAGAGTTGATCAAATGACTTGGAGCTTTATCAAAAGGCGTAGAAGAAGACCAAGAAGAATACTGAGGGAGATTATAAGGCAAGACCTCTTGATAAATGATTTATTCGAAGAGATGACGTTTGATAGAGTCCACTGGCATCGTTAGTTCATGTATCTGACCTTACTTAGTGAGATAAGACTAATGTTATTATTGTTGTTGTATTTCTACCAAAAAAAGATACAAGTTATGTGGAGCAGGAAGTAATTTTTCTAGAATGACAGGCATCTAGAATGAACATCCAGAGGCAAATATTATTTAAAATGAATAGAATTTTTTGCCCACATAATCTTAATCTTAATCTAAGGCATCAAACTAATTAGGTTTGATACCATCTTCACAATGCCATTTTTCACAATGTCAATTTATAAGTCTATAACAGCAAATAACAGCATTCCATTAGAAAAGGAAGAAAAATATTCAATCTGTCACTCATTAGTATAGACAAAATTACTCAAGCAAAAAAATAAAAAAGCATAAAATTTTCATTTAGGTCACAAAAAATCAACTCATGATTCCCTCAATCAACTTATAGACCGAATAGAGATGCAGATAAATCATATCAAGAAAAAGAGACCGACATCAAAACCGAAGGACTACAAGTTATTGAGATATAATAACCCCTCCTGATCGTGTTAAAAAGCAGAACATGAGAAGAATGTCTTATTCATAGAAATTACCTTGGCCTTTAGAAGGGGGTGGAGCAACGTAAGGTCTTTCAATATGATGATGATGATGATAACGATGTCTTAGTCTTGGAATCATTCTAGGACCTATGATATGTGGACATAATCCTTGAGCTTGTAGAAAATATTAAGTACAATAGCAATTTGTTGAATATTAAAATATACCTTGATCAGATGGAGATGGCCCAGGTGCAGAAGATGGTTCCATTGAAGAATTAACTAACCATGGCTTGGCTGGTTCTGGTGAAACAAATGACACACTGATAGAAAATGACTTCACTGCAGGTAAAAGATATTTTATGTCATTTATGATGCCATCATATGTTAAGGGAGAGAGAGAGAGAGAGAAAGAAGAAGAGGAGATAGAAACTAAATCAACGATTACGAATATTATTCAAAGCAGACTACTTCACATTTCCTAATATAAATAATAGTTAATTACTAACCACTAACTAATCATTAGTTATAATGTTCATTAATACCTTTCATATACTCATATGCCTAACATCACATGTCACATTTATCAAATATATCTGAAGAGAAGACCTCAAAAAGAATCTCTTAAAAAATTTTAAACAAAATTAGAATTATTATTTTCATCATTGCAAAAAGTGCAGTCCAAATATGGATTGGAGCCCTACAAAAAAATTCATAGAACAAACATACAGAAACAGAACATTGATTGATTAAAAATACCCTATCAGAGAATAGAACTTAGTTTTGACAGTTCCGTCAATGTCGTGGGAGAAGTGATACAACACCACCAGTGAATACTTATTTTAGGAGGAGGCCATGCATCAAGACAAGTGTTAGCTCTGGAGATACAGGTCAATGACGTGGGAGAAGAGATACACACCATCTATGAAGACTTATTTTAGGAGGAGGCCATGTGTCAAGACAAGCGTTAGCTCTGAGATATAGCTCAGCCATGTGATATTCATGAGCAAATGCAGATGCTGTATAGCAAGGATCTTGGGAGTAATGGAACTAAGTGGATTACATTTAATTATTTTATTTTTGTTAGATATGATTTCATTTGATTCAGTATTTTCCTTCTGTTACAATAAAGTGGGATACTTTTATTATAAATAGTCCTGAATTCTAATCCTTTAGTCATCGAATCATTCAGTATTTATTGTGAACGGGAGTCAGTCCACTGCATATGGACATTTGTGGTTGAAATAATGTTTTGTGAGATCCTTGCATATACTCTTTTCAACCTCTTTTCTCTGTTATTATTCCTAATTTCTTATGTTGATTCTTAATTTCTTTCTGACTTGCTTGAGTTATTATCAAGAAGCTGCTAGTGGTGGGTTAATAGGGGATCAACAGAGTAATTTTGTTAAGGGTTTCATGAAGGAACTCAGAAAGATGTCTAGCACCAGAGCTGAATTGTGTGGAATTCTTGAAGGTCTCAAAATCTTCTGGAAGAATGAGTTCATAATGTGGTGGTTGCTAGTAAGAGGCTGTGAATATGATTAAAAGAATTAATATTGCGAGAAGCACGATGGAGGATTTAACTGAGCAAATCAAACAATTTCATATCAAGGATTGGAAAATAACTTTGGATTATGTCTATCAAGAGGCCGATGAATGTGTACTACCTCACGAGATGAGTGTGCATTCTTGACATTAACTTTTTGTTATTCAATGATCCTCCCACACAATGTAGGTTGTGGATCAATTTGGACAAGCAGAATAACTAGTGTACTCTCTTTTGTATGGTTGTATCATAGCCTATTCATTCAGGGGAAAAAAAGTAAGATCCAATTATACTGGGCAATTTTGTCCCACGGTGGGCAAATATGGAAAAAATTACAAACAACAATCTACACGGATGATCCACTATCCCTGCCTTCTAAACATTTAAAGATGCAGGCTGTCAGGCATATTGGATTAGGACGCGCTACAAAATAGCTTACAGGATAAAGCAATTAAATAGTGTTTATCCAAGACTGCCTAAAATGACTAAACTCCAATGTTTGGCACAGCACTTTCAAGAACTTAACTTTTATTTCGAAATTTGTTTGTTAAGCCGACTGCCAAGTAGTACAAGAACCTCTTGCTATCCTGCCTATCCTCTCATAGATTACCTTTTAGTAGAGGTCCAATCTCAATGTAACCCCCAAAATTTTTCAAGCTATTGTCAAAGAACTGTCAAATCGTTGTTTACAAATTTATTCAGGAAAAGGAAAATCATAACCATCCTAACAGACTTTGAACAAAAACGAACCGCACTCAGTATGTGACGATAGTAGTCATATATGATATAACTAGCACCACCTAAGCATTTCCAAAATGCAAGAAGCCAAACACCAAACAAATACGAGGCCAGAAATAATTTTGCAGCTAACAGGTAAGTAAAAAGGTGCAGTAAACCAAAGGGAACGGAAGAAGCGACTACCTGAGCACGAGGGAAGCAAATTAATAAGGGAAAGAAGGAAGATAATCAAAGTCGGCATTTTCTTCTCCCGCCGACACAGAATTCACAAAAACCATCGTCGGAAACGTAGAACAGCCTGGAACTCTGTAACCATGCCGTGGAGTACCCTGACTCCTAAAATTTCGGCAAAGCAGCCGCCAACAAGCATCCTCTGCATGGCAGCATTGCAAGCTGCGAGGAATAAACAAGAAAGCTAGAAAGCGAGGTAAGAGGGAGCAGTGACGGAGTAAACCACTAGAATTCAGAAGACAACGACAATGCGTGCGGGTTGGGTTCTAGATCCAAAAATTGCGAGAGACGATATGAGTTCGCTTTCGGTGCTTATTGCATAAGCATTTTGTCCGATGGAGATTTGATTATATTTTTTATTATATCTTTATTATATTTTTATTTTATTAGATATAAAATTTAAAATAAATATAATTTTATAATTATTACTTTATTAAAAAAATTAAAATAAAAAATTATAAATCTCTACTATCAAATTTAAAATTGAACAGTTAATATCCACAAAACATAATGAGCATTGGGTGCTCATAGGATTCGAGATGATATAGGCAACAAAATGGATATGGAAAACACGCCTACAAAAAATGAACTGGTAAGCGAGACACGCAGAAAGCGAGCATGAAGAGAGACAAAATTGGAGGACTGGAGGAAATCTTCAGGGAATGGAGCAACCGTGCAAGCAACAGACAGTGAAAGCGAGGAAGTAAAGGAGAGGGAGAAAGGACGGGTGTCAGGGCCTTTATTACAGGGATGATGCTGGCACTGCAGTCCAACGCGCTGTGTCCGGGAAGCGCGAGTGAAACTGATTCATGAAACGACAAATAGTTGGCCGTTTTGACGTCGGCATTGAGAACCTGAAACGCCCTTTTCTTTCCTGTTTTTTTTTAATTTTTGGTTGAGACAAAATTAGATGTCAAATTTCATTTTTCACGTGGTAAAGTACATGCGGTTTGGTTTCTTGAGTGAATATATTCTTTTCTTCCCCAAAAATAAAAGTACATGTGGTTTGGTCAAAATAGTCTGGAAGGACGGAATTTCTTATCTAAATATTTGTGTTGGTCTGTTTGAGAGTGATTTGCGGATTAATATATAGGATTATTCTTGATATTCTGTAAAGGATTTGAATCGTCGTCTTTTTTTTTTTGGAGGATTTACAAAATATCATTTTGTGGAATGTATATATTTGTAAATATAGTTGGAATTGATATGCAATTGAAAATTGATAAACCAGTGATGAAGTGCGACTTATCAGAAATGTGACCTCTCTAATGGATGTTGTTGCCTTTTTTATTGTGTGCTCGTATTACACGTATTATTTTTTTTTTCTTAAGTCTGAGATGTTGTTACTTCTTCGATTGTGTGCGCACATATTAGAAATATTGTGTATTTTATAAAAAGAAAAAAAGAAATATTGTGTATTGACGACAGTTGACTGTGATATGTTTTGATTATACTTGATTAGATATGTTTTCTTAAGCTTGTATGAGAATCTTGTCGGGGATTGTGATTTTGCATTAAAAGAGTATAATTAGCCAAAAATGAAATGGATTTCCCAGATATCAAGCATAACTTTGATAAGTAACTTAAGAACCATTAACACTAGGAAAAACAAAGAAAAGAAAACACTTTTGAAGTCTAAATCACAAAAAAAGAAAAATCAATTTTGTAACTCCAGTTCTTCAGTTACATAGTGTAATTGCAGTCTAACTTTTCTCAGAAAATCTAATTAAATTCAAGAAGTACACCAAGGGAAACCCTCACAACAAATTAAAAATCTATCATTTGGGGATCATGCCTTTTATACTTGTCATAGCACTGCCCCACTTGCTCAAGGTCTACAAGTTCAGTGTAACAATCAACAATTGCCCCATAACCTTCAGTGTTTCCAAAGTCCTCTCCTTCTCTTTCAAACATGGCCAGCACCATGGAATGGTATTTAATTGCTTCTCCGTACTTTCCCTGTCTTTGCAATGAGGCTCCTATGAAAAGCAAATATGTAAGCAAAAGGGTGTGTTATCATAACTACTTGCTAACCTTGACTTTAAAACTAGGGCTCTTGAATGCAAGTTGCACTCTGAAACGTAATAGTACATTAACTTCTTTAAACAACACCTTGCTCTATTTCTTTTTTCAAAGCATTTCTTCCTGAGCATTTTCCATAAAGGGACTCCAATTCATCCTTGTTGGCTTCAGCAACTTGAGTCACATTCTTTGATTGAATTAAGCCAAAGTTATTTGGTACTATTCTAAATTTTATTGAATATCAACTTTAAAATCAAGAAATCATAGTGATTAAATAGAAGATATAAGAAGTCACATGCCTAGATTTAATCATACTCATATCTTTGATATACTCTAAAGTACACACACACACACACACACACTCAGACACACATCTAGTTTTAGCTGATTTGTGATTGGCTTTATTTGGTTTGTCCCTTGTTTGTTCCTTAAACCCATTTGCTTGCTTTTGTTTTGTCGGGAGGATAACAAATTGCATACTCACCTAATAACTCATAAATTTCCATCATATTCACTTCACGAAGCATATCTAAAGTATGATTTATACACACATACCCAAATAAATATATGGTGATACCAAATCAACGTCTACCATGCTTAATCTTGACTTATTAAGAAGGTAGCATGCTTTTGAAACATTATTTATAGGCTTTTTAGCCCCAAAACTCAAAGCAGCTATACTACAATATAAGAATTTCATAAAATGCCAGCCAAAACTAATTTATACATCTCATATATAAGGTTTAACTGCTATGTTCTTGTAGTTCAGATGCTTCACTCTTTGCATTTTGTAGTTATTATTGTTTATAAAAGAATTGGATGAATCCATATTTCCAAAGATAACTATTTTGCAGAACCTATCTATTATAATTTTATAAAACCAATGCAGCTAAGCAATAAATCTCTACTTTTCAACATTCTCCATCATGACACCTTTAACTTCTAAAGCCTGAGCTTTCACCTCCGCAAGCTTGTTTATCTCTTTAGGATCTTCAACACATATGTTTCTTTTATTGGAGATTGTGCTCTAGATCAATCATTGTATTATGAATATTGTACTTCATTATGAAAAAAAAAAGAATGTGCTTTCTTTTTATTACATTATTATATTATTTGTATGTTTTTCTTTATAATAATATTCTTGGATAAATCATTTTATCCTAAATATCTCTAATCAATCATCTTTGTGAGAATAATGATGAACTAAGACTAGTATGATTTTGATTAATAATTATAAGTTAATTATATATGAAGATATAAATCAAAATCATAAGCACCTGTTAGGGAATAGGCACTGGATCGACCCATCATGAGATACCTGTATAGATCAAGTCATAAGCTTATCTCATATATATACATAATCGTGCCACTGAGCCCTTAGACCTGAAATCACCATAGCTTCTTACATGGGAACACTATACTTTGGCATAGTCAAAAGTCACATTTAATCGAGAGATTATAAATGTTATGATCGGGTATAGTGGAATTCATGTAGAGGAAGATGAATGGTTAAAATGGAATTTGTCCCTCTAATTAATTGAGAAATATATCTGAACCCCTCGATGACTCGATAAGGGAGACTGAGAAATGCATGGTCGTACTCGAATGAAAGAGTTTCCATTTGTTCTATCAATCTGCTCGGAGATTGAGAAAGTAATGGTCAAGTAAGATGAGGATGACGTTTCCATGCCTCATACTTGACCTATATATCATGAGGCAAAAAGAATGTGATAAGGTTATATGATAAGTTGCATCGGATCACCGATCTCACATAATTTGAGTAGTCACAATGTATTGCTAGAGGTCACTTATGACTTGTGGATCCAATAGTGTCATTGGCCTATTACCAACATCATATAGTCCTGCAGGGTCGTACACAAAAATGGACCAACTCGAGTTAGAATGTCCAGATTTATTGAATATAATATATGTCTAGATTCAATGAATTTAACGTTCAATTTAGGGTGTATGAATTTTATAAATATATATATATGTGATATATATATATTATAAAATTTGAAATATATATATTTGATATATTAAATATTTTGAAATGTATATATATAGTTTAAATTAATTTAAATTTAAATTAATTAGTTTTAAATTTAATTCTATGTGATAGATTTAAATTTAAACTAATGACATAATCTAAATTTGATTTAGATAATAAATTAAATTTAGATTTGATTATGGATATAGATTAGATAGTTAGTTTAAATTTAATCAATTAGATAGATTTAAATTTAAACTAATTTATTTATATAATATTTGATTTAATTTAAATATTTGATTTAAAATTAATCAAATAATAATTTAAATTTAAACTAATGACATATGATTCTGGATATAGATTAGATAGTTTAGATTTAATCTATTAGATAGATTTAAATTTAAATTAATCTATTTAATTAATATTTGATTTAGTTTAAATAATTAATTTAAATTAAACAAATATTAAACCCTACCTATATATTGATATAGATTAGAGTTATTAGATATAGAATTAAGAGGGAGTCTCCATCCACCATAAAGAGATAGTGGCCGCACACTTAGAGAGAAAAAGTGTACGGACACACAGAGAGAACGTATGGACATTTGTAAACAGAGGTGTTATCACGCTGTTCGAGTTGGACTCACCGTTCGTGTGGATACTGGTAGAGGAAATTGATCAGACTTGTCAGTTCCTAGGGTTTGAAACTGAAAAAAATGCTAAAGGGATGCACCAAAGGTAAAAATTATTTTCTACATATCAATCTAAACAACATTGATGAATCCATGAGAGGGAATTTGATAATGTAAAGATCACCTTATACCAGCCTGTAAATAGGACAAGTCCCTTGATATTTAATTTCTTAATTCTAAACAAAAGATCAATACCTAAACTCCTTATTAAGACTATTGGCCGTAGTTGTACCAGCTTTTCCACCACCATTTTTGGACACAAAATCATCCTTGACATGCTCTAAAAAAGCCTTGGGAACCTATTTGCCAATTGATTCATCTACAACAACACAATATGCCATAACACCCCAAAAGTCAGTCATCTGTCAACAAAATAACCACCTTAAAAAGTTTATGATAGCCTCTAACAAAATTGCAGACATAGTTGATTCTAAGATTGCAACTATAATACACAAAATTGTAGAAAATTCATTTAAAGGATAATCTCAACTCTTAAGTTGAAGCAAAAAGTTAAGAAGCATACATTGGTATATCGGCTCCTTCATTGACATATCAAAATGTTCTATTGCATGGGATTTCTATTATATTTGGCTTATTGTAAGAGGCCTAAGTTATCTATTAGCCAAACACATGGGTTCTAAAACTTCAGTATCATGGAAAAGAAAATGCAAATATTGTTTAGGATTGTAAATTATAAAAAAAAAATTTGTCTTCGACTTAGTTTTAAATTTTAGAATCTAGCTATAAAACCCAAACTTGCTTTTTCTATCCTTGTTAATAGGCATTATCATATGTCCATAAAGTGGTGTATTTATACTAACATACAGTTTAGTAGCATGTATGCCAAACGGTGAATCTAAAATTGGACATACCAAGCAAAGCCATGAACTAATGAATTATTAAGAACATCAGAGTTCAAAAATTAGCCATTATCATTAATGAAAAAATTTAGGGCTAACGACCGCATAATACTTACTAAAAAACAAAAAAAAAACATTTAGCACAAACTTCAACCCAATAACTAACAATTTATCATCAAAAGACAGTTCTCAAAATTCACTTCCACAAGCAAAAAAAATCAAAGATATTTATTTCTATCCATATAGATATGATTTTCACTTCCTATAACCAATAAAGATAATATACATGTACAAAGATAAATATATTTTACATTGTGATTGCTTTAGCCTTCTTCACTTTCCGTTTTTTGTGTATCCCATATGTTATTTGTCACAGTGCAATAGCCAAAATTTTGTATTTGACTTGATATTCTACCAAAATTCTACATTTTTACTAGAAAAATATAAGAATAAAAAATTAATTGGGTCATTGAATGCTGTGTTTAATTCATATTTTCATACAATAAGGTAAAAGGTTCGCCAGAAAAGCCATGAATCCTTCTTATTCATCCAAGCCAGTGACTGGAGGGGAAAAAAGCATGACTAAGATGCAAGTATCTATGGAGCATTAGGAGTACATTCTAATGCAATTGAATAGATAAAGTAAATGATAGGCTGTTAGATATTATTTCATACCAAGAAAAATATATATACAGCGCTTAACTCTTGGTCAAAATTCAAATTTTGAGACACTCTCACCATGATTTATTTCATTCCACCACCTCAAACCTACTAAAATACGCCAAAGTTATCAACAAAAAAGGCAGAGAGAATGTAAGATGCCAAGGTTATAGCTTGCCAGATACAAAAAGAGTTACTTCTATGAAGTCAATATGGTTCATTTAGAAAGTTATGCGAAGAACACACTTAATTAAACCTTGAATAGAACATGGAAGAAGCAAGTCTCTGGATTGGCATAGTTATCACCTATAGGCTGCACATGGAAGAAATTAAAATTAATCCCAATCCCATTCCTATTCTATCATCAAAGCCTCTAATCCCAAACCTCGGATACAAGAAAATGGTGATGTGTAAAAAGGAACTGAAATAGAACCAATACTTAAAAAGGCATAAAGGATTTTCAGAAAAGATACTATTTTAAATTTGTCCATAGTGCCTGAAAGGACTCCTCTTGATGCATCCATATCATTGCTTTGAATCAATACCACAAAATTACTACAGCAAAAAAAAAGAAATTCACAGATCAAACATCAAATAAGGCTTTAACTTTCAATAGTTGTAGCATACACACCATACAATTCAGCATATGGTTATGGTTATCCATCTCCTCATTTATATCCCTTGACAACTATTGCTATCATGACTATGAAGAAGTATCGGTCTAGTTACAATATATATATAGAGAGAGAGAGAGAAAGAAATCTCATCTAAAATTGAGAACAACGCCTCTTATTGAATCAGAGAATGAAATGTTATAAGTACCTCTAGTCAATAGAGGATAATAGGGAGGGAAACACAAAATTAAAACAAAGATTTGGAAAAAAATTCTTCATAGTAGACAAAATAACAAAACAAAAGTTATAAAAGGAAAACAAGATGGCTAAGATGGTCAATTATGGCAAGAAAGAAATCATTTCAGTAGATTGACTCGATCTTACAATCCATCTAGTGCTCTTTCATTGTCATGTTTATCAATTTCATGGGAAGAGTAAGAGGATGATGCTCTGATGCCACGATTGGAGAAATCGTAGGGCAAAAAAGATAAATTGAAAAATCGTAGGATAGATTCACAATCTAAAAATCCGCAGGGCAGATGAGATGAATTGAAATTTGTTGTGTCCTTTTACATGACACGTGCTGAGATGTCCTTAGGTTCTTCACAATCTACCTACACAATACCCTCACCACAAATGGACCGAGTTTCTTGTTGAGTATGTAGCTCTGAAGGATGTTGATGTTCCCCGTTGTCCATTTTCTATAATAAACCCGAATGAAACACAACAAAGCATGAGTAAAATAACAACCCATCACTAGAATATGAAGACAGAAAGTATAATAAACAAAATTTTTGACAACCATACATTGATAAATCATAATGCATAATAGAGATGTAGAAGCAAGATGTAGAAGTAGAGATGATGTGAGATGGGAAGAAATGAAAGTGATTGAATTTCATAAAATCCTCTGTGTCCTTTAGATTCTCTGCATCCTATAAATATACGAAGTCCATGAGTAAGAAATTGAATAAAGGAATTTGAACAAATTAACACAATGAACATTGAGAATGTGAGGAATAAATTCATTGAAATAAATTCAAACCAATAAACTCTCATATAGCTTTGACCTTTAATAGAAGGAGGAAAGGAGATACCCATCATTACTTGCTTCAATGCTGCTCTTAGCATTAAAAAACCTTGCAGATGCAAGCCACTTTTGGAAAGGAAAAAAGATGTAAATTTGATTTTGACTTATTTGTAAAAGTATCTAATTTGAAATTTAAAATTAATTTGTAAAATTATATTTGCACCAATCCAACTCCATCTTTTAAATCATCCTTTAACTGCAGCATAGGAAAATGGTACAGCTTAGAAGGAATGAATAAGTTTGGGAAAATAATACAGTTGTGCTCAAATAATTAATTATTTTGGGCAATTGATTCTTAAACTACTTTACTCCCGCCATTAAAAATGCTTTTGTTTAAAATGAATAAAAAAAGAAGATGTAGCCTAAATTAGAGGTTTTAAGATAGTACGGAGCCCAAGATTAAACTGTTTAAGCCACTCTTATGAACAAAGCAACTTATTCTATTACTAATATTTTATAATAGATGCACAAATAATTTACCAACCTTGAACATAGTAACAATATATCCTTTTGTGACATATAAAAAAATTACAATTCAACAAACAAAATTTTAGTATTAACATCAATAGGGATGATTGCAACAACCTATTCTTGAACCCTGGATTCATGAAAAAGCAATTTGAAGCCCTTGAGATTTAGATTCCTAACATGGGGACAATGAAGAAGAAGAAACTTAGAGGAGGAGTAGGAGAAGTCTTGACGCCCATAGAAATCTCAATGTCTCATGTCCTCGTATCCACGACGGGTGCGATTAAGTTTGAATGACAAAAAGTTCTTGAGATTGAGTTTTAAGACACAATCTGAAGAAAGGGCTAAGTGAAATGAGGGAGGGTATTTAGTAACTTAATTTTTATTTTTTTGTCACTAAAGGACCAATGGGATTTAATTGTAGTTATTTAAGATTTTGGAATTTTATAATAATTATTTTAGGATTTTGTCCCTTTTCTATGATTTTTCCAAAAAAATAATGAGAAAAGATGAGTAAAAGTTTTATGATATAATTTTCTTATAACTTTATAAAAGTTTTAAATTTCCAAATTGTCTTTAAAATTTCTCTCATTTTTTTCCTTCCAATTAAACTTATTTGCAGTTAATTCCCCCCTTAAGTAGTCATGCATTATGATGGGAATGCCCAATTCTTGGGCAAATACAATTCTTTTGATCATTTCTTCGCATGTACCTATAGTAGAATTCAAGTAATGCCCATTGATTTCACCTGTTTCAGCCTATACTTTATAAATTACTTTGGCAAAGAATAAGAAATGATTTCTCCAACGGATAAATGGTTGGGAGTTCACATTCTCATTATCATTGGTATAATCAAGTTCATGGGGAGACGTTCATAAACTGCTCTATCATAATTCTTAGCAGACCCCAATTTATGTTTAATAGTACATCCCAATAGGAGATGATCGTATTTGTTCAACTTATCTCTCAACTTGGATAACAAGGAATCTTTCCCTTCCCTCTATTTTATCTTTCCCCATTCTTCCATTAAACTAAACACTCCATGAATCATTAGCCAGAGAAAAAAAACCATAAATCATACCCCATCGTAGATCCTGTCTTTTATATATTGAAAATTTTGGGAATATTTTTTTGGTCCTATTTATAAGAAATAAAGTTCCTTTATCTTATATACTCTCTCAATTTCTTTTTATCTATCACATTTTGAGAAAATTTTTGTTTTTCTTTATCTATCATTTTAAAATTTAAAGATAACATTAATTACTATTCTTCTACTTATACTCTCATATGCTATTTTAAAAGTAAAAAAATAATATTATTTTATTTATTTATTTATTTCTACAGAAACATATTGGTAAATTTAAAAAAAAATTTAATATATTAATTCTATTTCTTAGTCTACATGATAAATCCTTAAACAATATTTAAAAAGAAACGGGGGTAGGACATTTATTGAATTATTCTTTTCATACCATTCATTCATAGGAAAAATTACTTGTACGAGGTAGTCATTATTTCCCATGTCTAAGAGGGGAGTGTAGGTTATTAATGACACTAAACTAATTTACTCTCTTCATTTCTTTTTACATGACGTATACTGTTTTGGTATAAAGATTAAAAAATATAATTAATGTATTAAAATTTATTTTAAATTTTTTAATATGATATTCAATAAATAAATACTTCCTTCATTTCTTAATATTTTCTCTAGTTTAAAATGTAATTTTTTTTTGACTAATTGTATACGAACTAAAAAAATATAGTTTTACTCATTAAATTTATTAAAAAATACATTATTTTTTAATAGTACCCCTATTTGATAAATTATATTTAAAATTTTTTATCACTCTTATATTTAATTGTAGATAAGGGTAAAATAGGAAAAAAACATTTAATATTATAGAAATTACCAAATAGAACTTATATTTTGGATAAATTTTTTTTAAACATAACTCATATTTTGATCTAGAGGAAATATAAGGGATAAAAGATAAAATCACACAGACCAAAGAAAGTAATAAGTTTGTCTACAATATAAAATAATTTCCAAAAATACCCTCATTTAATGTTAATAACCTTTTATATCATGCAATTAATACCAAGGAACTATATTAGAAAAATATCATCTTAATTAGGGGTATTTTTAGAAAAAAATTATTAAATAAATCAGATAAATCTCATATCCCTTATATTTTAAAATATGAAAACTCTTCAAATTGTCTCTTATGTTAAAGAACGAAGGAAATAGATAAAAAAGCGCAATTAATATTATTTTCTTACTTTTATAATAATAGATAAATGTGTAACAGGAAAAATAGTAATTAATGTTGTTTTGGAATTTAAAAGGGACAAATAAATAGAAATAAAAATTTTCTTAAAAAATACTCCCTTCGGTTCGTATTATAGGGTGTTTTGTATGATAAATTTCTAGTTCAAAATATAGAGGGTTGAATATTTTTTTTCTTATTTTACCCCTATCTTTAATTCTCTCTTACTCTTCATTTATAACCCTATAATAATAATAGAATGAGGTATTTAATGATGTTAAAATGAAAAATATTGATATTTTTTGTATTTATTTTAGGTGAAAAATAATTTTCCTAATATACATCTAATTGATACAAAATATTTTATAATATAGATTGGAGGGAGTAATAGTTAAAAAGAAACGGAAGGAATAAATTGTTTTTTTTAATCTTAATAAAATATTTCCTCTATCCCTTAAGATAAGGGATAAGAGACAAAATTACACAGATTACGGAAAGCAATAAATTTGCTTGGAATATAAAGTAATTTTTAAAAATATCCTCATTTAATGTTAATAACTCTTTCATCATGTAATTAATGCAAATGAATTATATTGAAAACATACCATCTTAATTAGAAGTATTTTTGGAAAAAGTTATTAGATATACCAGATAAACCCTATGTGTCTCTTATATTTTGAAATACGGAAACTCTCACAATTGTCCCTTATATCATCGGAGGGAGTAATTATTTATTTTTTATAAAATGGAAATGAGTTAATATTTATTACTGTATCATTAATCACATCTTAATTAAAATTAGTTTAATATTTAAATGTAATAAATAATGGCTCTAATCCAATCCAAATATTAAGTGCTTGTTTGATTTGCATTTTACAAATTAAATTGTACTTTTTAATCATTATTTTTTTTTATTCAAACAACTTTTTAATAAATTTTTTTATTTTTATCTAAAATTTATTTTTATAAATTATAATTATTTTAAAAGTACTTTTATAAAAAGGTAAAGCAAAACACTAAATGATTCAGACAAGACGATGCTACTCTTGCCTGGCAGCCCGACCTTGGCGGTGGCGGTGGATCCAAAACGACTTTGCTTACGTGTACTAAAAACCCGACCCGGCTAAAAAAACTGCCGTTCACAGAGAAGTGAGGCTACAAATAAAAGAGGAAACCTTGGGTTGTTTTATTATGCGAAACTTGCAAGTAAGGAACGACGGCGTGTTAAAGACCTGCTCAATCCTTCTCCGTTCCTCCCCTTCTCCTTTATCACACTCCCTACTTCCCAGCGGACCATATCCTTTCATAACAACCCATTTTTCTCGGTTGACGAACAATATCAACGCATAGGCTTCTCTGTTTGGTTCTTCCAAACACTTGCTCTGTTTCTTCCATGAACTCAGCCTCTTTCTTCTGTATTGCATACCCTTCCATCTTACCTCAGTGGAACTCTTTTTTGGTTCATGGGTTTCTCCTGTTTGGGCTCTTACCCACATGGGTTAGTTTATCTGGATTCTACTGTCATGAATTCTTCTTTCAATTTCTGTTCTGGATTCTGCCCTTTATCTTCTTCTCAATCTCGGGTTTTTCTGCTTTTTATTTGTTTTAATTCTATGCTGTTAAATTTGACTTGTTTGCTAACACTGTGAGTATAGTGCTGTTTTCATATTTATGCTGCTGGCAACTCTTGATTGTTTCTTCTAGGCATCTAGGGTTTACTTTGGGGATTTTCTTGATTCATTGAAGAATAATTTCGATATTTTGGGTTTAGAGGATTTTTTTTCCTTACGAATTTCAAATCTCAGGGTAGTTTTCATATTCAGAGTGAGGTTTCTGGTCTGTTGTTTATCATCTGTTCGAGTCCCTTGCTGTTTCTTGTGATCGGCTGGCTCTTTTGGGAGTTTTTGAAGTCCAAAGTTTTAGGTTTTTTTGTTAAGGTTCTCGGAAGCTGCGTTTTTACCGGGCGGGAAGAGTGCCTTTGAGTCACTACTAGAACTAGATTCATGCCAGCTGAAGGGAATTGTCGTCTGTTGAGTGTAGAAGTTAATAAATAGCTGGACGTGCTGAAGCTTTCCTACGTCCTATTAATGGAGAATTCATCTGATGTACTTGGTGCCAAAGGCTTGATTAAAAAAGTTGAGTTTGTGAGGATCATAATTCAGTGCCTATATGCATTGGGGTACAGTAAGTCTGCTTCATGCTTGGAATTGGAATCTGGTATTTCATTCAAGTCTGCAGAATTTCAGTTGGTTGAATCACAGATACTTAATGGGGACTGGGATGGTTGCGTCAGCACTCTTAATTTTATAAAGGATATCATTGATGAAACTAGAGAATCTGCTCTGTTTCTTGTCTTCAGACAGTGTCTTCTGGAGTTTTTGAGTTGTGGCCAGGATACTTTAGCTTTGAATGTATTAAGGAAACATGTCTCTGCATTACACGTGGACAAATGTAAGGTTCACAGCCTGGCTAGCTGCATGCTTTCCTTGAGGGATACAGAGTTAGGTTTAACAGATGGCACCGTTGTCCATGATTTGCGAAGAAAGTTGTTAAGTGACTTGGAAAAATTGCTCCCTCCTTCAATTACAGTACCAGAAAGAAGGCTGGAGCATTTAGTAGAAACTACTCTTTCTGCTTGGATTGATTCCTGTATGTATCATTGTTCATCAGATCCAATTTCACTTTATGAGGACCATTGTTGTAGTCGGGATCACATTCCTACTGAAACCACTCAGGTGAGTTGGGTCTGACGATTGTTACTGCTTGTAAGATTGTATGGTTATGTTTTTAAGACAATTTATCAGACACGTGCAGAAATCTATTTGATCTTGTAGAAGAGTTTATTTAATTTTATTTGCTTCGTGGTCTAGATTGAATTTAATTTACCGAATGGATGTCATTTCAAACCACATCAAGTAATCAATAACTGTAACTGATTTTAGACCTTTCCTTTGTTTATACAAGATTTTTTTTTTTTCCTGGATAGAAGATAAGTACAGATCAATGTGTAATCTGCTACCAAATTTAGATTAAAGAGTTTTCCTTAGTCATCATTTCATTTTGATTCAAATTGTAAATTTATGTTGCTTTGTCATCAATTTTCAGTGGAACAATTAAATCTTTTCCACTGATTGTTATGTTAAAAATGATGACATCTTTCACATACACTTTTTGCTGGTTCAGGTTTTAACTATGTTAACCCCTTTTGGTTAGGAAGTCTATTCTGTTACTATCAATTTTGTGATAGAGAGGGTGGACTTCCCATTAGATGCCCTGGAAGGGTGAAAAGGAAGACATTGCTTCCATCTTCTTATGGTTTCCAAATGTATATTAGAAGATGAGGACTAACTGGTCGATTTCTTGAAACAGAGGTAGGATTTAGTTAGTCAGGTGGGCAATTGTTTGGGTTTCAGTTCATTTTTCCTTAAGAAAAAGGAACAACATATATTATAACTATGCTTACTAGTATCTACATTCTACAATTGGACAACCTATGTTGCTGTTGCCCTTAAGGTGATTGGGATATCCTGTGCTCTACAAGCATGAGAAGAGACTAATGATTGTTGTCTGTTAACAGCAAGTATTGATATGAGGGTTTTCCTGTCTGTCCTATTCCAAAATAGACTAATGCTTTTGGACTTGCCAAGAAATTGACCAAGGTTGCTGCTTTTGATGTTGTGCAGTAGTATGATATCAGATTTAGAATCATGGAGATAAATTTTAAATTTATCTTCTAGTTTTCTAGCATTGTGTGTCTTATATGTTTGGATAACGTTTGTCATTGCTGCAGATCTTGACTGGGCATAAAAATGAAGTTTGGTTTGTGCAGTTTTCTAACAATGGGGAGTACCTGGCCTCTTCATCTAACGATTGTACAGCTATCATATGGAAGGTATAGCATTATATGTGTTGTCAGCCTTTAGCTTTCCAGATGGTTCTTTCTAGATTAAAATTTTTTGTTGTCAATTAAACTTATTGTTTGAACTCACAATCTGTATAATAATAGAAAAAATGGTTGGCAACATCATTTATTTCTATTGTATTTTTGCTGCAAATTGTAGCTGTGAATGCATGATCTGTCGACCATGTGGTGTTACATTGGTGCTGCATTTTCCTTCAAATGTATATATCTCAATAGATTCATGTTTCAACGCTTTGTGGAAATATTTTGAGGTGGTAGGCTAGAAGAATTTTTTTTAGTGCCAAAGTGAAAGCATAAGATTCCTTATTCGGTTTTTTACAGAAGGTCTGGTCTGGGCAAGTTTTTCAATCATGAGAGGGCTCGGGAACATCAAGGAATTAAGTTACAATTGGGCCAAGACTCAAGATGCCCTCTTTTAAATCTAATTGGTAATAATTGACTCTAGTGTAGAGCCCTAAGAATAAGAATACATCTTTCTTATCACAGGGTGCACTTAATTTGTCAACGATTATAGAGACAATCATGAATCACTGCAAGGCCATGTCGTTTTGGGGCAATGTGAGGATAATTGTTACCCATAACATTTTCCTTTTTGTTTAAGAGGCTGTAGATTGAACCTGCTGTTAATTGAGCCTTTCCTGGAGAATATTGGATGATGGTTTAGTATGTATGAGCTGTAGCAAAATGATTTTTCACACTGGGGATATAAATTAAAATTAATATAGTTTTTTTTTTCCCTTGAAGACTTGCGGCTTGCTAGTTTGTGTGCCGTGCACTAAAAAAAAATATAGTTTTTTTTTAATAGCAGTGGGAAGAAAGCTAAATAAAACTAGTTCCTACTAACTAAGGCATTCAACCTGGATCTATAATCATCATTCAAAAGAACCTGAACTTCTTGAGGGCACGTAGTAAACACATACAGACCCAATGACAGCTCTAAAGCCAGTTTAGCAAGACCAGATGATCATTGTAAGTTGCATCAGAGAAACTCCTTTCAAAATATTCATAGCTTCTAGTGAATCACTGTTATCTCCACTCTCCTCTTCCCATTACCAAGCCAACTTCAGGCCCACCAATATGCCCCACAACTCAGCCTGAAGTATGTCACAGCTCCCGAGATTGCATTCAAAACTCAATGCATGCTCTCCCTTTTCGGTTGTGGTAACTCCACCACCACTAGATCGAGATGTGCTTGGATTAACTGACCCATTAACACTCACTCTTACCCAATGTACTTTACATGAACGCCCATGGATATCACCTGCCCCACCAGAAGCACACGGTTTTGTTCATGGCTTCTACTGTTACTAGATTCCTACACTTCCTCATCAATTCATCATTCCCCTCCCAGTGTTTATTGAAAACAAAGTTATTCCATCTTTTCTGGATCAACCAAGCCGTCACTGCAAACAGAGTGCTCCATGTTCTGTTTATCACCTTCCTGTTCCTGCTTATTGAAACCCACTGCAGCCCATGAAAAGAGAAGACAGTTCTCCTTTTCTCCAGCAATACAAGTTCCTTCCAGATATCAGACACTAGATTACAGTCTTGTAGAGCATGCATGAGATTTTCATCACCTAATCCACACAGAGGACAATTTACATCTATTGTTAGATGTCTTCTTCTTCTTTCAGCATTTGTAATCAAGTTCTCTTTCCCCACTGACCAAAGAACATCTTTATTCTCTGTGGAATATTAAATTTCCACAGATTCTTCCACATCCTCTCTTCTCCTCAATCATACCTCATGATTATATGTGGATTTCACAGTGAACTCACCACTACTTGTAAATCACTAGCATATAGAAACAGGTGGTCTCCCCCGTCTAGGTGGAGGAATGGCTGCAATATTATCTAAGATAGATTTGGGAAGAAGGGATGATAGTATGTTCCAATCCCAGCAACCCGTCTTGTCTGTATAATGTACCACACGATCATATTACCATTTTTCATTGACAGGAATGATAGTGTGATTGAGGAGTTATTCCACCTCATAACCTATCTATCACACCAAAAATGCACTCTCTCACTGTTGCTAATATTCCATTGGATCCTATCCTCCTCCTCCTGCCATACTCTTGATATCCCTCTCCAAGCTTTGGAATCTTGCTTACTGATGTTTATTCTCGATAATAAGTCAACACCAGGATTGTATTTTGATCTGATAACCTTTACCCACAGTTCGTCTTTCTTAGGTATAAGGCCCCACCCTAGCTTCATCATAAATGCCATATTCTGTTCCTTTAAGCTTTGTAGGCCTAGGCCACCCAACCCTTTAGGTTTGCATGTTTTTCACCATGATAGCAGGTGAATACATCTATTGGTGTCACTACTTCCCCACAAAAAGTTCCTCTCTTTCTTTTCAATTTCTGTACAAGACGTGTGATGGCTACAAAGGTGTTTGCATAATATAAGCTACTTAGAAAAAGTTCAAAACCTGTTAAAAGTTTATTTGGTTCTAGTTAAATTCAAATCATGCCCTATGTGCAAGGGCAGAATAACGGTGCTTTTGCAAGTGTATAAGTTATAAAATAGCATAACTCTTAGTTGAATACAGAATTTTGGAGATGTCCCACCACTCAGTTTAGTTTTACCAGAAAGAACTAATTGATGCTTCATCTATTTAGGCAGCTAGTTAAGCCCATTTCAAAGACCAGCCCATGAAAAACCCAATAGCATAAGTTCTAGTGTTACAAGTTTATTGTCTTTCCTGTAGCTACTTTAAAGAAAATTATGCTATTGTGTAATGTTGGAGTTTTATTTTAGTATAATCTCATTGTGGCAGATTGTAGTTTTCTGATGCACATAAAGGCTGAAAATAAACTTGTGATATAGAGGAGGAGAGGATGGGGACTGTTTATCCAACTGGGACCATTTCTGCCATCTAAACTTTCTGATTGATGACTATGCAAATAATTGACTTATCAGGACTAGTTGGACCGAAAACTTGCTGTTTTCATTATCCTGATCATTGTAAAATTGATCACATAATTTCATGGTAATAATGAAGTCAGTTTGCTCCCTTGAAAGGAATGCAACTTGCTTAGCAAAGCCTAGCAGTTTAGCATGTACCATATTTTCTACTGAACAACAAAAGGTGACATTGAATGATGTTTGGGAAGTTTTGTATGTTGTCTTCAGACTCTGTTTTTAATCTAAATCATGAACATTCACGGGATTAGTTTTTCATGTCCTAGATTGGTCCTATACAGCTTAGTTTTTTGTTTTGGGGATCTGAGAAGGGATTTTTTTCAAATATTTCTAAACTATGTTGATCTGCTGAGTTTGGTGTCAATTTGATGTTCACTCCAGCTTATTTACTGCCTCTATGTATTAATTTATAAAGTTAACCTATACAAGGACAATATAGGACTTTGGCATGATATATTTGTTTTAATCCCTCAAGTGGATGCCAGTTCCAAAAAGGAAAAAAGAAGGAAAAAGATCTCTCAAGTACATATGCGGAAATGGGGAAAATTGAAGCCACTTAGTTTCTAATGTTCCGAAATACTTGTGCTAGGTGCTGGAAGATGGGATATTGACACTGAAACACACACTACAAGGTCACCAACATCCTGTATCTTTTGTAGCATGGAGTCCTGATGACACTAAGTTGCTCACGTGTGGGAATGCAGAAGTGTTGAAGCTGTGGGATGTTGAAACAGGTACTTGCAAGCACACATTTGGGAGTACTGGCTTCGTTGTCAGCTCATGTGCCTGGTTTCCCAACTCAAAGCATATTGTGTGTGGCAGCTTGGAGCCTGAAAAAGGCATCTGCATGTGGGATTGTGATGGAAACGAGCTAAAAGCTTGGAGAGGAGTTAGGATGCCCAAAGTTCTGGATCTTGCTGTTACATCAGATGGGGAGTACCTTATCACCATATTCGTGGATAAAGAGATTCGGATTTTGCATATGGGAACAAATGCGGAGCGAGTCATCTTAGAGGAGCACCCAATCACATCCCTTTCTGTTTCAGGAGATGGCAAGTTCTTCATTGTCAATCTAAACAGTCAGGAGATTCATATGTGGGATGTGGGTGGGAAATGGGATAAGCCATTGAGGTACAAAGGCCACAAGCAACACAAATATGTGATAAGGTCATGCTTCGGTGGATTGAATAGCTTATTCATTGCCAGTGGTAGCGAGAATTCACAGGTAGTTCTCTTCTCGTCAGTGTGCAAATTACTAGCTAGTTATCAAAAGTAGAAACTAACAAACATTTGATCCATTGAGTTCAGGTGTACATTTGGAACCGCAGGAAGTCACAGCCAATAGAGGTTTTATCTGGGCATACAACGATTGTGAATTGTGTGAGCTGGAACCCTAGAAGACCACAAATGTTGGCTTCTGCAAGTGATGATTATACTATTCGTATATGGGGACCCAGCTTATCCAAAAAGAATGAAACACGAGTAGATTAGGTGAGCAGGTTGGATATGAAAATTTTCAAACCTTAGCCTAGTGTATATAGATAGGTTATATTCTTTTTCCCTCCTGCCTAGTTTTTTCAGCATGATTTTGTATTTGAAATCTTGATTTTTCCATTCATAAATTTCGCATTTTCCATTTGTATCTGTAATTTTTGGCTGTTTCTATTTGTTGTTATTCCCTGCATTAGTCAGTTCCTTAATTAATTGTGCAGTAACCGATGGGTCTCGGGGTTTATTCTTTTACCATTCTCTATACTATGAAATGATTGCAGCATATTCCTTTTCCATACAATGTGTTCACAAGGCAGACGGTAATCTTCAACTGACATGAATAATTTTTCCTTCACTCTCTTTCTCACTCACAACAAATCACCTGGTATTTCATTTCTATTTGCCACTACCAGCTAATTTGGAGTTGAACTGAGTCGGGCTTTAACTGAGAGAGAGCCATCCTCTCACTGGGTTTATAATTTTGCACTAGTATTAGGAATGGACTGGACTTCTCAATTCCCTTTTCTCTCCATTTGATTGCAAGAATTTTGCTCTAGAGTTCGGAATGTAATAGAAATGAATATTATTGTTTATAAAAAATACCCTTGTGGGGTAAAATGAAAATTAAAAAAAAATTACATCTACTGTGAAATTTAAAGAAGCATGAAAATTTTGCTTATGCGAATACACAAGGTGCTGCTTAGAATTTTCAATGCTTGTTCAAACATGCACGTAATCATCCTGCCCATAATAACATAAAATATTTGCTCTTCAATTTGCTGTACAGTCACGCGCTTTATTTTTTGAATTCCAGCTATTGTATCTAATCTAATACATTAAAAAGAAAAATCTCAAGCTTCATAATGCAAGAAGTTTTCAGAGGAGTGTTTAAATTAGGAAATTACGAAAATTTGAAGTTTAGAACTCCTTCGTATTCACCATGCAGCTCATATTATTTTTGTAAATTCAAGTTAAACTAGAAGACATATTTATATGAAGGAAAACATGGTTGAAATTAAATTAAACTAATAATTATTATCATAATTTCTTTATTTTCCTGCTTCTACATATATATATATAGATATAGATATAATACTCCTTCATATCCTTTTTATAAGAGACTTTTAGGAGTTGTATTTTGATTATATTTCTAAGAAATAATACCCTCTTATCTTATGTATTTAATAATAAATTCCTTTTATATTATTCCATCACAAATTCTTTTTATTTAGAATGGAATTGAGAATTAATTAAATTATCATCAAAAGGTTTATTTAATTAAATATGAACATTTTTTAAAAGAATTTTCATATTATTTGTTTATTACATTTATCCAATTTAAACTATTTTTAATTCTAATGAAATATTAGTTAATTGCTTTTTTTTAAAATTAGTTAATTGCTTTTTTTTAAAATATAAAAATGGACCGTAGGGGTATAACCCTTCAATACACACACACACACATATATATATTTTCCAAATGGTTGGGTCTACATCTACTCATTTAGGTTTCACAAATCCCTAGGTTTGTTGATCTGACGGACCACGAGAAAAGAAAAGAACTGATCACTTCAGGCAGGATGGCTGTTTTCCCTAGCAGCCTTGTAAAATACGCAATTGCATCCATACCCCAAGACACCGTCATATTTTCATTTCAACCCGTATGCCGTATGGTATGGATCAACTCGTCTACCCGTCTTCTTCCTGATCTGCTTCGCTTTGAAATCAAACACGGAGGCTGAATTTCGGGCAGGAAAAAAAAAAAAAACTCGGAAGCTGAACAAAGCGACACTCGCAGCCTCGTAGATAGAGAGAGAGAGAGAGACTTGTCTTGTGGGATATCGAACTTTCCATTTACGGGGATTTAAACAAAGAATTTCGCTTTCGGATATCAGGAACTAATATTTCTCCTCATCCGGTGACTCTCTCGTATTTGATCCTAGCTGTTTAATTTCAATTCTTATGAATGAAATTCATAGATATGACGGGATTTACTCAGCCTCATGATCAGACCCCACCTTCGTCCTCGTCTTCCTGTAGTTCCAACAGCAGGTCTGAATTCCTGTTTCAGATCATCCCTGTTATTTATTCCGATTCTTTTTACTTTCTTTTCCTTTCTTTCTCTTTGTCAATCTGAGTTATAAGTAACCAAGAAATTTGAATTCTGGGCTTTATAGTTTAATGGCAGAAGGCCAAGAAAGGGAATTTTGACGGCAATTTACTAAGTTTAGTAGGTTTTGATGGTCTCTCTTTGCTGATGCTTCTATTTTTGTCTACGGTTGATAATATCCTCCTTATAATTGTTAGGTCAGCCGAAATTTTAAATAGCTGTGTAGTATACATTATCTATGTGCGTTTATTTCTGATTCTTGATGCCTAAGCTTAGTGTCCGAGGTGGATCCCTCATATTTGGTGCTAGTTGATTTTCAATGTTGATCATCTTTGATTCACAGCCACCAACTCAAAATTCAGCTATAGTTTTGGCCCAAGGTGTGATCCAGTGATGTAATCTTAGACGAATGTTGAGATCAATATAATTTAAAATGAAAGTATGCACATTGCCTACCAATCAGGAGCATATTTTCTTTCCTCGGAAGAAATGCATACGGGTTATATAATATGTACCATAAAAACAAGGATTGTTCAGTCTGAAAATGCATATTACTGCCTGGTCAAGGAAGAATAAGCTGAATAATTCATAAATTTTCAAGTACTTATGAATGAATATCAAGTTTGTTGTTGACAGTTTTGACAGGAAGGCACCTTTTTTTGTATTCGTTGAGTATTTGAAGTTTAATATTTTTCCTCATGATAATTCTCTCATTTGATTTGTGCAATTTGGTCAGTGGCAAAAATGTATTTAGTTTGCTAGCACATAGAGAGATTTCTGCTAGATCAAAACATGTGCCAAAATGGCATTGGGGAGAAGCTTCTGAACCAAAAACTCATTCTTGCCCTCATCCTATAAATGATGCAGTGAGAGATTCAAGACGTGGTCTCCTCTCATGGTAATTATACAGACTCAGTGTAAAGTCTCATTGAACAAAAAGCCAGCTTCTTCCAAATGTGTTCAATTACAAACACCCCCCCCCCAACCCCTGCGGCACCATTTTTCCTTTAAGAAATGTAAAATTTGAGGAATAACATCTCTAACAATGATTTTCAGGGTTGAGGCAGAGTCATTGCGGCATTTGTCAGCTAAGTATTGTCCTTTGTTGCCTCCCCCACGATCTACTATTGCAGCAGCATTTAGTCCAGATGGAAAAGTGCTTGCATCAACACAGTAAGTTGTATTTTCATCCTCCTCCTCCTGCTAATTTGAACTCATTTGAGATTGAGCTTAGCTTTTGTTCGGCATGTGCAGTGGCGACCACACTGTAAAGATAATTGATTGTGAAACTGGAAGTTGCTTAAAGGTGTTAATTGGCCATAGGAGGACCCCTTGGGTGGTAAGCTTGGGATTTTTTTGTTTTTAATTTCTTGTAATTATTATTATTTTTCAATAATTTTTCTCTTACAATTGGTACTGATTATCTTTTCTAGAGAATGAAACCTTTTTACATCAATTTTGATGTTATATACTCTCAAGAAGCGACAATATCCAAGTTTACATTTAACAAAGCCCTATCTAGATAATTAATTTTTGGTCATTTAATATCTAATGAATTTTTGGTCATTTAATATCTGTTAAATGTATTAGTGTATAATTTTTTCTTGTTTAGAGTGTTATATTATGTAACAGTAATTTGAATTTTTTTGCCATTGTATGTAATTTCTTACCATTATATTTTTGGTTGGTACATTGGAGTTTTATTTGACCATATTACAATTAGCAAGTTTGTTCAGTGCCTATAAGTTGGTAAACATTGCCTGATTCTTGTATTTGTTCCTTAAAAGTTTATAAGAATGTTATGATTATTTGGATAATTTATGTGTAGCTATGTATGATGCAGGAAATGTTAGCCCTTATGCCTTGCCTTGAAAGTGTGTTTTAAATATAGAAATGAATGATAGCAGCGCATGTTAATTGTTTACGTGATTCAAGGCTTTGTTAGTTCCCATCTAGATGCTTTAGCCATTATGTTTAGTTTTGTTTGGTTCAAGGCATGCATTGCTTTCTTCTGCAAGTTTAACTCATAGGAACTTATTTTGTCTCAAAGCAAAAACTGCTCTCCAAATGTGCTACATCTTTTCTATATTAATTAGTGTTTATGAATTACAGGTTAGGTTCCATCCGTTGCATCCACAAATACTTGCTAGTGGGAGCTTGGATCAAGAAGTTCGCTTATGGGATGCTAACACATCAGAGTGCATGTTATCTCACCATTTCTGTAAGTTTACTCTCAATCCCCCAATCGCCTAAGTCCTAAATTAACTTTTCAGCTGTTGCAGGATTTGTTTGTTGTTCTGTTGCTTCTACCATTACTCTTATTATTTTTTTTTTAACCACAGATCGCCCCATTGCATCCATTGCTTTTCATGCCAAAGGGGAAATACTTGCCATTGCATCAGGCCACAAGGTATATTTTTGCTTGCTGTTGGCATATTTGATATCTTATCTCATGTTTTGCTCGCATTTTTTTTTTGAGGATCTAATAACGTAGTGTTTTTGAATGCTTTGGTAGCTGTACATATGGCACTACAACAAGAGAGGTGAAGCTTCCTCACCAACATTTGTGTTGAAGACAAGGCGTTCACTTCGGGCTGTGCACTTTCACCCGCATGGAGCACCATATCTTTTAACTGCTGAGGTAACTAATTGAAACGCCTTTGATTATTTATCCATTGTAATAAGAATATTTTGTTTGATTTCTTGTTTTAGGCTGACTTGTTTGGTTGATGTGCAGGTCAATGATCTTGACTCTTCAGATTCCTCAGTGACGCAGACAACATCCCATGGTTATTTACAATATCCTCCGCCTGCTGTGATTGTCACAAATATTCATTTTAAGGAGCATCTTACTTTGTCCAGCAGTGAACTACCTTATTTGTCATTACCTTTTTTCTTCTTGCCTTCATATAATGTTGATGATTCAAGAATGGGACTACAAAATACTAGTCTTGTTACTGGTTCAGATAACATGCACGTTGAATCTTCTGCCTCAGCACAGTTTCAAGCAGTCACAAATTCTACTGAGCAGTATAATACTACAGTGTCTCCCATGGATGCAGTTTCTGAGATTCCTACTAGCTCTCAAGCTAATTCAGAATATGCTGCCCATAGTACTTTCTCTAACGGAATGGGAATTGGTATCAGTAACCTTGCTGCGGATGGTATGGAGACTGATGAAACAGAATCAGCTGAAGGAAGCCAACATGGAAACTCTTCAAATGTCTATTCTTTGAGTAAGGTGCTGCCCAGTCTATATAGACAAACAGCAAATTGTGAGGGTCTTTCTGAGCTGGGTCAATTGCACCATTTTTTCCCTTCAAGAGACACTAGTGGATGGGAGTTACCCTTTCTGCAAGGATGGTTAATGGGTCAAAGTCAAGTTGGTGTTCCCTTGGTGCTTTCTCACCTGAGTGGTAGCCGTGACGGCCTGGCTCAACAAAGTGGTTCTTCCACTATGGCATCTAATTTGTCCACTCATGATGATGAAGCAACAATTTCAACTTCAGCTATTCCAGGGAGCACAAGTATACCAGGAGCTTTGGGGGGATCTGGTTTGCGGAGTAATTTTCCTCAATCTCAAGTTCCTGCATCTGAATCTAGCAATCTTGCCTCTTCCACTAATATCCCGCATGGTGGGACTGATATTCAAACCATTATAAGCCGGGTCCAGTCAGAACTTGCCACATCAGTGGCTGCTGCAGAGTTGCCTTGCACAGTGAAGCTAAGAGTATGGTTGCATGACATAAAAAATCCATGTGCCCCACTAAATACTGAAAGATGCCGCTTAACAATACCACATGCTGTCCTGTGCAGGTAGCTTCTATGGTTAACATATTTTCCATCAAGCGATTTAGCATTATTGTTGTTTGAAAAAGATAAGAGTTGTTTTGCTTTGCTATTCCATGCATTTTGTGAATTGATTGCTTTACTTCATGGGAATGGCTTACGTTTTAAATTTTTATTCATAATTATTTGGATTGACTTGGTCAACTTTTATGTTGTTTACATTTACACATTATGTTTTTCTAATTCAAAACTGTGTTTGCAGTGAAATGGGTGCCCATTTTTCACCGTGCGGTAGGTTTTTGGCTGCATGTGTTGCATGTATGCTTCCTCATGTAGAAGCTGATTCAGGATTACAAACTCAAGTACAACAGGAGTCAGGAGTTGCAACGTCCCCAACACGACATCCAATCTCAGCACAACAAGTTATGTACGAGCTTCGTATATATTCACTTGAGGAAGCAACGTAGGGCTCACTTTCAACATTTTTTGAATGAAGACTTCATTAAATGTTGCCAAGAATTACTTTATCTTTTTATTGCTCACTTTTTAGTTTGACACCATTATATTTAAAAATGATTTTGCTATTTATATTTCTTGAATAGATTTGGAATGGTGCTAGCATCGCGGGCAATTAGAGCTGCTCACTGTCTGACTTCAATCCAGGTCAATTTATTTTTTGATTGATAAAGAAACTATTATTTATCAGTATATCCATTATTAGCATCATCGCCCTATGCATGAAATAGTCTTCCTTTTTATCATGTGGCTGGTGTACTTCTATTAATTTATGCAAAAAAATGAGTTTTTACTGTCACTTAACTATATATATATATATATTAAGAAAAGCAGGTTAGGATTTTTAAAAAATGAGAGAAAAATGTTGGGGCTGAACAATTCTCATTAAACAATTACTTTTTCTTGTTCCTGCCTTGTGTGCAATTTTAACTATTTCACATCCTTTCATAATCACAGTTCTGTCTTTTCTTCTCCATGCACATGCCTATTGCTTTTATTTATACAATTTGCATTTCGTCCACTATTACCCACCTCTCTCTCTCTCTGACACACACACACACACACACACAAACACACAGAGGTATTGCCTTTTTCTGTCTTACTGTGTTTTGGAACCCACAAAATGAAATAATAAGCCTATTGGTATTGCAAATTGGTGTTAAACTTATTCTGATAGCTCTGTTGCCTATTTCTGTTTTGATGTCTTAAAAATAATGGATTTCTTATCTATCATTGTTATTTTTCTTTACTTGATTAACTATGGTTTAGAAAGTTCTTGTCTTTGTGGATAAATTTGTGCGAGTGCTATTTGGTGTGTAGTTCTCACCCACATCTGAGCACATACTGCTTGCCTATGGTAGACGTCATGGATCTCTACTTAAAAGCATCATTATTGATGGTGAAACAACCCTACCTATATATACTGTGTTAGAGGTAAATGCTCTCTTCTCAATCTCAATTTAGTTTTCGCATCCATATTATTCCTCATTCTGAAGTGACATAGTCACTCCACTTGTTCTGAAACATCAAATTTATATTTGTTTGTCTTGATTGGTGATGAGCCACTGTGTTCAATATGGGCTGCCAAGACACTCGAACTTGATAGTTTGATATGTTTTAGGCTGAATATCAGGTTCCCAAATTTGCTTGTCTCAGGTATACAGAGTGTCAGATATGAAACTTGTTATGGTGCTTCCTAGTGCAGAGGATGAGGTCAATGTAGCATGCTTTCATCCTTTTCCTGGGGGAGGGCTTGTTTATGGAACTAAGGTATGCTTTTATATGTTACCTATTAACCTCACTGACACTAACTAATCAATAACGCATCCCTTCTGGTTGCAGGAAGGAAAGCTTAGGCTCCTCCACTATGATGGGGCTCATGCAGTAAATGGCACTAAAGCAAGTTACTTTCCTGAGGATAACATTATTGCTTGTTAGTGGCAGAGGCATTTACTATCTATATCATGGGGCATCACGCTCAATTAACCATCAAGGTTCTATCTATATTGCTTGTTTCTAGGTTTTCTAATTCTTGTAGAGCATTGTGTACATGATATTTGTTTCGTTGGTTTCAATTCCATTTGGGTAGATGTAAGGGTAAGGGATATTGAAAATCCATGTTACATAAGGATTAGGAATATGTTGATGATGTGCTCGTCACAACCATTTGTTATTTGCTGATATGAAGCTTTGTGGAAAACCTCCATTGGTTTGGTCAGACAAGCTTGAATATTTCATATTTCCCGAAGGTAGAAGTTAAAATGTATCTATCTTTTCTTATGCTCCTGGACGGATGTAGATGGTCAACGTATGAAAGCAAAACGTCCTGTATAATAAACAAGTTTTGCTCTCTACTTAGCTTGGTTGCTTGGAGTCTGAGCTAATTCATAAGTTTGCCATAGGCTTTCCTGGGTTTTGGGTGCAACACAGAGGATAAGGGCCGTGTTACGTTATCTCTTTGCGGGGACTGCATTTGGTTGGAGAGGGTGTGTTGCTTTTTCTGCAGTATGAGCTAACAATTTGAAGAACTTTCTTCAATTGACAAATCTGGAAAGAAATTGGAGTCACCCGCAATCCTCATGTTCTATAAATCTTTTTTTTTTTTCCTTCTCTCATGTTTTTGTTTGTGGATGTCATATGACTTTATTTATTTATTTGGCCCAACCACATGACTTCATCTTGTTAATCTCTTGTGATGAGTCCAGTTTTTCTTGGCAAAGAAAAGTGTTTTACTTTCTGTTTCGTCATGGACAATACTTTATTGATGTATTTGGGTCACAACAAATCATGTAAATTACTTATACTTGCAATTGTTGTCTGATTGTAGGTTTAGAAGCAAGATTAAAGGTAGAATTCCATGATCTGCTTCACATCACCTGGACTTCTAAGATGGTAGTAGATTGAAGATTCCAACCTACTTTCTTTGGTTTTACATTTGTGGTTGTGTGAAATTTGAACACGACAGTGACATGCCCTGCCAAAATTTTATCACGAATATTGAGTAATGTCCGGTTTCTCCTTTCCCCCCCTAATAAAGAAGGTTGAAGTGATTTTAAATGTACCTAATATACATGCAGCTATCTCTGCAGATGCCCCATGATCTCCTCCAACAAGGACTGGATGCTGAGTGCGTTCAATTAAATCCATCAAATGCTGGACTTCACACTCGCTGCTCCCCAAGGTGTACATTTTGTATTTTTCATGTATGATCATCATGTGCTTCCTAACGTTTGCATTCCCTTTTCCTCCTACCTCCAACCCTTAAGCGGGTTTTTTCATTTTACTCATCATGTGTACACTAGTAGTTGGGAAAAAGAAAAGAAAAGGAAGAAATTGTTTCTGATCTTCAAATGAAATCTATGATGCTCTTGGGGCTCTGGGCACTGTTCCCATGCTTTTATGGTGCCTCTGCCATTTTTGTTTTTGGTTTTAATTGTTGCCATTTTTGTTTTAGGCATTACAACTGAGCAAGCACCCAAAAAATCAAACCCATGAGCTAGATATTCCACCGGTTCCAATAAATCGAACTCGGAAAAACCAATTAATGAGCGTGGTCACTGCAGGTCTATTGGTTATGACATTGAAACCAGTTAGCAGTAATCTTGAACAATATTCTCATATTTTTATTTTTATTCATTATATTTATCTTCTCTTTTTAATAAAAATATGGTATCTCGCATTTGACAAGAAAAATTTCGGACTCATTTGTGATGACATTGAAAAACTTGCCTTGGATCAAAGGTTTCTGTACATGGAGATGATATCCACCTGGGAATCCAAGAGAAGATACCCAGCCAAAAAAGTGGAAATGATGATAGGCTTTTATTTGACCAAAGACAAAAGGATAAAGAACATAAAAAGAAGCTAAAGAAAAATGAACATATAATCCCAGACAAAGGTTGCATGCGGGTCCTTTTCTTAATTACTAGATCTAGAGAACAATCACATCTTGTACTTGGAGGATTTTCCGTGATGTTCGTTACATAAATCTTATCTGTCGTAAACTTAAAATGCGAGTTTAAATGTTTTATATCACTTTCTAAGTTTGCTTACTTGAATTGACTTGCAATCATATGCATTTTTGTATGAAAAAATTGAGACTCTCAACATACATTGGTGTTGATCTTTTATTTGATTTATAAATTATCAATTCTAGTATAGAGAACCCTGACTCAGTTAAAAAAGACCCACTAAAAAATGGATTTTTTTTTTGGCCGGACTGGATCTATGTATATAGAAATAGAACTTTTAATTTTTAGTAATATTGACTATTACATAAAAATATCAAACTTTAAGAATTGATAATATGTGATTTGATGTAAAATACTTTATGGAACAGCAGAATAATGCCTTTGCTGTTTTAATTTTATAGCAATAAATATGGATTGGTTTAGATAATAGTAATTCCGGCCATCGGTTCAACTATAATACCATCTTGAGAATTAAACCCCACCAATATCAAGATACCATTTGGGGTATGTGAATATGTATTATAATTGTTTCGTGTAAAAGAAAAACAATTACTATTATAACAATAAAAACATCATTATTTTATTGGTACAATTACAACAACAGTAACGGGAATCTGTTTGTGTCTTAAAATAATAAAATTTGTCAAAACGAAGAAAAAAAATGTGAACAGAAAGTAGAAACTATATATAAAGTGCTGTTGTAATGAAACTCCAAACATGATAAACGCCTTGATAGCCGGGGAACTGACAGAGAGAGAAGCGAATGGATATTGTATTCATTCAATGATCAAACTTGAAAATTACGTGTGAAGCCAAAGCCAATTATTATCTTGAAGAAGGGGGGGTTGACCGGTCAAAGGGACATTAAAAGCTGTATTTTATTTTTAACACGTAAAGATGGGTTTGAACGGGACATGCATTGACGGATATTTTATTCCTTCTTTGACCGAAACTGCTATCTTCCGTGTCTGAAATCTGAATACCCAACAGAAACAGACAAGCAAAACAACAAAACCACCAGCTCCACTCCACAAATCGACAAATTTGTGAAACGAATTCATAATTTACTTGATAATTAATCTAAGCATGATCAAAAGCTGAAACTAACATCAGTTCAGTTCAGTGATCCAAAAAATTATATACACTAAGATGCTGAAGATGAAGCAGGAAAAGAAGATGATGATGATGATGACGACGACTCAAATTTGTAGTATTTATCCACGGCGAGAGAGACATCCCAAGTGCAACTGAGACCTTTAGGGATAATGACAAGGTCTCCGGCACCAAACTGTACGAACTCTGATGAACCTTTTGGGTATGCCTTCACCTTCCCCTTCAGCAGATAGCATGTCTCTTCTGCATCAAACTTCAACTGGTACTTCCCTGGTGAACAGCCCCATCTTCTTTTCGTAACCCCCAAACAAGCCAACCCATATATATCCCCCATGGAAATACAAAGAAGAAGACGAATATCAGAGTTATATATGTTATGATTCAGAACCCAGCAATATATATATATATACATGGATTTACAGAAAGAGAAAGAGAGAAGGGCATACTTGGGCCAGCAGGTGACGTTGAGACTGGCAAGGCGTGACTGAGGAGGATTTCTTTCGACGATGATTTTGAGGTTTGAATTGGAATCTGAAGCCATGGATAGAATAGAGGGTATATAATGGAGGAGGAGAAGGTGACGGAGATAGAGAAACTGGAAAGTGGTGCTTTTGCTTTTGCCTGTCACTGTGGGATTTTTGGACATTAAAAAGAAGGAATCTTTTTGCAGGGTTAGAAGACGATAAGGAGAGGCTTGAATTGAAATATATGTTTATAAAAAGAAAAAATACCTATCACATCATGCAATTGCCTGTAGCATCACCACCCAGGCTTGTCTCCGTATCATCACTGTGGTAATAGACATAGTGGCCAAAAACACTGTAGTAAAATTTTTAAAATAAATTGCACTTAGTAGCAATGTAGAATTATATATATATATATATATTGAATTGTCTACACGTTGAAAATATTATTTCATTCTAGTCCTTATTAAATGAAATCTTACAACACTAAGTAATAGTAATATTTTATAGCGTAAGTTTATTACAGAATCTGCCGTTGAATACAAATTTTTAATCACAAAGATTATATTTGCATAAAATAAAGCATCGATCTAACATTTTTTTTCACTACATCTATATATAAAAAATGTTTGGCCCACAAATCCCAACTTATCGAAATTTTTTATACAGAATAAATGATATATAACATTTTTAAAATTTATAAAATAATATTAATTTGATAATCAATTTTAGTTGAGATATTTAAGAATTATAATTTTTTATTTTTTTATTAAAAAATTATTATTTTCTTATTTTTATTTCAAAAGAAAAAGAAGAAAAGAGAAAAAATAAAGATGATTAAATCACTAAAAGTCATATAAGTATTATATTTTGATTAAAAATTTAATAATAAATTACTACGTATAAAACAACCAAAAAGGTTAAATTGATTGATTTGATTCAATTTAATCTATCTTAATAAAAATCAAAACCAACCTACATCTGGTGTGGGGAATAGACTAGCTTATTCATCGTTCCACCCATTCTCCTTTCAGGCTTGTTTCACTTGTGGCCCAAAAATGTAAAAAGGCCCGTGATCCAAATATAGATATATCTATTGATACACATACTCACACATATGGTATGTATGTACGTATACATGCATGCATGTGGTGTGTCTAGACACATATACATGTGTGTGTGTGTGTGTGTGTGTGTAGACATATACAAATACTACATATAACCTTTGACCTGTCTCGTTCCCATTCTCAATGGCTCATTTCTTTTGGAGAGTACTATATTCCAGAGTACTAATCTAAAATAATTTTGATGGCCAAAAATACATTCACCCTACATCCATAACCCTATTAGGACCTAATTGATTCGCCGAAATGATTTTTTTATGAATAAGGATAAAAAAGGGAATGAGAATAAAAATAGAAAAAAAGACTATAAATGAAGTTTAAAAATACTTTTGGTGTGACCAAAAAAATTAACGAAATCTTAATATAAATTTTGTTTGATATTTGTATTTTAAATGATGAAATTGAACCTAAAATATATCACAAGCCTATAATATCCCTGATTAAAAAATAAATTTTGAAATAAATAAAAAAAATTGGTTTCTCTCCATCGACAACCATGGAGCAGCGAGTACACTGCCTATTGGAGATTGAAGATTTGGATGGAGTGAGAGAACGGTAGAGCTTGCTTAAGGGGATGGACCTTCGCCCTTTACATTGCCAGTGGGGTTCGGACAAATCTGGACAATTTTGGAACTCGGAGAGAGAGCGACGATATAGATAGTTTCATTCCACAAACCCAAGAGGAAGGACTTTCGCCAACGACATAGCCGGTGGAGCTTGCGAGTCTTGCTTCATTGTCAAACCTTTGAACCTTCTTCTATGGTTGTTGTGACAGATCTGGATCTAATGCACCGCTGATGCGTTTCGAACCTAAATAAAATTCGAACGTCGTTGATCCTTCATTAGGACACTGTAGAAGCTATCACTAATTCTGCAATCTATTCAACCTGTCAACGTGTTCACACTTCGCCGTCATCCTTCTCAAGTGGTCACCAAGGAAGATGAAGATGATGTCTGAAATGATCATCTATAATAATATTATTTTAGTAAGGATATAATGGTCCTAAAAATTAGGTTTCTTGGAAAACTTTCATTTTCCTTCAGACCCCACGTGAACACTACTTAATTTCAAGCATACCAATCCCAGGATTTTTTACTTTCCCTCTCCCTCTTCCTTTCCTTAGGCCAGTTTCCTGCATGCCAAACAAGCCTTAATGTACTAGTGACTAGTGATTCTGTAGTCCGTGCCTTCCATGGAGTTCCCTTTTGGGAAAATTCATATAATATATAGCAAATTAATTTTAACAAGATTTCTACAGTCACATTCTCTAGAACCTAAGCATCAGATAGACTTGTTAATCCATCCACCAAATTGAAGCAAAACTAAAATAGGCTATGCTACCATGTTTACATCGAACATAACAACAGGGATCAACGCCTAACACGGTTGAAATGTAGTTAATAAAAACACAAGTAGATGAAGAGCCTCGATTGCAGGTGGCACATATCATTCAGAAACGAGTAAACTAGATTGACGCAAAAAGTCCCACTAGTATCATAAAACCCAGTTTTGACAACTCCCATATGTAAGGACTGTACAATTAGGGCATCATCCCAGACCACAGTTTTGAAATGGGTTTCTCAGCTATGCATGCGCCAACCCATTCCAGGACGAATCAAAATCATAGAATAGTGTTCCCATATCAACTGGAACAGGATCAGGCGATGGAATATTCAGTTCAGAAGGCAAAGCAACATCTTTTTCCATGAGCCAGTCCTCAAGTGAACTGAGGTTAGTGCTTTCAGTGAACAGGGTAGCAGAATCGTTCATATTGGGTGGTTGGTTAATGGGCCCAGCGGTTGGTAGCTGAAAATTTTCAATCAGCGGTTCAATGCCTTGACTGGCATTCTCATTCCCCATTAAGTCAAAAGATGAAAAAACAGTCTTTCTGGCAGTTTCACCGCGATTCTCTTCAACAGGTTCTTGTTGGCAGGAATCTTGATTTAAATTTCCACATTGAATGATATCTTCACTGGCATTTTCCATTTGGCTACCGATCTGATGCTCATTCTCTTGCAGATTGCTACTCAGGCAAGCCACATGTTTTGAAGGAGCATCATTACCTTGAACACAAGATTGATAAAAATTCTGGCTATTTTCCCAACGGGATGGCTGAGTATGTGCTTGGATCTCAGAAGCTACAATATTTGCACCATTAAAGTTTAAGCTGGGCTGTACAGAGCTTGTATGGGGGATTGATGGCCATTCAGTGGGAAGCCAACCATTACTCCACCCATTGCAAGTTCTGTCACTTGGTAATCCTGTATCATCATGATATCTGTTATCCTGCACTGCTGGATTCACATGATCACCATCGCCATGTGAAACATGAGCAGAATGGTTCACAGTCAGGGTGCACCCAGCATTACCTAGCCCATTGGAGATTATAGAACGAGAGTACTGAGGGCATAAACCACTTGAACCTCGCCGTCGATCCCTTTGGAAGGCATTATTACGTACTCCCAGCAACTGCCTAGGAACTAGGTGAGGTTGGTATCTGTTCCTGAAGATAGTAGATACTGAATCTTGACATCTACTATCGTTGGTGCCATTTGAAACTGTTAAGTTAGTGATTGAGGAGCACGTAGGGATGGTATTTGCCCTGGAGACCTGATTCTGAACGGTCGAATTCAGTGAGGATGAGCAAGCGCGCATTATAGTTGGCCAAGAGGCATGATTTTGTGGGATAGGATTGGTTAAGGAGCAAGTACGCGCTGTAGTCAATCTGGATGCCTGAATCTGTGAAATGGAATTTGTAGACAATTGACAAGTGCCAAGTGGCAGAACTTGGTTGGGTTGGGAATGTCCCAGAGGGAGTGAATTACCATAGTTAGTTGAAGCTGGTAATGGACCACTCTTCTTCAGCTTGAAATTTTTCCTCTGAATTTTCCACATCTCAACTTTTTCAGTTGCATGACAATGATCAGTGTTGGAAATGCCAGTGCCCCACTTTGGACATGGGGCTGGCAGGTCGCAGACATAACAGTGGCACTGCATGTCAATGAAGATAGAAATCAGGGCGACAGAAGGATAATAGCAGAGGAGTAAAATAGCATAGAAAAATATGATACATGAACCAGCTGATACATATGTGCTAAATTTAGACATAGCCTGAAGTTGTGATCTATACCTTTTCACAGTGTCTCTCATGGGGGGAGGAAGAGAAAGAAAATGTAGCACAGAGATGGCGGGGATGAGGATAGTCCCTACATGCAATCTGTAAGGGACAAAAATGAAACAACATGAATCTACAAATCAGAAATAATTCCACACTTATCAAAGAAAAGTATGTGACTCAAGAGTTAACAAATTAATGCACCAAAAAAGTAGAATTTCTTTCTGGGAGGGGGTGTATGAAATGAGCAAATAAAAACTGATTGTGTGGCACTCTAACAAACGCCACAAATAAAATAAAGAATTGTATCCATCAAAAGCTAATTAGAGTTTGTATTCTCAAGCATACAAGTGTGTGTGTGTGTTGGGGGGGGGGGTGTTTGTCATCAATAATCATGAAGCTTGGACTATGATTTCTTCCCTATACTCTGGACTGAGTAAACAACATTTATCCATACCCATACCTTGTAGACCTCAATCAGGATCAGTGATTCTATTATCAATCTTTAAATGAGTCCAGTCAAAAGGTTCTTTCTTATTTATTTTTCCCCCAAATGCAGCAACCAAGGTGACTATCCCAGGGTCCAACTCTTCTGCCATCACAAATTTCGTTTAGTCTCCTCAATTTCTCCATGTGGCAATCTCATGTCCTGCAAGAATTTGCCTAGCAATGCCATGCCTTCATTCTATTCGAATACTTGGGTTCTAACTTGTGGATAATACAATGACAAAGAGAAAGTTCTCCCCTCAGAACCATGAACCATAAACCTGCTTATCTAATGCACCCATTCAAACAGCAAGAAAAGCTACTTCCACTTTGTTGGCCCGAGGCTGGACAACATTCCATTCAATTTGAAAGAAAAGCTACTTCCACTACTTTGGTGGCCCAAAGCTGGACAACATTAAAAGGAAGAAAAAAAAAAGGCTACAGAATACGATAAAATTTTAACCCAAAGAAAACATGCCACAGGCTGCAATGTAATAGAAAGGTCAATTCTTCAGTATTCCTGAAAATGATTGTGCTGCCAGATATAAAGAAGGAAAGCTCTAAAAATAATCCCTGACGAAGATTAAACACAAGTGAATGACAGAAGAGTATTAAACTATATAGACAACAAGCATATCTTGCCGTGAAAGATAATTATTACACAGCCTATGCTTTGCCATTCAAAATAACTATAACATAAAAACCATTTCAGTTTTGTTTTATTGCTTTTGTTGTTGTTTCCTGTAAACTTGAGAAGATCATAATGTCTACAATCATTAAAGTTCCCCAAAGATACTTTATTAACACAATGTACAACAAGGAGCTCACTTAGTGCATGAATCTCATTCCCTTTACACCAGGTAGAGATAAGGTATAAGGATAGACAATAAATTCTCCTCCACCCAGTCTATTCCATGCACAACAAAAAGGTCTCTATGGCCAAAAATAGATAAAAAAAAATGTCTCGTAATGAAATTCTCAAAACCATCACCGCAATGAATTTAAAGATATACCTGACCCTTCTCGCCAACTACAAGCAACTCGTCCGACTCAGCTTCCGACTCGTTCACGGATGTGACTCGGTTCTCAGGATCACCATCCAGAACTACGCAGTCATCATCCGACTCTTTTGCTGCCGGCCTCGAATACTTTGACTTCCGTGCCGGTTTGAGCTCACGGACTACAATAACATCGTCGGAATCGTCCGATTCTTTGTCAGACACGCCCAAAAACTCCTTAATCCAATCATAGTCAATGCTTTTGAGTCCCTCCTCAGAAGCAAGTTCTTCATCGGAGCTTATATCCAATACAACGGGCAATGATTCCATGGAAAATAAAACAAAATGATCACACTTCACCAAAAACCATGAAAAAATTCAGAGTTCTCGTACAGCGTCGTTGCGGGTTTGTACACCCTCACCCAGAAAATCCCACAGTGCAAATATAAAAATAAATCCACAGTCATATCCGGATCTACGCTTTGAAATGAAAGCAGAACGGTATGCACAACAAAGTAACAGAAAAACCCTTCCAGAATATCCAGGGGTTGTCCAAAATAAAATTTTGCGCAGGTTTGAGATCAAGAACTCAAAATTCAAGGAATCAATGGTTCCGAAAAACTTTTGAGGCAGTTTCAGTATAAAAATTAAGGGACCCACGCTAGAATACAACTAGTGTAAATTTAAGCAATATGTTCGCATTGCTCGCAGGGCCTTTGAGGTTAGGAGAGCGAGACCAAAAGCAAGGGAGAGAGAGACTAGACTTACTAGATGGGGAAGAATTTTAGTAGGAAGAAGATAAAAAAAAAATGGAGGAAAAGGGGCGAAGGACAGGAATGGTATTTTAGGATTTGAGGAGGCGTGACGTGGTAATTTAGTCCTTCCCGAGAAAATTAGAGGAAAACGGCTTTTGCACGTCTGCGGAAAATTCGAAGCGGAACGCTAGACCTCTGGGATTAACGCTTGCGAGCGGTCATGTCAGTTACGAGCTAAATTCGCCTCATTAATAAAAACAAAAAAAATAAATAAATAATGAATTTTTTAATTCATATATTAAAGAGTCCAAAAAAATAAACCTTTTTTTCGTCTTCCTCCCATTCTAGAATCTAGACACAGTCTAAAGTCAAATATTTTTCTGTTTTATGTATTCGTGGATTACATATTACAAGAAGTTGGCAAGATCAGTATAAATATTTTTAAAATCAAATTAAGGTCTTCATTGATAATTGATAATAAATAAAATAATAAAAAATTATTTCTTTATAAATATTAAAATAGGATCCAAGTCAATATTCACAATATATAACAAAAGTAAAAATTTTATTACTCGTTTCTTAAATAAATGATTAAAAAAATTTTTTGGCCAAACAAATGTTTAAAGATTCAATTTCAAACCTTTTCTATATATAAAGTAAATATAGAAGAGAAGGATCTATTCTGTACTGAGTTTATTTTGACTCCCCTTCATTAATTCCTCCGCAATGCACATAGATCTATTCTAAAATTATTTAATTATAAGTTTAAAATAAAATTTTTCACTTACATTTAAAAGATGGAGCTGTGGATAATTCTATTTGCTCAGCTAGCTATGGAGGGGTCGGGTGTGATGAGCAAGGACGATGGATCAAATGTTTTACCCAAAGTCTGGGGTCGTGTGGAGTATTATTATGTGCTGAACTGAGGGGTATTCTAATTGGTCTAAAGCTAGTTTGAAATGATGGTTTCACAAGTGTTTGGATGGAAACAAATTCCGAGACAACTTGGAAGCTGATTACCAGAAGCTGTTCTAGACATCATCCTTTTGCTACCCTGGTGTTAAATACTGAATATTCAATTATGATTGTGTATCTTAATCATTATTTAGGGTCCGTTTGGTTCTTCGTTTTGTAAAATTAAGTTAAGATAAATGAAGTTTGTAAAAATGAAGTTTAGATAAAGTAAGTTTGTTGGAAGTTGTTATGTTTGGATATTCTTTTTGTAAAAGTAAGTTTGACAAAAATTCTGTTTGGATGATAAGGGTTAAAAGTACTTTTAGATGTATAATATAGAGTAAATTTATTTCTCCTTTTTCAAAACCCACGTTTTGTTAACTGAAAAGTAACTTTTCCCCTCCTTTTCCAAAACTACAGTTTAACCCACTTTTCATTTTTCAAAAAGTCAGTTTGCAAAACGTGGGTGTTTGGCCAAACACATCTTTTAGAAAACCATGGTTGAAAACCATGGTTACGTTTATAAAACGTGGAACCAAACATGCTCTTAATGTTATTTTGTAGATATCTTAGTGATTATCATTAGAGATTTTTGAGGATTCACCTTACATGTATATATATTGTAATCATTATTTGAGTTATACACGGTACAACAATTTATTTTTATTTTTTCTCTTTTACATGGCATCAAAACCTTAATAATTTTTTTTTCTTCTTTCCTTCCAGTTCACCACGATTGTCTCCCTCCGTTTTGCACCTCCGCCGACATCCTCCACATCCGCGCTCCCTCTTTCCTCCGTCGACTCCTCTTGGCTAGCGCAACCCCTGAGTCCGGCCACGGAAGTCCTCCTCACACGCCTTCACGCGCTTCCTCTTCATTCCACTATCATGTCTAGTTCTGTCTAGATCTGCCTTGCTCCTTGCAGTTTCTAACACCATGCGCTCCTCTGCCGTCTTTGTCTCTCTCTGGCTGGCCAACCCACAAAATCTAGTGGTCATTCTCCCAGGAACGCGCCCACACGCAACTTCTACTCAATCCTGTGTTTTTCTTCTTTGGCTAGTGCATGTCCAAGTTTTAGCGAGCCTTTTTTACCTAGTTTTGACATTTTTTTTATTTTGATTTTGTTATGGAAAAATCAGAGGTTGCCATATCCATTTCTGTTATTCTCAAGGGTTCAAATTACCGCCTCTGGTTAGAGTATGCGTGGTTTTTTGAAAGGACGCAAGTTGTGGTGCTATGTTACTAGTGATATTCGATTTCCTATTCGAGAGGTTGCTAAGACTAATTTAAAATTTACTGAACGAATTAATGAGTGGGATAGTAAAAACAATCAAATTATCACATGGTTCAAGAATACTTCTATTGCTAGCATACATCAACAGTTTGGTCACTTTGAGACTGTGAAAGAGGTCTGGGATCATGTAGCTGGTCGTTATACCTCATTAGACTTGTCCAACCAATTTCAGTTGCAGCAAAACCTCAGTGTTCTAAAACAGGAAAAGGGTCAACCATTGTATGAATTTTTGGCCAAGATTAAGTCTATCTGAGATCAGTTGGCTTACTTAGAACCTATTTTTAAGTGTGAGGAAGATGTACAAGCTTTCTTTCGGTACAGAGATCAGCTCCGTCTTATTCAATTTCTGATGGCTCTCACAGATGATTTTGAGCCTGTTCAAGCTTCTTTATTTCACGAAAGCCCGCTTCCGACTCTTGAGGATGCTCTTCCTCAGCTTTGTTCTGAGAAAAATCGCCTGGGGATTTTAAAGTGCACTCCTGAGGTGGTTTTTGCTGCATCTGGATGAACTTCTAAGTCCCATCGTCGCTACCTTGAGTCTACTCATACTTTTGACCAGTGTCCCTATATTGAGTGTAGGACTTGTCATCAGAAGGGACATATCGTTGCGAATTATCCTACTCTGTTTTGTTGCTATTGTAAGAAAATAGGGCATCTTATTGATCAATGCCCCATTTGCCATCTCAAGTCTAATCAAGGAAGATCAACTAGATCTGGTTCCTCCTCTAAGCCTGCTTTCTCTGTTACTGATGAAGTTACTACCACTGCTGCTAATTTTGTTCCAAGATCCTCTTTTACAGATCTCGAGGCTTTACTCCACAAATTTATCTTTGGTACTTCCAGTCCACCTGCTGCCTTAGCTACTCCCTTAGGTACCTCTTGGTTCTTTGATTCTGCTTGTTGCAACCATATGACTGGTCAGGAAAACTCCTTCTCTTCTATGTCTCCAAATACTATTACATCTCCTATACATATTACTGACAATTCCTAAATGTCCATTAGTCATGTTGGTACTGTTTCCTTGCCTTCTTTATCTATCCATGACACTTACTTTGTCCCTGCTATTAGTTTTAATCTTATTTCTATTGAACAACTTATTAATATGGGTTATGATGTATTATTTATCAAATGCGGTTGTGTTGTGATGGATTCTCAGACAAGATAAGTTATCGGGACTGGGCGTAAGGTCGGTCATATGTTTGAGCTCAACCCCCTGCATCTCCCTAAAGTCACTTCTCCTAGATTGTGTGCTGCTGCTACATCTTCATCCCTTGATTTATGGCATCATTGTCTTGCTCATCCTTCTTTGAATAAACTTCGCCCTTTACTTTCTAATGGTCTCTTAAGTCAAGTCGATAATGAGTCTTTACATTGTATTTCATGTCAAACTGCAAAACAGTTCGCTTTATCATTTAATAAAAATGATTCTATTGCTAATTCGATCTTTGATTTAGTTCATTTAGATATTTGGGGCCCTGCACCTACTTCTTGCATAGGAGGATCCCAATATTTTATGATTTTTATTGATGATTATTCACGTTTTACGTAGATATACCTGATGAAAAATCAATCTGAGTTGCTTGATATTTATTTCAAAATTGCTATCATGATTCAAACTCAATTCTCTAAAGTTATAAAGATCTTTCATCATGATAATGTTTTGGAATACCGTGATTCTAAATTGCTCAAATTTCTTGATGCTCAGGGCACCATCTCACAATACTCTTGTCCTTACACTTCTCAGCAAAATGGTCAGGCTGAATGTAAACATCGTCATATCCTTAATTCTGTTAGAGCTTGTTAAGTTGCTGGTCACTCAAGAGAGGGGGTGAATTGAGTGATGTAAAATTTTTGCCCTTTTTGGATCACAACCTAAATTTACCAGATGTGTAGCAAAACAGGGATGAATAGAGAGAGTTAAGTGCAATAAATGAATAGAGAAGATGAAGAGCAATACACAGTAATTTATGCTGGTTCAGCCCAATCACTTGACCTATATCCAGTTCCCAAGTCACCACTTGAGATTTCCACTATATCCCACAAGTTCGATCCGAGCACCTGGAAAGTCTCAGTACATCCCACAAGTTTCAGTAGGCACTTGTGAAGCCACTCTCCAACACCCTTACAAGATGTGTAATCTCTCTTAGTGATACCTCACACTAAGTATCTACCCAGAATTTGTAGAAAGAAATGTTTACATAATGAAAACTCTCTTGAAGAGTAGATAATACATTGAAAACTCACTCTATTGAGATGGGTTTTTCAGATAATGCTGATATAGAAAGATTTTATGTATATGAACAGCATTTTCGCATAAACTCACTTAAGATTGTTACCCATAAGTTCAAATGATGTTATATTTATAGATTTGTGGTAAAACTATCCGTTGAAAGCAAGTTCTAACTGTTACTCTGCAAAAAAAAAATCGTTTAACTACCGCATTAAATGCGTCTAACAGAGGTTATGAGGATAACCTCCTCAGGTTATGTGAATAACGGGTGACCATGGGCTCTTAGTTTCAATGTTAACTTTCATTATGCGGATAACCTAACTAGGTTATGCGGATAACGTTCATTCCAAAATGACTAAGTTTTAACTCAAGAATATTTTCATGAAAACCTTCTTAGTTGTTCGAATAATGTCTCACAAACTTGGATACCTTTGATGATTATTAGAATAACCTTTTAGGATATTATTCCTTGTTCGGATAACGTTTAATCAGCACAAACTAAGTTTATGAAAAATACATGTTATCATGATAACCTCATGCCGATAACGAATTGTCAGTACAAACTAAGTTTCTGAAAAAATATAGGTTATCAGGATAACTTTCCTAGGTTATGCGAATTACCTACGCGTTATGGGGATAACCTGTCTAGGTTATGCTGAAATCGAATTTAATATTGGAAGGTCCAAGAGTACTGTAACATAGATTATCAGAATAACCTCCTTAGATTATACGGATAACCTACATATTATGGGGATAACCTCTCTAGGTTATCCTAATAATAGGCAGCACAGAACAAGTGACATTTACTGTTAGGCCCCTTATGCTAATAAGGTAAGCACCTTATCAGGAAATTGAGCTAATCAGAAGCAGAGACATGGTGCAGACCTTAGTTATGTGGATAACCTCATCTCTTTTCATGAAAACGAATAGAGAACACTTAGAAACAACATTGAGATTGAGACTTTATCCCCATAACTTCTGAATGTTATGCGCATAAGGTAAAACTTTTCATGAAAACCTTTTTAAAAACATGAGCCAAACACAAAACCAATTTGTTAGCCACTATTTTTCAATTCTAACTTATGTTAATATCATATTTACTTAATCTAACTCATTTAAAACATATGGTAATAAGATTAAGTAAATTTTCAAAGATTAATCCCACCTCAAGACCTATGTGAAAATAAAATATACCTAGTGACTAGGTCTTCAAATGATGAGTTCCACTTCCACTTGGTCATTTTCTTCTTGACATGCTCCCTTCTGATCTTTAGTTTTTTGACACTTGAATTCTTCATGTCTTGGAGCATCCTTTTCCTTCTTCTTCTTTGAGTGAGTCATAATGTTGATTTTCTTTTTTTTATTCTAATGCTCACTCTTCTTTCCTGGACAATCCTACACTTAATGTATTACACTTACAAGCCAAGTAGTTAATCCAATTTATATATCCATCTTGTATTATACAATATAAGAGCACAATGGATATATTAGTACATAGCATGATATATGCATTATAACCATAATTAAATACATGCTAATGCACATTTTACTTATATAAGGAACATTATATATTTTAGACACAGATGATACTTTTATTCCTTATTTCTTTATATTTGTTATTTATATTTTCCATTGTAAAAGTACAGTGGACATACTTGCACATAGCATGATATATATGCATTATAATCATAATTAAATACATGCTAATACACATTTTACTTCTATAAGAAACATTATATATGTTAAACACATATAATATTTTGTTCCTTATTTCTCTATATTTGTCATCATCAAAACTTATATTACATTAAACTTAACAGAGCTCTGATTATTTCCTCTTCTTGTCCTAAGCGCTTCTGGGGTGAAGCAACATTGACTGCTGTTTATTGCATTAATAGAGTCCCTACACTAGTTATTGGTAACATATCTCCTTTTGAGCATCTTCATGGTACACCTCCTGACTATAGTCTTCTAAACGTTTTTTCTTGTATCTATTTTGTTCTCCTCCCTCCTAATGAGACCACTAAATTACAAGCTTGTACTCATGTCTGTTGCTTCCTTGGTTATGATTCAGAACATAAGGGTTACCGCTGCTGGGACCCTATCTCTCATCACATTTAAGTTTCTCGTCATATTATTTTCTGGGAACATATGAAGTTTTCATCTTTGACTACATTTCCTCTCTTTCTCCTCTATCGCCTTCTATCTTTACAGATACTTTTGTTGATCTTTTTCCCAGTGACTCAGGTACAGACTCACCTACTGAGCTCGTTCACTCGACCGATGTAACACCCACTCCAAATACGCCTATTGTCTCTTATCTTCCTGCACAATTTACTCCTATGGAGCCTATACCGTCTGACATCACTCAGCCCACCCGTGTAAGACATCTTCATTCTTACCTTAGTGATTACCATTGTTTTTCCACTATACTCCAGTTTTAGGAACCTCAATCCAATAAAGAAGCCTCCGATGATCTACTTTGGCAGCAAGCTATGAATGACAAACTGCAGGCTCTATAGAAAATGCACATTTGGGATCTTGTTGATCTTCCTCTTAGTAAGACTCTAGTTGGGTGTAGATGGGTCTATGAGAATAAGACTCACTCGGATGGTTCGCTCAAGCAACGAAAAGCCCGTTTGGTGGCCTAAGGATTCACTTAGGAGTATGGTATTAATTAGAAGAAGACTTTTGCTCTAGTTGCTTGGATTACTTCTGTCTGTAGCCTCCTTGCTATTGCTGCTATTAAACACTGGACTCTTCATTAGATGGATGTCAAGAATGCCTTTTTGAATGGTAATTTGGAGGAAGAAGTTTATATGAAGCCTCCTCCCGGATATCCTCATCCGAAGGATAAAGTTTGACATCTTCGCCGTGCCCTTTATGGACTTAAGCAAGCACCTCGAGCTTGGTTTGTTAAGTTCGGTAGTACCATGAGCCATCTTGGCTTCACTTGTAGCCCTCACGATTCTGCCTTGTTTGTTCGGAGTAGTGACCGCAGCATTATTCTACTTCTCTTATATGTTGACGACATGATCATCACAGGTAGTGACCTGACCAGAGTACAAGAACTTAAAACCTACTTGGGACAATAGTTTGAGATGAAGGATCTTGGAAGACTACATTATTTTCTTGGTCTTGAGGTATATCATGGGAAGAGTGGTATCTCTCTTTCGCAAGTCAAGTATGCCTTTGATTTGATATCTCGAGCATTTTTCACTGACGAGGCGGTTGAGAATACTCTCATTGAGCCTAATGCTCATTTTATTCCTACTGATGAGACTTTGTTGGAAAACTCCACACTTTATTAGTAGTTGGTTGGGGGACTTATCTATCTTATAGTGACTCGTCTGAATATTGCCTATGCAGTCCACATTGTTAGCCAGTTTATGTCTGAGCCCCAGACCACTCATTATGCAGCTATTCTTTAAATTCTTCGGTACATCAAGGGAACCTTGTATCATAGTCTTCACTTCTCTGCCAGATCTTCTCTTATTTTACAGGCATACTCTGATGCTGATTGGGCAGATGATCATGCTGATCGTCGATCTACTACTGGGTTCTGTGTATTTCTTGGTGACTCTCTTATCTCTTGGAGGAGTAAGAAACGGACTCTAGCATCTCGCTCCAGTGTTGAGTCAGAATATCGTGCATTAGCAGATACTATTGCTGAGGTTCTCTGGCTCCGTTGGTTGCTTGATGATTTGGGAGTATCCCATACCTCCTCCACTGATATATATTGTAATAGTCAAGCAGCTGTTAAGATTGCTTACAATGATATGTTCCATGAGTGAACAAAATATATCGAGGTTGACTGTCATTTCACTTTGCAACATATTGTTTAAGGCACCATCAGACTTGTCCCCATTTGAACAAAGCATCAACCGACTGATTTGTTTACTAAATCTTTTAATCTTGGTGGCTTCCAATTTTTAATAGATAAACTCAAGCTGATTTCGATCAAGCCATCTTGAGTTTAAGGGGATATTAAATACTGAATATTTGATTATAATTGTGTATTTTAGTCCTTATTTGATATTATTTCATATATATTTTAGTGATTATTATTAAGAGATTTTCGGGGATTCACCTAACATGTGTATATATATATATATATATATATTGTAATCATCATTTGAGTTATACACAGTATAACAATTTATTTTTATTTTCTCTCTTTTACATACGGTATCTCAAATATGTAGCCGGACGGATCGTTCGTGGCAATTACGAGTCACTCACATTTGGTGAGATGGCAGTCGAGTTGCTAATACTCTTGCTCTTCTTTTACTAGGGTAATTTCTAGGTACTACCACTCTCTCAGAGCCGCCTAATAAGTACAGGTAGATATTATTTGAAGATCCTATAGGCGTCTTTTTTCCCTAGAATGAGACACCCGTAATCGCTGATTTTTTTTCTAACTCTTTTTTTAATAAAAAAAAGATAAACTAGAATAATGACTAAAAAAATAAACTAACACACACACACACACACATATATATATATACACACACACACTATAGAGAGAGGCGTAAGGGAGATATATAAACCGTATTAATAGGTCTGCAATGGACCATATATTTAAAATTCAGTTAAAAAATTAAAATAGAAAAGGTTATTTTTAAAAAATTTAGTTTAGTTAGATTTTGAAGATTTATCAAAATCAAAGCATATCTTGCAATTTAAATAGTGCTTATAAAAATGTTTACAGATTATCTGATGATAAAATTTTCACATCTACAATGGGAAAGTCACACTTCTGCAATGCATATGCCAAGCAAAGCATTGCTAACTATAAACCATAATCTTAAAACTATTAATTAATTAATTAAATAAATTTACAACTATCACTACCGCCCTTTCAAATAAACTCCACAGTGCTGTTCAACAGTTGCTTTATAGGCCCAGTCACTTTAACATTTTAATGGCATTATTTTTTGTTGGGCCAGTATTGCGCAACGGCATTATTAAAAATAATAACACGAATATGTAGCTATTATTTAATATTTAGTTATTTTGTTAATATAAAAATTTAAACAAAATAAAACCTTCTACATGAATCCAAAGAATATATCTTTTTTTCTTTTCACGGTGCACAGTACAAATAATTTAAATTTTCTAAATCTTATTTTTATACTTTAAAGTTTAAACCATGTTGTGTAAACAAAATAAAAAAAAATCATACCAACTTTGATAAAAATGTGAACAAAATTTAAAAAAAGTTACATAATCTTAATTATAGTTTATAAATAATGTAACTTACTATAATTTGATGTTTTATATTAATAATAAGCTCTTTTAATCATCACTCATAAAAAAAAGTTAGTAATTCAGTATTTTAAATTTGAGCCATAAATATTTATAAATAATATTAGTGTACACGAAGTTTATTTTTATTATTTTGTGTTCTGTAATAAATGGGATTTACAGATGATGCTGAAATTTGATTAGTTATTGATTGTTGATGCTATCACAGGATAGAGACACTGATATGATGTCGTATGGTAAACATTCGAAGAATTGTTTGTGTGGTCGTACCTAGCGACATGTGTTAACCATGAAAATATATCTTTTTTTTTATAATATATCTTTATTCCTTTCTCATTTTTTTAACGTCTATTTTTTGTTAATTAATAAAAAGATTGACAGAATGTCAGTGTCTTGCAGAAGAAGGCAGGCCATAGTTTTAAATTTAAATATTTAATTATCCAAGCCTGCGTGCGTGTGCTTTTTCTTTTTTGGCAAATGTAATGGATGATTCCATAATAAGTGTAAGCAACCATTTTTAGATATATAGATTTATGTGGACATGACAAGTAATTTTGTTGATTAACTGCTTTTAACAACTCAGAAGTATCTCAACAGACTAACAGAGGCAGTGCATGTCATTAAAGTCAGAAATTAAATCGACTCTCTCTCTCTCTCTCTCTCTCTCACACACACACACACATTGGAGTATGATGCAGCTTTAGAATTTTATAAAATTCATAGCTAAAATTCGAAGATCAAGAATTATTTATATATCAATATAAAATAAAATATTAATGACAATTCTCATTTGGTTACATTTTTTATTGGGAATATCATAAAAGATACTATGAATAACTTCGTCTTTTGGCTTCAATTTTTTCTTAATGACATGACTTTTTGAGATCCTTTGTTCTTCTTTGGATAACTAAATCTCTTATAGGATTTTATAATTAGTTATATCTTAAATTTTCTTTAAAGTGTTTACTATCACATATATTTAATTAACAATAATATATATTTAAATTTATTCAAATTACTAAATTTATTTAAATTATATTTACCTTGTTTACTTAATTAATTATATCTTATTTAAGTGTGGTTCTTATTTTTATTAATAATAAAGATAACATCAATTGAGTGATTTTAAGAGATAAGAGATAAATCAATTAATATTGTATTATCTTTATTTAAATTTAAAATTCAAATAAAAAAAGATAGATTAACTATTAAATAAAATATAATGGTTAGACTATTTAATAGGAAGCTGAACAAAGTGTTAGACACACTAATCATTCATTCTACGCTTATATAGAGGTTCCTTGATTAGTGACAGTTAATTTTCAACTACTATCACTGAGCCTATATATTAGTTAGATGAGCCTCCTCTATCTATTTTCTGATGATTAATTTCTATATTTGCAGATATTTGATTTATTCTTATTTCAATTAGGATTATTCAATCAAATTATCTATGGTTATGGTAAAAGGTGTTTCTGATCATTATTTATTTTCTTACTTAGAACTCTATAGAGAATTTCATGATTCATTATTGGTTGTATATTTCGAAATTTGTTCTACATTTACCCCTCATTAAAATTATCTCAATTATTATCAACTCAATTTAGTATAAATGGTAAAAACTCTCCTTTTTTTTAAGTCAATGGTTGGGAGTTTAATTTTTAATTTTTTATATGGAGCAAATTTAGTTAAGTAATACTCCAAATCCATAACAAAAAAAAATCATTTTGATTATTTGTTTCTTATCTTTTTTTGCTCTAAGTTTTTTTATCTTTATAAACAATTTTCAAGTTTCAAATGTGTGTCTCAATTTTCACTTGTACAAAACTAATTGTCCCATTGGACATCAATTGTAATTGAAATATTTTCAATTAGAATGTAACATTTGAAAATTCTCTATTTAGTTCTATAATTGCATGAATGTATGTATATACCTTAGGTTCACAATGCATATATACACAAGATTCTAAATAAGATTATGATAATACAATTCACTTATCACACCTAAAATGTGATGTGAAGGTACAGAAAATTATATTTCGTTTTTAAAATGATAATCAATGTAAAAAGGAGCTGCCAAAAAAATTTAAAACCTTGGAATTCATTTAAAAAGGAAAATGATAGCATGAGAAAAAATAGATGAGATTGGGAGTTGATTGTGTCATGTAAAAGATGTTAAGTGTTCTACAACACCTATTTATAAAAACAATTATCAATCGTGTAAAAAATAAGGATGAAATAAAAGAAAAAGGAAAAATAAAAGAAAAAATGAATTATTTATTTACACGGTCAGATTTGACTAAATAATTAGTCTAGGGCTCTATAGACAAATGTATGTTGTAAAGAATCATAATTATTTTAAAGGATGAAATGATAATTAATTGACCATTATAAAATCAAAAAGTGTTTGTTTGATTTTGTTCTCATGTCTTTCATCATCTGCAACCTATAAGGAAAATTAGAAAGAGAAGGGGGAAAAAAGGAAAAAAGATATTTTTTATGACGAACACAATATTCAATTAATTTTTAATATTTTAAAATAATTTATTTACATCTAATAATACTATAATGTAGTTTGATAATACAAGAAATCAAATACTTATAAATTTTATGGTCTTTTACCATAAATATTATTTTATATAGGTTTTTTTTAGTGAAGTTCTTCCTAAATAATAATATTTATATATTTATCAATGAAAAATAAGGGCCCACTTTGAAAGTGGAGGAGGTGATAAGCACACAGTTTAGTTGGTAGGATAGTTGGTAGGAGATTTTACTAACTTAACAAATGTTTTTGAGTTTGAATATTAAGCATATAGCTGTATTAAATATTTATTGAAAGAAAAAAGAAACCAAAAGGCATTGTTATGGGAGAGCCAGAGTGGGCCCAAGATAATATATAGCATGCCTCCCCTCTGATAAAAAATTTTATTTTTTTTATATTATAAGATATTTTGTATAATAAATTTTTTTGTCCAAAATATAAAACATTAAATATTTTTCTTCCTATTTTAATCATGTCTTTAATACTTTATCTTTTCTCATTTACAACCATACAATAATAATAGATGAGATATTTACCAAGAGTAAAAAATAAAATATGGATACTTTTTATATTGATTTTAATTAAAAAAATATTTTTTTTAATATGTATGTAATTAATATAAAATATTTTATAATATAAATTGAAATGAGTACAATATAAGCCACACATTTTGTATGTCGGGAAATTGGAGCTACATACCACATATTTGAAATTATGACTTTCCACACAAAGGGAAAAAGTATGTTGGGAGTAGCAAGGGAGCTCTTTCAGCGACATGTGTTAGCTTTTGTTCCGTTTCTCTCATTTTCCTCCCTTCATGCTTGCTTTTGCCTTGCACACTATTTTAATGCGGTTCTCTGTTTTCAAACCTGCATCTATATTTTTTAGACGTTACTAATATATATATATATATAGACACACATATATATAAGTAGTATTAATTAATAATTAATATATTTCGGTAGTGGGACCTACCTCATCGCCCCCTTTCTTTTCTTTTCTTTTATTTGTTTTTGTGTTTTTTTTTGGCGCAACCCAAAACATTTCTGTTTCATGCAAGCAAGTGAAACACACGTTAAACTTTCAAGTTAAAACAGACACTATCGTCGATGGAATTTTTGTTTGAACAACCGTTGATGGAAGTTAATGGCACTGCCATCGCTTTTTCCTTCCTTTTTTGTCCCTCGACTGCCTTCTGTTCCATGCAATAAATTAAAATATAAGAAATTATTTAATTATTTAAATAATTTGAAATTATTTTTATTAAATTATTAAATTAAATATAATATAATATATATGACATGTAACAATTTTTTGGGAAAACATAGTATCTCCTTTTTGGCTAAAAGAAAACATAGCAATTCATTTTTTCTTTTTCTTTTTTTGTGATCATAAACGTAGCATTTCTCACATAACGGATTTAGTGCTACTTAAGGCAATTCATGAGGAAAGTCAGATTACAACTAACGAAAATTTAGGATGTTGTTTGAAATATCTGGTTTCGTACGAATTTTCCTTCCCTTTTTGGCTCCAAGATTCATCCTCCACGAAAACATCTATGTTTTGCAGCCTCTTCTTCCTAATCTTCTCCCACTATCTCAGAAGGATCCAATAGTTGAAACCAGAAAAGAGGTACAAATTGCTAATAAATTTCTCTACAACATTGATTTTTTATGATATCCTGTTCTTTTCGAGATCCTATTTCTTTCTTTTTTGTTAATTTTCATGCATTTATTGGGTTTGGTTTGCATTGCAATTAATTACGTCCTCCAAATATTTGGAGTTATTATTACTTGATTTGGCTCTTTTATTTTCGGCATTGTGCCAGAAATTAAAAAAAAAAAAACTTAGCAATTCCATTATTGTTGTCTCTGTTTTAGAATCCGGTATGATTCTTTGCATGGAAAACTTCAAAATTTTGGAAATATTAGTGGAGTTTACATGCTCAGGTCAGGATTACAAATTTATTAGTCGTTAAAAACATTTCAAATGGTTTTGAGATTTGATTATATGTAAGAAATGATCGTCATTAATGATTTAAAGGGAGCCAAAGTGCTTAATTTTGTGCAAATAATCTGCATCGGATAGAGTCTTCAATTTAGTGTAAACAATCCAAAGGTGTGCTGGTTCAGAATCAAGTTGAGCAATGGAGCAGAAGCTGTAGCTTGTTCGTGAGTTGCAACTTTACAACATGAGCTAAGAATATAAATATGCACACAAAAGAAGATGGTGAATCTATTGATGATCAGGGCTTGTTGCCAATTTTGGCCCTCCAGCAGTTGTCTGAGGAGGCTATCGGAGTTGCTGGGGAAGCATTGCATAGTGAGAACAGTGGCGATTTTTCACCCAAGGTGCCTCCTGGACATAGACATTGTCAAAGTGAAGTTATGTCTGCAAGATATAAAAAAAGTGACAGCTATAAGAAGCTAAAGACTCATGTGCAGAAGGCATGGCGAGGGGGAAGCAAATCCCACGAAGAAGGCGCCCCTTTGACTTTTAACCCTGAGGTCTTGGCGAACCAAAAACGTCAGTGGTATCAACTTAATTCCAAAACCATGGTATTCAATTCTGTTATGCTCTATTCTGCTATCAAAATTCCATTAGTGTCCAATATGATTCCTATTTCTAAAAATCTTACCTGTCTAAATAACATGGAAGCTGCTTCATCCACTTACATCCCTCACATATGTTGGATTTAAACTTGTCAATCTGTTCAAGAATTTCAATGTGGATGATATTGTAGGATTGTGCAAATTATAAGGAGCCGACTGCACTGTTTGAACATTTTGTGATTGTGGGGCTGCATCCAGATGCAAATCTGGAAGCTGTGGAGGATGCATTTGCAAATAGGAAGAAGCGGGAAAAAGGGGGAAAATTTGCATCTGCAGACTTCCAAATGCTGCAACAAGAGTTTTCAGAACCAATGTTGGAACCTCAGGTACATCAGATAGCATCATCATCATTATTTGGGTATATGTAGAATTGCTATCAACAACTTTCATATTGAAATATAGAGACAATATCCAACCTGTTTTATCAAAAAAAAATCCCAATGTACATTATTAGACATATCATGTGTCTATGACTCTCTCTTGATTGTTGGTGAACCTTCTATGGTCAATCTTACAGGTTTTATGAAATATATTTAATTTTATAGTTATTATGCCTATCTAGCATCTGTGATTCTCGTCTGATGAATTCAGAAGCTTAAAAAAGAAACTTTTGATATTTTGTCTTTGCCTTGATTGTGAAAGGATTTCATTTGAGGATATCTTATGCTCCTGAATTTGTCCAATTCACCCATTTTTATGATTATAATTTAGTTAATGATCACTAATAAATGAGTTCTTTGTGGCTTATATATATATATATATATATATATTTCTACAACAGATTCTTTTCAAATATCCTCCTGGGAAGAAGCTGACAATGGGTATGAAGGATTTAGCCTCTTTTTGTTTTCCTGGAGGTGTTAAGGTGTGTTGGCTCCATTTCTAGTTATATGAATTAGTGTGTCAAATGCTTTTTCAATGTTAAATGCTACTCTATGAATTGTCCGCTGAAAAATGTTTGGTTTAGTTTTATATTGTTTGAATTTTGGAGGTACTTAATTGGTCCCACTATCCATTGTTGGTCCTTGTTGCTCCTACTCCTTCAAATACATGAAGGATTTATATTTCCCTAATTGCTTTTGTTTTCTTATTTATGTCGATCTTGAAGTTAGGTACATCAGATTATATTGAATATGGAACATTAGTATACCAAGTTACAAGTGGATTTACCCACCCAACATTAGTTAACCTGAATAAATCATGTTATTGATGTTTTGTAGCATCACTAAACTAGCAAGTAGCCATTAGGTTCTACATTCTTACTTGATTTGTGTTGCCAAATGATATTGTGATTATGGATGTGCTTCTTCTCTTGTTAGTGCTAATATTTGTTTCTTAACTGTTTCATTTGTTGGATGTTGATTTACAGGCATCATTGTTGGAGAGGACTCCATCTTTAAGTGAACTGAATGAAATTGTGTATGGACAGGTATTCCACATCAGCAAATATTCCTGCTTTATGAAAAGCTAGTCATAGCAAAACATTGTCCTTGATTTATAAAATCTACTTTTTTAGTTTATGCATTCATATGACATAAACATGACTTGATACTTGGTGCATGTATTAAGGAATATAGGGAAACACTGAAGGGATTGCCTCTATATTCCTCTATCTTTCTTTTCCATGACAACTTCCATCTTTCATTTCTTGTATCTACAAAGATATGAAGTTACTGTTAATATGTCCCTGTTCAGTCTTTTACAACCTACTTTTCTTGTTGGAAGTATTCTCTCATCATCTCATGGAGTCTATCAAATGGATCAAAATCAATAATTTTATTTCATATTTGCTTCTTTTATCTGTTAGTTCTCATTCCTAATGCATTGTTAAACTTCTATCACAGTCTTTGACCAGGAGATAATGTATTTCTTTTTGTTTATTCTCTGCAGATTCATTTAGGCAGAGATGATTTATCATTTATCTTTTCACTCAAGGTAATTTGTATATCACTTTCATATATCTTTCAGAAATATATGATTTTTGTGCTTTGGCTCATCCATTTTATTTAAGATTCTGTCAGTGTTCAGGATGTGCACCTAGTCTTGCTTTAAATTTCCTTTGAGGCGATTGGAGTGGGTGGATAACACTTTACATTATCATTTGCACATTGTTAGCAATTCAATGCTTTTCAATGGGATAAAACTTCAGAAACATGTGCACATTGATGGTATGACCTATCATATGCAAGCTTATTGGAATTGAAAGCATAGATGGGGCTTAGACTTACTGCATACCTTATGCTCTTACATAATTTTGAGACGGAGGGCATCTAGATTGTTAGGTTTAAAGTAAGTCTATAGCGGGTGAAAACATTTCATAATTTAAAAGCATATGCTGTGGAACATCAACAGTCATTGACATTCTGTTCCCTATTACAGTAATTTGTATAACTGTACATATATACATCTATTTGGTGTGTATTTGGATTTAAGAACAATGGACAAAGACAAGGCAATAACACAAAATCAAGAGTGTCCAAGTATTATTTGAAGCGTCATGTTGTGACTATCAAGTATATGGTGAGTGTCGGACATGGACATGACTTCCAATTTAAGTATCCATGCTTTATCAGTTAGGAATTATCCAAGTTTGTTGAGCATGCTGTTGTTACCTAGTTTTATGCAGTTTATTCTCATTTATATGTTAAAGTGCAATGTTTTTGCTTTGAAACAAAGATAAGTAGTTCTGAAACAAATTTTACACCTGTATTCCTTGATTAGGCAGCAGAAAATGCAACACTCTATGGAGTTTGCTTACATGTACCTGAAATCTTACAACGGCCACCTGGTATCTTAGGCATATCATCTCCTCTTACTCTTCCTTCGGGGGTATGTAGCCGTTTTCTGGTCTCTGCTCCTCGTTGTTTCTGTCTGCTGACCAGAGTTCCTTTCTTTGAGTTGCATTATGAGATGTTAAACAGGTTAGCATATTATTTCCACCTTTTCATATACTGACTCATGTTGCTAGTTGTGTTCATACTATTAAAGCATTTGGTTTGTTTTTTCTTCCTAGATCCAATAGAATTCACTATGCCTTACTTGGATGCAGTCTTGCAGCACAGGAACGTCTGAATCGAATAACTCAATTTGTAAATGAAATGACCCTTACTGGTTCTTTCCTATCGCCTAAACTGGATGATCAAACAAGTGAAAATGATGACCACCCAGAGAGGGGATCTTTTAGTGATTGGATGACTTGTGCAATACCTGTTGAAGATGCAGGAGTCCTTGCTGCTACTGCTGCGGGAATTATATCTACTGATGAAATCTCAGCCAAATTGTGCGATCCTGAGTCCCCAAGAAGTATGACCGCCTGTGATGCTTCCGATTTTAGCCAGGTCAGGAACATAGATAAGGATGGTAGGAAGAGTCATGATGATTGTGCTTCCGAGGTACCACAAACCCATCCATATTCTTCAGAAAGCATGTTTGGAAATTGTGAAAATGGTCAAGCATCTTTAGAGCTTGGAACATCTCTTTCTTCTAGGAGTCACGCATTGAAGCATCTTGGGAATCCTCAGTCACCTTTCAGGAGGTACATTTATCTTTACTATTAACAACAGGAAGATGGTTTTCCATCTTAACTTTGTCCTATATGCCATAAGTTCCAAAAATGTCCTTGTATAATTTGAATGTTGTTTAATAAACTAATAACTATAAGGTTATAAAAGTAAAAATAAGTACATTTCCACTCATATAACTTTTTCTCTTTTCCCTCATTCTAGTAATTATAATAATGCTGGTTTACAATTTTTACTTTTGACTCAACTATCATTCACCACTGAGTCTTTCTTTCAATTTATTGTGCTGAGACATGTAGTTTGTTACATTTGATCTTCATCACCATATTTTGTACATTGACCTCTCAATCAATTTTAATAACATGTTACTATAATTGGCAGTCCGGTCAGAAGCATGGCATCAGAAGACGAGGATGATTTTTTTGCAAATAATGATGATGGGGATGAATTGTTAATGGAATGGGCTAAGGTCAGTGTAAAATGGTTTTGATTGCTTCCCATTGATTAAAGTGGGTCAGGTTAGATTGGCATTTAATATACTTTCATTATTATGAATGATTTTGACAGGAAAATAAGAATGATTTGCTACAGATAGTATGTCGGTATCATGCTCTACCTCTTCCTCGTCGAGGCAGTGACTTTATTTTCCATCCTCTGGAACATCTACAGCCTATTTTGTATAGAAGGCCTCCAGTTGCTGCTCTTGGCTTTCTTGAAAATTGTCTAAATTGTTTTGAACCTGCTAAGGTAATTTTTGAGTGTTGATAACACAAAGTTGCTTTTTAGTTATATTCACTCATTACAACTGTACTTGGTAAAAAAGATCAATGCAAAGTTGGCTGCTGCTGAGGAAGCTCTTGCACTTTCTATATGGACAACTGTAACTATTTGTCGAGTTCTATCCCTTGAAAATGTAAGCACAATTTCTTGGGGCTTTGATTATATTAAAGTCTATTAGCAGTTCTGTATAAATCCTATCCCCTTTAATCTTCTAGCATGACCAAAACTCTTGTAGAACTAGTTTTTCTCCACAACTTTTTTTTCCTGTTAGTGAAAAACTCATTTTGGGTTTTAAGATTGAGCAAACTATCCTAATCTATGTTTCTTTGTTGGGTTTGCCTTTCTTATTGTTGTTGCTTTGTGGCCTATTTCTTGTAGTTCTAAATTCTTATACTGAAATACTAAATACCCTTCTTGTATTGAATTATAACTTCTACCATCTTATCATCAGTTGTTAAGAAATAATCCTATTTATGACATGTGTCGTGATTGTTTATTTGGTCCATGACTATAGATTTGGGCTTTTCAAAGTGTACATTCAAAGTATTTGGTTTGATATAATTTGGGGCCTAGTTCCTATTATTTCAAACTTTTGAGAAACATCTGGCAATCTTTCTACTGCCTCAACTGTCTTTTAAAGTAGTATTCTTTTAATAAATGGGTTGGATACTTTCTGCATTGGACTTCTACTTAATAGTTCTAAGGAATTAGCATAAGCTTTAATGTAGAAGATGAGGAAAAAAGAATTCCCTGTGATAAGTTTATAAAATATGATTTTTTTCCCCTTCCTTTCTCATTATGCTGCATTATACACACAAATGAGGTGTGTCTTGTAATTCCTATTATGTGGTAACCTATAATGAGTAAAACAGGAAAGAGAAAAGACAATGCTACCACACAATGATCCTTATAACTAAAAAAAGATCATTAATGCTATTACATTGAAGTATTGGCAATTCATTGCACGTATGACCTATGAAGAACAAATTTAGTTTGTTGAAAATAACACTTCTCTTTATTGTCTTTATATGATATATGTTCTACTTCTTTCTACCCCTCTAGTTACTGTTGAAGTTTTTATTCTTGCTACTTACTATATCTGCTGCATGTATCTTGATTGGCTTAAATTTTAATACATAATGTTACTGGCAGCTGTTGGCATTAATTGCAGGAGTGTTGTTGGAAAAACAAGTGTTAGTAGTGTGTTCGAATCTGGTAAGTCAATGCAACAATCATGCTAATTGATGGTTGCTCGTTTGCTTGACAATGTGTTGTGCTTAATAGTTATTTGCTACTGCTGACCAATTTTGGCTAGCTGTTGAGAGACCATATAAACTTGTCTCATTCATTTTGAAATGGTGCAGGGCGTTCTTTCTACTGTAGTGCTATGTCTTATTCCCATGATTCGTCCGTTTCAGTGGCAAAGTTTATTTCTCCCCGTGAGTTCATAAGCAATGAACAATCCCTGGTTTCAAATGTTTCTCTTGACATTATTACATATTTCTAACACTATGCTAGCCCCGTATTTCAGGTTCTACCTGAGAGCATGTTTGATTTTCTTGATGCACCAGTTCCATATATTGTGAGTTCTATTATATTTCATTTTACAAAATTAATTGCTTGTGTAATATTTGTCTTCTTGGTGTTTGATAGAGCTCAATAACATCATATGATCCATGTAGCCGACCTCACATTAGTGGGATAAAGTTATTGTTGTTTTTGTTGTAATATTTGTCTTCTGACTATTTTTTAACATTCCTTATTTTTTAAACACTGAATAATTTCCCCTCTCTCTGTTTTTTTGAAATGACAATGAGCCAGTCGTTTTATGTTGAATATAAGGTATGAAAAAATTTATATCAGATTCTCTAATTAAAGCATCACATCTATATAATTTTCTAATAGTAACATGGCATGCGTATAGTTTCTACAAACAACTATATGGTTTCCCAATTAAAATATGTATTTGTCATGTTATTATTGGCAAATCATGCACTCGTCACTTTTTAATTGGGGAACTTGGTAGCAATGATATATGGAATTACATCCAAGCCTAATCCTATAAGATACGATATTGCTTCTATCTTCTATTGCGGAAAAAAAATCTCAAAGACGTATAATATATTTTTAATCTTACATCTCATACATAATCATGTTTTATTTTAGTATATGCTTCAGTTTGCCCATTATTCTGTGTTTGCTTTTTTAATCATGTAATTTTTTTGTTCATTTCCTTTCCTGTTTACTAATAAATTTGTACTGAAAATAGCATGTAACTAATCACTTCAGTATTGGCTTGAAAAATATCACTATAGTTATTTTGTTTGCTTACGAATTATCAAAATGTTACTTCTCTCTCAATTTGTGCGGATGATGCCCAGTTTTTGCTTACAAACATACATACACATCACTTATATATAATCACTTCAGTGTTGGCCAAAAAAATCACTTCAGTGACTTTGTTTTCATATTAATTATCAAAATGAGAACTTCTGACGTAATTATGGGCTTATGGTTTATCTATTTAGAAATTTTCTGCTTTGACTATAATTAATAGTATAGTCATTTTCTTATTTTATGTTAAATAATTCAGTGAAGATTCAGGTGCACAATTTTTGAACAAATCTTTGAATTGAACATGAATGAAAGATAATTTGAACTGAAAATTTGTTTTTGTATTGGTTCTATCATCTATGTCACGCTTCTTTTTTGTGGAAATGTCTAGTAGGAATTTATGAATATGAGCAGATAACAAGTAAAACCTTGCACTAACCAATTGAATTATGTTCTTAAGCATGGCCTTTTTTTATTTTAATTTTTTTTAATGATCTTGCAGATTGGCATACAGCATAAGCCTGCTGATTTGAAAATAAGAACTACTAATCTCGTTCTTGTTAATGTACTTAAGGATCAGGTCTGTTAAGGTCAATGACTTTTTGACTATTATTCTTGTTAACGTACTTAAAGACCAGTCAAACGCTTGCACTAATGTATTTTATAGTCTTCCCCAAAATATTTTTAGTTTCGAAAAGTTGGAAGCTCTTGCATATCATTATTTAAGATGTACCTAAAATAAAAGATATAGGATAAAATACCTATCACTAGGCCAAAAAGTTATAGCTATTAAAGCTTGCACTAATGTATTTTATTTTCAAGATCTTCACCAAAATATTTTTAGTTTCGGAAAGTTAGAAGCTTTTGCATATCATCGTTTGACATATACTTAAACCAAAGATATAGGATCAAATACCTACCACTAGGCCCAAAAAGCTATTGCTATTAGTTTGAATACAACTTTATTTCCTTCACCTCTTTAACTCACCGTAAAGTAGCCACCAAGCACCATGCATTGAACAAAGTTGATGAATGCTACCAGCATCTCCAATATACTAAAAATGTCTCTCTCTCTCCCCCCAACTATACCCCCAGTGTTTGAACCCATGATCATGCTTTGATACCAATGGAGGTATCACTAGGTCAAATGCTAAAACTGTTGATCAAGATGCAATTCTAATTCCTTAACCCATCATACCGATTGCTACCATCTGAACACAAGGAGAGTTGATGGATTTGACTTATCTCCGATATGCGAACAAAAAATGCATACTTTTTGAGATTAACTATTACAAATACTAGTGACATATGAGGTATGACAGTGAAACCAAATTTAGGTAAAAAACCTACCCTAATTTATATGCTTTGATTTGGGGATTTTTAGCTGAATCAAATTTCAAATGACATTATATGATGTTATTTTATCTATAAATTTCATTGATAAACTAGAAAGGGATGTTTCATCATATTTCCTATTTTCTAATTTCCTAATAAGGCAGTGCTTTATATCATATATATGCCATCATGTAGGGCTAAGTCAAAATCGTTTAACTTTCCCTATTTCCTGTAGGTGAAAATGTGTTACATGCCAAGACTTCCACGGCATAGAGAGCTCATCTCTCAGTTAGGCCCATTTCATGCTAGACTTTCAAGTGAAAGTTCACTTGCTGAAAGGCATCCTGTATATAGGTGCAACGAAGTCCAGGTTTTTTTAGATCTCACACTGAAAGACTTATTGTTCCGCTTTCAAGTTCACTTGTTGAAAACTAAAATATTATCTTCATCAAAGCATGTACAGTGTGCGTATGACACAACTGTATATAGGAAAATTAATTAAAATCTTTGATCCTGCTTTTTCCTTTGTTGTTCACATTGAAACAATATTATAGAAATATGTTGAAAGTTTATTCATGGCTGTGTCAATATGTCTAATTTTCACCAATATGTTCAATTTTAGACAAAACTGGAAGTCATTAGTTGCATTCTCTATCTACTAATAAGCCATACTCATTGTTAGGACATGGAGGTTGGGTATTGGGGAGATCCATTGGACCCTCTTCATCATTGGACTATGTGAGGAATATGCAAATAGGGTAGACATTAAATTTTGATCTTAAACCATGAGACTAGGTTTTTTAAACCAATATACCCCACTCATCTCCCATTTAGGACTTCTTACTTCCATCACACTTAAACCGATAACCCAACACTCCCATTAATAGCATTGTGTTTAGTCCAAGCATTCCAATCTAGAACATAATGCATGATGTCAACGTATGATTAATGCCATCACAAAACATTAATCTAGCTTATTGTGTTTATTATAAACAACAGCAAGTGATGATTTGTACTTCTTGATAGGCTGAAGCTGCAACCCTGTTTTTGGATGTCTTGTGGAGATATGTGGAGTCACTTTGTTCAGATATGAGATTACACACAATCACAAATGTACAATCAAATAGTGATAGGGTAAGATAACTAAATCATTGTTTATTATATTCTTGGAACTTCTCAACAAGTGTAGAATAGATAGTTGTACCATGTTTCCCTGACTCATCCTGGATTATTTGTTCAGGTTTCCTTGCTTCTTAAAGATAGCTTCATTGATTTCTTCCCTATTAGGGACCGGCCATTCATTAAGGTAACTCTGTTTAGGTTCTTTTAAAGAAATTTTATAGAAAATTTTAAGCCTGCATAAAAAATTGAAATGATATTTGGCATGCTATAATGCCATGCTTAGTTTGTTATAAAATCTTCAATTATGTATATTTATTATTTTTCTCAATGGTGGATAAAGGTAGGCTTTTCTAGCATTATGAAAGAATTCCATCAAATATTCACTATAAATAGTCAATGTAGCTTTATCAATGAAAAGAGCATTTATAAACTAAAATAATTACTCATAAGGTTGAGTAGTCCCAACTCTTTGGTTTTTATGTGGGAATTCAAGATTTTTAGAGTAGTTTGGAAATTAATCTTCAGAGTAAATAGGAAAATAGGTAATGATTATTTTAGGAACTAGATATCACGCCTTTAGTATTAGTATTATAAATAGTGGAGGATATGTATGCATTTGGTGTGAATGAATTGATATTTTGTTTTTGAGGCTTCCACTTGTAATAATTTTTTGAATGAATTGATATTTTTTGTGTAAAATTTAAGCTAATTGGGAAGCATCCATTTGCATATGTTAGTTAACTTTTCAATGAACCTGATCACTCCTGACATCTTTAAGCAACTATATAATCAATCATTCTTGTAAACCCTTGTTTTTAGATTCTATAGCAGTGGCCAGTACTAAAATAGCTTTTGTCTATTATGTATTCTCTTGACTCCGCAGCAATTGGTAGACACACAGCTCTTCAGTGTTCTATCAGACTTGTGGCTGTCAAGCTTCGAGAATGACTCTCATTTCTCTGACGCTCCAATCTAGGAACACAGGGTGCAACAGAATACCTATTGGACACACTTGTTTCCAACAAGAATATGTGCTTTTTTTCTTTGTTGGTTAACTTCTCTAGCTGAAATTGTCAATTCAAATATGCTGTGTTTAGATCCACAAAGAGATAGCATTGGTAAGTGAGTTTAAATTTTGTGTATTATTGATAGCAATTAACTTCAAATGCTCCAAATTAAATCCAGTTTCGGTGAGCCAAAACAATATTAGGGTCCCTATTTTTTATTGGGGATGTGTTCTTAGGTTAAGCTGCAAAAGATGTGAATGTAGAGTGCTGACTTCTCCAGAAGCATTTGTAACATTAATATCTAATTTCTTAGATTTAGTATTTGTTTCTAATTTTTTTTATTAAGATAACTAAATAGATTGCAGTGTTGAGTCTCTAGCGTGCATAACTCCGCATTTATGTTGCAAAGGACCAAACATGTACCATTAATTATCCATTTCATGCCTAGCATCTCAGATTTATGCTTGGCATTATGCACTACTTTTCTGGCACATTTGAGGAGAAAATTAATTGTATGATCAATCTTCTATAATAGTACTTGCAGATCACCTTTCATTTGTTCATCTCTATTTTCAGCCAAAATAGAAGTGTTTCAAATTAACATTACACTAACATTTCAATTAATCTATATAGGTTAACAAAACGCAAAGTGCTCACCAAGCTCAGGAGAAAGTTCTACTCTACAAAACTACTATAAGAAGAGTGATTCTATGTGGTAATGAATATTAGGTATACAATAAGAGTAAAGAATGAGGTTAACAAGGATAGGAATGTTAAAATAGATATGTGAGACAATATTTGAAATAATTGTATACAATGAAAAGTTGGTGTAATATCCATTGAAAAGAAAATAGTTGAAAATTATTTAAGATTGTTTGGAAATATGTAAAAAATGGTTGCTAGTAACACTAATGAGAAAAGTTAGATGGCTTTTACTTCTATGAAAAGGTGTAGAGGAAAATAAAAAATGACACATGAAGAAGTAATAAAATGGGATCTAAGTGAATAATATATCTGAAGAGTTAATTTTCAATAGAACACAAAAGCATTATATAATTCAGGTAACCGACATCACTTAGTGGGATAAAACTTATTATTGGTTAACAAAACCTAATCATTATAAAACTTATAACTTTAAATTAACATGTTCAAGCATATCATAATTTAATTAATTGAATTTTTATCAATATAAAATTAATAATAAATTTCTTAGTGGGTTAAACTTGTTGTTGGTTAATGGAACATAATTATATAAAACTTGTGACTTTAAACTAACATGTTCAAAAGTATCATAATTTAATTAATTGAGTTTTTATCAATATAAAATTTATAATAAATCGAGTTATAATTATTTTTTAGATTCTACATAATGTTTTTTTTATAATAACTATCCAGTATTCAGTCATCATTTTAGACTTTGACTAATTCAAATTGAATTACAGTCATATCCCATTTACCGGGTGAACGAAGAGCTTTACATGATCTTAAGGCCAAGATATTGAGCTTAAACATCCCTAACCCTTCTATTAGGATTGATACACATTGGTATAATATATTGAAGCCGCATGTACTTAATTATGATAGCTCTAAACTAAAACCTAGTATTGCAAGTAAAAGTATTTAAAACTTGCAATATTACACTAATGCCCTCGACTGGTGTCCACTGTGTAAAAATATTCTTATTTTATTGTGTGTGTGTATATATATATTATTATATTTATATTATCTACTTTTTATTTTTATTTGAAGGCATAAATAATATTTCTTATCTATGACTATAAGTATAAACTCACTTTTTTCATTTTATTTTTTATTTCATTCTATCTAAACAATTCAATTAAACTGACTATTAATTAATTTTCTATTATATTTCATATCATTCATATAATTCTTAGTTAAAATTATAAAGTAATTGTATCTGGTTTCAAATTTTAAATTCAAAATCTCTACTTTTTTTTTTCTATATCCTTAACATTGAGTCAAAACAAAATTTCTCATTTTCTTTTTACCTCTACGTACTTTGGCTCAAAATGCTGAAAGTTGTACTATGATTCTTTCTTTTTTATTATCTCACCAGGTATGGCTACAAATTAAGTTATACAATTCTGTCATTCCCATTACCTCACCTCACTAAGTATGACTACAATTAATTTAGATTATTCGATCGAAGATTATTCAATGGAAGCAAATTGAGAATGGTTTGGATATTAGTTGTATATTTTATATGATCACAATTAACTTATATTATGATAAAATCTGATTCCCCCTGTTGTATGAGTAGGGGTATTGCAGATTTTTCTGCTACTATTGATTTTGATGGGTCAACATATGGAGATGATAGCAGTTTACTTGTGCAAGAAAAATTACTTTATTTTATATGCAGATTAGTAGAATTATGAATCATTTCCTTAGTGGGGACTCCTACACACGTTTTTAAGGGTATGTTTGGTTCAAAGGAGGAAAATGGAGGGAATGAATTTTAATGGAAGGAAAGGAAGGGGAAGGATAAAAAGAGATTTTAATTTTTCCTCATTTGGAGGGAAAAGAAAGGATTTTAATAGAGAGGTTTTAATATTACCTTATTTGGGTTAGGAGGGAAAGGGAGGAAAAAATAATTATAATTTAACTATTATATCTTAGTTTATTTGAGTTAATACTTTCTTTCTATATTAAAAAAAGAGTTTTTTTTTGCTTAAATATTAGACAAAGTGCTTAATCAGAAGGTAATACTATTTTTTTTCTCAATCTCAATCGTGATTGTATGTATCTTCTTTTTTTCCTCAACTTTAATTATGATTATATATGTTAATATACGAATGTGTCTGTATGTATTCGTGACTTCATGCATGTATGTCACTAAGGTATTTCATATTTTATGAGTGAGACCAAAAAGAGATGCGACAAGACTGATCAATATATTGTGTGGTTGAGTAATGAAAAAGTGAAGCATATTTTGGTCATATTGAACATAATAACATATTTTTCTCCCAAATTACCCCAATTTGGGGGGAAAATATATAAGGGGAGGGGAGAAAAAATTTTAATAACATTTTTTCCTCCCCTCCTCCAATTATTTGATTGCCAAACAAGGAGAGAGGAGCAAAATCTCTCATCTTCCTTTCCCTTCCCCCCATTTCCCCCCATTTCCCCCCAATCAAACATATCCTAAAGCTCTAAACTTTTTTTTGTTGAAATATTCATATATCAGTTGTTTGACATTTAAATTTTATCTTTATAACATTTAATCTTCAAAGTTTTTACTTAGTAGTATTTGGTGCTGGTAGTTAAGAGTGCTTAAATCTAAAGATTGCTATGACATATTATAATTTTTTAATGCTTAAGCTTAGGCATTTTTATTAGATTTATGGGAAGAGATATACAGATAGTGGGGACCAAAACATCAACATATTCTGCTTTTGTTGGCAAAAAAAAAAAACTGCTTTGTTTAGGGTATTACAGACTATTATTATTACTTCCAACACTCTCAGTAAGCGTTCAAAAATCCAAGTGACAAGAAATGGTTCAAAAACACTGCAAAAGGCAGTTAGGGATATAACGTGTTTCAACTCCTACTAACTAACCTTTTTTATGGTCACAGGTCTATGTGATTCGTAATCGTTGGTGATAAATAGTCTAATAGCTTTTTTATGGTTGATTCGGCTCTAATTGGGATTTAAATTTAATTTTTTTTTCAGCCCTTAACATGATTTTGGATCTGATTAGGATATAAACTTGAATATTTCAACACTAGAAAGAAAGTACCACTGGACCATAGCCCATTAATACAAGAATCATAAAACCTTTTACCGAGTTTAATGAAATAAAGAATAGATATGATGATAATATTAACAGGCACTATGTTTAGCTGATAGATAATTTTTTACACAAATGTTAAAATATATAAATTATTAGTGCATTAATATTGGTTTAATTCAAATTGCAGGACATGAAACGGAACACAAAAAATTCAAGCCAGGATGTGTAAGCAGAAAGTTAAAGCAGAAAAAACGAACAAGTACAAGTTTACATGTGTTGATGACAAAACCAACTTAACACAGAGAGAGTTGGAATGGAAATGATCAAGTAACTGAGCAAATAGATCAAGAAAGGAATAGAGGAAACAGTAAGCCTAAGCAATATAATCATCGAATTGAGAACAACGGTATTGTTCTTTATAACTGATAGAGATTAGATTGATTGATATTTAGACAAAGCCGTTACCTCTAATTAATAATTCGTATATTTTGAACTACACACAGCATATATTGATGGAGGCGATCCAATACATAAGTGCAAGCACTGATATGGATCAATGAGAGAGTTAAAGGAGCCTGAGCTCCTCCTCAACCTATTTTCTATTGCGCACCAGGGAAAATTAAATTGTCCTTGCTTGAAAGTCCACCAGAATATTTATATCATTTGTTTTTCGACAAAGACTGTGCAAACTCAAGAAACTTCTTGAAAAATATTCGATCTTACAACGTGTTTTTTTTTTTACCTCAATGGGCAGAAAAGTTAAAAATCACTTAGGTGCATAACTATACTCTTTTGTTATTTCTGGACAAAAATACCATCAAATAGGTAGTTTATTACTAGCATTTAATCATCTTTAGTATATTCTCAACTAGACATGTATGATAGTGACCATGAGGTCACAAATGGCATGTTCACTGTCAAGTATTCTCTCTAAATTAAAATATAAGTCTAATTTGATTAATTGTATAGGAATCAAGGAAGATAATTTTTCTCATTAAATTTGTCAAAAAAATATATTATTTTCGAATATTAACTTATGAAAGTCTAAGATAGCATTAATTATAATCCCTATATCATTTATTACCTTTCTCATATTTAATTATAGATAAAAACAAAATAGAAAAAAATATTTAACACTCTAGAAATATTTAATAGAATTTATATTTTAGATAAAAATACTTTTGAAACATGATTTATATTTTAGACCGAAGGAAGTATTATTCTTTCTACCAAGAGTAAATAGTCATCTTCGGCAATAATACCTAATAACTTGTGCCTAATATTGATTACAATAATATATTAGGTCACATGACAAGGAGTCTCAAATTAATTAATCCAATGTCTAGAAGATCATGGATGTATTGGATTGTGCCCATACCTGAAAAAAGTACAAAATGGCAGCTAATATGTTGAAGGATAATGAAAACACGAGCGTGAGAATCTGTTTAGTTAACAAGTCCAACCAGTATAATCCTACATATAACTTGCCCTCATCATCAGATGTTGCAGCATTAATTGTGGAGGACTTTGACCATTCTTATGAAAATAGAGACAATCATAGAAAAACAATCAACAAAATTGAAAAGAATCATTGAACCTCATAGAACTTATCTTCCACAACAATATCCTATTTTACTCCCTTATGATAATGGAGGATTTGAAATTGACATTGAACTTTTCCATGGATCAAAAAGTGGAAAATCTGAGAGGAAGTTTATAAGTATTCGAGAATCCATAACTTTTAGATTAATGACAAGGGCAAAAGAGATTTCAATTTGATCTAAAAAAATCCTATTTATTTCATAAATTGCAAATACACAAGAAGCTACGTTATTCCTGCCATCAAATCATGAATATCTTATGACACAAGAACATCCGCACTTGAATATCATCCATCTACACGATATTATTGAAACAAATACAAAAAAATTCTGCAAACAGGAGAATAATCAAAAGCTATTTTACTATGAATCACTTTTACAATCCCATCCTAAAGCCAACTCAATCGACTCTTAAACGTAAACCAGTAATAATTAATTGTCCTAGATTAAAACAACCAATTAAAATGACATTGCACAATTTAAAACATTACCAAAACAGCAATAACAATGTTAACTTAATCCCACGAATGTGAAGTGTACTACATGAATCATATAACGCCAATAGACTCTATTAAATATCATCTCCTTAAATAAATTATTTATTAAGAGATCATTCCTTATAATTTCTCTTTCTTCTATGCTTTTTTTATAGGATTTCAAGTCATTTGATTAACTCCCTTCACTGACTCCTCTTACCCTCCTCTTTGTACATGCCTAAACCACCATAAACCTCTTTATATATATGCTTAAATCACAATAAACGATTTTTCACAATTTTCTCCTCGTTAGGTGCTAATCCAACTTTTCTTTATATACAATTATTCATATCTTATTCAATTTTGTATGACTACACGTTCATTCCACCATTCTCATTTTTGCTAATCCATTTTATACTCTTCTTATCCTTTTAAAACTCAATATTAACTATCATATAGTTGACTTGCACAACTTAAAACATTAAATAAATTTAAATAAATTACTATCCAAAAATAGTTCTCGATTTAAACAAATACAAAACTAAAAATTAGCGCACATAACTTAAAACTAAACTCGATCAAATGCTTCGATCATACAAAATCATGTGTACAGTGTACTGAGTTAAAAATAATCCTCATTTCATTGACAACTCACTTAGCCCCCGAGCGCTAAGTAGTGTTAACGATGGGAAAGAAGATTAGAGTTCAGAAATTAGCGCACATAACTTTTTTATAATCATTACAATGATTTTATAATCAATACACTTCCCACGCGTTGCGCCAGGGTGTAAACTCTATTATAGCATCATATCCCTACTATTTCTCTTCCTCATCAGAATCTGACGCTTGGAAAACAGGCTCAGGCTGGGTTTGTGCATATGCTGGAGCGATGAATTTTGGATCATTTGCTGCAACATCAGCATATTTCAGGATAGCTTCTCTTGGATCTTCCTCCATCCACGTCTCCTTTATCATCCCCCCTTGCTGCAATTACATAAAAGATATAATATATTCTAAATGTCATTCCAAAGCAAGAACAATAATACGTTCAGGAAAAAATCATGACAACAAAATGCACACAAAAGACCAATACCTTCAGAAGATATTGAGTCAGTAAGCTTCCTTGACTTGCACCAACTCGTCCACCAAAGCCAGGTCCCGTTATGGGAAGTTCAGGCTTATGGGACTTAAGTGGATCCTTCATTATTTTCTCTCGCTGACGCTTACGGCTTGGCTGATCTCTAAATAGTGGTAAGGCATGAGGATTGTGAACAACTGGTTTTGCCTCAAAGTCATCAACGGATTTTTTCCTTGGTGCACGTGCAACACAAACAAGAGCTCCTCTCTCACTGAGGGTTGGGTCATATAGTGTGTGAGTCCCTCCTTGGCCTTTATCACCAACAGTTGCAAAGATCTTCACAAACAGAGAAGTACAGAAAGGTTTATGATAGAAATCACAAACAACCACATTGGTCAATAAATGCAAGATGACAGAGAAAAATGTTCTGAATAAATTACCCATGATGTTAAGGTACCTGATTCAGTTTAGGATGCCAAGCACATTGCACAACACTAAAAGTGGGTGAGATACCAACTCTTGAAACAAGCTCAAGGTTTGCACGATCGTAAAAGCACAATAATCCTCCACTTGAACTCTCTCTTTCAACAGAAGTTCCAGTAAAAAAGAGTTGTTCATCAGGACTAAAGGCAATATTAGTTTGTCCATAGTTATTTGGGAGATCTTCAAATGTCTTTAAAGGTTCCTTTATTTTGCGCAAATCCCAAACCTGAGATGTATAAGAGGATAAGTTAAGTACATACGATAAAAGTAGGTCAAAGACAATCACATAGAGCAAGTGCATCAGATCCTCAGGCCTAAAGATATTGCCATTTACCTTTAATGAACCATCAAAGCTTCTTGACAATAAAATTCTCCCGTCACTAGAAAACCTCAGACCAGTAATATCATCCGAATGCCCTTTGCCAATGTGTACATCTGGCCTACTTCCCCATCCAGGCTTAATACTCCAAAGCTGTGAAAACAAATGGATCAAACGAAAAAAGGATCATGTCAGTGACAACATCAGTTTTAAAAGCTGCATAGAATTATTGGCTTATAACCCCATTGAAGTCAGAGAGGAAGGAACTAGAAGTGATACCTGTATAGAACCATCTCCTATACCACCTGCGATGCATTTACCTTCATGATCCCATGTACATGTGGTGACAGGAACTCTTCCAGGTCTTGCAAGCTTTGGTTTGATGACCTATCCATTAAATGATAGAATTGCATTGCTTAGCTTCGATAACCTCAACAAATAAACATACATGTGTGCAAGCTAACACACATACATGATGCAGGCACATATTCTTTTATTGAAGTCCAGTCATTGTTAATCACTAATTTTCCTTAATGGTAGAGAAAAAATATCAAACAAAATCTTGATTATGAAAAGACCAATTCAAGAAAAAATAACTATTGGATGATATTAATCCATAAAGTAATTCTTTTCTAAGAAACTTCTTTAAAATTCACGATGCCAGCAACTTCGGCCTAAACCTAAGTTAGTAGCCAATAATACCAACAAGCAATGTATGAAAATTTATGCCCATTACAGTTATCCACATGCATGAAACCCCTCTAGATAGAGCATATTGCCATACAAGAAGTGTGAGCTGAGGTTATATAAACCTGCTTCTGACTTTTGAAGTCATTTACATCCCATAAACGCAATGATCCATCCTCTGATGATGTTAAAATTGTTTCCTTAGTTTTTGGGTGCCATTCCCCGCATGTCAATCCAGATATGTGGCCTTTAGTATTTTTTAGATCACGGATATACATGTCCCCCTTCACAAACTCCCCCAAAGTAAGCCCATCACGGTCATAGATCTGTTGTAAAAGGAAGACAAACTCGTTGATGGCAGATCATTAAAAGCATAAAATAAACAGAAACAGGAAAAGCTGTCAGGCACTACCTTTGCTTGTGCTGATCCTGTCACACACAAAAAGCGATCTGCAGTTGGACTCCAGCTTAGATTGCGAACTTGATGGCCTTCAAATGGCTCCAGTTGTCGAAATGATTGCAAACGTGAATTCATTCCTTGAAAGTCATACATACGTACCGTATAGTCATAACTTCCAGAAAGTACTCTAGACCCGGAATGATCCACAGCAAGAGCTGATACGACCTGTTAAAGGTCACCCGAACGTACTTATATTATCACTCAGCTTTTCATTCTTCAACAGCCATTACAACGATTTGTAAATATTTTATTTTCTTTCATGACACGTTGTAAGACTGGAACTAGAAAATCATGTTTTGCTACATCATGGACAATTCTAGAGAACATCGTTTCAGTAATATTTAGATTCGCGTAAAACTTTTCCTTCTAGAGGTACAGACTGACAAATAGTATAGTACGATATACGAAAAGCCAGAGACAAACGAATTAACGAAAAGTTCCGAAACTTGAACATGAAAGATGGCAGGAAAGACGAACAAATTGAATATGATGCAATCACATCCTTGGTTAATGGGAAGGTGCCATCCCCTAAAAAACGAGTAATGAAGACATAAATACCTTAGTGTGGCCCTTGAGAACAATCTCGTTGCTAAGCGGAATTCGAAACCGATTCCCCACCTCATCTTCGTCTAAATCATCCTCAGAACTTGACGCGTCCAAATTCGAACCAGGGGGCGGCCTAGGCGGACCAATCATCTCCCCTTCATCATCCCCTTCGTCACCCGAACCCAAACCAACAGACGGTCGAGGAGGCCCAATCATCGGACCATCATCCTCTTCTTCCTCAGGCGGCCGAGGCGGTCCCACTATAACGCCACCATCCTCATCAGATTCCTCCCGCGGCGGTGGCCGAGGCGGCCCAATCGTGGACGCACCGCCATCACGATCGGCGGTAGAATCAGGGTTAGGGTTTTTGGAGTTGCGGACGGAAAGAAGCCAAGCCTTGGAAGAAGAGGAGAGAGAAGGGAGGTCATTGCTACATTTGTTGTCCTTGTTTGTGGTAGAGGTATGGGAAGAAGAAGAAGAAGAGGGTTTAGAGGAGAGATTCGAAGTGGAACGACGAGTGGCATTGTGGATGGTTTCAAGAGGGGTTTGAGACTTGGATTGCTTTCCGAAACTAAGAGGGAATTGAGCTCTAATACCATCATATATATCAGCCTCGTCCTCCATCGTTATTATAATGTAAGAGCTCCTTCAATTTCAAAATGGAACCTTCCGCATCCACTTACTTCCAGAGTTTTGCTTTGAAGATAATTTATATGTATGCCTCAGCCGCCATGCGAACCAGACAGAGTCACACAGATAACGGAGGAGCAGGGAAGAAGCAGCATCAAAATGAGTCGTCACGGGCCTTTCTGGTGCATGAGGACCGGCCCAAGTATATAGGGCTTTTTTGGTGGATTTGGCTGAAAAACCCTTCAACTGGTAGCCGTCCAATTCAAAACAAATACTCCTATAAGAAAAAAAAATACGGATTTCTGTGGTAGTAAATGAGATATTTCAAAAATACTCTTCAATTATAATGGTTTTCAATGCACACTAATTAATCTAATGCAGAGAAAATGGCTATATTAATTGAAGGAAATTTAAAAAATATATATTTAACTACAAATTAAATATGTTTAACTAATTTCATTAATATATGTAGAGTAAATATTTAATATACAAAATGTTGTTTTAATTTTTTTAATAAAACGATAGCTAAATTAGTTATACTGGATACCTAGTAATATTTGCTAATTTGATTGACTCATTTATAATTTCAGACAAGATTAACAATTTAGGAGCTAGAGCTGTGTATGGTGCGTGCACTTATTATATTATATCATAGCTGGGCCTTGTTGGAACAAATAATTTAGCTGATTTATAGAGCAGATCAGCTACAGATTACTAATATATATCTCTCTTTACTCTTTAGAGAGAAAAAGTGATGTTCTAATTATAAATTCAATACAAAAAACATAATTTTTTTCAATTTGATTTGCAGATAATTCGTATACTATGAATTAGCTAGAATGGTCTAAGAATACAAACTTTTTTTTCCCTTACAATATAGAAAACGGAAACGCTAATCGGCCATTTTGACCTTTTTTTTGTGTGGGTAATTTATTGAATAAATGCTGTAGGATTTTATCCCGAATATTACAACCGTACGTTAATGTTGGTTTATTCGAATTCTATCACTGAGATTTCCGGAAATTTGCTTCTATCGCTGCCATTGATGAACAGGACCAGATTTAATTTTTAGTCGGTCACAAGAGTTAAGCTACTAGGTTCATGATATTTATATTTTACTGCATAGTGTATTTTGGTATTTCTCACTTTCAGATTCCTTCCTGTGTTTTCCTATACCAATTACATAAAACTAAAAATGGCACTACATTCCATTTTCTTTTACATAAAAAATAAAACTGAACAAGGAAGGGTTTTTGAATATTCCTTTTAAACTATTATTTCCTTATCTTTTCCATTATGTTTGATTAGATCCATTTTCACCAATCAAAAGGGCCTTGAGTGTTGTGACGCCAATGAAATACACATATTTTACTTTTCACCTAGCTAGCTAAGCACGTCTAAACAGAAGATCTCCTTTTTTTTTCTTTTTTATACGCCCGTTTACATCTATCCCAGCGCAGCGAAGGACAATTTGGTGTACTTTAGCCTTTTGATGCGGATACTTATCGGCAACGCTAAGACAAGAAGAGGACAGAGAAATAAAAACGTGGGAAAATATATATTAAAGAAGAAAAGTAACCAGTAGTGTTAGTGGGTATTTGGTAGCTGTTGAGCTGTCCCAATAAAAAAATCATCATATATATATCAGCCACATTAATTAATAAAAGAAAATTATGAAACAAATTAAAGGACATCATTTCGGTGTGGATTAGAGGTACTATTTCTCTGTTGATTAATAATATTTGGATTTCGAGGGAACTGAGTGCCAAAAACAAAAAGTTGATGACTTGATGATATGCATGAGATGATGATGGCTATTTGTTAAAAAATTGGACACATTTCCTTTTACATTACACGGATTTGAGAATGAATTGTGTTGTTTATAAAACATGAGCAATATGATTTACTATAAATTTAATTATTCTTTATATATGTATATTCCTATTTCAAAAGAAATATTCCCAGAACAACTTAAACAGTGACTGTATATATAGTTTAATTATTCTTTTTATGTTAGTGCAATTTAAAGAAAGATCATGATGCATATGTAGGTTGCATGCATGCACGTATTATATATGACTTCGATTTTGGAAATATGTATGTGGTTGTGATTGAATGAAGTGAAATGTTGTGTGGTAAGAATTATTCGCAGAATTATACCGAAATAATGAAAAAGGGGCTGGGGTTTATTCTATTTATATACTTTAGTTCCTCTCTTCTGTGTATCTTGGTACCATGCGTGCATGAATTGATTGCCAGCAAAAATTGAAAGATTCTTTCTGTCTCCACATGCATGCACGGGAGCATATGTGCATGACTAGGATCTTCTGAAGCATTGATCTTCTATATATATATATAATTATTTCAAATTCAAATGAAATGCTATATGCATGGTGTTGGGTTCCAATATTTTTTCATTTCTAAAGGGAATTTATTATAATTCTGTATATTCTACTGTTCCCTTATATATAGATATAGATATATTTTACCAGAGAATAGAAGAGAGGATAAAAAGGGGTGGTAATATTACAGTGACAAGCTAGCTAGGAATTATATATGTCAACCTCCACTGGCCTCTTCGTTTTCTTGTGTTTGTTTCTTGTTGGTGGGGGATATGGAATAGTTATAGAAGGAAAGAAAGAATATCCAAAGAGCTTCATATCATTGATTGCTTTTGTCTCCTTATTGTTGGGAGCATTTGGGCAATTTTGACATGCCCCAACCATATCACTCACACACACACACACACTGATATCTACAGAGAGATCACAGCTTTTTCTGTTGCTTGATACATAATAGACACAGTCGCATTAAGTAGTAGTACGTCAGTTTGGAATTTGGCTTTGGATGAATGAAGCAGAAAGCACCGTAGTGGTCGTGATAGTGCTGGGGCATCATGTCTCTGCACTTGGAGCTCTTCAAAGTCGCAAGTTTTTCACTTTTACCTAAATATCTATGAAGGACCATCATTAGGTTTTGGTTCCAGTGTCACTCTACCTTGTCTCTTTCTGCCTTCCACGGAATCTTTTTTGCCATCCTCATTATAAATAATGAAAACCCTCTAGAATCTTCACCGGTAGTATATACTTTCAGGGATTCCAATCTATATCTATCTGCCACTTGGCGCCCATTTCCTCCCTCTAATTTCTCTGTCCAACATGACCTTATAAGCATACATATCTGCCTGACTCACTGTATTTGGTCTTTCGTCAATAAATGCCTCATTCAAAAACTCCATTGTTTCGGATAATTATTACTCATCCATTCCTATTTATAAGTAATTTTTAATTACTTTACAAAAATAAAAAAATTAATAAAAATTACCAAAACTCTCTCTACTATAAATGTTTTGAGTAAAATTAAAAAATAAAATTTAATACTCTTTGAAAAATATGAAGTGACTTGTATTTTAAGTAAGTAAAATATTTCTAGAATGTGTCCAACATATAGGAACAGAGAGGGAGTAGTTTGTTGGGATATGATTGGTTTATCTAATTTAATTACTTAGTTTTATATGTGCTGGTATTCAAAAACTTTGTTGTCTCAATTTAATTATTACTTCCTCCATTTCATTTTATATGTTATTTTAAAAAATTTTAAATATCCTATTTTATATGTTATTTTAGAAAATTAATAAAAAATTAATTATTTCTTTCCAATTATACCCTTAAGCATTTAATAGTATTTTGTTTAAGAAAACCAATAGTATGAATAATAAAAGAGTGATAATTAGGGGCAATTTAGTAAAATCGCATCATTCATTAAATTATTTATTATCTTTTTTAATCCTTATACCAAAATCTTAAAAGATAAATAAAATAGGATAGAGGGAATAATTTGCTGGGATATGATTGGTTTGCCTAATTTAATTACTTAGTTTTATATGTGTCATTGTAAATTTTGTCAATTAAGCTAAGTTGCTACTCTATGGACAGAAAAAAAAGTTAAGTTGTTCATGGTCATGTACATGTGCATAATGAAGGTTGTGGCTTCATTAATGTTTTTTATTTCTTTTTCGTTTTGGCTGATGAGCATTCATTAATTTAATGCGTCTTATGCTAAAAGTGGAACAACTTCGCATTAATGGTTTTTAAATTATTTCCAATCCAACAGGTGCATACATATACATACATGTATATATATGTATAGATAGGATTTAAATCATCTCTAACCAAAATCTCACAAACCATATTTTTAGTCAAATTTTCACTCTCCATGTGATTTAAATCCACTTTACTACTTATTCCACTACTATTCTCTTCAACTACATTATCCCCACTACTTGTTCCATTCCTTTGCAACCTTATTTTTTTTAATAAATATTATAGCCCTTAGATTTCATAAAGGATTGAGAGTTGGTTGGAGAGATGGCATAAGAGATTTTGGATCTCCAAATCCATATATATATATATGCATGTGTATAATTATAATTTAGGTTTTGCACAAGTTGAATAGTATACAATGCCCAATTAAAATAATAATCTTTAAAAACTTGCTTAATTTTATTTTATTATTTTTATTTTTATCACTAATTCATGAATAAAATAAAATTATATATATTCAAGTTGAATTAATTTTCAAAAAAATTTACTGATATGTTTAAATCAGTGATTGAAGAAGACTGATCTAATCTTATTAATTATTATGAAGTCATGAAGTACAAATAAGTACGTGTAATTAATCTTGATGGCCCGCATTTTTTACATTAAACTGAATCTTAGTTCAGTAAGTGAAAGTTAATAAATTATATAGTACTTGTTTGAAGCTTTGCTTGGGTAACAAGGCCTTTAGAATTGATGAAAAGTATTGCTTTAATTAATTATGGGATTTTATTTTTTTTCAAAAAGCTGGCTAGCTTCTGAATAGTCAATAGATGTCGTGCAGAAAAAAAAAAAAGCACACCTCCGTATGCAAATTAACTCGTTACTTTAAATTTTTTTTTTTTATGAAAGTTACTTTAAATTATATAGGTACTACTAAAGTTGAAGATAAAAGGAAAGGTAAAAGAGAAAGAGAGAGAAGGAAAGGGATATGTGATAAGCAGCACATATTGAGGTCCATTATTATTCCCCAAAAGCTAGTCTCTCTCATCATATTATTATAAAAATTACATGAAGTGGCATACAGAGAATGCTATACTCAAAAGCTCCCAACTTTTATACGTCTCTAACATATCCCATGGAAATGAATCCTTATCTCTGATTAATTTAAAATTAACCAGTCCACCATACTTGATATTATTGATTATTAATTTATTTATATTAATTTGTTAGTAGTAGCTAGCCTTGGACTGAAAGACCACGTACGATTGATTAAGGTTTGAAGCAAAAATATTGGACCATCTCTTTCACGACACTCGATACGTACATCCGCACACCATATGGCTTATGTATATACACGATATATTTGATTTATTCATATATTTGTCTTATCTTACGATAGTAAAATTCCAAAACGATTAGAAAACAGAAATTGACTAGACGATATATAATGCACTAATTAAATACATATAAATGGATATTTGTCTTTGTTAATTGAATTGACTTCTGCGTCAAGAATTTGTTCTATCTCCTATAGTCACTATTATTGTTGAAGGAAGAGTATATATATTAATTGTTTAGGATCCACACACACACGTACACACACAAATGTATGAGAGTCAGATACATTTCAATCACGTCACATTAATAAATTACTTAGCATGGCCATGAAATAAGATTGTGAATAAAAAATAGTATTCCGAATAATAATCTTTACGTAGATTTGGATGCATCGACACACTTGTCATGTCTATTTCGTATCGATTTCCCACTGAGCCCAGGCTGAGCAGTACAGGTACACATGAAAATGACCTGCTTCTCTCATTTTCATTTGCTAAATCGGTGAATTGTGATTATATTTTATTTTTGGTTCGTATAATTTGATGAGGAGTTTATTGGTTCGTGTTGTGAAGTGGGCCAACTGTATTCGTCTTTTTTTTTGTATTAACCCTAATAATTTAATAAACTACATTAAAATATTGCAATTATGGAGTAAATGGCAACAGCGACGTCGATAAATGGAGATGGTTTAATTATTTAGTTGCTTCACGCCACATGGCATGGCCCGTGCATGGTTATCACTTCACGCGCGCGGTTCCATTAATTACGATTCTCTTAATAACATCGTTTATTGTTGGGCCCCAAAAAATTAAAAAACTGCTCCCACACATCGTACATATGGAAAAGATGTGTTAAAATAATAATTAATGGGTGTCTGCCAAAGAAAAATAATGCTACCTATTATTTTTAGTATAAATTTTTTTTAATTATATTATATAAATTAAAAATTAAAATTAAAATTAATTAGTTATTTAAATTTTTTAAAAATTTTAATATTTTTCTAAAATTACTTTTATTTAATTTTTTTATCTTTCTATACATTAAATAAAAATATTTTTTAAAGATATATAATAAATATTATCTCTTATATTGTAAAGGGTCGTATATTTAATATTAGGAACAAAAACCCCATATTTAGCACCTGAGAGAATAATTAATGGGTCATAATTAGTTTATTAGGTTAATTCTTTACTACTGCTACCACTTATATAAAGTTAATTATGCATTAGTTTTACCAAAAAAAAATTATGCATCAGCTAATTTTATGACACAAAAAGTGATGAGTGCCAAAAACCTGTTATTGCACGTGAACGTAATACAAATTGTAAATTGTTCAAGCTTTGCAGTATAGTAGTCTAGTAAAATGTGGATGAAATTTTGTGTGCTGATATGTGTTACGTGAGGTTTATATTGATAAGTCTAAGCTAATTCAGTCCACTTAACCAAATTTCAAAACACCAATGAGATGCCAAAGTAACACCAATCAATATCAATTCATATAAAATACATAAATTTTATAACAGATGCATTATTAATGAGTTGTAAATAATGTGATTAACTCTTCAAACTATTGTAATGTGCATCTAATTAATTAATTAATTAATAATATATAAATATATAAATTTGCAATCAGGCCTGGCACCTGATTATTACTCTATTTATTCTTATATATAAGATGTAAATGGGCTTTTTTCCCTAAATCCAAATATCGTGATGAATTTTTTGACGTATTTATTTTTTATGGTATTTAATAGAAGTCATTTTCAATTAACTCACTAAAATAAAAAAAGTTTATTAAAATTAATATGATTTTCATCCTTAACCCTAATAAATATATCACAAATTTAAATAATATACTATTTCTCTAATTCATAAATAAAAATATTTTACAAATAAAGTAATTAATATTTCAAAAACTTATAGAAAGTGACATAGATTTATAATTATAAAAAACTTTTAAAATGTAACTAATAAAAAAGATCAAATAAAGTATTTTTTTTAATTTTACCGGTCATTAAATAAGTGGATACAATAAATTTTCCTTAATTGCAAGTTTAAAATGTTAAACATTAAATAAGACATTTTAAGAAATTACTTTAAAAACTCTTCACAAATTTAATGCTTCCAATTATATTTAACTGTATTTTTTTATTTATATAAATTAGTTATTTATATCTTATATATACAAAATGGGTTGTAAGTAGAAATTAAGACTCTTGTTAAGTATGTATATATATAGATATATATACACACATATACACACACAACACTTATACAGTGGCAGCCACAAAGAGGCCGTGTTATTCTTCTAGCTTAAACAGAAGGAATCCAATATTGTATCTCATTTAAACTGGACAATATATAAAACTCCAGAACAAAGTTTTTTTTGTCTGTTCATATTCTTGACGCGACGTATACTTCCTGAAGTAATAAAAGTTGTTATTTTAGAATTTTTAAGATTTTTACAATATTTATCACTTTAAAATTTTAATAAAATATTAATTATTTATTTTACTATTTTATCATTCATTAATATTAAATATATTATTTAAAAAGTATTTAAATTAAGAATATTTTAATAAAATACTATTAAAATTTATAATATTCTAGATTAGTTGTTGATATATATGAAAAATTTAAAATAGAATGTTTTTATATACTGGAGGGAGTAATTCTTTATCTTAATCCAAATGCCGATATTGTTCCATAATCATCTTCTACGTGAGAATTAATTACTACTACTCTATTAATCAGAAACAACGATTAAAACACAATTAATAGGTTGGAGTGAAATTCATGCCCAGAATTATTAAGAGCTTGTAGTGATTCTCAAGAGGGAGTGCGTGCGTGCCTGTGTAGAGACTAACACATGAATCCCGGGAAGCTTTTCTGAATGTGCATAACTTTATTGTCAATCGGTCAATAATTTGTATATAACACACACACACACACACACACACACCAAGAGAACCAAACTGTTCGTTAAAGGAACTAAACATCAAACTTGAGGAAGCGAATATCAATTGATAATTTGATATGTGTGATACAAATACAATGAATACATATTTAAATATATTTTATATATTCGCCGAAAAGCAATATTTTTATTGCACCGCCCAAAGCCATGTGTCTCCATCTTTTTTTTTTTTATATAAAAACCATGTGTCTCCATCTAAATAAGTACTAATTAAATAAATGTTCTAAGATAAGACATACACATCATAAAACCGTTATTTCTTTGCCTGTAAAACAAAAAAAAATCGATATATTTTAATCATAATCTTTGGTGGCATTGTAGACACTTAATACTCTAATTTCTTCCTTTTCCTAAATACTAACACAGTGCGGAATATAATTTTCTTAAATACATCTCAGGTACAAAATATGAGGTAGTCATTTAAACAATGACGGGATAGTCCCTTTAATTTAATTCCCTCTATAAAATTGGATTTGGTATGGCTGATAAATGTGCCCACCAACACCACCGCTATTTTTGGCCACGATTTCAATGTGTACTATTACTTTTTGTGGACGTAACGAAAGTGTATATTATATATACATTGAGTTTAAAAACTCCACTTATTTTCTTGAGTTACGCTCTGCACATCGTCTAATTTAGCCCCAAAAATCAGTTACCAATTCGCATCTAATTTAGTGTTTAATCGGCTTAACTGGTTCAGATATTAATTTGCATGAACAAGTGGCGTATTTATGATAGACAAACAGGTCCCGATTCTCATTTCACTGTACTGAACTACAGATTTTATGTGTTGCATCGTGATTTTCGATACATACATACATACATATATATATATATATATATGAGTCAAATTAAAAAAAATTTGGAGGCAATGACACCTGGAAAAACGATTTGATTCTTCAAATATATTAATATATGCTGTAGGTCTTGGATCTGAATTATAACTGAACTACAATAATGGTTAAATATCTCAGACTTAATCAAGATACCAATATTGGACAATGGGCAATAATTATAGAAGGATTCAATTGCGTTTATTCAATCCCATAGTATATCAATCAAAATAGCACGTTTCATTTTATCTAATAATTTCCATTTATCGAATTGAAAGAAAAAAAAAAGGATACTAGACTTCGATATTTTGCATCTTTATTCTCGTCTTTTCTAGCTGTGACCAACAAATGCTCCTCCTTTTGAGCTCAACAAAATTTCCAGTTTCATCATAATTTTTTTTAGGGAAAGTTTCGTCAGAATTTTGAGCCAATTAACATGGGGAAGGTCTCAATTCACGCCACGTGTCATCTCACTTGCTCCAAAACTTCATTTTCTTTTAAAAGCAAATCCACATTATGTGATTGATTTGTTGAATTGAACCTGATAATCAAAGTAAGTCACTACACGCTAAAATCAACCCTCACCTAAAATTCAAGAAAGCCCTTACAGCCATAAGCTCAAACAATCATCACCTACCAAAAGTCCCCTCATCCAACCTCCATTTTCCGAGAAAACCAGAGAATTTGTTTGCTTTTCATCACATCATCCATTTATTTTATATTTGAAGAAAACAGCCAAAGAAAGTGCTAGGTGGGCTGGCTCATACACCCCCCATATGGAGCAAAATCAGGTGGCTTTGGCAGTGTCATTCCATGCCAATTCTTAAATCTTTTTGGCATGAAATTAAGTTTTAAGTTTTCTTTTTCTTTTCAGAAACAAACAGAGATGAGATGACACAGACGGAGGGCTTTACTGGGTTTTTAACTTATTTACTGAGAATGTGTGGTTCTCAGTGCTTCTCTTTTACAAACATGTTAGGAGTGCTTCCATCTTCCAAAAAGCAAATGATTATGCCATCATACTCATCTCTCTCTCATCTGAATCCCACTACCACCATGACAACACCCTGTAAAGAGGTAAACCAACAAAGCTATTAGGTCCTTTATTGTAAAACACTGAACAATGGACACAGTCCACTCATGATCTATTATTTCGTGGACTCATATATATATATATATTGCATCATGATCTCATCAGTCACCAAGAAGTATGTATGCCCACGCATGAAATTAATATTTTCCTACTAATTAATCTTCGGCATCAAATCACACTTCAAAAGGGTGAATAGATCATATATTCTCTTACCTTCACCTTTCCTCTCTCTGTATCCCATTGTCTTCCTCACAGACTCCCACAGTAGCTGGGCTGTATGTGTAGTGGTGAATGGCAGTGATACGGTAAGCTAAAAAAATTAAGAACTTCTGCGTTATTCCATTTTCTACTGGGGGGTTTACTTTTTTTTTTCCCCCTTTTCTTTCTTTCACTCACCGAAAGTAGCTATTTTTTAGCACCTGCAGCTTATTTATCTATTTATTTATTTTGAGTTACCTCCTTCTCTTTTCTCTCTCTCGCTCGCCCAAAGAACCTATTTTGAGCATCTGCCGCAAAGGTTCTGATTTCTACACGCAACTGTTAACCTTTGCACATAGGAAGCAAAGTTAAAAACGAGAATATCAAAGAGAGCAGAAGAGAGAGCACTCTCTTTCTGTCTCTCTGTTTCTCTGTTTCCATTCTACATTGTTATAAGCCTAGCGTAGCGTAGCTTACTCATCACCATCGCTGTCGTTCTGTGAATAGCCTTGTGCTTCTCTCTCTCGTTCTTTCTCTATCCTTTCCAGCTGGGGTGGGAAGCTTGTTGAGCTATACTATAAATCTTGATCACAGGCTTGCCTCGACAATCCGCATCGGCTCTTCTAGGATTTGGATTTTACCTACGTCAGGTTTTTGGTATTTTCCTCGATAAATTTTGATAAATATACACCTGCTTTTGTCCCTTTCTGTTGATAGATAACGTGCAAGAGTGAGACGGACGAAGTTCAAGCTATTCTCTTCGTCTTCGTTTTCGGTGTTTATGAGAATCTGTTCTGTTTTTGTTTCCGTGTGCAATGTGTCCTCTGAATCTATCTCCAAATACACATTTCTCATCTTCATCTCCTTCATGGTGAAATGCCCTTATTCGCACGCTTCGATCTCTTCTTCTGCTTAGCTTCACACCGCCTCCCTCCTCTCAATTGTCGTGATATCCATTAATGGCTGTCTCGCTATTGCTCGATAAAATCTCTGCTTCGTCATTGCCATCAGGATCGCCGAACTCCCTTTTGACGACGATCATTGGATTGCCCGTGTTGGAACTAGCCGCAATCTGTGTCAACCTGACTATTCTTCTTGTGTTTCTCCTTGTAATCTCAGCGAGACAGATATCCGTGTGTGCTGGTCGAATTCGAATAAGCAAGGACAATACGGCTGGCAATCCCAATCCAATTCGTCGTGGTATTATTGACGGGGATATACGCGACGTTAGAATCGGTACTAGTTTCAAATTGTCATTGCTCTGTTGTTTCTATGTGCTCTTTGTGCAAGTTTTGGTGTTAGGATTCGATGCAGCTGCTTTGATTAGAGGAGCGACTAATGGGAACGCTGTGAACTGGTGGCTTCTTTCTTTGCCATCCGCACAGGGTTTAGCTTGGTTTGTAATAAGCTACTCTGCTTTGCATTGCAAATTCAACGTGTCTGAGAAGTTTCCGTTTTTGTTGAGGATTTGGTGGTTTATCTCATTTGTGATTTGCTTGTGTACTTTGTACATTGATGGAAGAGTACTTGCGAAGGAAGGTTCAAAACATCTTTCCTCACATGTTGTGGCAAATTTTGCTGTCACTCCAGCTCTTGCTTTTCTGTGCATTGTTGCAATTCGAGGTGTTACTGGCATACAAGTTTGTAGAAACTCTGATCTTCAAGAGCCATTGCTTGTTGAAGAAGAAGAAGAAGCAGGGTGTCTCAAGGTTACCCCATACAGTGATGCTGGGATTTTTAGCTTGGCCACTCTCTCTTGGCTGAACCCGCTGCTCTCCATTGGTGCTAAGAGACCGCTTGAACTTAAGGACATTCCCCTTCTTGCGCCAAAAGATCGAGCTAAGAGCAATTACAAGATTTTGAACTCCAACTGGGAGAGATTGAAAGCTGAAAATCCTTCAAAGCAGCCTTCATTAGCTTGGGCAATTCTCAAGTCATACTGGAAGGAGGCAGCTTCTAATGCCATCTTTGCTGGCATTAATACTCTTGTCTCGTACGTAGGTCCATACATGATTAGTTACTTCGTTGATTACGTAGGTGGTAAGGAGACTTTCCCGTATGAAGGATATGTCCTTGCGGGAACATTCTTCGCTGCAAAGCTTTTGGAGACCTTAACAACAAGACAATGGTATCTGGGGGTGGACATCTTAGGTATGCATGTTAGGTCAGGTTTAACAGCAATGGTATATCGAAAGGGCCTCAGACTCTCAAGCTCGGCCAAGCAGAGTCACACAAGTGGGGAGATTATTAACTACATGGCTGTGGATGTTCAGAGGGTGGGGGATTACTCTTGGTATCTTCATGACATGTGGATGCTTCCTCTTCAGATTATTCTCGCCCTTGCAATTTTGTACAAGAATGTTGGACTTGCTTCAATTGCGACGTTGATTGCTACCATCATTTCCATTGTTGTCACTATTCCTGTGGCTAGGATACAAGAAACTTTTCAAGACAAATTAATGGCTGCTAAGGACGAAAGGATGAGAAAAACATCTGAGTGCCTGAGGAATATGAGGATTCTCAAGCTGCAAGCTTGGGAGGATAGATATCAAATGCAGTTGGAAGAAATGCGAGGAATAGAGTTCAAGTGGCTCCGCAAGGCGCTCTACTCTCAGGCTTTCATTACTTTCATCTTCTGGAGTTCCCCTATATTTGTTTCTGCTATCACATTTGGTACTTCGATATTGTTGGGGGGTCAGTTGACTGCAGGTGGAGTTCTTTCTGCTCTGGCTACTTTCAGGATCCTCCAAGAACCTTTGAGAAATTTCCCTGACTTGGTATCAACAATGGCCCAAACAAAAGTTTCTCTTGATCGCATATCTAGTTTCCTGCAGGAGGAAGAATTGCAAGAGGATGCAACTACCATCTTGCCACGAGGAGCTTCTGACATTGCCATAGAGATTAAGGATGGATTCTTCTGCTGGGACCCTTCTTCTAGGCCTACTCTATCAGGGATAGATTTGAAAGTGAAAATGGGGATGCGTGTGGCTGTTTGTGGCATGGTTGGTTCTGGGAAATCAAGCTTCCTTTCTTGCATCCTTGGAGAGATCCCTAAGCTTTCTGGTGAAGTATGTTGGCCAACTTAAGCTCTTAATTCCAACTTTATAAATAGGTTCTTGTACTAAATATATTGGATTGTTTTGCAGGTAAGAGTATGTGGCTCAGCAGCATATGTCTCCCAATCAGCATGGATACAGTCAGGAAATATAGAAGAAAATATCCTCTTTGGAAGCCCCATGGATAAAGCGAAGTACAAGAAAGTTATTCATGCTTGTTCACTGAAGAGGGATTTGGAACTTTTCTCTCATGGAGACCAAACAATTATAGGTGATAGAGGTATAAACTTGAGTGGAGGCCAGAAGCAGCGGGTGCAGCTTGCACGAGCTCTTTATCAAGATGCTAATATTTATCTCCTTGATGATCCCTTCAGTGCAGTTGATGCTCACACTGGATCAGAATTGTTTAGCGTATGCTTTCTTGACATAGAGTTAAGTTTTCTGTTCAAGTGAATTGAGTTTGGCCTAATCTATGGTATGAATCTGCAGGAGTACATATTGACAGCACTAGCAGATAAAACAGTTATTTTTGTGACCCATCAAGTGGAATTTCTCCCTGCGGCTGATTTGATACTGGTATGCCTATAATTTGTGTTACTCATTTATATATTAATTGATCATCCATTAAAGGCCTATTCGATGAAGATTTTAAAGACATGTTTATTGGAACAATCAAGATATTGTTCTGTTTTACAATAAATCTGCATGAATGAAACTTTTAGAAATCGGTGATTATGATGCTTTCAAATTTCTTTTTAATTTCAAATAATATATGTTTATTACAATCTTGATGCTTAGTTTGTTTGACTGCCATTTTTTATAGTAGTTTATCTTTGTTTACATAGATATTTAGTTTTTCCAAAGACTAGGATGAATCCTCCCCCTAATATTTTCACACAAAATTGTATATTGATTTTTAACTAGGTTCTGTACTATTGAAATTATGACCCTTCACTTGATATGAAATGAAAAGGATAATTTTTTTAGATGAAAAAGTGAAAATGATATTAACTTAATCTTTTCCCCTCCTCCTTAAAGGTTCTTAAAGAAGGCCACATCATACAGGCAGGAAAATATGATGATCTCTTACAAGCAGGAACAGATTTTAAAACTCTAGTTTCGGCTCACCATGAGGCCATTGAGGCTATGGATATTCTTAATCACTCAGAAGATTCAGATGAAAATGTGTCATTAGATGCATCTGTTATGGCCAGTAAAACATCCATTATATCTGCAAATGATATTGAATGTCTGGCAAAGGAAATGCAAGAGGGTTCCTCAGTTTCAGATCAGAAAGCAATCAAGGAGAAGAAGAAAGCAAAACGGTCAAGAAAAAAACAGCTTGTTCAGGAAGAGGAGAGGGTAAGAGGTAGAGTCAGCATGAGGGTGTACTTGTCGTACATGGCTGCAGCATATAAAGGCCTACTGATTCCACTCATAATCATCGCACAAGCATTATTTCAGTTCCTTCAAATTGCTAGTAATTGGTGGATGGCTTGGGCAAACCCTCAAACTGAAGGAGACCAACCCAAAGTACCTCCTATGGTTCTTCTTCTGGTGTATATGGCTCTTGCTTTTGGAAGCTCTTGGTTTATATTTATAAGGGCTGTTCTGGTAGCTACATTTGGTCTAGCAGCCGCACAGAAGCTTTTCTTAAAGATGCTTAGAAGTGTTTTCCATGCACCTATGTCTTTCTTTGACTCCACCCCAGCTGGAAGGATATTGAATCGTGTAAGTCCTTTTCCCTTGAAAAAATAAAATGCTTGAGGCCTATCTCTCAATGTACGGCGTGCATGATATAATCTGAGTAATCTGTTTCTCACCAGGTATCAGTCGATCAAAGTGTTGTGGACCTCGACATTCCTTTTAGACTTGGAGGATTTGCTTCAACAACAATACAACTTATTGGCATTGTTGGTGTAATGACGAAAGTTACTTGGCAAGTTTTGCTTCTTGTTGTCCCAATGGCTGTGGCTTGTTTGTGGATGCAGGTAACCACAATCTTTCATCCTGAAATTTAAACTTTTCAAACTATTGTTTAAAAGATTTGTGCAAAGGAAAAAAGAATTGCATGTTTCTAGCTTCCTGGCCATAATTTCTACTTGGTAATTTTGTTGTGGAATTTGAACAAGTATGATGGATGATTGATTTGTAGTTTGTTTGCCTACCACAGTTCTATAATTTATTTAATGAACCACACTAATCATCAATATTCTATTTTAGAAATACTACATGGCTTCCTCGAGGGAACTAGTTCGTATAGTAAGCATCCAGAAATCTCCAGTAATTCATCTTTTTGGTGAATCAATTGCTGGAGCAGCCACTATCAGGGGTTTTGGACAAGAAAAAAGGTTCATGAAGAGAAACCTATGTCTTCTGGACTCTTTTGCACGGCCATTCTTCTGCAGTCTTGCGGCTATTGAGTGGCTCTGCCTGCGCATGGAATTACTGTCAACCTTTGTATTTGCTTTCTGCATGATATTACTTGTGAGCTTTCCACATGGAAGTATTGACCCTAGTGAGTATTTAATTTCCACAACTTCCTCTGCCTATTTTCACAAGCAGTAAGTTTAGTGATTTTATCAGAAACTGTTGCTGGAAAATGATCCTTCTTAAGAGCCATAGCATGAAACAGAATAATAATTTATAGGATTAAGGTAATTTTGCCCACTGATTGTACATCATTTATTCTATGGTGTGGTTACTGTTGCTTATTAATTTTTCAGCATTGCATAAAGTGATTAGGAAAGGGCTTCAACGATGGTGAATGTTGTTTGACATGAAGATGCAATATATAGTTCTGTTGCTAAATCACTATTACTTTTCTGTATAGGCATGGCTGGACTTGCTGTGACATATGGCCTGAATTTAAATGCACGCCTATCACGGTGGATTCTTAGCTTTTGCAAACTTGAAAACAAAATAATATCTATTGAAAGGATTTATCAATACAGCCAAATTCCTAGTGAGGCACCTACTGTTATTGAAGACACTCGTCCTCCACCCTCATGGCCTGAGAATGGGACAATCAATATAATTGATTTAAAGGTACCTTGTTAAGTTTCATATCATGCATTTCGTCATTGACTTTTACGAACCTGTATAGGGTTGTTCGATCTTCTGTTAGACATTTACCCTGCTCTGTTACTATTAAAGGTTCGTTACAAGGAGAATCTTCCTTTGGTGCTTCATGGAATATCCTGCACATTTCCTGGTGGGAAGAAGATTGGAATAGTTGGACGTACTGGCAGTGGCAAATCTACCATGATACAGGCATTGTTTCGATTGGTTGAACCATCCAGTGGGAGTATCCTTATAGACAACATTAATATTTCAAGCATTGGCCTTCATGACCTTAGAAGCCGTCTCAGTATCATACCTCAAGATCCAACCTTGTTTGAAGGGACCATACGAGGCAATCTTGATCCCCTTGAAGAGCACTCTGATAAAGAGATTTGGGAGGTTAATACGTTTACTCTGATGAATACAATTTCTTATCCGCGGATTATTTTTTATTATCGTGTTCTGATGGTCATTGAATTTTAATATTTCACAGGCACTAGATAAGTCTCAGCTTGGTGAGATTATCCGTCAGAAAGAGCAAAAGCTTGATACGCAAGGTGAGCAGAATATACATAGTTTCTTTTCTTCTCAATCCCCCAAAAATGAAGGAATGGAGAAGGATTTGGAGTCACGAGTAATTATCGTAATACATGTTTCTCAAATTTTCAGTGCTTGAAAATGGAGATAATTGGAGTGTAGGACAGCGACAACTCGTAGCGCTGGGTCGGGCTTTACTTAAGCAGTCAAGGATACTTGTACTTGATGAAGCGACAGCATCAGTTGATACAGCCACTGATAATCTTATACAAAAGATTATTCGAACAGAGTTTAGAAACTGCACTGTCTGCACTATTGCCCATCGTATTCCTACTGTTATTGACAGCGATCTGGTTCTGGTACTCAGTGATGGTGAGTGAAGTTACATCCCATTCTTCTCCCTGTTTTCCTTGAATTATAACAAAATTGCAATCAATCTCATATTCTGGGGTTAGAATTATTTTCCTTGGAAACTTAAAATTTAGTTTTTTTAATCAGGTCGAGTGGCAGAGTTTGACACGCCATCACGACTATTAGAGGATAAGTCCTCTATGTTTCTGAAGTTAGTGACAGAGTATTCATCAAGGTCAAGTGGCATACCAGATTTTTGAACTGGATGGCATGCCTGAAAGCCTTCAAGTTGGTGGTGGCAAGAGAGCTCAAGACAGCTCCAAGGTTGAAGCGGCAAGTGCAGCCTCAGTTGCTGCTTCTGCTGCAGCAGCGTCATTCGGCACATTCAGAGAGAAAGGGAAGGGAAAGAAGTGAAGTGACTCCCCATGAAGCAAGCAAGCAGGCAAGTGCTGAAATGGGAGGAAATGATTAGATTCTAGTTTGGAAGTTAATTCGTTTTGGAGGAATTCATGCATGTATGGATGGCATGTTTTGTAACACCAAATAAGATAGACCTCACTGTCATTACACAGAGGTAAATAAAGGCCTATCAAATTGGGTTCGATATCAATCATGTGCAATAATAACTAGTCTTAGGATCAGGCATCAAGTTTTGTTTTTTTCCTTAGTCAGGAAAAAGTGTAGAGCTGAACTTCTAGTGTTTTTGTATTCCACGGTTTCTCGCTAGCAGAAATTCAGAATTAGTTAATGTTTCTCTCCTAAAAAGTTTATTATATTTTCTTTTTTCGCAAATTTTGTCTGATTGTGTGTTTAGTCCTCCCTTACCGTATCTTCACCCACAAAAGTCGAGCAAGTAACCATAATAAGTTGACTAGTTCTACGATCCAATGAGTAGAATGTTTGTCCGCTCGGTAAAACGTGAGTTTTCAAGGTGTTCGAGATTTTTATATACCGATGGTAAGCTTGGCTACCGCCTGCGAAAATGGAGTAGAAAAACAATGCGTAACATTGCCAGTTGCCATCACATTTGAAATTGAAGAACTACCCATCAACCTGGGCCTAATAATATTGACCGTGTGTACAGCTCGTTCATCACAGAGTTATAAAAATCAATGTCGGCATCAGGCACAGCATAAGCAGAATCTGTAAATTCATTACAGTGTAATGGACACTGGACATTATGTTTCTTATCCATGCTCTGTGTCAGTCAGAGTGAAGGCATATTCGCATTCTTTTTCAAGGTAAAAACTGCTAGGTGTCCAAGAATGATATAAGAAAAAGGCACCTCCAGACTTTCACTCAGATTTGTCAACTCTCAAGTGAAAGTTCCTGATATAACCAAACCAACTGTATTCCAGCTAATGGAAGTGTACAATGGAGTGAGATGAATATGGCCAAGGGGGTTGGGTTTGAACTTTAAATTGTAAGTAAAGTCATATACTAATTGAATCGGCTCGTGGGAAGGTATATGGACGGTATAAATGAGGCCAAGGTTTGTCTTCTACTTCTTGATATAGGGATTATTATTAGATCGTGGTGGCTATGGAAAAATGTTTGGAGTGGACTATTTATTGAGAAGGTGCATCTTAGCATTATTTTAACATGCATAAGGTTAGCCGGCAAAAAGGGAAAACTATAGCAGTAGACAGTGGTGGCATGAATGAAGTCAAAAGCTAATAAAGTCATCTATGATCCACTGAGCTTTGCTCTTATTTTGGTGGGCTTAGGTATAATGATCTTCAGTCAAATTAATGTTTGTAGATAATTCTGTTTTGCAGCGGTATCATTGCTACAGTATTTGGAGGCACTGGATTTCTAGGTCATGTTGCTGGAATGTGACATTGTTTCACAGAAAATGGGATCAAAGCTTTATTCTATTACTTTTAACTATCTTTATTCTATTGCATGTTTTTGGTAATACCATTCTCTTCCAGCAAAAATGGGATCTCAAGTGCTGGTTCCTTTCCCTGGTACTGAAGATTCTCATTCTCATCGTCATATCAACTGATGGAGGATTTAGGACAGGTAGTTTTAGTGAGTCACCTCCCTTTCTCTTGTATGGTTTGAATGGATGGGTAAGTGGTGCTATAGGCAAACTTTATTTCCATCGGCTGTTTGGGCTAATCTTGCAGTGACTTATATACCCAGATTGTGCCAATGACATAAAACCCAAGAGATGAAAATTCAATAAAAGCGGTGATGGCAAAGGCTAATGTTATTAATCTTCTTGCTATGCATCTTCTCATGTGATTCTGCATCTTGAATGTTTCAAAAGTGCTGGAAAATGTGATGTTACAAATTCATCTGGACGCTGACTATGGCTTCTGGTAGGAAGAGAGTATGGGACAAGAAACTACAGCTTTGAGGAAGTGAACCATTACATCGCTGAGCAACTTGCACCTGGACATTTCCTTAGTCTCATGCTATATTCATTGTGTTGGCTGTTAACATCTAAATTTATCATCAATAGGTTTTTTAATTTTCCCATACTCACATCACATGCACCAGATACTTCATTCTGTGTAATTGATGTCTATATGATATAATATCTTATCATTTGAAAATTAAAGATGATTATGTAAAAGGCAATGTAAAAATATGTAAAAAAAAGTCTTTTAAAATGATTATGCAACTGAATCAAAGCTTTATCGCCGCACTGGGTTTAGTAATGAGCTAGCCTTGAGGACTGTATTAAATGTAAATGTTTAAAGCTGTTTATGTGGGTTTAGGAGCCTCTGGCAAGCCTCAGGTGCTGCGGATTTCAGTCTTGATTTTGAGGCTTACAACAATAGTGAGGTTTTTTAATTCATATATATTGAGTAAATCAGGAACATTGCAAACCTTGGCTTGGATTGGATAATGTGTCTGCTCTAAAGTTTCTGGTTGCATATTTTGATAAGATTTTTCTTAATAGTTCTTTTTGTATTATTTGTTGATTGTATAACAAATAATCTGATATAATACTCTATCATCTAAAAATTAATCTGAGCGGATGCAGATTGCCAAAGAGCATGGAGGTGTCTGATGGGGGATGAGTGAAGCAAGAAATCAGTCTTTAATATAATATGAGCAAGAATCTTGAACTCATACTACTAATAAAGCCAAGGAGAATCGCCAGATACAATAAGATAGCGAACCTCATTATTCATGTGTTAGACTCCCAACTGATTTATGAAAATATAAAAGAACTACCTTCCTGAACTGCATAACTAAGTAACTACATAACTGAACCTCTAAGTGGGGACAACGTAGAAAGTGCATCCTTCATGCCGCAGGATAATTGGGGAACTGACTGATCATTGGGAGTCATTTAGTAAACTGCCATCAGTTTGTGAACTACCGATCTGTGTTGACTCTAGCACGTTTTTTCTTCCTACTATAGGTCAATATGACTGGTGATCTCTTAACAGTATCATGGGATTTGTTCATGTCTCTTGTTTAGGGCCATCTCCATCCAGGATGCTAAAAACCAAAGCTGCTGCTGAGGAAGCGATCTTGAGGGAATCACCCAAGGTACATTTATGAACTCAAGCAATATTAACTAATCTCACCATGTATAATTGAAGCTGATTAAAGAAGGGCCAAGGAGCCATATTGGCTATCTTGTTTTTGAATCTCTAAGATGGAATGTTGAGGTTTTGGTTTTTTATGCGAAGACAAATTCTCCTTACTGATAAAGATGGAAGCCAAATATCATTTACACTCATACAGTGCAAAATCCTGGTCATTTTCTGCTGAAATGTTAAATCTAGTGCAATTTAAGGCTTTGCCAAGTTGCAATAGCATTAAAACCTTAGTTCCTGATTTACCAAAATAAAAAACCTCAGTTGCTGACATGTATCTCTACTCTACAGGCCACAATCATGAAATCTGCTGTTATGATTGGTACACAGATCGGATTTTGAATTGATGGGCTCACTTCGCAAAGAAGTATAACTTTCTTCCACTGATTGGGGATGGCACCACAAAGTTCATAGTAAATCTTTAATGCAGTTAGTGGAATTGCAAATTTTTTTCTTCTAAAAAAAATGTATTGCATGTGGATCATTGCAAAATCCAACCTGTATATGTTGTTGATGTTGCCGCTGCGCTTGTTTCAGTCTAGAAGGATGATGGCACTAGCATGGGAAGGATTTATGAACCGGGTGGTCCACAGATCTTAGCAGTGCTAGAATCGGTAGTCCTTTGTTAAATGATAGCTTGTCAGTAAAATAAGACACACACACACACTACATGTAAGGAAATGGAAGGAAGAGAAAGTAGTTGAAATGATGTGGACTTCTTCTGTGAGCATGTTAAAAAACATTCTGAGCAGTAGTGGGACCAAGATTTGTGTCTGCCTTGAGTGTCCCTCAAGTCATTCCAGTGGTACAATGGGTTTTCTTCAGCTGGAAGGAACCTTCAGATCTAGTGTATGTATAGCCTAATAAATAGAAAAAGCCTTGTGGAGAAAGCAGAAGCATACCCATCAACGATGAACAAAACCCATGAAGATGAAGCTGGCACACGAGAGTAATGATGAGCCCATGGACTCAAATCACAAGCATGGCTCGTCGTACGAGTACATCAACCTGGATAGGAAGAACGTGGGAGCATCAATGCGATTGCACCAGAGAAGCCTCAAAGGTGAATCAAAAGATTGCTGCTGCATCAACATCTATATAAACAGCAACATTGAGGGTGTGTCCAGTTCGGTGTTGCATGGCAGCCAAGTGACGATGAGAGACCCAGGACTTAGGTTATACTTTGAAGGCTTGAAGGTCGATAGAGGAACTACCACCATTAACAACTTGTCAAGGCATGGTTTTTGGCTTTGTCTATTGCTCATTTTCGCTTTCCTCTTTCTCTTTCTGATGCTATCCTCAACCAGAATTTTTATTTTTATATTGTCTGGACACTGAACTGAACGAGGCCGAGCTATATCTCATTATCTTGTTGGATTTCTCTTGTTATTTATTTGATTTCTTGTGATGCTTTCTTTGATTGCTTCATTTAAAAATGATTTTATATAAATATTTTGAGTGAATGATCTCCAATCATAGGTGAGTCTTCCAGCATGCAGGGGTTTCTTTTTCCTCTACAAAACTTGAATTAGTATTTTTATTTAAAAAAAAAAAAAGAAAAGATATATGCATCTAATACATCTGTATATTTTTTTCGTTTGTAAAGTACGAAAGACATGGCGCTTGGGAAACAATGATAAGCTATTGAAAAAGACTCGCATAACATTTTACGGTGAACAGCAGTGACTTTTGGTTAGAAAATTTTATTATTAGCCGCCAATTATTTCGTATAAAATAAGAAAAAATTAAATTAATTCAACCACAATTTTTTTCAAATAAAATTTCCTTTTGTTTTCATTACATGAAAAGGAAGGCAACGAATAGTAGAAGGCGCAAACTGGTGTCTGGTGATGTGACCAAGTTGAGATGGTGTGCCCGCAAGGAAACATGAAAATTATTTTTTTAAAAAAATCTTTTTTTGTACAAGTGAAGAAAAATTTAGATTATAAGAAAAATATTTTTTTTAAATATTAATATTAAATATGTTGCTTATTCTTCAAATTCAGACTCGCGTAATTGACAGATCCACTCATAAGCGCTTCAAAACAAAATTTGATGAAAATGTTATTTATATAATTGATTTTTTAATTATTATTACTATTAGCCTTCTTATTTAAAGTTCAATATGAAATATAGCCAATCGATATTACTGGTAACTAGATTTTTCTTTTAAATGTATTATATGTCTGGTTTGTTGCTTATGAATATTATGATTTTCTATTGAATTGATATATATATATATATATATATTAATATTAATACATATACTGATTTTGATATTGACCTAATGCACACGTAGGATTGACCGATGAGCAGTTTCGGCTGAGATTTTGACAAGTGGACGAGGATTTTACGGAATTGGATCAACTACGTCTATGTGCCCGAGTGTATGAAATTTGTGTATAATTGTATATTTTAATCTACATAATAATATGAAAACAATAATGTGAATAGAATTTACAAAGGAATAAACGAAAATAACCTAAAAACTAAAGTGAATTGAACATTGAAATATGTGGCAAAAAAAATTCAAATATCTTTTTGTGAGGGATGAGAAATTAAGAATTAATTCGAACCCACACAAAACAATTTAATGATGGTTATTGATTATTGATGTGTTCTGCAATGTCTATATATATAGATATAGCACTATGTCCCTATAGATCTTAATAAAGAACAGTGAAATTGAAAGATAAATTAACTTGGCTGGCTTCATCAATGATGAAATTAGGGTCATGATATTAATTAATGGATTAATTTAATAGGGAAGAAGGATCTAAACGGCTCTAAATTCACAATGTGCTCAGTCCACTTCACAATGTTCACAATGGGTAGTAAAGGCAAACCAACAATAACATCTTTTCTATTTATATTATAGTAAGTTTGTTTCTCCTTTTGTTATAATTTCTTATTCTTAATATAATACTTTTTTAATAGAATCACGTGAATTAAGAATATGAGTTAAAATTAATTAACTATTTCAATTTTTTTAAAAGTTACGATATTTTTTTACAATTATCTTTATTTAATATTTTTTCTCTTTATGTGATATATTAAATATGGATATTTTTTAAAAATATATAATAAATACTACCTTATATATTATAAAGACTTCTATTATAAAATATCTTATAATTAGGATAAAAAAGATAATAATATATATATATATATTATATTTTACCCACTGGCTTGCTTCTTTAAAGCCAATTTCCATGCTTATGATTGGTGAAACACTGCGCAATTATAAAATTTGCGAGTATATATACAAATGCTAATGTTTCGAGAAGAGTGAAGGTACAGCATTGAATTGACGTAAAATAGTTTTAAAATACATGTTTAGAATTTATTATTTATCATTGAGTTTTTTTATTTTTGGCTCTTGGGTTGCATAGTTGATTCCTTCTTTTGTTACCAGATTAAACAAAAAATATTTAAAAATAGAAACAACAAAAGAGGATAATACAAAGAGAAATAAAAAATAATTCTCATTTATTTAAATGTCAAGTATTTCATGTATAATTTTTTGTTTATAAGTATTCAATTAAACTTGTGAATTATAATAATTAAAAAACTAATTTATATAATTAATATAATATAATTATTATATAACGTATAGGGTAGATTTTATTAAAGTATAAGGAATTAATTCTTCAGATTAAGAATATTCATATGAATTGATAATTTATAGTACCTTTAAAATTTTATGCACATTATTGATGTCTATTAATGTTAAAATAAAAGATAAGGAAAATATTTACACAAAAAAAATGCAATTCCAAGGAAAATGTTGGCTCCCTTGTTATAAGTTTTGAAGATCTAGCAATATGCCATTTTCAAAAAAAAAAAAAAGCAAAGCTTATTCCACTAGTGAGCTTCCACGTGTACAAGCTTCATCGAACATTGTTTTTTGGGGCCAAAACTATCATAGCCACATAATGGCCGAATACTTGAAAATTCAACTCATGCAAACGCTAATCAGCGAACAGGCCTCGCTCTCATCAACCGAACACGTCATACCTCTCCACATGTCATAATCCCACACGCTACCGACATGGCACAGACCCCCGCACACGTAACGTGCACCTCCCATCATTCTCGCATTCCATTTCCATCAGCCAATTTACATGCTCTCTCTTACCTTCTCTCCTTTCTTCACTTGCCTCCCTTACAAATTCGCTCCATGAAATTCTGGAATTCTCACTGCTTCTAAACGGCTATTTCCGTAAGTCATTGTTTCTCACTCTCTCTCGTACTTTAATCGGTGATTTCGCGGGTTTTCTGGTTTTGGGTCGTTAAATCTTGTAATTTTGCTTCCTATGAGATTTATCTAATCAAACAGACTCGGCTGTTCCTCGTGATTCGTGCAGATTTTGATGCTCTCAATTGGCAACATACTCTTGTTGATTCCCGTTTCTTTCCGTTACCATCAACTCATTGCTCAGTAATTGGCAAATACTTTTGCCGCAGCAGTCTGTTTTTTTGTCTTTGAAGCTGATCCCATGCTCAGATGAATCTTTCCAGTTTGCTCTAGGGTTTTGTGTCTTGGTTGAATTTCGTTGGTGTAAACTTTGCCGTGTAAGTTCAGATTTGATTTTGTGAGTAACCGAGAGAATCTTTATACCGTGATTAAACTAGCTAATTATTTTGATTGGGATCGGAATGAAATGAGACGCCGCCCTTTGGCGGGCGTTCTCCCTGGACAAATGGAGAAAGGAGCAGTAAAAACCCAGAATTCTCGGCTCTGCTGTTTGGCCACCTTGTCTGCTTTTTTCTGGTTTTTTCTATTGTACTTCCATTTTGTGGTGCTCGGAGGTAGTGATGTTGATCAGTCAACGAAACTAGAACCTGCTTCTGTTATTCATGAATCTGCCACAGTCCCTGTAGCCAAAGTCAGTCAAAAGCAAACCCCTCCCAGAAAGATTGGCATCCGTCAGTTGCAAAAGCCTCCAAAAGATAACAACAATGCTCGTCAGGTACAAACCCCTCGGAAGAATTATCCATTTATGAAAGCAATGCGAACTGCTGAAAACAAGATTGACCCTTGTGGAGGGAGGTACATTTATGTGCATGATCTTCCCTCGAAATTTAATGAGGATATGTTGAAGGAGTGCAGGACTTTAAGTCTATGGACTAATATGTGCAAGTTCACCACTAACGCTGGGCTTGGTCCACCACTGGAGAATGTTGAAGGGGCATTCTCCGATACGGGATGGTATGCTACAAATCAGTTTGCTGTTGATGTGATATTCAGCAATCGTATGAAACAGTATGACTGCCTGACAAATGATTCATCCATTGCTGCTGCAATTTTTGTACCCTTCTATGCAGGGTTTGATATTGCACGTTATCTTTGGGGTTATAATATTTCGATGAGAGATGCTGCATCACTTGAGCTGGTTGACTGGCTTATGAAGAGGCCAGAGTGGGGTATAATGAATGGTAGAGACCATTTTCTTGTTGCAGGAAGGATAACATGGGATTTCCGGAGACTAAGTGATGAAGAATCAGATTGGGGTAGTAAGCTTCTGTTTTTACCAGCAGCAAAGAATATGTCCATGCTTGTGGTTGAATCCAGTCCCTGGAATGCCAATGATTTTGGTATTCCATATCCCACATACTTCCACCCTGCAAAAGATGCTGATGTGTTCACTTGGCAGGACAGAATGAGACGATTAGAGAGGAAGTGGTTTTTCTCATTTGCAGGAGCTCCACGTCCTGACAACCCCAAGTCAATTAGGGGGCAGATAATTGACCAATGCAAGAGGTCAAAGGTAGGTAAGCTGTTGGAATGTGATTTTGGTGAGAGCAAATGTCATTCTCCCAGCAGCATAATGCAAATGTTTCAGAGCTCACTTTTCTGCCTGCAACCGCAGGGTGATTCATACACGCGAAGATCTGCTTTTGATTCAATGTTGGCTGGTTGTATACCTGTCTTCTTCCATCCAGGTTCAGCATATACCCAATATACATGGCATCTTCCTAAGAATTATACCAAATATTCTGTCTTTATTCCAGAGGATGATATTCGTAAAAGAAATGTCAGTATAGAGGAAAGGCTAAGTCAGATACCTCCTGAGCAAGTGAAAATCATGAGAGAGGAGGTCATTAGTCTCATTCCAAGACTTGTATATGCCGATCCTCGCTCTAAATTGGAAACTCTTAAAGATGCCTTCGATGTTGCTGTACAGGCAGTCATTGACAAGGTTTCAAATTTAAGGAAGGATATTATCGCAGGGCATACAAACGATGACTTCATTGAGGAGAACAGCTGGAAATACGCATTGTTGGAAGAGGGGCAGCATAAGGTAGGACCTCATGAATGGGATCCTTTCTTCTCAAAACCAAAAGATGGAAGCGGGGATTCCAGTAAATCCTCTGTTGAAGCTGCCAAAAATTCTTGGAAGAATGAGCAGAGAGGCCATTCATGAAAAAGGAAGGTAATGCATCCACAAAATTCTGAAATGTTCATTAATGGAGACTCAGGAAAATGCCTTTCCTGAATTAGGGAAGAATTGAAGAAACAAATTCTTACTAAGTTATGACTTAATTGCAGAACACATATCCAAGATTAGTTGGCAGGCTTCCTCATAGATAACCCCAGCACGGAGATGTTTTCTGCTTTCCACATTTTTATTATATAGGTTTTTCTGATTTCTGCATCATGTATTCTCCCTAGTGCTCATTTGAAATGTATTTTGCAAGGTCTAATTTTTTAATATAGAATTATTGTCCAATTGATTCCATGGGAAATATAAATAATGAGTGAATTAGTGGTTGATGCTATACCTGAACAAATTTAACCATCATATGTTATACTGATAACATTAAAGCCTATGAAAGATCCGTTGAAGTGATTGCCTGAACAATCTAACGTTTTACGGAAGAATCAGTACTGCGCTGAAATTTCTTGGGAGCTATAGATTGAGGTTTGTTTTGGTTACCATTCAAATAATCATTTTGCTTCACTGTGTCGGAAAAGAAATGGCTAATTTGCGTTTATGTAAATTTCCGGTACTATTTCTTGGCTGATGCGTTTTTACCATATACACCTCGGCCTGAGTGAATTGATCATCTTGTGTAGCTAGTTGATGTAACTGGTGGAAACCATGAGCTATTTCTTCCCATCGCTGTTTGCTTCTCCTCTGTATAAATTTTGTTTCTGGCCGGGGAGGCTGGTGGGACAGGATGAGGCACAGCAAATCCTACCATAGTTTTGCTTCCGTTTTCTTTCAGTAGATATGGATGAACTAGACTCTGAAGATTTTGGTATTTGCATTGATGAAATGATTCACGTTCTTTTACGATGAATTTGAAAACTTTTTAGGCCGATATATCTTTTAAGTTTTAACAAGGTTTTATGGTTTATATGACAGTGTAGAAATAGTACTTTTGTCCTTGATGGCATTGCTTAGTGGGCAGTATTGGGCTACCGGCAGCATTTGATGACGTTTTCCCTTTCAAATATTATGAATTAGACCATTCCTGCGTGTCTGCCGAAACATCCACTTCTATTTGTCTTCTACGATCTGTCCAGCAAAATTATGTTATGCGTGCTGTTGAAAAATGCAATGGCTGGTCATCGTTATCTTCCAATTACCGTCCAAATAAGGTGATCCTCGTACTGGCTCTTCAACTTTTTAATGAATGTTAGCTCAGAAAATCAATCCCTTTTTTTTAATGTCTCGCCTGCCCTGCAACTTGCTAGAATGCTATTACTGAAGGTAAGAAATTGACGCTAATCAGATTGGACAATGCCTGCTTTGGATTTGTCTACCATCTTTAGGAATTAAGAGTCTCGCTCATCATAGACCGTGTAAGAAGATATCGATTTTATTTTTTGGGGTGTTCATATTGCATAGCGTTACCCAAAGAGAAATTTCCTGCTTTATTCAAGAGATCCTTTTTTATTCCCAATAACCTATGGTTAGTTAACTCATTCATTCAACTTTAATGAGCTAAGAGCATCAACTTTACCGGTAATTCATCAAGCAAAAAATGTCTTAATGATTATAAGGAGGTGATATTACCTCTGGTCCTAAATAAGGGCGTTGAATGTGTCCGCAGACATAGAATACCTGATTTCATCTGATCAATTTAAGTTGGGCCGGGTCAAAAATAAGAACAAAATATAGCCAAAATATGGGCAGAGTAGGGGCCAAGACGGGCCACGGCCAAGGGTATGCCTATCATTATCTCGGCCCATCTATATGTGTTGTATGTTATTATTATTATTAGTTTTTTCATTTCCTTCAACCCTTAAATGATGTATTTTTTACCCTGGAGTGAAAGTTGTACTTAGTTCCTTCTATCTTGTCTCATTCTCAGCTCAATCTCGCTCTCGACCCTTGTCTTGTTTGGCCAGACAAAATTGAACCCTAATACCTAAGTCCCCAATCTCGTCATCCCAAGATTGCCGTCGCCTCTCTTCTCCTCCAAAAAGATTTCAACTATGTTTGTCCTTCGTTGGCCCGTTGTTGTGTGCGCGAACCCACTTTCTCCTCCTAGCCCATTTACTTGCCCATATTCACATCTTAGTATATATACACTAAGGCTTCTCATTTCTTGAGCAATGTGGGACTTCAGTTTTAACATACACCCACACAAAACTCTAACAAATTGAACCCTAATCCCTAAGTCCCCAATCTCGTCATCCCAAGGTTGCCGTCACCTCTCTTCTCCTCCAAGTTTGTTGGCGTCCCAACCCTACCAAACCAAAGTCTTCGATTCTCCATTGTCCTCTCCTCTCCTCGACTTCTTTGTTGTCGCCACTACCTCGTGATACTGTGAATCTCGTCAATCCTCTCCTCTCCTTGCCATTGTCGTCATTGCCTCATGATACTGTGAAGCTCGTTGGTCTTCTCTACTCCTTTGACGTCATCATTGACGTTGGCCCTCTCCTCTCCTTGGCCGCCATCATCGTCACCTCATCAGTAGTGCATCTTCATCTTCTTGAGATGAGATCGCTCCTCCTTCAAGGTTACCAACTAACCGTTTCCAGTTTTCTCCTCTGTCTTTAGGCACGTTCTTCCTCTCCTGTGTTAATGATGGCCGAGATTTAGAAAATAATCAAACATCGTGAAACTTTGAGACTGTAATTTTATTATTTTGCTGAGATTGAGATATTTTGAGAGATGAACTAAGAGAAAGAGCAAGACAAGAGGAATTGGATAAAATTGATTTGAGATTTCAATTTGTTGGGTGCTGATGAAATTTAATACCAAAAAGAATTAAATAAAGTTGATTCTCTTATGTATTTTCTTCTTTTCATTATCATCCATGAGCCTCGCACCTTTTTTTTTCCTCTGAAGCAGCTCTCTGTAGCTTTGCTTATTCAAAATTAGGATGAAGAAATTTTTTAAAAAAATGCTAAATAATTCGAGCTAGCCCTAGCCCAATTCGTATGAGCACCAGGCCATCTCAAGCCAGGACGAGCCACAGACAAAAAATTGCATCCCATCTTTTATTCAAGCAGAACCACAGGCCAAGGTGATGCCCGTCCTATCTCGGTCATGGTCCATGCATGGCCCTAATACTAAATATAAAGTTTTTTATTTTAATTTTAAATATAAAATCCTTTTTACATTATAAGGTATATTTATTATACATTAAAAAAAAACCCTTAGTTAATTCATTCTAGAGAGAAAGAGATTAATAATGGTAGTTTTGTAAAATATCTTAATTTTTTGAAGAATAAAGGTAGTTAACTCCTATTCTTAATTTGTGTGATTTGATTCAAAAGATTTTATATTAAGAATTGGATGAAGTATTTAAGTTGTAAACGTTATTAAATGTGAATTGTGAAATTTAGTAGTTTTAAGAAATTAGATTATAGGGAAGGTAAATCATAACTAGAATTAAGTATGATAACCCAAGCCAATAGGCCTAAGATCCGTTTGGTTATCATTTTTAAAAAATTAAATTAAAATAAATAAAGTTTATAAAAATAAAATTTGGATAAAGTAAATTTGTTGTAAGTTGTTATTTTTGGATATTCTTTTTGTAAAAATAAGTTTGACAAAAAATTTATTTGGACAATAAAAGTTAAAAGTATTTTTAGATGTATAATATAAAGTAAATTTGGTTCCCTTTTTCTAAAATCCACGTTTTATTAAAGGAAAAGTAATTTTTTCCCTACTTTTTCAAAATCATAGTTTAACCCATTTTTTATTTTTTAAAAAAACAGTTTATATTTAATTAAATATATTTTCTTAGAAAATTATAGTTGAAAACTAGGATTTCTTTTTAAAAAAAAAGGAGAACCAAAGAAGCACTTAATCTGCATAGCCACTAGAACCAAAAGAAAAAAACCCAAAAAGGAAATAAATTAATGAAGAGTGACTTGCTAAAGTTTTCATATGAGTGAGAGTATCAGAAACTTGGCAATAGAACATGCCGAGTGCTCGTATAATCCGCGCCAATATCTTTTCATTACAGTCAGTCACCTTGTTAACTATAATTTTTTTTTTTAAATAACAAACAACTACTGAGAGTCTTAACTACTTTAAATTGTCAATATAGCTGCTGTTAGAAAGCTAGATATCGTGGTTCAAGAGGATCGTGCAATCTGGTCACTAATCATTTTTTGGTGATAGCACCATTCTTTGGTAACAACAGTATGACATTTGGTCATTATTTTGAGCTTCGGTTAATTTAGATTAAATAACGATCGCACCTAAATTAGGGAAAAACTCTTCTAATTGTATTTTTTATATTCATACGATTTTAAATTCAAAATACCGTGATTAAATGATTTTAACCCCTTTCATTTCACTAGAAGTTGATCACTTATTTTTATAACATTGAAAACAATGTTTTTTTAACGGAGTTTTAGTACCTGTTTCATACTTTCATTAGCCAAATAGAGACATCATGTTGAACTTGTTTTGTAAAGATGCGAAGCAAACTAAAAAGCAAGAATGGCAAACTCCAAGTCCATCTTGCACTAGGTGGGGTAGAGGGATACTGATGGGGAAACCAAAGTATTCCATGTTAGCTAACGCGAAAAATAAAATAAAAGATTTCTCAGCATTTTGAAACTCCATGTTCTATTTCTTCCTTCCTAATTTGGTTCTTTATTCTAGTTTCGTGAAGCTGTTGATGAAATGATGTCTTAATTTTCCCTCTTTAAAACGAAACGATGATGTTTTGAGAGCAAAGGAGGAAAAGTGGACAATTTGGGAAGATAAGAGAAACTGAAGAGGAAGAACTCCAAGGTCTATATATATATATATACACATATTTTTATAACAAGAGAGAGGGTATACCCTCAGAACAAACAAGAAATCAACAGGGAACTGAACTCCCAGAAACATCATTAACAAAAGAACCCCTCACATACTCAGGAGCTGCATCAAAGAAGGTAAAGCCAAGCTGCTCCAAGGTCTATATTTACTACGTAAAATGTATAATCAATTAAGATCTTATGGTGAAATCCATGCATTTTTTTTTTCGATATGAAAATCCATTTCAATTTGAGAGGGTGATCGATACGTTGAAAGATTCTAGCTCCACTTTTTGGCCCATTTCAAATAATGTGAGTCAGAGATATTCTTTAATTGGGCCCATGCAAAATGGGTTGAAGACTTTTCATTTCTTACATTTGGATGAATATGAGTTGGGCTCTATTTTCATTACTACAGCCTAAAAATGTTTCGTCAACATCGAAAACATTATTTGGCATTGCATTTTTTTTTTTACATTATTTGCTTTTAGATTTTGATATCTTCAAATAAGATAGTTGGGAGGCTTGTCAAGTACTTTAATAGAAAGATGTGTGTTATGCAATGGAATCTGCACCCCCATCTCACTTTTTTGTTGTTAATTCTACATATTGTACTGGATTCAATAGCAGGGAATTTGATACAATTCCTTGTTATAATATGTTTTATATATTAATGCACTATCTTTAAAAAGAGAGAGAGAGAGAGAGGGGAAAAAAGAGGGTGCTCTCATCACCCTTTGTAAATATGTCGCATTTATTTTGAAAAATAGGTTGAAGTAAATTTTCGGCCCCCTAAATTTCATTTGCTTGACATTTTAGCCCCCATCCATTGGTTTCTAGATCCTCTGGGGAATAAAACTATATATGATCTTTTTTTATATTCATTGTTTCTCAATTTTTTTCTACAATACTCTCTTTATATTTTTTTTCATTGTTCATTTCTTTTCACAACATAATAATAATAATTTATTTACAATTTAGAATCACAACTCAAAATTTTCACCTGATCGTTAATGCTTTAAACTTTGAATTAATTCACTGGCAAAAAAAAAAAAACTCAGAATTAACTCCCATCAATGTTTTGAACCTTGGACAAAAAAAAAAAAGAAAAGCAAGCGAAGGAAGTCGACTTTGCGAGTCTGAGCGACGTGCTTGTGGCGCATGTGCGATAGGGAGCAATATGATATCAATCAATTAGCATCTAATTGCTGCGTGTAACATTGGGTTTTCTATTTCTTTTGCATTTTTAAAATCATGAAAGGCTGGTTCTGGTTTTCCTTGGCACAAAAGCATGTGGACGCACGTAAGCAGATTTCTCAACCTTCTCTTCACTTCACTCCACGCCCTTAGGATTGGATCCAAATGAGCATAAAAAAAGCCATCAAATAATTCAATATTTGAAAGAAGGCACTGCTACTTACATGACTTCCATCTGTTTTATTTCGTGGTTAGGTATCAAATTTGTTCTAAGCACCGGACGGGGAATTTCTCCTTTTTTTTTCACTTTTATTAATTCCAACAGACCACGTGTGTGCATGTGAATATTGGAAGGCAGAAAGAGCAAAAAGATGAAAGAAAGAATTTTTATCTTAGAAGTGGCAATTAGTGGGTTCAGACTTCAGAGTCTCAGACCATGATTGATAATGTGCAGGTGCAGCACTTTTCTCCCATTACCTTCTCTTCTGTTATATTTTATTCGCTATTCTTCTGGGCATGTCTCCGCTTCCATCTATTGCTTTCTTCTCCTTCTTGAAGGATGTGTATGTTTTGGAAAAATGAAAGGGTCTCTTTTGGTAGAAACATGGATCATTAACATCTTGCAGGCAAAGTGTTTGTTGTATTGCTTGGGTTCGTAAATTAGCCTAGTGGCACATTTCTAGTCAGTCAAATTTGTGTGTCATGTTGTAGCTCAAGCTCTAAGTATTAGAACACCTCATACATCATTTTTTATGGCATCTTTATCTTCATTTCTTTAATTTTAATGGAGGGTAGATTTTGTCTTATTTTCATGTTTCTTACGCCCTATAACATGGAAAGATTCCTGCTTCTAATCATAACGAATAATTAATACTTTGAGGGTTGAACCATCAAACGGATGATGGTTCCGCCCGTCTCTCCCTGCCATTTTTAGTGGAATACAATAATTGAAGGTACAAATTAAAAGTTATTCCCGCTATCACATGGCTTTGGTTTGGATTTTGATGTTAAGATAATCACAAGTACATCAATGTTCTTTGGGGATCCCAACCTTAGCTATATTTTAAATGGCCCACTTAGGCATCATTTCTGAATCTTTGTCATACTTAGAAGCTACCCTTCCCATCCGCAGAAACTAGTAAATTCTCTTTCACAGTCAGAACGCTGTTAAAACTTAAAAGTAACTTTATACATTACATCTAGTTAATTTAACTAGTGGCTTTTTTCTGTTGGTTTTGTAGTTTTTATCTGTCAGTTTTTCAACACCTGTTTGAATCTCAATTATGGATTGCCATTAATTTATCCCTGTAAGCAGGTTAAATATTTAGTTTTGAGACAGAACACACCCTCACCAATTATTCGTTAGATTTACTCTATGCACCAGAAGATGGAATTTTTTACGCCTTCATTCTCAATCTTCTTAACAAAATCGTACTTGCTGCCCAAAAAAAAAGATTTAAAATAAATAATCAGGGGAGAAGCTTTCTGAAAAAACTTAGTTGCCAAATTATTCATCTCTAAAGTTGGCAAAGCTGAACTAAACCAGTATTATGCGCCATGTATATGTCGGAGAAACTCCCAATAAGACCAAAGCATCCCCTGTCATTACTCACATTACCTGCTGTTAATCTGATCAATGATTTATTTATTGCTCGTATATTATATCAAATACATTAGTTGTTCTTCTTTCAATCACTTCCTCATAACCACACATACTACTTTCTCTGTTCTGTCCATCCAAACATCGGACTTCTTCAGTTTCAGAGTAGAGAGTGCAAATGATGGACAACTGAGAGATTAAGCAGAGTGAAGAAGAATAAGATGCAACTGAAAACTCTGCTCTTCTTCTGTTATATTTTCTGTTTCTCTTACGGGTTTGCTGCTGATTTGAATGATGAAGCTTCTGCTTTACTCTCCATAAAAGCAGGTCTTATTGATCCGTTGAATAAGCTGCAAGATTGGAAATTGCAGGACAAGGCACCAAGAAAAGAGGCTACACATTGTGACTGGGCTGGCGTCTCGTGCAATTCTGCTGGAGGTGTTGAGAAGCTTGATATATCCCACATGAATCTCAGTGGCAAAATATCCAATGAGATACAAAAGCTACAAAGTCTCACTACTCTAAACTTATGCTGCAATGGGTTCTCCACTACATTGCCAAAATCTGTAGCCAATCTCACCACATTGAGAAGTCTTGATGTCAGCCAGAATTTCTTCAGTGGTGATTTTCCATTAGGACTTGGAAAGGCATCACGACTAACAATTTTAAATGCATCCAGCAATGATTTCTCAGGTTTTGTTCCTGGGGATCTCGGGAATGCTTCTTCCTTAGAGACGCTGGATCTCAGAGGCAGCTTCTTCCAAGGGTCTATTCCAAAATCCTTCAGTAGCTTGCGGAAGTTGAGGTTTCTTGGTCTTTCTGGAAATAATCTCACTGGAAAAATTCCAGGAGATCTTGGACTGCTTTCCTCACTGGAGTATATGATTCTTGGGTACAATGCATTTGAAGGGGGGATTCCCGCAGAGTTTGGAAATCTCACCAATCTCAAATATCTTGACATAGCAGAGGGCAATCTCGGAGGTGAAATTCCAGCTGAATTGGGAAACCTGAAATTACTAAACACGGTTTTCTTATACAAAAGCAATTTGGAAGGCAGAATCCCTCCTGCTTTGGGCAACCTGACTTCATTGGTGCTGCTGGATCTCTCTGACAATGTGCTAACAGGAAAAATTCCACCTGAAATTAGTCAACTCAAGAATTTAGAGCTCCTAAATTTCATGAGCAACCAGCTATCTGGTCCCGTGCCTTCTGAACTTGGGGATTTGCCTCAATTGAAGGTGCTTGAGCTATGGAACAATTCCTTGTCAGGGACATTGCCAAATCAGCTGGGCAACCGTTCACCATTGCAGTGGCTTGATGTATCATCCAACTCTATCTCGGGTGAGATTCCAGAAACACTATGCAGCCAGGGCAATCTCACCAAGCTTATCCTCTTCAATAATGCATTCTCAGGTCCAATCCCAGTTAGCCTATCAATGTGTCCTTCACTAGTTCGTGTTCGAATTCAGAACAATTTACTCAATGGAACAATTCCAGTGGGTTTTGGGAAACTTGGAAATCTTCAAAGGTTAGAATTGGCTAACAACAGTCTCACTGGTGAAATTCCTAATGACATTGCTTCTTCAATATCTCTTTCTTTCATTGATTTCTCCAGAAATAACCTCCATTCTTCTCTCCCTTCCACCATTCTTTCCACTCCAAATCTCCAATCATTCATGGTCTCCCACAACAATTTGGAAGGTGAAATCCCAGACCAATTCCAGGACTGTCCTTCACTCAGTGTTCTTGATCTCTCGTCAAATCATTTCTCTGGAAGCATTCCAGCTAGCATTGCTTCCTGTCAGAAATTGGTAAACTTGAACTTAAAGATCAACCAATTGACTGGTGAAATCCCAAAAGCACTAGCCAACATGCCTTCATTGGCCATTCTTGATTTTTCCAGCAACTCTCTGACTGGCCAAATACCTGAGAGCTTTGGTATTTCTCCTGCTTTGGAAGCTCTCAATGTCTCGTACAACAAGCTTGAGGGTCCTGTCCCAACAAATGGCGTGCTGAGAACCATAAACCCAAGTGATCTTGTGGGTAATGCTGGCCTTTGTGGCGGTGTCCTTCCTCCTTGTGGCCAAAACTCTGCATATGCATTGAGGCATGGAAGCTCACAAGCAAAACACATAATAACAGGATGGGTCATTGGCATATCATCAGTCTTGGCTAGTGGGATCGCCATTTTTGTTGCTAGATCTCTATACATAAGGTGGTACTCTGCTGGCTTCTGCATCGGTGAAAAATTTTGTAAGGGTGACAAAAGGTGGCCCTGGAGATTGATGGCGTTTCAGAGGCTTAATTTTACAAGTACTGACATTCTAGCTTGCATCAAGGAAGCAAATGTGATTGGGATGGGAGCAACTGGGGTTGTTTATAAGGCTGAAATATTGCAGTCAAATACAGTTGTGGCAGTGAAAAAGCTGTGGAGATCAGGATTTGATACTGAAGTAAGAAGTAGTGATGACCTTGTTGGAGAGGTGAATCTCTTGGGTAGGCTAAGACATAGAAATATCGTTAGACTATTAGGATATATTTACAACGACACTGATGTTATGATAGTTTATGAATTTATGTCCAATGGCAACCTTGGAGATGCCTTGCATGGCAAACAAGCTGGAAGGTTGCTTGTAGACTGGGCTTCCCGATATAACATAGCTCTAGGGATTGCACAAGGGCTTGTTTATCTTCATCATGACTGTCATCCGCCAGTCATCCACCGAGACATCAAGTCCAATAACATACTGCTTGACGCAAATCTTGAGGCAAGGATAGCAGATTTTGGGTTAGCCAAAATGATGATCAGGAAGAATGAAACAGTCTCCATGATTGCTGGGTCCTACGGCTATATTGCTCCTGGTAAGTCATTAGTTCATACATCTTACTTTATCAGATTGATGGCAACTTTTATTTTCAATATAACTTGAGAATATGTATAGGATAGTTAGAAGCTCAAAGAACAAAACATTGAAGTTTCAGTCAGCAGAATATAGCATAGATTAGACCGCCTGACTCATATTTATGACATTTCCAATGCATGTTTCTTTGGCAGAATATGGATATAGCTTGAAGGTGGACGAAAAGATTGACATTTACAGCTATGGAGTGGTTCTGTTGGAGCTTCTCACAGGAAAGAGGCCACTAGATTCTGAGTTTGGAGAATCTGTAGACATTGTTGAGTGGATTAGGAGAAAGATTAGAGATAGCAAGCCTCTAGAAGAAGCATTAGACCCAAGTGTAGGAAACTGCAGGCACGTTGTTGAAGAGATGCTTTTAGTTCTTAGAATAGCATTTCTTTGCACTGCCAAGCTCCCCAAGGACAGACCCTCCATGACAGACGTGATAATGATGCTTGAAGAGGCAAAGCCTCGTAGTAATAAAATTGATAGCAACAATGAAAAACTTGCAGCTAATAAGATGATGCCAGCTTTTAGCACATCATCACCAGTTAATGGCCTTGTGTAGAAACCAAAAATGGGTTTTCTCAGGCCAACAATCTGATTCTTCCATTGTACTTAGAGCTGTATTTTGTTTGTCTTTCGTAATTTTGTAACGAGTGGTTCATATTTGTTTCTAAGAGATTTTATTACCAATGAGGATTAATTTTCGCAGGGGAAAAAAAACTTCTTTGTATTTTTAATCTGACAACCTAGTAAAGTTGACCATGAATTTTTTTTTTCCAAGACGCACTAATGAAGGACTTGGTCTTAGAAAACTTGTTATAAAATCCTATCTCAATCCCTTCGAGAAACTCAGACCATCTTATATCGGTTTATGTGCATGAGATGAAAGATTGTGATCTTAAATAGCGCCATCCATACAAATGCCTAATTTCAACTGTAAAATTCGTTATTTTGATGAAAGCTAAGCGATTACCTGAGCTTTAAGTTCTTGACCACGAGACCGGTCTCCTCCTATAGAAAGCCGAAAAAAATTCAAAGCACATTTTTAACTTTTGATAGGAATTTAAAAGTATGAAATGCTAAAGTCTCACAGTTAACAGGATAGAATACCCTATAAGGTATATAAGTGGATTAGTTATTTTTAAATATCTTTCAAATTTTAACTCATTAAATTACTATACACTTCGGAAGTCCAAAAATACGCACGATTTTATCAAGAATAATGTTCTAGACATGGTTTAGTTCAATATCAATTAGATTGTACGGCTTATATTTTATACAGAGTTTAATATGGATCATATCATTCCTAAGTTATAAATAATATATTAATATCAATCAATATGAAATTTAAAAAATATGATAAGTCACACTATTCATAAGCTATCAACAGTGGATCATTTCCCATTTTCTATACTAAATGCACCGGTCCATATCAAATTATATATATATATATAAAAGAAAATGAATACATATCAAAATGCAATTAAATAGTAGTATGCTATTCTAAATACTATGAACCGTGGATTAATCAATTCTAGGCCCCACTGAAGGCTCTTAAGTACCATATAAGTGAGGAGTGAGTGTGTGCAGGTTAAAAGGCATGGGGACTTTAAATTGCCGCCTATGTTATGTGATTTTACAAAATCACATAAGTCCACTTGACCAAAAAAAGAAAAAGAAGCATGTCTGTTGAGTGGAAAAAACCAAACCCAAGTGGAAGTGTGCTTTGCATACTTGTGGGTGGAGACTCTTAAATCCCACACAGATTAAGAGTGTGTGTACAATTTAATAGGTAAAGGCTTTGAAGTGGTTTTGACTACTATTGTAAGTCTACTTGGAAGAAAAAAGGATTAATCAATTCCAAATAGAAATTATAAGAATCCAAACTTGCCAATGATCTCTGTAATAACAATATATAAAATCAATTTAGTCAAGAAGTGGATGTAACACAGAAAACAGCAACTGGGATTCACCTATATGTTAATACCAAAAAAAAAAAAAGAAAGAAAAAAGATCCCTACCAAAATTATAGATAGTTATGATCATCACCAAAAACAATAGATCTGCATTCTCCACATAACATTTGAATTAGCAGGAAGAGAAGATGCACTCGTAAATTTGATGCCTGATAAAGTTAGCAGCCATTGCCACATTTACATCATTTAGGGAAAAAAAAAAAAGGAGTAGACTTGGACTTGCATAACTATCTAACTATGGTGCCTAAGCCCTCCTCTTGAATTTACGAATGGAGGCGCAGTCACAAATAAATGAAGAAAATCAACCAAACAGCAACTAGGTCAAACCAAAAATAAGAAAATAAAAACAAAACGTGATGTGATCACTTGAAATCTCAAAATCATGTATTACTTGACTTATTCCTTTTGTTTTCCTTTTCTTCTCTGTCTATTGGAGCCACCCACAAGTTCTATATTCTGAGTCATACAAACCATCTCTGTATATGCTAACTTCTCTGTCTGCTGTTCTTTTCTTCAGACCTTGGTGCTACACATAAGTAAACCACATCAGAGAATAATATCATAGTTACTTAAGAAGTGTTTGGAAATGGGATTAAAGCAAAACATATCTGCTTACCAAGTCCATTAGCCTCAGATGTCCTCATGATTCTTAGCCTCCTCACAGAGCTTAGAAACATCCTAATTGCAAAGTGAAAGAAAGATGAATATCAAACCAAACAAAACATGGGATCCTACCGCTTTTCCTTTTTGGCAGTGCTAGATATGGTCTGTTTTTTTTTTTTTTTTCTCAAGGATTACAGGGTTGTGGCATCAATGATATTACCGTGGAAGATAAGTATAGATACTTCAATAAAAAATGGTGACTATGAACCAAATACATACCCCCAAGGTACATCTCCAACAAGCATCCAGTCTCCTTCCTTGTCTTCATAAGTAAGAACGAACTTGGAAGATCCATCCAGCAATTTTGACTGTCTTTCTGCTCCAACTATAATACCATGATCCTCCCCATTTGATCCTACTGATAATGATGAATATATATCATTATTACACAAAAGAGAGAACTGGGAATCTTACAAAAGTAAGGAGAAAAGGAAAGAAAAATATATGAACAGAACTATCTGGATAGCTCAGATGCAAAAATACCAAAATTGTGCGACAGGCTTAGAAGTAAAGCCCAACATATGAACAGAATTATTCTTAATAGAACGAAGGAAAAGTTTAAGCCCTTATCAAATGCCACATGTATACATAAAATAAACCACAGCTACTAGTATTGTACCATTTAGACAATAGTCAATAATCACATTATCTTGTCATATATAAGGCATATACAAGATAGGAATGGTACTATTTAAATAATAATATTCATCATGCAAGTAGAATCATAATGATAGCAATATCAGAAGGAGTTAAGACATCTTTGATACGAGACTACCCAAAATAAAAAACTCACTTTTACAAGTCGCTGCAGTGTGTTCATTAAACATCTCCTCCAAAGCATGTGCTAAGCTTTCATAGGAAGTATGAGCACTCAAATCAACCTTCCTTCCAATCGGTAACCCATCCATATTTACCTTCACAAACCAGGAACGCTTGAGGTGGTGCCCTTTACCTTTGGCACTAACATCATTTTTATCACCGCCATCATCAGTGCTCTTCCTCGCCTCTGTATTATTGCTCTTATTTTTCTCAATTGCAGATTTGAACACATCAGTGGCTGGTGATTTTGCATGGTTATTAAAGCTATTCATTCGATATGCTCCGAGGGGAGGCCATCCTACAACCTGACTGTTAAACAAATTCCATTGCAGCACAATGCAAAGATAACATCAATTACACAACCAAATAACACACATTTTATTAATCATGATTTTAAAAAGGAGCAGATACAATAACAAATCCCAAGTTTCATCATCTAGAAGGACAACCAGAAACATCTACCAAAGAAATAAAAGCGATTTGCACACAACTAACTTCTTGTTGAGTAATACTATCCCAATTTTTGGGCCAACCGTGATAACTCCAGAATCCAAAAGGCTGAAAAATGTTTCTGTTGTCTACTGATGCAAACAAACTACTCTGCAAAATTCATACGCTATGTGGGACATTTCTACATAACCAACCGAGTTTCAATGGAGCAATAGTTAGAAATTTTACCATTTCTAAATTTAACAGCTGACTTGAGTTCTGAGGAAAATTAAAGCATCAATTAGATCAGAATTTTAGATGGTGCAAATATTATTGGATCTCACTTTAATTATTCTAGAATCCTATGTCATCTAATCTCAGTATGTTCCTATGTTTGGGAAGAGGCAATAGGAAGGACTAGACTAGGCGCATTCAGAACCTAAAAAGCCAAACATAATATAGCCTCATGTTAAGAAAAATTAAGCCAATATTTCTTCTCAGAGTCAGAGAAGTAACTACTACAACGTTAACAGTGAGTGAAATAAATTTCTCACACCTGCATGAAACCAACGGATATGAACTGTTACAATTTGCTACCACTAATGCTTAATACCATTACCATGTTAAGTTACCACTTATACTTAATACCATTACCATATTAAAATTCAAAACCTCTTGAGAATTGTCCTAGAATGAATTTTCTTTAGGAGCACATGATCCAACATCTATAAAACCATGTTTGATAACGATTCATTTAGATCCAATTTAAAAATTATAAAATCTAAGAAACGACATTTTTTTAATGAACGAGTTACAAACAGGAAGATAGAAATACTCGAAATAATATCAGTGGAAATCCAAATTAGATGTCCTAATCATTGATAAATTAATTTAGATCACATGAAGACGTAGGGAAAATTAAATTAGAAAGTGTGACAAAAACTGAATAGAAGAACCAAGTCATTAAAATATTTTCTTAGCCTAACTAAAAAGAGTAAGGAAAAATATGTGAAAATAATTCACCTGGGGCCATTAGTAGCGACAACAGAATCTGCAGTTCTCTTTGTGCCAGCTGTGACGTTAGGCCTCGTCACTGAGGAAGGAGAGGAAGAGGAGGAGGAGGAGAAGGAGGTTGATGAGGCTAATGAAGTTGCAGTAGAAGAAGAAACCATAGAAGGAAAATCTTTAGCCGTCAATATTCTAGCGTAGTGATTCGTTGAAGGTGGTTGGGGCCGACGAGAGAGGCTTAACCCCAGACCCAACTCAAGCTCAGACTCATCAGGGCATGAAGAATCCTCCGAAGACATGACCAAATTATCTTCCTTTGATACCGTTGACATCGACCCTCCAGTAGAACCACCCTGCATCACTCGCTATATGGTTCGAAGCCCAGAACAGAACGGTAAAGAAGAGGACAACTTATGCCAAAAGCAAAGCAAAACAAGAAAAAATATGAAGAGGGGATGAATTTGAAGGCAAGACTTGCGAGAAAAAGAAATCAAGGGAATATGATATGACAAGAATTGAGAGAGCAGAGAGGTATGGGCTTTGCGATACGTTTGGTGGATTATGGAAAAGGCAGAAGATAGAAATGAAAGGAATGGTTTAGGTGTTGGTGTGGGGTGAAGATGATGGTGAAGAGCGGGTAACAATTACTGTGTGACCCACCTGTCATGTTGGTGCGCCTTTTTTGGATGCTGTGGAAAGCAAGCGAAGAGGGAGTGAACGAGACGAGAGTGAAAAAATGATGTCATGGACACAATTTCATTTTTTGGTATAACTCACTTTCCAAATTCCAAGCTTGCATATTGTGTTACTCCATTAAGCTCCTTCAAAGTTAATGTGAGTATTTTAACCCCAAAAAAAATTAATGAGGGTATTTTATTTAATTTTTTATATTTTATATTAATAATTTTTATTTCATAAAAATACATATAAAGACTATTTTAATCTTCGAAGATGTATTATGTATAAATAATATACATGCTGCTCCTCTCAAAAAGGACTTTTTTCCCTTAAAATAATTTTTTTTGCCTACCTTAAAATAAGTTTCTGAAGTTTGGAAGAAATTGAGTTTAATCTCTATTTTTCAATACTTATAAAAACCTCTTTTAATTTCATTTTTTAATCTTAAAAAAAATAATACTACTCAACTCAAGAGGATTTGCATGCTTGTTCAAGTTTGGTTAAACATAATTTATAGAATGGACAGGGCTAAATTTTATTTTATATTTTCATTTAAAAAATTTATTAAAAAATAAATTATACAACATTAAATTATAAAAATTAAATATACTTATCAATTTTTAATTAAAATAACTAAAACTGTATGTAAAAAATTTAATTGACAAATACTACTACTGAAACCTTACTTTTACCTGTTTAGTTCACCACAAAAGCCTTAGGAAAGCAGGAACAAGAATGCTTTTAAACGTCTGGCCAAAAAAAAAAAAAGAATGCTTTTACACGGTCTGTGTCGTTTGAGGAAAGGAAAGGAATGGAAACCCGCAAAAAGTAGCCATTGTCATTTTTTTCGTTCGGGGAGGGACCACTAACCCGCAAACATACGCTCCAAACGACAAGCCGACAGTGAGTGGGACCAAACATCACACGGCTCGGGAGAATAGACGACTAGTGGGCCCCGCTTGTCCCTCACTAAAACCTTTATTATGAGTGGGGCCCACACCTGGCTTCCTATTCAATGTTGACAGCTCACCGCAACAGACCATGACTTCGGAACCATTCCCTTATTTGAAACGAGGGGGAAAATGGGGAGGCAACTTTGGAGTCCGCGATTCCCATTCCGACGGCAGCCGTCCCTCGCCACGTGGCCATCACGCGTCCCTCCCTCTCTCTTCGGTGTTCGGTCCACGGCGAACTCCGCCTGTCCCGGGCCCAGGAGACAATCATCTATGCTGCACCCTTATGGCCCTTACAATGAATACTGTCTTATATTTTCTTCAATTTCATTTATAAGATCTTACTTTCTCTAATTTTTTATATCTAAAATTGTTTATTTTTATCTTAAATATAAAATTTTTTATAATATATAAGATGATATTTATTATATATTTTTAAAAAAATACCTCTATTTAATATATTCAAAAAGAAAAAGAGAGAGATTAAATAAGGATAGTTTTGAAAAAATGTTAAAATTTGTAAAAAAATCGAGATAATTAATTAGTTTTAACTCCCTTTCCTAATTCAAGTGATTCAATTAAAATGATCTTATATATAGGACCAGAAGGAGTATTTTTTATTATATGGATATTAAGAAGACATAAATATATTCTTAAATTTATAAAAAAATAGTATAAACTTTTAATCTTAAACCTACTAATTAAAAATTGAAAGGATAAAAAAATTATTAAATAAAAAATAAAAAAAAAATTTAAATAAAAAAATAGGAAGTATTTAGATATGCTGGAATCGATTTATCATTTCTTGCCTCATCCAATGATTCACTGACACATCGACAGTTGACTTGATGACTCCCCTCACTTTTTTGCCCCTCATGACATTCACAGTTCTTGAGGAAACACATACTGCCACTTTTTACGCCCATAAAAAAAATTAAAAAAAATTATTAAATATATTAAAAATCTTAAATTTATTTTTGATAAAATATTAAAATAATTAAGATAAACAATTTCCTAAAATTTTTATTTTTTTTTGCCAGATCTTCATATGAATAGTTATATGTATAAGAAAAAGGAAAGCAACTAACTCATTTTAATTAAATATAATAAGAATAAAATTATTCATTTAGACATTTACATCTTATATTATGATAAAAATAAGGGTTCCATAACCTATATTATGGACACAGATATTCCAAATATACTAGTCTATTGTATAAAATTTAGGAAAAAAATGAGAAAAAATATTTGGGAAAAAAAGTTCACCCTAAAGATAGAATTTTTTTTCAAATGAAAATAAAAAAATTTAAAGTCATAATAGAATTTTATAGTACTAAGTAAAAATAAAAAAAAAACTCTATCTTAACTTGGAAATCGGCCAAACTTTGATCTCATCTCCCAAATATTTTATTTTTTGGTATCAACACTCATTTCTCCCAAACATCTGATTAAATTTGAATTTAAATTTAAATTGACGATTCTACTATATCAAATATCAATTGATAATTGATGGTTTTACTAGCAATAAGTATTAAATACGATCAGATAAAAGTTATACAAAAATTATTATAATTATAATTATAAGTTTATATGTAAAAGCTATAAATTTGTTATTTGTTTTTATTTAATTAAAAAAATCTACAACTTTAGTCTGTCTTCTGGACTTCATGTATTGGATCAGCCAAAGGCTGAACTGGGCTTATTAGTTTCTGCTGATACGAGGGATGGGAGTCTTGTAAGTAGAGTCAAGTTACGGTTTTGCTTGGGTATTTTGGGCTTCGGCCACTTCCGTACAAAGGAAAAGTTTATAATTGATTTAAATTATTTTTTAATTTAATTCAGTTTTATATATATACATATATATTTAATATCTCAGCCAAAACAAAGACACCTGGAAATTCGATATAAATCTAGTCCTGAAACAAGTACTTGGAATATTTAAAAAAAAATACAACAGTTGAAATGCAGAAAGGACGAAGGTGCTAGGGGAACTATCAGCAAGTGTTGTATTTCCTCATTTTCGTTACAACAGTAGCACCGCATTTTAGTGCTTCGAATGCACTCAATCATTGGCAGTTAGTTCACAAGTGATTATTTACAATCTTTTCAAGGGTAAATTCAGTTTCACAAAACTTCGAATGCAAAAAATCGCATACGACATAGTTTAAGCCGAACAGTAATCTGCCCAAAATAATTATACATAAGTGAAAGGAATAGAGGTCCTCAAGTAGGTGTACCCTGGCCCTTGTGTTGCTGGACAGCCTCTAGACGTTCCTTGGCCCGATGAACTTTTGACTGAAGGTAGAAACTTCCACTCTTGGCATTGCCTTCAAACAAATTGTCATATTTCTGCACAGAAGAGTGTTTTAGAAACCAATATTCAATAAAATAGGTTAAAAACTGCAAACAAGCGACAGACTCACTAACCTTCAAAATCTCTTCCCAGGGGGTTTCCTCTCTCACGCCCAGAATCTGCCAAGCCTCCTGCTCCGACATGACTTTGTTAGCTCTGCGAATGGCATTCTGTATTGTCTCTTGCGCAATGCCATTTTTAGACGCATCTGCAACAACTTCTTGTTAAGACCATGACAAAATAAACAGCAACAAAACATTAATTGGGAATTACATTAATTCCTCCATGGCATGATAAGGACTCTACTAAGATATATTCATCAATCAACTTCAATGGACACCACAAATCAACGTGTAATAGGAGCTTGATTTCCTTACCAAGAGAATAAATTAATAATTAAATATTTTGAGAGGGATCGATGCTTTGGATCAATTAGAAATAATTGGAAGTACAAGTCTAGGTTGCAGTAGGCCAAAGACCAGGATTCACTCTGAGAAATTCCATACAAAACCACCTAGAAAACGGAGATAAAAACAAGATTGAAGAGCGAGAGCTAGAGAAGGCACATTGGTCAGAGTTACTTCCAAAATTAACGAAGAGAACTCTAAATTCTATGAAGAGCAAAAAAAATAAATTTAATAACTTATGCTAAAGGTCTGGACAGAAGTTGTCTGTCTGAAAAATTCATTCCGCCAGAAAGACTCTTTGAAGAGGAGATGAGCATGGGCAGAGACAAATCAATTGTGCTGATGGTTTTCTGAAGGGCCTTCTTTCAGATTTGTCAGAAATTCATCTAGATCTTTGTACCGTATTGATAAGAGATCATGGGATAGTGGGTGAACATGGAGAGGCAAGTCCTGTTACTGACAAGTTGAATAGTTAAACAATGGGTTAAGCACGTAGCACATTAAGGGAGTGGGTAGTTAATTTATTTATTTACTTACTTATTTCCGTTATGAGTTTTATTATTATGAATAGGAGTATAGGATAGGAGTAGAGCAAGAGTTGTATTTTGTATTAAATCTGGAAATTCTCCTCTTTTGGATATGCGTTTAAGATTCTTGCACCTACTACTCTAGTAATATTCTTGGCTTTATTAGTCTTATGAGTCAAGACTCTTGCTCATATTATGTAGTAAAGATTATTCCCCTTCTATTCCCTTTACCTATCTTAGATTTTATCAATCTTCCAAAATTGTTTGCTAAATTTCATGGTAATGGTAAAATTGGCATGATCACATAGTCTACTTTCTAAAACAAGGTTTTAGAAGACTACAGCAATAACAATTATTGGCCAATCAGTTCGGTTACTAGTAATACAATATATTACCAAAATTCTTTCAACCAGATTGACCGAAGAGTTGGGAGAGACTCTATTTGACCAACGTGTATTCATGTCAGGTACACAAATCCAAGACAATTCTAATATAGAACTAGATTTTAGACATTAAGTACTCACACAAATTATCCTCAGAACTGAAAAAAAAAAAAATAACAATACATGCTTAAGATATATATATATATATATATACATACATACTGAAAGAAGAATAACACTCAATAAAAAACTAATTAAAAACCACCTCAGACTCAGAAGCTACCAGTAAACTTGCTTCAATCAACTATGGCGCAAAAATTGCAAAACCATGCATAGAAATAATAAATCTAAGGAACTTTTTTCTTTTGCCTGATAATTTAAGAAACTTACTAGCAAGAGCTTGATGATAAGCTTGAACAAATGCCCGAGCCAAAATACCACCGCCCATCACAATTAGGTTTGCAAGAATCTTTGCAGCCTGCACAAACAATTCAATTGAACATTTGAACTTAAGATCCTATTCAGAATCTGGAATATTGTCTAGACAGATATTTCCATAGTAGTGATAAGGATTGTAAAAACGAAATTTACAAAAAGTAGATTCTATCAACAGCCATCCACTTCCAAGACCAAAACCTCAACATTCATACTTTCAACAATGAGATTATTCATCAATTAAGCTTTCATATGTTTATTTCACTTAAAATACAAGGAGGTTAAGTGACAACAAACAAAGCACATTGGAGTTGAATGAGACACTTTAAATCACAACAAGACACAACATAGTTCAAGCCAAACCACAAGAGAGTAAATTATAATTCTACCTTAGAACAAAAGGAACAGGAAGATTTCAAAAATCAATATGTTCCAACAGTGGAGCCTACTTTTCTTTCAGCTTATCAGGTCAATATAATTTCCACTCCCAATCCTATTTCTCTATTTCCTTCAAAACTAGAGAAAAAAGTGTATAACACGGAACCTTGTTAAACTTAGCATAGCAAAAGAATCAATCAAATAAACCTCTTAGGAACCAAAGCTTGAATTCTCTTTTGTGAATTGCGGATGTTAAGGCAGCAAGTTATTTTTACCCTGCAATCAAGAAAGTTCTTTCTGAATCAGTGACCGATTCATGAAAAAGAAGAAATAATGTTGGATTAGCATTAGCTCAGAAGAACAAATAAAGGGGTAATCAAGTTCGCACTTCACAATGCAAGAAAAATAACCAACGAATACAACACGTCAAAAGGTTACCAATTAATCAAATTGCCCTACAGCACAACATTTTTTTGACAACCACATAGCATGTGAGTAATACTGCGGCAATCAATGACTCACCACCTGGAAGGCAGGGGTTTGGAGGAAAAGGGATCATAAACTCATGCATCCATCTAGAAAAACAACAAAAGACAGATGTAATTTGCTTTATGCCACTTGCATAGTTCAGTGATGGGGTGGGGATTTGACTGTGTAGGTTCTAAGCATGATCTGACTTTGTAGGTTCAAGTTAACATAACGTAACAAAAAGAGATGATGCACAGGATTTCAGAGGATTTCTAAATTTCTAAATGTGTCCAAGCTTTTACAATTTCACTTTCAGCTTCTCAAGGTTCATCAACAAAGTCCCTATCTTTTTAAAACAGATTTCACTTCAAAAACTTCATCAGATCTTCTGTCAAGGCATTAGGCATTCTCCAAAGTACTTTAATAATTCGGCTCCAAGCAGGATTCAAACACATAACCCTTGGAGATGACCCATCAATCCAATAATAAAGAGACAACAAAGTAATTAACTACACCTGCCTCTGGTGTGGGTACAAGAGCAACATGTAGTACACTAACAAAGCACATCCAAATTGAATCTAAGCTTACAATCACAAAAACATCAATATTTTACGCAAAACTCTGATCCAAGATGCAGAAAAACCTCCACACTGAAACTGTTTTACGCATAATGTCAATCTAATGAAAGGATGACAATTAAAAATTCAAAAGCAAAATATTCAATGCCCAAGTAAGAAATTCAACCAGAGAAAATTAATTCTACTGAACACCCTAAAAGAGAATGAGAAAGAGATGAATGAAGCCTGAGAAATAGCAATGCAACGACTGCATTATGCATGAAACATGGGAAAATATTGAAGCCAGCTAATGACTACATAAAGCTGTAAAAGAAAAATCCTGACAAAGCCTCTTTTCTTCTCATGAAACCTATTCGAAAATCTAAATCTCCTCAAGAGGTCAAGTCTAATCTAACATTTGGATAGAGGTGCTTAATGAAAGTATTAATACTAAAAATCAAAAACCAAATTCAGTTATAAAATAATTTGCCAAGGTCTAGGAGTGTACGTTTTAGCACTTTTGGCTCCCGTGTATACCACAAATGCTTTAAATTGCCATCACAAATGTATTTAACTAAATTTGTTGAAAGCTCAATGTAAACGAATTGGTTTAATATTCAATGGGTATGCTTAAAATGATGCGTGAGAAAGAGTGGGATGATGATAGAGTAGCTCAGCAAGTTAGTAACACTTGAAATCAGACAAGGTGTCATATCTCGGGACAAGGAATCACCTTAACTGGTATTCAAGGAATCGCCCTATTTCCTATTTCCATAATCAGTGAAAAGAGTATTAGGCTCATTGTACTTATGTTAAATGTTGGAGTTTTCATGGATAACTTTATCATACTTAGATGCATTTTCCAGGTATTAACTATCAAATTTTCGTATAAGAACATGGTAAGTTATTTTTTTACAGCTCCGCAATATCATATCTTTAGAAAGATTTTATCTGCGTCATATTTTTTTTAGAGAATCTAATCACAAGAACTTAAGAAACTTCACTTAGGTCTACTCAAAGTTTTTACAGCTCAGCAATATCATATCATTAGAAAAGATCGAATTTTATTTTGTTTTGTTTTGTTTCTAAGGGGTGAGGATGGAGAACTGAGAATGGGAGTTTGCAGGGCTGCTCAATTGAAAAGTGGTGGTACTTGATCAGTGCCCACTGCCCATCAGTTGAATCCTAGCACTCTCATGGATGTGATTAATGCTTTATCTACATAATGTTCTTTTTAGGGTCTGAATGGTTCAACCGAGGGATTGGACGGATTTTTAATGTGTATTATAATCCCAGGTATTTTCTTGCTTATTATGAATTCAAATCCCTTAGCACTACAGATTACCTTGTTTACTTATTAAAGAAAACTGAACAACAGCAAGGCAAACAAACTCACCAGAGGATGTGCGAAGAAGAGAAAGCGACGAAGTTGAGATGGAGCCCGTGACAATGGAGGTTGATGGAGGAGATAAAGCTGAAGGAGGAAGATGGAGGCTGAGTCACCGACCAAGAAAGGAAGCGCGAAAATTGTCTGAGATGGAGAGGCCGATTATGTGTGTGTTAATAATCACTTGTGAGCTAAAAAAGTGAACATGTAACCAGTTTTTAAATATAATTTTAATTAAAATAATTATTTATAGTCATCCAACTGATTATTTTTATAAATTATTTTTTTCAATGATAATTATTTATTTTTTTATAATTACTTATTTTATTATCTACTCAATAATCACTTATGGATTAAAAATATTTAAATATAATTCATTTTTGATATAATCACTTATTCTAATAATCTATTATAAATAATTATTTATTCTCATAATTACTTATACATAATTTAATCTCAACACACCCTATATCAGCGACAAAGCGAGGGAGGAGGAGAAGCGCAATTTAGGAATTAGGATTCAAACTTAAAATATATTCGGTATAATTTTACTGATTAAATCTAGAAAAAATATTTTTAATAATATGTAATACATTTTATTTAAAATCTATTATTTTTTTATATTTAATTATAAATAAAAAAAAAATATTTAATGTTTTAAAAATTACTAAATGGGACATATTTTTTTACCAAAATAAGCTTATGAAATATAAAATATTTTGGATAGAAGGGAAAGAGTACAATATTTTTATGTTTTAACTTTGGTTCCAGACGGTGAAATTACCACCATTTAAAAAATAAATAATTTTTATTTCATTTTCTACATAGAAAATAAATAAAATTTTCAATTTTTTTATTAACAGAATAAATATCAAATATATAATATTTATATAAATTATATTCATAATTTAACAAATTTATAAAATACTCCCTTCAATCCATATTAAGATATTTTGTATCAATTACATGCATATTAAGAAAATTATTTTTTCATCTGAAATTAATGTAAAAAGTACCCACATTTTCTATTTTATCCCTTTTTTTTTGCCACACCTATTTTATTCTTATTAAATATCTTATTCTATTATCATTATAGAGTTATAAATGAGAAACATGAAAAAATTAAATATAGGGATAAAATAGGAAGAAAAAAATATAATACCATATATTTTGAATAAAAAACTAACCATATAAAATGTCCTATAATACTGATAGAAAAGAGTATATTTTATAGTATACTTATAAAAAGTAAATGAGATAAATTAAACTATATTATAATTTAAAAATATAATATATTATTTCTGCATTCTGAAGGGGTATAAACTCTGGTTAGGAAGATATCTCTATACCACCTAAAATCAACAAAAGTTCTACATTTGAGGTTTGAAAGGAGTTCGGTAGATTTATCTTTCCATAAGGAAGGATCTCCTATAAAATGTTGAACTATGGTAAAGATTAATGTGTTCACAGCATCAGAGATATATTCTCCATTTTTCTTGATTGGTGTGCCATCAGGCTCGACTTTTATGGCATTTAAAATTTAGAGTTTTTCTTTAGATGAAATATAATTATCCCACCATCTTTTGAGTTGTTCAGAAAATCCAGCAATAAGGATGTTAACAATAGCTTCTTCGGAATAATTATGTGAGGTTTGGTAGGCTGAGCTAACTATGGTCGTGTGTTGAAGGATGGTTAGTATGTTGTATTCAGTTTAGCCATCAATATTCCACTCATAAATATTATTGGCATTAAAATATTTAAAGTTTTGATCTGAGCGTTCTTCAAGTTAGAGGTCAAGAGCAGTGGCTTTGGGATAATGATATTTTGAAGTGGTTCTCCAATAAAAAGATGTTTGGTTAATTTGAGGAACATCTTCAAGTTCGAAAAGTGAAGTTGCTTTGGTTAAAACGTTAATAGTATGAGATGAAGTCCTAGAAGCTTGTGAAGAATCTGGGATAACTAATGTTTTATCTAATAATTTAAGTTGGTCATTTATTTTTTTGAGAAGGTTGTTAGGATGATTTTTAAATTCTTTTTTGACTTTGACAGGAATATGAAATGGCTTAAATAATAACGGTTCAATGGGTTTTATTGTAAAGCTAGTTAAAGGTGAAGATCCTGAAGGAATGTTAGATGGTTTAAAAACAAGGTATTCTCGTATGGTTTGGAGATATTTATTGGTATAATTATTTTGTTCCATAATGTTTTGGATATCTTTTGGAGAAAAGGCTTCACCGGTTTGTTTGAATTTAAAAGGGTAGGTCATAACTAGGGTTTGTCTTTCATCAGTGAGGTGAGTAATTAAAATGGTTTTGGAATGAGGAAATTCAGATTCTAAAACATCTCCTTTAAAGGTTTGCCCGGATTTTTTGGTTACATTGATCATACTCGCAAATGGATATTCCAAATGATTTTCCAAAACATACGATTCAAACCACTGAAAAAATGGAATATTCATTTGGACCATTTCAAGAAACTTATAAAATTTTTCTTGGATTTGTTTTCTCTTTTTTCTTCTGAAATTTTCAAAAAATCAATTTCTAGCAAATTGATTTTCTTCTGCATAAAAATCCTTTTGTAGAAGAGGTTTATTTATTTGAAATTTGGTTGAAATAGTATTTACCTCTTTAAAATGTTCATATAAGGAAATACAAGTCAGAGATGAGATAGATCTTTGTTCTTCCTCATCTCTTTGGTAAGTTGGTCTAAGGATATTTGAAGAAGTATCTAATCTTTGAAGGTGAATAGTGGATTGGGCACCGGATGGAGGAACACTCCTTGGGATGGTTTGGGGTATTGAAGAGACATAATGCCTTGGTAATTCTGAGGCTACAGTTCTGTAATCATCATTTGATATGACTATTTGAGTATCAGCCCTAAAAGTTTCACTAAAGGACCTTTGACTTCTTTCAAAGACTATGGCAACAATTCCATTTGAACTTTGGGAAATAGATTTAATTTCCGGAGTTGGCATTGGTATGGATTGAGAGACTTTCTCCATTAACCATGGTTCTAGTAGAATAACATCTTTCCATTTAATTATTTTTGGGATATGGACATGGGCTCTGGAACGGTCAGTTAAAAATACGGTTATGTGACCAGACTCTTGGGGTATTCGAACACGAGAAGTTAAGGAATTCATAAGTTTATAAGAGATTTTATAGATTAAGGCAACTAGGATAGATTCAGGTTTCATATGAAATCCATTTAATTTTATATTTAATTTAAGAACATTTATAATATGTTCATCAGCTAAATGAACACTTCTGTTTGGATAACTATTAAAATAAATTGGTCCATCATGAAGGCTTGCTTCTACCATGCCTAAGAGAGAGTGGGTGAATTTATCATGCCTATTATCTCTAAGGCAAAGAAGACAAGAAATGTTTAATCCTCTTCTAACTAAAGGTTTGATGGCAACTTGGACACATCCTATGTGTAAATATTTATAGCGTTTTTTGTGTTGTTTGATAAAGTCAAGGGATAAAAGAGTAAATTCCTCTTTATCGGGTTTAACGGGAATGACTTCTTCAACGGTTTTGATAATATAGTCAGATTTGATGAAGAATGTTTCTTCTGGTTTATAGAGGAGGTCTCTACTGACTTGTGGAATGATCCAGTCATCTATTTCCTGGTTAATATTTTGGAAATGAATTTCTTCATTGAAAATATTGGTTGATGTGGTTGTTTTGGATTCAGTGATGGAAAAAGAGTTAGAAATAGAAGAGTGATGAGAATGGGTAAGAGATCAGAACATTTTGAGACAAATCTCCCCTTTGGATGTCATTACCATCAAGATCCATAGAAATATAAAGAAAAAAAGTAAGTCAAGACTTATTATTCAGCTCAAACCTAGCCAACGAATTTTTAAAATGAATAATATACCATATTGTTCAATAGGATAAAAAATTATTCAACCATAAAAAGAAAATCTTAGCTATTGTTTTGTGCATCACAAAATTTCAAAGTGATTTATTAAATCAAAAGTTTTTAGTTATAGTAGATTGTAAATCTGCAAAAAAAGTTTTGCAAAAAGATATTTATTCTATTAAATAATTTAATTTAAGTACATATATAATGATCTAATTTAATCCACATACCAATTAATTATTTAATTATTTCCCATTTTCACGTAGTTTATGGTTACTCTTTCAACCAAAGTGAAAATTGTGTTATAATTAAATAATTCTAAATTCTAAATTTATTATATTATTTATTTTTTAGGTCAATTGTTAAAGGCATAAAAATCTAATTTATATGTTGGATTTTAATATATCCAACATGGAAAATTTAACAAAAATGAATTCATTTACAAAAATGTCAACAATTATTTGTGTATGTCAGTTCTACGTAAAATTGGTTTTTTTATACTAGTGCGTGAGTATTTGATGGCTGAGACAAAAAAAAGTGGCCATAAATATTAAATAATATAAATCACTTTTAACTATTTCATATAATAAATTAAGAAAAGTAGTTAAAGTCATTAAATTTGTCAAATACTTTTATTATTTTACAAAATTACTCTAATCAAGTTGATATAGTTGTAACATCATGTTAATTGCAAAATGTAATTGGTAAAAGCATTTGTGGGGGAAAAAAATTAAATGTTCCAACCATTTTACATTATAACTTGTACTCTCATCATTTCAAAATAATTGACACTTTGATTTACCCTAAATTTTCTTTGAGATATCCTAGCCTATGACTTAAACTACCTCTATTTTAAAATAATTAACACTTTGATTTGCCCTAAATTTTTTTTGAGATATCCTAGTTAATCACTTTGATTTACCCTAATTTTTCTTTCAAATAGTCTAGCCTATCACTTTGATTTACCTTGACTTTCTTTCATCGCCTCCAGCTTGAAATCTTCTACAACATTTTTGGTGAATAAAAGTGATGTCTCCTTCTGAGATTTGTTTACCAGTATATTTATGAGAATGAGATTTTGTCAAGAGTTAAATATCCTATAGTTATAGCGAAACAATTTTAGGGATAGCATCCAAATTCCATTCCCTCCACTTTAGGCTTTTTTTACTTGGCAACCAACCTCTCAACATCTTATTTAAGAACTCGGCACATTTCTCTTATTGACACTTTTATATATTACATCATTAGAACGTATTATTTCTCTCATTGACACTATTATATACTTTAGGTGTGTAAAATTTTTTTTAAGATTTTTCACATAAACTAAGAAAACTATTAAATTATCAAGAATATTATAAAATTTAATATTTTCTCATGTCCTTAATGTAAGGCCCTTTTAATTGAATCACACAGATTGAGAATGAGAATTAAAATTAATTAACTACCTTAATTTCTTAAAAAATTATAACATCTTTTTAAAATTATCCTTATTTAATCTCTCTCTCTTTAGGATATATTAAATAAGAATATTTTTTAGAAATATATAATAAGTACTATCTCGTATACTGTAAAATGTCTTATATTTAGAGTTAGGACAAAAAATCCTATAATTAGAACCGTATGGAGTAGTATTTTATCAAAATAATCTTAATTAAATGTTCTCTTAAATTATCTACTATTTGATATTAATTAATATAATGGAAAAATAATAAAATAAATGTTTAATTGGCATTCTAATGAGATAAATATTGTAAAAAAAAAAATCCTAAAGTGATAGTTCCTACGGATTGGAAAGAGTCATTGTTTTCAATCCTCTCATGAAACATAATTTTAACTGTTCATCAAATGAAAACATCTTTTGAAATTCGAGCCTTTGGATGAAGTGTGTGAAATTTTTTGCAAGGTTACTTTGCATTTATTCTCCATTTGAAGAAGACATTACACAACTTAGAAAGAAAGTGAACTCTAGAACCTGTGGAATTCATTTGATTGAGTCATGAATTTTCCTTGACTAATGCATTTTTATAAATTGTACTACAAGTCTCGAATAATATATAATACTTATTTTTGTTGTTAACTGTAATTTATTATGATTGGGCTGACGATGACCATATATGATTGGAATGCAGAAGAGTCCAAAATCCACGTGTGCGGACCAATAAAAAGGGGGTGTCATTAAAACGTCACCTTTGTAGCTGTCCAAGCGATGAACATAAGAAGGCTATGGGTCAATTCAAATACGCAGAAGCAGAAGCATGTGGTTTTTCATGGGGTGTTCCTTTCCTGGCTGGGTTTGATTATTAGCCTATCAGCATCATCTGGTGAATATGCCCTCCATGTATGCCCCCCATCCTGACTTTTCCTGCACCATTCTGCTTTCCACCGCATTACAGCACAAGTGATCAACTTGATATTTTACTCCAAGATAGACCTACTCACATGCCTTCTCCACCTTTCAAAAATAACCCCCATTTTCTTATTTTCCTCAGAAATTACAAAATTCTTGATTTTTATAATTCCACATGGAAGTTCAACTTCAACCTCTTCCCCTATATAAATTGGGGTTCCTTCCTGTTCTTGATTTTCCAAACCCCCTTCTGTATTTCTTGCCCATTACTTCCAAAACAGAATCTGAAACTGTATTGAGTTGAGCCTGAGGAGGGTCAACAATCTTTAGGGACCATTCTGTATCTGAAAAGGGTATGCTTTCCTCTTCTTTTTCCATTCATCCCACTATTCCCAGAATTGGATTTCTTATCAAGTGGTATCAAGGCTGTTTTGGTGTCCTCTGCCACACATAATATATCCATTGATGTAGACCATTTACTTTTCATACGCACGCAAAAGCTTGAAAAGTTGAAATAGAAAGGAATAAAGTTTCTCCATGTTTGCCAAATCTAGCTTTTAGCATAATCCTGATATTCTCTCTACTCTCATGCCATTGCTTCGATCTACTGATTATGGTTTGAGCAGAGGTCAAGTTCATGTCAGTCCTTTCAGTTAATCCAATTGAAAAGACATATATAATTAGCAAGATATTGGCTTGAATGCTTTTATTTTGGGTCAAATCTGATTTCGCATAATATTGTCGATATCTGTTCATTACTATTTAAAAATTTTCTCCCAGCTAATTTACAAGTCATACTCTCTTCTTCACAGTAAATCAGCGAGAAAGAAGAACAATGCTGCTAAGAAGCTCTTCAACGCCAGTTCTTGGGTCTCTTCTCTCATCCTTCATAGAAAGTCCAAGTAACTCCTTGCACTTTGAAACCACTCACGTGGTAAAGCATCTACCACCATTACCAACAACCAGTGTTCCTCACCATAACCACAAACTCTCTTCTCACCAGACTGGGTCTCTCAATCTCTCCTCCTTCTCATCCACTTCCTCTCCAATCTCACCCTCCATTGTTGACCGTGATCGTCCCAGAAGATTCAGAAGAGCTCAATCTGATGGCAACTTGGAGGACCTCTCCTATGCTGCTTCTTGCAACAAAAGTTTGTTCACATTGGACACTATACCATCTCTCTCCTTCAGCAAATACAAGGGCTTGAGAGAAGAAGATGAAGAGGAAAGTGAGTTTGAGGAGGAGAAAGAAGAAGAAGAAGAGTGGGAAGAAGAGAAACGAATTTCGAGTGCAATGGAAGTAGTCAAGAGTTTGATTGTGACTGAAGAGGTAGGAATTAAGAATGGAACTTGCAGTGTGGGTTTTGATGAGCAGGAAAAGATGAGTGTTAAAGAAATGCATCCTACAATGGGGTTTGGAACTGAAGGTTGTGGGGACGGCATAGGTGGCTGCAGAGGTGGGGGTGGAGGCGGTGGGGATTATTATCACTCCACGGGCTCCGGCGGCTATGATGGAGAAAGGCATGAGATGGAAGAATATTACAAAAGAATGGTGGAGGAAAATCCTGGAAACCCCTTGTTCCTGAGGAACTATGCTCACTTCTTGTATCAGGTAAGTTAAATTTCCATCTCTTGTTGCCCAATTGTTAGAAACTTCATTATCACGATTTTAATTCTCTATTCTATTGATAACTAAGAATAAGATTCATAAGTAGCATTGATAATGGTTTTCCCTGCTGACATTTAGTGTGTGAAGAAATGGTCAAATGGATTACTGTGTATTTTGAACAGTGCAAGAGAGATCATCATGGAGCCGAGGAGTATTACTCGCGAGCCATACTAGCCGACCCAAAAGATGGTGAAGTTCTTTCACAGTATGGAAAATTAGTGTGGGAGCACCATCATGACCAAGACAGAGCCTCAAGTTACTTTGAACGGGGGGTTCAAGCCTCACCCCAAGACAGGTATGTCCTTAGTGCTTACAAAACATGTGAGAGAAGAGAAGACGTGAACATTTTGGGATCCATTCTGAGTTCTGACAGACATTGGCTTATGTTTGATGATATACTTGCAGTCATGTACATGCAGCATATGCTAGTTTCCTTTGGGACACGGAAGAAGATGACAATGGCTGCCCCCCTGAGCCCCAACCTGAGTTTCATCAGGGAGCCATGGTGGTTCCTGCAGGTGCTTATTAACCAATGGATTGGTGCTTGATTGATGACTTAGGAAAACACATACTGATAATACAAACGTCTTTAGATGTATTAGAATCTTTGTCTGAAACCCATGCTGTATTGAGAAGGCTCGTTCTGTTAAGTCAAAATCCCAAAACTGAATGATGATTTCAGACCCTTCATTGAAGCAGCAGCTCTATCTCACATGCTTTGATTATTAAAATCGTTCCATCAGGTTTACTGGAGAAGCAATGAAGCAATCAGCTTCCCTAATGATCATCTGCATGAAAAGGATTTGTCCAGTGACATTTACTTGTATCAAAGACAGTTCAACTGGGGAATTGAAAAAATGGTTCTAGGAAGATGGTGAAGTTTTGTTGTCAGTGTCACAGTAATTGTGGGATACACTAAAACATTTAGATGCAGGAAAGTATCATAGTTAATGCAATATGTGTATCAAGAGGACAGTATAATATATAGATAACATTGGTAATTAATACCTGGAAGACTGCTTTAGAGCTCCAAATGAAGAAATCATTCTTGAAAATCAAGAAACATGGAGGATTAATGAGAGGTTATAAGTGAAACTCAGTGAAATTGCAGAAGAAGAGTTTGAAAGTTAATAAAAGGAAAAGTATTATTGAGGCAAAAAAAAAAAAAGGTCATATTTAAGATTGAAATTCATGCAAAATAGATAAATTGCGAGATTTTACTTAGCTAAGAAATATTTATTTCAACAAAATTAATTTTTCAATTTTTATTGAATTGAGAGATACGAGAAAATGTTAGTGGCCTTGCAAAGTCAGAGTATAATTTGTTTTATTACTAATTGCCTGAGATACACAAAAGTCAATATTAATATTTTTAAATCAAATTTAAAATAATTTTAGTTATAATATTTTATATTTTTTAAAATAAAGAGTATGAAGTTATAACTTTGCACTAGGCCATACACGCTTTAATTTCTCTCTCAAACTACAATTTGTTTTCCATGTTCAGTCTCGTTCAGAATTCAGTTACTTCTCTTAAATCCTGATCATAACTTTAAAATTAAAAATATAAAATATTATAGTCAATAATTTGTTTCCCATAATTCGATCATAAAATCAGAGAGAAATTGGCTCATGAGCGTATCTGTCCGACTGGTCCATTTATTCTAAAATCTTTTTGGTATAAACAAAGAAGGATAAAATAAAAAATTATTATCAAAGCAGTTTTTATATTCGTATTCTAAAAAATAAAAATTATTGATTAATAATATAAAAGTATACTAAATATTATATAATAAGATTTAAAAAAGAATAAAATTATCTCCTAGACAACTATTTTTGCCGTGAAATTTTCTCTAATTAGAAAAAAGTAGAAAAGAAGGATAGAGATTTAATGCTAGAAGACAATTATAAAGATAAATATTCACAGTTTACCAAAAAAAAGATAAATATTCACAATTAATTTTTCAACAATGTATAATTTTCATTATGACTATATCTGCGTTTTAATTTTTTAGGATATTTCTAATAAAAAAATTATGCCTTCTCAATTTTCATTATCATGTCACCGTTGTTGAAGGTTGTAAAAAATTCAGCACTAATTTCCTCCTGGCGCTAACTCTAATTACTCAAGAGAGAATTTTGAATCACGCAATCCTTTGTTGTGTTGTTTATGTCCTCATTTATTCATAATAAATTTAAAGCGTTTCACTTTGAGATCAACTTTCAAAGATAAAGATAAATTATAAATATGTAAATTTAAATTTGAAATAACATAATGATCTTTTTTTTCTTGCCAAGAAAGAAACAAATTGCATTAAGATTAAGCAAAGGGATATAAAAGAAGGCCTAAAACAACACTAAAACTTACCCAACCTGAACCCAAACCCAACCGGGACCATGAGTAGTCACTCAAGGAATACCACCCACCAAAGATCAAGCTGGAGTACAAAATCGGTCGATCAACAAAGAACTCAAGCTGTTCGAAAGCTCTCACCTACTGCATCTACCGCAATTGGTGCTTTAAATGAGACCTAACGAGGATCCCACGGGAGATCCTCCACCAAGAGACCGTGAACAGTCACCGGAGCATATCCACCCTCCAGAAGGTGAATGTTCTTTTCGCCCCCTGCACGGAATTGAACGCCATGTTAACGTGAATCTCAAGATGAAGGATGAACGTGAACCTGTGAGTGAAGAGGCTAGATCAACAAAGAAGATCAGAGGTCCAAATTCCCATATGGGTATGGATATTGAGCCTCCTGCTAACACTCAGGGACAGGCAAACATGGAAATCAATGATGAGGCTAGCCCCCTAAGTGAGTTCGTTCTTGAAACTCAAGAGGTCCGTGAGGAGACGATGTCAGAAGCTCCGTCAAAACCCAAGGCTCCTTCCTTCAAAGATAAGCTTCTCAATAGAGATCTCTAGGAAGAGGAAGACAGAGAAATCACAATTGGAGAAGGAGATATGAACATTGAGATCGAAGGACTAGTGCCTTCTATCACCTTTTCTAGAAGAGTCATTGATATGTTAAACAAGAGTATGGGATTTGTTGTTGTTGTCAAGCTCTTAGGAAAGCCGATTGGCTACAGAACACTCCAAAAGAGACTAATTAACTTGTGGAAACCATCTGGTCCTATTCAGCTTATCAACGTAGAAGGGGGGTGTTTTATAGTTAAGTTCAAAGATGATTTAGACTATCAAGATGCCCTCATCAATGGCCCTTGGGTCATCCTTGGCCACTACTTGAGCGTACAACCTTGGACACCAGAGTTCTCCCCACTAAATCATTCAGTCACTCAAGTGATGGGTTGGGTTCGATTACCAGGCTTACCAGCACGATACCTTCACAAAAATGTGGTCAGAGCCATAGGTAAGGTGCTTGGCGATGTTCATCATGTTGACTATAACACTTGTGATAGAGGTAAATTTGCAAGACTTGCAGTTAATATTGATTTATCTAAACCTTTAGTTTCAAAGATAAAAGTTGATGGACAAACAATTTTTATCGAGTATGAAGGATTGCCCACAATTTGTTACCATTGTGGATGCTATGGCCACTTGGAGGAGAACTGTCCGGTAAAACTGGCGGTCCCCAATCCTCCGACGACCGAACTGAGATACCAGAAAGATGGAGTGGTTCCTCCAGTTGATAGCCACGCGCTTGTTCTCAGGAGACAACCGAACGCGCTAGCTCCCACTGATTCTGACTTGCAGACAGGTCAATCAGTCTCATACGGCCCTTGGATGCATGTTCAGAGACGTGGCAGAAAAGACAGAGCATAGAAGCAGAAAGATGAAAGTGGTAGTGGTACGAAAAGTGGAAATAGATATGATCTTCTTGCCTACGCTGAGGAAGCCGCTCTAGATATCTCAAATGAACAGCAGACTGTACCAATGGCAGATGTTTATACAAGTGCAGAAGGAAAAGTCCTCATGTTGAAAAGAAAACCAAGGGAAGCAAGAAGGACAAGAGCCACATCATCAAAAGGGAAGAAGCAAATATCGGGTCCCACACAAGGCACTTCACAGAAGCATAAACCCTCCACCATTCAAAGTAATGAAACACTCTTCTCCACTAATGCCTACAAGTCTATGATGCAAGCTACTAATCAAGACAATCTACAACACAGTGCTGTCACCATTCAGGACCACAGATTTGGTGGTAATATTGTAACGACAATGGGCCAAAATGAAGAAGCATTACCAAAGCCCAGAGAAGCTAGTAATGGGCAGAACCAACAACTTGCCCAATTAGCCAAGCAAAGCCTTCTTCCCAAGCCACCTGACAAACCAAACCCAAATGGGATTAAGCTTGGGAAAGGGCCGAAATTAAAAGGCACTAAGTTGAGATCCAAGGAGGGCGGTGAACAGCCTTCTTATGGGCTTCAAAAAGCCATCAACAAAGCCCTCGGTAAAATGTATACGGACACTGAGGAAGATGACTTTGAATCGATGTATGAAGATGATGACACTGATTTTGGCTCCATGCAAGAGCAATAATCTCTCTATCCATTGCTAATGTCTATTCTTGTGTGGAACTGCCAAGGAGCTACCGCTAATAAGTTTCATGCAGTGCTAAAGTCGTTCATTAATGGATATAAACCTAACATTGTTGTGTTGGTGGAGCCTCACATCTCAGGCTCTCATGCAGAAAAAGTTATTAAAAAAATTGGATTTGCCTTCTCTCACAGAGTTGATGCAATCGGTTTCTCCGGTGGTATTTGGATTCTATGGTCGTTTAATGCTAAAGTTAGTATTCTTGCTAATCATTGCCAATTCATTCATATGCTTGTTGAATGGGTAAATGTGAAAAAATTCTTCTTTTTCACTGCTATCTATGGCAGTCCTAATCCCGGCTTCAGAGAGTACTTATGGAAGGATCTCTCTACGATTTCTTTGAATCCAAACTTGCCTTGGCTTCTTGCTGGAGACTTTAATGCAACTCTCCACCCTGATGATAGAAAAGGAGGGATCAGAAATGATGTTCCTGGATGTCGTCTTTTCAAGAATTTTGTTGACTACCATGGGCTAGTGGATTTAGGCTATAATGGCCCAAAATTTACTTGGAAGAGAGGCACTCTTCTTGTGAGACTTGATAGAGCCCTGGCCAACACCAGCTGGATCACCAATTTTTCTCATGCTAATATTTTCCACCTTGCCAAGATAAGATCTGACCATAGACCCTTGCTAATTAATATGGGTCTCAATTCTTTCCAATCACACAGAAATCGCTCTTTCAGATTCCTGGCACCATGGTTGACTCAGCCTGAATTTGGGAACTTAGTCAATAATAGTTGGTCCAACAATAGCAGCCTCTCTGCTACTATTGCTTCATTCTCGGCTCAAGCCCATAACTGGAGTAAACACTCTTTTGATTGTATTGAGCGTCGAAAGTGTAAAATCAGAGCTCGTATTTCTGGCATTCAAAAATCTCTTGAGAATTGCCCTTTATCCCCTTATCTCATTGATCTTGAGCAAACTTTAAGAGAGGAGTATGAGGATGTTTGCCTCCAGGAGGAACTTCTTTGGGCACAGAAAGCTCGATGTGATTGGCTTCAATATGGGGATCGTAATACGTCGTATTTTCACAAAAAAGCTCTCATCCGTTCCTGAAAAAATAGATGTGTGGCTCTTCGTACAGAAGATGGCAATTGGGAGGAAGATGAACTAAAATTGGCCATTATGGCTAAAAACTACTTCATTAATCGATTCTCATTAGATAATGGAAGCTTTGTTCCTTATCCCATCACAGGTGCGTTTCCCTCCATAGATGAAATTTCTTTGAATATGCTTAATAGAGTTATCACTATTGATGAGACAAGGAAAGCTTTATTTGATATGAAGCCTCTCAAAGCCCCTGGTCCTGATGGTATTCTTGCTATATTTTTCCAACACCAATGGGATACTGTCGGAGACTCTATTTTCAATATGGTCAAACAATTCTTTGAAGGGGGAGACTTGGATAAAGAATTGAACCAAACTTTAATTGCTCTGGTCCCCAAAGTTGAAAAACCTCAGTACATGAAGGAATTTCGTCCTATTAGTCTTTGTAATGTCGCTTATAAGGTTGTAACTAAAATTCTAGCTAATAGACTAAAGGACATCATGCCAAATATTACTCTTCCCTTTCAGTCCAGCTTTGTTAAAGGGAGAAGTATTATAGACAATGTTATAGTTGCTCAAGAGGTTATTCACTCTATGAGAATCAAAAAAGGAAAACAATGATGGATGGCTATCAAGGTTGATCTTGAAAAGGCTTTTGGTAGGCTTCGTTGGGATTTCATTGAGGACACATTGAAAGATGCTCGTTTGCCTAACAATCTCATCAGAATGATTATGATGTGTCTCTCTACATCTTCCTTGCAAGTGCTGTGGAATGGTGTAGCCACTAAAACATTCCATCATGTGAGAGGCATTAGGCAAGGAGACCCGCTCTCTCCCTACATTTTTGTGTTATGCATGGAACGGCTCTCTCAAGCAATTGTTTCTGAGGTTCAAAGAGGTGCTTGGAAAACTATCAAATTGGGAAGGCAAGGTCCTCCCCTTTCACATTTATTCTTTGCGGATGATTTTATCCTTTTTGGTACTACTGATGACTCCCAGATCTCTATCATAAAGAAAGTTCTTCATGATTTTTGCCTCTCTTCTGGTCACCGAATTAGTCAAGCTAAAACTCGTGTCTACTTCTCCAAAAATGTTAATCCTCAACAAGCAGTGGCCATCTGTGATAGATTGGGCTACCAACAAACTAAACATCTTGGGAAATATCTTGGAGTCCCTCTTCTTCATGGGAGGATTACCAAGGGAACATATAATTACATCATTGATAGAGTTAGACAAAAACTAGCAGGTTGGAAGGCTACAAATTTATCTCTTGCAGGTCACTTAACCCTTGCCAAATCTGCTCTTACTGCTGTGCCTTTTTATGCTATGCAAACTTCTATTATCCCCTACAGTTGTTGCAGGAAAATTGAAGCTCTTATTAGAAACTTTGTTTGGGGGAGCACAGATAATCATAAAGCTGTCAATTTGATTAGATGGGAAGAACTTTGCCAACCTATTGAGAATGGTGGAAGTGGTTTGAAAAATCTGGAAACTCAGAATCGTGATTTTATTTCTAAACTTGCGTTCCAACTTGTTGCATCACCTGATACATTTTGGGTCAAAGTTCTCCATGCTAAATATGGTTGGAAGGGTTTTAGGATATATTTCCCCAAGACAACCGTTTGTGCACATCTCTGGCGATGTATTGCTAAGGTGTGGGTTGAAACAATGTTGAGAATTGTATGGAATCCAGGCAATGGTAAGAGCATAAAGTTTTGGGAGGACAATTAGGTTGGCGAACTTGGACCACTAAAAAATTTGGCCTTTGCTGATATTGATGATAATGAAGCCTCACTACCTATTAGTGAGTTTATAATGGACAATGGTCAATGGTACAAGTCCAAGTTTGAACATCTCCTCCCTTCTGACATAGTCCAGCATATCACTAGTATTAACATTGATAAATTCAGTCATGAACAAGCCTCTTGCTTCTGGACTTGTAAGTCTAATGGTGAATTCTCTGTTGCCTCTGCTTATCATGTCTATCAAGACACCTCTTGGGATGAACAGAATTCTAAATGGGATTCTATATGGAAATGGTCGGGACCTCAAAGGATTCGTACCTTTTTGTGGCTTGCAACTAAAAATAAAGCTACTTACCAACAAGGAACGAATGCGAAGACACATGACAGATAATCCTTTATGTGAAGTGTGTAAGAATGATCTTGAAGATCTTGATCATGTCATCAGAAAATGTCCATTGGCTGCCTCGGTTAGGAGTCTTCTCTTGGCCAACCAAGTACCTTCAAATTTTACCACTGCTCCTTTTGAAGAATGGTTCATAACTAATCTCGACTGCAAATAGGTTGACAAAACTTGGAGGATCATTTTTGGCATTGTCTGTTGGAAACTCTGGGAAGTCAGGAACAAACGAGTTTTCTCAGAGGAAACTTTCACTCCGGAAGAGATTGTTGTTGTAAGTACTGCTTTAGCTAACCACACTATCAACTCCTTTAGTGTCCTCAATTTTTTTGATATGAGGACTTCTTAGTGACCCTTTGTCTTTTTTGCTCTTTTGGTCATTTTTGGTCCTCTTCTTTTGTTCTCTATTTTATGAATTGTGAAATGGAATTGTGCATATTCTTCCAAAAGAAAAAAGGGAAAAGGAAGAGCACCCCGTCTCAGCCCAAATCTGAATGCTTCTCATGTGGTAGATTTTGAGGTCTTAACCATGCTAGAATTCTACACTGCAAATAATAGCGTCAGCCTCTTTTTTCAAATGTCTTTTTATTTTTTACAAAAAAAAAAAAGATCAAGCTGGAGTTACCACAAGCCACCAACTAGACACGTCGCAATGAAGAGAAGAAGAAACCGACCACGGAAATAGCAAAGAAAGTAAAACAAATTCAGGCTGAGGACGTCAACTAGCCATAAACCAACAACACCAACCAATAGTAGTGGGGATAGTGATTCAAAGAACCTCTTTAACATAGTCATCTCCTTTATTAATGAATCCGCTCTTAAAATAGCATATTTTAGTGAGATTCTGTGCATCAACCATATGAGAGAAATGACCTCAATAAAAGCCGATGGCATGAGAAGACGGTAGAACCTTGAGAAATGCCTCTTCTCTAAACCCTAGATCCGATCTTTCTGACAAAGAGACATGCTCTCCAAAAGCCGATTCACAAGCCATAGCATCTCTCCAATTCGAGCATTGATAGAGGCCAGAGCTCTCCTACATCTTGCAAACCCAAAAACACAAACACACAACACTTAGACTCCAACACAATAGAGCAAGACACACACACCACAAGCACTCTCTTGCCTAGCAGGCAACCAAGGTTTCATAAGTGTGCAAACCAGTAGGATTTAGACTCCCAAAAAGAGAGAGTTTGGCCTCTCAAAAACAAGTGAGGGTTTTTCTAGTTGATTGATTCAGTAAAATAACAAAATGATCTTAAGAGTTTTAAATTTTAGTTCCATAAGGACTCAAAGGTTATTTTTATTCATAAAATATTTTGTGGTAATGAATATTGTTATACAAGAAAATAAATTTTTGTGACCGGATATAAGAAAATAAATTCGTTCCTAATGTTTTGTTTCATAATATCTATATGCTAATAAGATAAATTTAACTATCATATATTATAAGTGCACTTACACCATAACATCACCTGGGAAAAAAAATCACGTTGATCAAATTTATCTGCATTGGGCACACGGGCACACACACACTATCTGTAAATGCATTTAGGGTCACTTATAATACTTCCAGAAAGCAATTTTTCGAGAAATCTATTGAAAGTTTAGAGTCTGTTTGATAGTATTTTCTGTTTTATTATTCTCATAACAGTTTTGTAAAACTGTTTTAAGAATAAGTTTTAAAAATAAGAAAATAAAAAAAAATCTGTTTAGATAATTATTATCAAAATCATAACTAGTGAGTGATATATAAGTTATTCAAAATGTATAACTTTATCATTAATGAAGTGGATGTTTCTCATATTTTCTTGTGTTTTTCAGAACAAAAACTACAAAATACCTTAAAGATGTTATGAGTTTTTTGTTCTTTTATTTTTCTATTTTTCAGAACAGTTTATAAAAAATAGGTTTACCAAACAAGTTTTCTGAGTTTTCTATTTCTGAAAACAGAAAAACAGTTTTCAGAAACAGAATCAAACAGACCCTTATTTTTTGAAAAGTTGATACTTTACATTTTTATTTAATTTTTTAATTCTTAAAATATTTAAATTATTTTTATAATAAAAATATAATATTTTAGTGTTAAAAATGTTAATATCTTTTTTATTAAAAAATTAATTAAATAATTAAAAATATTTTTGACAAAATATAATAAATTACTTAATTTTATTAGAGAAGTAAAACTTCCAAATTAAGTCTGATTTTGTAAAAAGTTTCAGATTTTCTTAAATCAAGTAATTCTTACTGATCTACTTTTTTGGGAAATTCTAGTTTCCACCCCTGCATACCAGATGCCAAACAATTCGTTTGTCTTTCCACTAATAATAATAACGCATCGGTTTAATAGAGAATTATAGATACAAAGATAATAATAATGTGTAATAATAAAGGCCAAAAAATGTTAATATATAAAAAAAAAACCCCTAAAAATGACCTTTTTCCTTCTCGGGAGGGAGCCCTCTCCATCTCGAATTCGAAGGTTCGAAGATCGTCCTTTTTCTCTCACCAATTTATCTTCCTCGCAGCTTCCTCATCTGGTTTCGACTACATCATAGAATTCCAATTAAGTTGCATCAATCGTCATTGGTTTTGACGATAAAACTTCCAGTTTTGCTCGTTTCTAGACCCTTCGTGGAAAACAAATACCATATCAATCAAGAACTTGTCTTCTCATTGCTCACTTCTAAACTCATTTTTGGGCCGTAAATATTCCCTGGTTCGTGTTGGTCGTCTTTGATCTTCAGATTTGATCCCAGTCCTTCCCTTCGTGTTTCTCTGTGTTTGATGTGATAGAGATTCTGTTCAAGGCCAGCCCATGGCGACCGCTTCAGGTGCTTCTTTTCACTTTCGACTTCTTGTTCTTCTTCGGAATATCAGGGGTTTCTGAGTGACCGAATTTGGATCATTTAACTTTTCTTGTTGGAGTCCATATCAGATGGCTTAGCTGTCTATTGATTATCTTTATTTGGTAAACGGGTCTGTATGCTTTATAATCGACTTCAACTTTCAAGTAAAGGGACGGTAGAATCGTTAATTGTACTAACCGCAATCTATTAAAAAAAAACTAAAATGAAATAGCGACGATGTTACAGAATGGAAAATCCTACAGTGAAGGGAATGAAAAACACGTAGAATTTTTTGTGGCTTATTTGCGAATGTTTTGTCTCATCTCATCAATTTGAAAAGCTTATTTTTTCTTGAGATTGTTCGTCCTGAATTGTCCGTGTATAACATATATTCTATGGATTGCAGTTGCATTTAAATCCAGGGATGACCATCGTAAACAAATTGAATTGGAAGTAGCACGTAAGGCTGGGCTAGCACCTGCAGAGGTTGATGAAGATGGAAAAGAAATCAACCCTCACATTCCCCAATGTATGTCTTCAGCACCGTGGTATCTTAATGCTGAAAGACCCGTAAGTCTTATTATTATTTTTTTTCGAGATGCGTATATATTGTCTAAGGATAATTTGACTTCTGAAAACCATTTCTTTTGGTTTTTGTAGAGTTTAAAACATCAAAGGAAGTGGAAATCGGATCCCAATTATACAAAATCATGGTACGACAGGGGTGCTAAAATTTTTCAGGCAGACAAGTATAGGAAGGGTGCATGTGAGAAGTAAGTGCTATCTTTCTCATGTTTGTGTGTGTTGTATGGTATGCATACATGTGTTTAATGATCTTTCTTTTGAACTCTATGAAATCTAAAGTAAGTCTTAGGGTTTCTTTTGAGGGTAGGTTTTTCCCCTTTGTCAGGGAAAAAAGAGGGGGGGTGTTTGAAGTATAACTATTTTATTTTGACAGGCAACTTATTGATATCCAATATTTTTCCTAGGGTGATTATTGGATGTCTGCGATCTCTCTTGAGGATAATGCTAGATCATTTATTTACATTTCCCTGGATAATGCAGTGTTTATATTTTCATTTTCTATTCAGGCTTAACTAAGTTTATATTCATTTACTTGTTACAGCTGCAGAGCTATGACACATAATACTAAGTCATGCATGGAAAGGCCGTGGAAAGTTGGAGCAAAGTGGACAAATAAGCACATTGCTCCTGATGAGAAGACTGAAACTTTCGAGCTTGACTATGATGCAAACGGGACAGATGGAATGGCTATGATGCGTCTACGTATGCTCAAGTGATTGACAGGTATGAAGCTAGAGATGAAGCTCGAAAGAAGTACTTAAAGGAGCAACAGCTGAAGAAATTGGAGAAAAGCAATCAAAATGGTGAGAATGCAGTCAGTGATGAGGATGAAGAGGAAGATGATCCAAGGTTGGATGAGGCTAAAGTTGATGAGAGCAAACAAATGGACTTTGCAAAGGTTGAGACAACTGGTGGTGGAAGTACAGGGACTGTGAAGTAATTTTTGCTATTACAATCCTTTGTATGATAGAGGGGCCACTGAAATGGTCCTGTATGTAAGATGACTGTCATTTTCTGACTTTCATCATATTTCATAAATAAATTGTAGCTAAATACTTTCCCTTCAGGAACCTACGTATTCGTGAGGATACGGCAAAATATCTTCTTAATCTTGATGTCAATTCTGCTCACTATGATCCCAAAACACGGTCCATGCGTGAGGACCCTCTTCCGGATGCTGATCCAAATGAGAAGTTCTATGGGGTAATCTTGCTCGAGAATTAAAATTTCTAGAAATTTTATAACATAGTTGTGATGCTTTCTGTCTGTTGTATATAAACTACATCTGCTGTCATGTTGCGGGGTGATAACCAATATAGAAATAGTGGACAAGCTTTAGAATTCAAGGAATTGAACATCCATGCTGGGGAGGAATTTGAGAAGGGGCAAGATGTTCACATGCAAGCAGCTCCATCCCAAGCTGAATTGCTTTACAAGAATTTTAAGATCATGAAGGAGAAATTGAAGTCCCAAACAAAGGCCACCATTCTGGAGAAGTATGGCAATGCAGCTAATGAGGATCAACTTCCAAGAGAACTTCTTCTGGGTCAAAGTGAGAGGCAGGTTGAGTATGACCGTGCTGGTAGAATTATAAAGGGACAGGTGAGATTTGCATTCAAAGTTAACAGTCTGGTACTCTGGTTACTAACTGCTGCGTTGCATTTTCAACCTTTGTAATTTTAGTCGACATAATGCTTCTTGTTGGCTTAACTTGGCCATTTCCCTTGGTCTGTTAACAGCATCACTTAGTTGTAGTCTGAACATTTAGGGAAAAAAACATGATTTGGCTTGTGCTTTATTGTCCTTGACTGTCCTTTATAAGATGATGGATTTAGTTAATTACCTGGTACATCTAACAGGAGGCAGCACTTCCTAAGAGCAAGTATGAAGAAGATGTTTACATCAATAACCACACTTCTGTTTGGGGCTCATGGTGGAAGGATCATCAATGGGGCTATAAGTGCTGCAAGCAGACAATACGTACTAGCTATTGCACAGGAGCTGCTGGTATTGAGGCTGCTGAGGCTGCAAGTGATCTCATGAAGTGAATATTGCTCGTAAAGAGGCTGCTGAAGGTATGCTGAGTGACTGACGGACTATACACCACTATTTCTATTGTACCTCTCCCCCTTCCCCTTTTTCTGCTTTGTTTGTTCTTCCTCAACGCCTCATACCCCCGGGTGGCCAAATGTTTGATAATTCTGCTATATCATATGTGGTTTCATCTTTGGTAATCAAAATCTTTTTTGTGAACCTTGCTCAGAGGATTATACACCTGCGGAGGGGAAAAAGCTTGCAACATGGGGAACTGATGTGCCAGATGACCTTGTTCTGGATGAGAAATTGCTTGCTGAAGCACTCAAAAAGGTCAATATCAGTCTGGTTGTCTCTTTATTTGCCTTGATGTGATCATGACATTCTTTGTATTTCTTATTGTGCCCACGATGGGATTACTTACAGTTTTGTGTCCAATTATTTTGGCATTAATTATTAAGGTGAAGAAAGTACAGCTTCAGAAGAAGTCATGCATATAATTTTTTAACAGATAACATATAGTGTTTGAGGATATTGCTGTGCTGATTGGTGAATTCCATTGGTTTTACACAGGAGGATCAGAGAAAGAGAGAAGAGAAAGATGAACGGAAGCGGAAATATAATGTTAGATGGAATGGTGAGGTAAGACTTTTGAAGCCGCTGATTGAGAATTTGAATATGCTGACCTCTGTTTCAAATTTTCTAACCATCTATATCTGCTACAGGTCACTGCTGAGGACATGGAAGCATACAGGATGAAGAAAGTTCATGACGATGATCCGATGAAGAACTTTCTGCACTAAAACTTGAGAGAGGGCATAAAAAATATGCTGCCAGTTTTGTTGCAAGTTTTGGCTCTTTTGTTTTTGGCAGATTGGATCAACCTTGTATAGCTGTGTTGAATAGCATGATGTAGTTTTTGTTATCTATTACATTCATGAGCTGTATCATCTGTTGAGTAATAGTGAGCTGTATCATCTGTCTAGATTAGTATAGTGATAGTGATTGTGGTCTTGGTGGCCAAAAGAAAAAGTGATTGTGGTCTTGGATTTTTTTTTTTGGCCACCATTGTGCGTCTTCTATTAAGATTCTGTTACAGTGGGACCCCTACCCCTTACCCCTTCTCTCGCCTGCCCACCATTTGAAAAAAAAAAAAGACAATAGAAGTTGAAAAATTGTATTCAAGATACATGAGAAACCTGTAGTTTACAATTTCTGGCTAATATTTTGTGCGCCGCCGTCTCTTTCCTTAGGGCCTGTTTGGTACAAGAAAAATTTGTTTATGGAATTGTACAGGAAAGAGAATGGAAATAGAAACAAGAATGGAAAAAAAATGGAGTTTTGAAAATATGTTTGGTATGAAAGAAAATTTAGTATGGAAAGAAAGTTAAGATATATTAAAAGATAATAATACTCTTAATAAAAAATAAAATAACTAAATCATTTAACTTATAAATTCTCTTTTTTAGCCAAAAAAAATCTTTCCACAAAATCTGTGTGAGAGAGCTAGCGAATGACTGATGTGCAAGAATGAAGATGATGGTGAGATCTTGGAGATGCTTGAGAAATCCTCCGTCATTGCCGGTGGCAGATCTATGCAACAAAGGTGGTAGACCTTGGATGTCGTAGGTGAGATCTTGAATGACAGTGTTGATGAAGGAGTAGCTTTGAGAAATATTCTTCGTCACAGGTGGTGGAGAATGATGATGAAGGGAGATCTTGATCGCAGGTGGTGGAGAACGATGGTGAAGGGACGACTGGTCTAGTTGGAAAGTTGCAAGTACTGGAGAATGATGATGAAGGGATGACTAGTCTGGGTACAAGACAGCGATGGCAAAAATTTGGTTTGGGAACAAGGGTAATTCGGTAAGAAAAAGAAGGCTTCCCTGGAACGTTGCATATTCCTTCGGTCCCCCACTGGAATGCAGTTTCCCATGTATAATGGAAAATGAGCTTTCCCCGAAAACTCATTGATGCATACCAAATGAAACATTTTACTTCTTCCGTTTCCTTTTCCCTTTCTCTCACTCAAATGATGGCGTATCAAACAGACCCTTAACCACATGGCTTTAAACTCTTGTGCTTGTTCATTTATTCCCTGCATCAAATGTGATGCGAACGCCTAAAGACTCCCATATATCATCTAACGGGGAAGCTTTGTCTGTGTCTCAAGCCGACCTCCCTTGCTTTTAAGCCTTTCGAGTTCAGGCATCTTCTGCCATCTGTGACTTCAACATGCCTCACTACATCATAGCTAGGCACTTATACTCCATTTGGTTCGCATGAATTGGAGCTCAAGAAATAGAAGTGGAAACAGAATTCTAAAATTAACATTTTGGTACACTAGATTTTCAGCTCCCTGGAACTTTGCTCCAATCAAAATGCCTTGAACCCATTTCTATCCTACCTCCCATGGACCCATTTGACTTTGGGAGTCATTTTTTTTTTACCAATTTACACTCACCTCCCCCATCTACCTCATACCCTCATTGTTGTCGTCAGAGCACCGTGGACATCGTCCCCTCACCAGCTACATTAGAGTGCCACCATCCCCTCGAGCTTCTACCACTATCACACTATCGAATATTCTAGTTCCACTGCCATCTCACATTTTGGTTCTATCTTCATCTTCAACCTTGGTTCACCATCACCTCCGTCGCACATCCCTTCAGTAGGTGAAGAGACTTTTATCGGTAAGAAGCTTTCAACTCCTCCATTTTCGAAATTGGATTTGCGATGGTGAGAGGCTCCCATCACGGCTTAAACATTGATGCTGAAGAGGAAGATGGTAGGCGCCGAAGCTAGAGATGATAATAGATGATCTCTAACCATCGTACGACATAGATTTGATTTGGGATTTTCTTCGATAGCTTGACCAGTAGTGATAGTCATCTCCTTCATCGACATCATGTATCATCTATAGCTCCAATTTGGGATTTTCTTTGATAAATTTTTCAGTTTTCAACGATGGCATTGATGACATTTTCCCCCTAGCAATGATGACTACACCTCCAAGCTTCCAACGGCGTTGGATCTCCATCGCTCTTGATGTTCTTTGATTTGCATTTTTTCTTTTTTTGGGTTGTAAATGGGTGTTTTCTATTAATGAGTTGATGTTCTAGTAATAGTCCTTGTTATGGTGGACGGTGGTCCCCGGTGGAAAGGTTTGGGAAGACGTCGGTGGTCCACCGGTGATGGGTCTGGTTCAATAGAGTTGGTGGGGGTTGATTTTTTTTTCGTAGGGTATTACAGTCTTTTCATTTTATTTTTATAGTTAAGAAATAAAAATTATACCACACTTTCATTATCATACCTTCATTATCTTACCAAACGTTCTTTTAAACCTTACTTCCACCTTTTTCCATTTCCACTCCCACTTTTATTTCCACTCCCACTTCCTTCAAGATTGCTTCTGTGAACCAGACGGGGCATTAGTGCTCATCAATATAAACAAAGTGCTACTTTCTTGGGAAAGCCACAGTAAACACTTCTCAACACTAGTAATTTTTTCTTGCTGAAATGCCAACAAAAGAACATGAAGGACTTGTTGGTAGATGGGGTGAAGGTAGTGCTCAAATACTTTCTGGGGTTTCTTTTTTATATCATTAGACAACAAAGTTCTCTACTTGAACAAGTGAAGCTCTTAAATACCTTTCTAGCAGGAGAAAGCCCTCGTGTCATAAGACATGCAGCTTGCCCGGCGATCAAACCCTTCTAGAATTACTCGTATTAGATGTGGTGGGGCAGGTGGCTTGACATTCAGAGAGTATTACTGAGGTTGATCAATAATTTTGAAGAATTACATGAAGTGAAGCCACATGCACCAGACTCCCACATGATCATATCTTAACCATCGAGGCTGTTGTGTATATTTTCTTTTGTTTCGGTTTAGATTTGTAGATATAATATTAAAGGATAATATAATATATTATGCCGATAGTATAGGTAACGTAAAGATAGACTAAGATAGCATAGAGATAAGGTTGAATACCCTCGAGGTTCTTGTATATATTATGCCGACACATTAATGAAAGTAAGCCGCTTAATCTCTCATCTCGTATTCTTCATGGTATCAGAGCGGTAAAACCTGGTACTTGAAAGATCATTCAAACAATGATCTAAACTCATATAGCAGAGTTCTTTGGTTTGCTTCATCTAGTGACACGATGACAAACGCAGAGAAGACAACTACAACAACTATGGAGTCGGTTGGAGGTATGGATGTAACGTCACTCTACTACATCCATGCCTCAGATAATCCAGGGCAAATTTATGTTAGTGAGCCTTTGTATGAAGGAAATTTTGGTGAATGGGTGGATGACATGAGCAACGCTCTATTTGCCAAGAATAAGTTCGGATTTGTTGATGGTTCAATTCCACAACCAGCTATGAACTCATCCAACCTTGGGCCATAGATGCGCTGTAATGCTATGGTTAAAGGTTGGCTCAAGAGTGCGATGAGCAAAGACATTTAGAGCAGCCTACAATATGCTAAGACGGCCACAGAAATTTGAGTCGAACTAGAGGAAAGATTTGGGAAAGATAGTGCCTCCAGGGCATATAAGTTGAGAAAAGCAGTGACGCTACTAAGGCAAGAAAAAAAAAGTGTACCTACTTATTATACCAAGCTAAAGGGCCTATGGGATGAAATTCAAACAATTATACCATGTCCAAAGTACACATGCAATCGGTGCACATGTGGTTTACAAAAACAGCTGACAAATATGAAAGAGCAAGAGCAGTTGTACTAGTTTCTCATGGGCTTGGACGAGAGCTCCAACATAGTAAAGACTCAGATTTTGAGCAACCAAACCATTGCCAAGGTTGGGAAATGCATACCATTTGGTGGCAGAGGACAAACAACAAAGGAAAATATCAGCCTTAAATAGGTCCACTGTGGAAGCTGTGGCATTTTAGGTGTATACTGATCATAGGGAAGGTAGAAGAGACAAGCCAAAATCTACTCATTGCAATAAAATAGGGCATACAAGAGATAAGTGTTATGAAATAGTCGTGTACCCACTCGATTGGAAGAAAAGGAATCATGACGGAAGAGATAGGCGTGGTGAGCGTGGTGAACGTAGTGAGTGCCCTCCACCAAAGGCTACTCAAGTATTTGCTGAGGTGAGTCCAATTCCTGGGCTCACCATGGAGCAATATAACAAGTTGATTCAAAACCTCACCAACGATATCCAAGCATTCAAAAATAGCTCAAGTGAGCAACTCGTAGCCAACATGATAGGTAAAAAAGTTTTGTTTGGTCCATGAGTAGTTGATTCAGGGGCATCAGAACATATAACGAATGAGAAAGATTGGCTGGAGGATATGATAGAAATTGACATGCCACCTGTGAAAATACCAAATGATGAAAGTGTGGTAGTGAAAGGAATTGGAAAAATTAGACTTACAAAAAACATAATTCTTGAAAATGTCTTATACATCCCAGATTTCAAATGTAACTTACTATCAGTGAGGAAGCTCACAGGCAATTTGGATTGTGCACTAATTTTTGTGAAAACTCTGTGTGTTACAAGACCTACATATAAGGAACCCGATTGGAGTAGTTAGATGTGGTGATGGACTGTATATGATGGATCCAATGCAATGTGAAAGTATGGCCATGATGACGCAAGGTATGAAGACTGAGGATTATTGGCATCAACGACTGGGTCATGCATCAGTAGAGAAAATAAAACAAGTTTTAGGAGATTGCGTAGATAAGAATAAAGATAATTTACATTGTGATTCTTGTGTGAGGGCTAAACAAGCCAGACTTCCTTTGACTGATAGTTCAATAAAAACAAATGCATGTTTTGATTTGATACATGTTGATGTTTCGGGTGGATATCGAGCACCTTCATTATCGAGCGCAAATTATTTCCTTACCATAGTAGATGACTATAATAGAGGAGTCTAGGTGTATTTAATGAAAAAAAAATCGGATGTAAGTCAGTATTTGCCAATGTTTCTTAAAATGATTGATAGGCAATTTGGTGTGAAAGTTAAATAGATTCGTGCTGAAAATGGTATAGAATTCCAATCAAGATCATTACTAAACTTATATCAGGAACAAGGGATAATTTTGCAGACATCATGTGTTGGAGATTGTGCCCTAGGCTAATCATTGTATTATGAACATTGTGTTTCATTATATAAAAAAAATATTTTTTTCTTACATTATTATATTATTTGCATGTTTTTCTTTATAATAATATCCTTGGATAAATTATTTTATCCTAAATATCCCTAGTTAATAATTTTTGTAGGAACAATGATGAATTAAGGCTAGTATGATTTTGATTGATAATTATGTGATAATTATGTATGAATATACAAATCAAAATTATAAGCTCCTATTAGAGAATAGGCGCTGGATTGACTCGTCATGAGATAGCTGCATGGATCAAGTCATAAGCCTATCTCATATATAACCGTGTCACTAAACCCTTAGATCTGAGATCACCATGGCTTCCTACATGGAGAACATTATACTTTGGCATACCTTTAATCGGGAGATCATAAAGGCTAAGATCGGACATAGTAGAACTCGTGTAGAGGAAGATAAATGGTCAAGATGGAATTTGTCCCTCTAATTAATGAAGAGATATATCTGGGCCCCTTGATGAGTGAAACTTTGAAAATACATAGCCGTGTTCGAATGGAAGAGTTTCATTTGTTCTGTCAGTGTACTTAGAGATCGAAAAAGTGATGGTCGAGTAAAATGAGGATGACGTTTCCATGCCTCACACTTGACCCATATATCATGAGACAAAAGGATGTGATCAGGTTATACGATAAATTGTATCAGATCACCGATCTCATATGATTTGGGTAGTCACAATGTCTTGCTAGAGGCCACTTGTGACTTGTTGGTCCAATAATGTTATTAACCCACTGCCAACATCATATAGACCTATAGGGTCACACACAAGAACTGGCCAACGCGAGCTAGAATGTCCAGATTTATTGAATTTAAAATGTGTCTAGATTCAATGAATTTAATGTTCAATTTAGGGTGATAGAATTATATATATATATTTGATATATATATATATATTAAAATTTGAAATATATATATTTCAAAAAATATATATATTGTTCAAATTAATTTAAAATAATTAGTTTTAAATTTAATTCTATATAATAGATTTAAATTTAAACTAATGTCATAATCTAAATTTGATTTAAATTGGATTCTAAATTTGAATTTAAACTAATAATCTAGATTTGATTTATATGATAAATTAAATCTAGATTTAATTTTGGATATATATTAGATAGTTAGTTTAAATTTAATCTATTAGATAGATTTAAATTCAAACTAATCTATTTAATTAATATTTGATTTAGTTTAAATTATTGATTTAAATTAAATAAATACCAAATCATATCTATATATTGATATAAACTAGAATACAAAATTAATAGAATTCGAATTACCCTAAAAAGAGAGCGGCCATACACTCAGAAAGAAAAACTGTACGGGCGAAAAAGCAAAGGCGTACGTAGGTGCTAGCACGCCGTTCGAGCTGGACTCATTGTTCGTATGGATACCGGTAGAGGGAGCTGATTAATCGCGTTAGTTCCTAGGGTCCAACGAAAAGAAGAAGAACACCAAGAGATGCACCGAAGAAAAATTCTTTTTCTACGTCTCAATCTAAATAATATTAACGAATCCATGAGAGGAAATTTCTTATAGTTTTTTCTCTTCGTGTATAGTGAAATTTCCAACATCATGTCCATATACACCTCAACAAAATAGTGTAGTAGAGAGGAAGCATCATTATATATTAGAAATGGCCAGAGCACTTCGTTTTCAAGCATCTTTGCCTCTAGAATTCTGGGGCGAGTGTATTTTTGACGGCAGCATATCTAATTAACAGGTTACCCATGAAGGCCACGGGAAATAAGACTCCACATGAAATTCTAATTGGTAAGAAGCTTTGTTATAGGCATTTAAGGTCATTTGGTTGCCTAGCATATGCTCATAATGCTAGAAGAGAAGACAAGTTTAGTGAAAGGGGGAGGCCGTGCGTTTTTGTTGGGTACCCATTTGTTAGAAAGGGATATAGGTTATATGACCCTAAAACAGGTGAAAGCTTTGTTTCTGGAAATGTAGTTTTTGTTGAGAACTCTTACCCATACAAGGAAAGAAGGGAGGCAAATACTGACGCTAAAAACTCATTGCCAAAAATTGTTGCACATGAGGATGAAGAAATGATAAATGTACAAGCTCCAATGAATAAGAGAGTAGACGAGGTGCAAGATGGAGAAGTACAGGAACATGTAGAAACCCATGAAGAAAGGGTCCCAATGCAAGAGGATGAGATGGGTGCAGAAGTCATGGGCACACGACGCAGCCAACGAGTCAAACATGTACCCAAACATTTTGACGAATATGAGGTTGATTTTCTACTTTCTGTTGTACAGTCACGGCACACTCCTCCATCGGGCAACTCGATAACGTATCCTATCTCAAAGCATGTTTCTTATGACAAGTTTAGCAACTCACATAGAGCTTATTTGACGGCCATCAATGTCCATGATGAGCCAAAGACCTACATGCAGGCAAGGAAACATAAGCATTGGAGAGAAGCAATGGAGAAAGAGATTAGAGCTCTAGAAGAGAATGGAACATGACTCTTGAACCTTTACCACTAGGAAAACATGTGATTGATTCGAAGTGGGTGTATAAGGTCAAATTCAAGCCTAATGGAGACGTGGAGTGCTACAAAGCAAGACTTGTAGCAAGGGGTTTCACGCAAGTAGTAGGCATAGACTTTCATGAAACATTTGCACCAGTAGCAAAGTTGGTAACAGTACGTTGTTTGCTTGCAGTAGCAGCAAAGAAAGGTTGGGAAATTCATCAGTTAGATGTTAACAATGCGTTCTTGCATGGCTACTTAAATGAGGAAGTTTATATGCGCATTCCGGAGGGATTTGCCAAAGAGGGGGAGACAAAAGTATGTCGTTTAAGGAAGTCATTGTATGGGCTTAAGCAAGCTTCACGCAATTGGTATCACAAGTTCACCAATGCACTCATTGAAATACAGTTTAGACAATCCAAGGCAGACCACTCATTGTTTATATATGAAAATGGAGGTTTTTTTGTGGTTTGCTTAATATACATTGATGATGTGATAATAGCTGGCAACAGTAAAGAGAAAATATGTGAAGTTAAGAAGTTTCTTGATGAGAGGTTTAGTATCAAGGACTTGGGTCCACTAAAATTCTTCCTGGGAATAGAGGTAGCACGGTCCCCTCTTGGGATTGTGCTAAGCCAACGAAAATATGCGTGGACATTTTGAAGGAAACAAACATGGAGGAATGTCGCGCAAGTAAGTTCCCCATGGATCAACATCTGAAACATGACTCGAGTGAAGGTGATGACTTGATAGATGAAGGCAGATACAGAAGGTTGGTTGGATGATTATTGTATCTTACTGTCACAAAGCCAGATCTCGTGTATGCGGTGAATATATTAAGCCAATTTGTTTCCTGTCCACGCAAAAGGCATATGGATGCAGCAGAAAGGGTTTTAAGATACTTGAAGTTGAACCCAGGACAAGGCATTTTACTTTTGGCAAAAAGGGTCACTAGATCTAGTTGCATATAGTGACGCAGATTGGGGAGGATGCCCCATGACTCGTAGGTCATGCACAGGATACTTTATGTCATTAGGAGGTTCCCCAATTTCGTGGAAGACAAAGAAACAAAGTGTGGTGGCAAGATCCTCAGCTGAGGCAGAGTATAGAGCTATGGCATCAACGGTAAGCGAAGTGTTATGGCTGCAATGGCTACTGTCAGAACTTGGAGCAACGCAAGAAGGTGCATCACCATTGTATTGTGACAACCAAGCAGCCCTTCATATTACTCAGAATCCAGTGTATCATGAACGCACAAAGCATGTAGACATGGATTGCTACTTTTTACGCGAGCGGGTTCAGTCGAAGGAGATTCAACCATGCAAGGTTTGGACGCGGAATCAACTTGCTGATATGTTTACGAAGGCACTCGGGGAAGAACGACTAAGGCTTCTATTATGCAAGTTGGGCATCACAGATTTGCATAGCCCAACTTGAGGGGGAGTGAAGAATTACATGAAGTGAAGCCACCTGCACCAGACTCCCACGTGATCATATCTTAACCATCGAGGCTGCTATGTATATTTTCTTTTGTTTCGATTTAGATTTGTAGATATAATATTAAAGGATAATATAATATATTGTGCCGATAGTATAGGTAACGTAAAGATAGACTGAGATAGCATAGAGATAAGGTTGAATACCCTCGAGGTTCTTGTATATATTATGTCGACACATCAATGAAAGTAAGCCGCTTAATCTCTCATCTCGTATTCTTCAAATTCCGTTCCTGTATCAACCAGAGAGCATGCGTCTCTCATCATATCATTCTTTTAATGAGTCTGATATGTATCAAGAAAGTTCACGGGAGAGTATTCCTTCCATATTAGGACATGCATACGTAACAACTTTTCCCATTAAAATTATTTAATTTTCCATGCTTCGCTCAAAGATATGTTTATTACCGCAACCGCGCCCCGGGGGCGGTGGGTGGGGAACTACTATAGTTGGCTATTTCTTTATTAAAAAAGTAGTGTGTGAATATGAATTTTTAATAATTAATACAATTCCGGTCACCATATTATTGCTTGATGGACATAGTTCACAAGCGGTGCCATCAGACTTTTGTGTGCGTATGTGTGTGTTAAAGACACAATTTTGTTGAGATTTATTGAAGAATTTGCATTAATTGTTTATGGTAACAAATGGGGATATATCCTATTCCTGGTCCCTATTTACATGAACTCTTAATAATAAGCATGCCCCTTAGATTCAAAGAAAAGCGTATTATTTTCTGGTTGAACACTATTATTACAATTGGAGTGAGTGAAACTTGGTAAAACCGGTGAGATGCGTTCAAAATACACACATACCTCAACAAGTAGAGACTCTACCCTGCAAATAGTGATTGGTACATGACGAAAGTTTTTTTATGAAATAAAAGAAAAGAAAATTGGGATCCCAGGCGTCAGTCTGTCTAGTGTCATCCAGAGCATACTGAATTGGAGTGGAATAAAGGAGCGTGAGATCAAAGAGTCAGACTCAGCCCGCAATGAGATACATTCCCTCACATTGGTAGAGGTAAAAACAGTGTCAGTACCTCCTTACACTATTTTACATCCTCATAACGAAAGGTTTCTATACCTTTTTCTTTATTCATTAATATTATTCCCAGGCCATTTATACACGTACGTCTCAAGCCACGGCTCTCTCAGACTGTGGTGGGGGAACCAAGTACTGAAGGGGGCTCTCGTTCTTGAGCTGTCTAGCCTGCTCCTCCCTCAGCTGGTATATTTGAGCCACCACTTGTTCCGGCCACGCCTGTATCTGCTCCGCCAACGTCGATATCATGGCTTTGTGGTGGGTCTTAAATGCCACCCACAGGAAGTGTTGGCTCCGCGATCTAATCGTCACCCCATAGTTCTGTGGCACCACCAGCGCCTGCCCCTCCCGTAGCTCCTCGCCGTACACCAACTTCCCACTGCAATCCACTATCTGAACATGTGCTCTTCCCTCTAGTGCGTAGATTATGCTGTGGGCGTTCAAGTTGTAGTGTGGCACGTATAAAGCATCCTGCAACCCCATTCATTCATTCATTCGTTCGGATTAGTTCTAATAATATGCATGAAATGACGATTCTGGAATGTATATATGTAGAAGGGGTTTAATTAAAGTGATTGATTACATTGTGAAGGGAACCGAACTCGGCGCTGAGCTTGATCAGCCTGAGAACAGGGAGGTCGTAGCTATTGAGGGTCCTGAGGCTACCGGCTAGAGGATGGTACATGTCTGGGGATGTGGATTTTCCGATGTTCTGCTGAAGTCTCAGGCTGCAGAACGTCTCCTGCAAGCCATTGTCGCTTCCCCTCTCTCCTTCCCGGCCTCTCTCCTGTTGTTGTCGTCGTCCTCCTTGCTCCTGATCCTCTTTCTCCTCTTGCTTTTGTGGATCCTGCTGTCTCCTGGAAGGTGGGGCGAAGAAATGGAGACCGTCTTCCACTCTGATGATGCCTCCCAACCTCTGGTCCTTCACTCCTTGGAGCTGACCGGCTGTCTCGTTGTCCGTATTCAAGGCTCGAGTCAGCAAATCCCTCGAGAACCCACTGATAACATTGCCCCCTTGCTCTTCCTGTTCCTGTCCCTGTCCTTGTTGGCCTTCTCGACGACTTCGAGGTATCTCCCACGGACCATGACCACCTTCACGTTGCTGCCTTCCTTCCTGATATTGCAGAAACTCTTGCTCTTGCCTCCCAGCAAGATAAAATCTCTGCCATCGAGTACCCAACATATGTACAAAAGTTTCAAGTTACTTCGGTTTCATATGACATGCGACACAACTATCTCTATTACACACTACGATAATTCAAAATGAAAGGGGGAAGTTAGCAGGAAACTAATTTAAGGCCAGAATGAAGATGAATAAATAATCATTTGCTTAGTATTACTATGGGTGTCCCATAAAGCTGGTTATGGTCGCTGCCGGTGTCAAGAAGATGAATGGCTTCAACGTTTTCTTTCCCGCTGTTGTACATCCAGAGAGAAATACCCGCCGGCACCGTTATTACATCACCGGCTCTGAAGCGACGGATTTTCTGGTGACCATCTCGGGCCCTCCACGTCTGTCCTGACTCTGACTCTTGTGCCTCCTCGTACGTGTTTGCGCACCCAGGTAATACCATTTCATAGAATCCACTACCTGCACGTACCATGCATTCATCGATCAAAACAAAATCATGAGCACTCGACTCACGCACATGTGAGCGTTTCTTTAGGATAGGAATAATATGAGAATATTATGACAGTATTGGTTACCTGTTCTGATGAAAATGAGTTGGGGAGAATTGGAATAGGAAGGCATCCTGAGGGCGTGTTGTTCCAAGACGCAGCGAGCCAGAGCCACATTAGCACACCTGAACTGCCTATGGTTGGGATTCCACGTCTCGATCCGACCAGCTTCCGACTTTATTACGTTGTCAGGTTCGAGAGCTTCCAGCCTTTCCAACTGGCACTGGTTTTGCTGGGGCTGGTCCAGGGAAGCCAAGCAGCAGCTACCCACAGCCAAAAACAACAGCCAAAGGCAAATTGAAAGCTTAGCCATGACTGACTTGGACTGTGTGTTCGTGTTTACTTGCTGGTGAAGCGGAGAACCTCAAGGGTGTGATTTATAGTGAAGAGGAGAGGGTTGAGTGGGGGACACGTCACCAGGTGGGCTGATGAGGTTGAGACATTCTTCAGCATGCATGGCTACGCAACGTTATTGAGTTACACCTATATGGCTCATTATAAGGTTGGCATTTCCATCTTCTCATAATACCTACAACAAAGACATGCCAATGTTAATTATCTGATGCAGCTGCGACGCCTCTCGAGTCTCGCCCACCTGTCTGTCATGCCTGAAACTATATATATGTCTATATGGGACCATTACCCTCTATCTATTCATTCTTCTCGTCTCACTTTCTTGTCCCTACGCAATTATTAAGGGACCAATTTTCATAATTATTCAATTTTTGCAGTGTTTTGGTCAATTATTTGTTTTCAATGATTGCTTAATAATTATGGCCATTACTCAATTATTAAACATATATGTTGCCCCAATCCGATTCTATTTGTAGTGTTTTGGTAAAATGTTTCAAAGTTGTTTTTTTTTTTCCAGTATTCGGCTCAAATGTCCATTCTTAGGCATCAGCCTCACAAGATATTATCAGAGATTTGTGTAAGTTGCCAGAAAATATTTGTGGAAAATAGATTCTGGAGATCTCAAGAGCAGGTCGTTCAATAGAGTTGCTTTTTTTTTTTTTGGTCAACGTTTATAGAGTTGTTAAGAAAGAGGTTATTTGCATGGAATGATAAGGCAGTCATAATTAGCATTAAATCAACAAAAATGGCCTATCTTCAACTCTCCAGCACTTTTTTGTATTACCCAAAAAATTAAATAAATAAATAAATAAAACACTCCATACTTACATTACTAAACTTTTCAAATTACAGTAAAAATCATGGCACCTAATATAGGTTTTGGGACTATTTTGCCTCGAAAACAACTTTTGAATGTCTCATAGCTCCGTTAGCAAGGATCTCTATGCTTAAAGAAACTTCACATTGTCATAAATACATTCATTGTGTGGATGTCCATCTCCATGTCTCTTCAAATTTCACAAAGATTAAAACTTTCAAGTTTCATAGAATTCATCTTCCCAACCACTCATGAAATTTATGTATAATTTTAGGGTTTATTATTCCACACTTAAACTTGTTTGAGACCTTTGAGTTGTAAACTTGTGCCTATAAATATGGCACCACTTTTGAATTCTTGTTTGAAATGAAATACTAGTGAAATCTTTCAATTGTATCTATTCTATCTTCTACTTTTTACTATTTTCCCATTTATATTATTTCATAATACATTATTAGCACAATAACTCTAATATTCAAAAGTTATTGCAATAGGATTTATAATTTGAAGCTAAATTCCTAAATTATTTTCATGTTGATTTATTTCTTGATCACTTAATAATCACAATATTGAATATTTTAGAACTTCTTTGATAGTTTCCTTCTAGTATTATTATGTCAAATCTCATAATGAGTTTGTAGCTCTTGATCTGTCATGGAAGAATTATTTATTTTAAGCATTAGATGCTGAAATTCATTTATAGACAAATGGCCTTGAAGACATAATCAAAGAAGAAAATGAAACAAACAATCAAGACAAGGCCAAAGCTATGACCTTTTATTGTCACCACTTCCATGAAAGGTTAAGAAATAAGTATTTCACGATCAAATATTCACTTATTCTTTCAAATAATTTTAAAAAAAATGGTATAACGACACACAAAAAAAAAAGAAACTAGAATTCTCCCAAAAGCTCATTATTTTCTTTAATTTTATCCTTCTTAAGGATTTTAAAAGTTTGGATTGTCAAAAATATAATTCACGGGAAATCACAAGGTTAACTGCAACTTTCATGGGAAAAATAGCTTTTGGAATTAAAAGATAAATGATAATATAAATACACACATACATCGTTAGGCATAAATGATGGTGTGCTTCTGTGGGGGTTTGGCTTCCATGTTAATTGCTAATTCCCCTCTTGCCACCGAGGGTCTTGCTATTTATAAAGCTATAATGCTTTGTAAGGAGTTACAGTGCTTTCCCCTTTATCTGGAATCAGATTCTGCTGATTGGATCCATATTTTGCAGTCAAAATCACCTAGTAATTGTGATTGGAGATGGCAGGATTTGGCCGCTGATGTACTAGCAGAGTTACAATCTTTGGGAGAGTCTTGCCAGATTGGTTGGCAGCCGCTATTGCAAAGAGCGTGTGCCTTAATGTTTTGGATTTCTCCCCACCACCCCTCTTTTTCTATTATCTCCATTGATGCTAGCTCTGCTGGTAGGGAGGAAACTGTCTCTCACATGGACTCTGATGATGCCGTTTCCAGGATTATGTTTCACATGACTGAATCTCAAGTGGATTGTTTATTATCTGACAGATCAGAAGGTGCTGATACCAGTCCTTTTGCTGCCGTGTCATGCAACTTTGCCATCTGGCATTAGCTAATCTCCTTTGGCTTCTCTTTTATTGTTTTTGGACTTTAGGTTTGCCTTTCCTGTCGTGTCTTGGATTCTTTTTTCGGTTTATTGAATGACATTATTGTCTTCTGGTCCCAAAAAAACAAAAGCCACATACTTTGTTCATAATAAAAAAATGAATAAAAGACAACCACAATATTCATTACTAGTTAACTTTTTAAATTTCTTATTAACCTTTTAAATTTGTTACATATTGATATATTGATTATGTGATGAAGAAAATAAAAAGATGTACTACTTATTTTTATTGTTATTGGTATAGTTAACAAATTAACTTCGGAAAAAAGGTTCAAAAAAAATAATAACATCGAATATTCTTGAAATTATTTAAAAAAAATAAAAAGCATGCTTCAATAGAATATTACAAACAAACTCTTTTTTCTCAAATACATAAAACATCCTTAAGAACACACAAAATTACCACATCTAAAACTTTTTTATCCCCTCTAAAAAAAACGATTTTAATACATAAATTTGAAACACGAAAGAGAGCAATACGATACAAACGAATTCATTTACACAAATAAGGTGCGTATATCATAACAAATATGCCTACCTTTTTTTTTTTAAGTAAAAAATAGACCCGGCTGACACGCAACTTATTCGGCTTTGAAAATCAAAGTAAAGCCTATCGTGAGACTACATATTTGCATAAAAGCAGAACATAATATCGGCTGAAGAAGAAAAGGAAAGGCTGGGCCAGATAAGGACAAAAGTAAAAACAAGAAAATATCTTACACAGAAAACAGTAACTAAAATACACCTGCATCAGTCAGGCAACAATTTTCTACCTTCCGCGGGAAACCTTAATCTTACACTATTTCTATGCCCGATCTGTCCTAAATACCAAATTGCCTCCAATATGAAGACGGGGGTAAAAATACAGGAAGCAAAAATGGAAGCCATCTCTGATCTTGGTCAGCTTAGTAATAACCACTTCCATAATAGGTCTGAGGAGCTGCAGCTGGTTGCAGAGCTGGAGCTGCAGTAGGCTGCACATAATTCGGTTGTGGAAGTGCGGTCTGAAATTTAGACAAACATTAGCCCTAAAACCGAGCACGGGGTTTTCAATTTAATAATGACGAGTTTACACCATAAATGATCATATCACGTCCCATACACTTGGAATATGAGTGAGAATAAGACAATCAAATGGAGTTAGAGCAATTAGCTATTCACTGAGGTTTAAACTGCATTAAGTTCTCAAACACTAAAACTGCAGCCATCCTTAACAACAAAGTTCAGCACGGTCACATCTTGAGACTCCCGTATATGTCATATAAAGGGACTCTCCAGTTTCCACTTGAACTTATCATAACAAAATAAACAATCATATTCTGCACAAATAGATGCACATGTTGGCATGGACACATTCAATGTACATGAACTGGCAACAAATCTAATATATGCGTTCTGCCTCGGCAACTCCAATGTGGATTCTACTTGAACTCTGTCGGTAAAACACCAAACATATGAAATAATACACACAATTTGATGCAACATTGCTCCAAAGATCATCACCGTAACACATCAAGAGAGACACAATCAATAAAGCTAAACACCAAGATTGTTTTGGCACCTGTACAGGATAAGCAGGAGGATAGGCTGCGTATGCAGTACTCTGTGGAACTGATGCAGGCAACTGTGAACTAGCATAACTGCCCCCGTATGCAGCGTAAGCCCCATATGCACCCTGCTTCAAATTTTTACATCACATTTAAAATAAGAGGAATTGTTTAAATCATGAAGCATCTCATACCATCCCCCAACAAGAAAATTACTGATGCAGCCGAAGTAAGTAGCATCCAGAAACAATATACAGTATTAAAATTTGCACATATGCACTTAAGATGCATCATAGGTTCCCCATCAGCAATATGATAATATACTTCCTAAAGCCACGGTTTTAAGGATCTTTCTCAATATCGTGTCCAACGTCGACTCATCTCATGTGTCCATGCTCTTACTAATTTTCTTAGAAAAATAAGAGACAAACCATTTCAGATAGCACAGTATCATAAGGAAGAATGATAACCTACCTGCTGGGTGTAACCAGCAGCCCATTGTTGTCCCTGTGATTGTGTAGCTGGTGGCCAAGTTTGAGGTTGCACTCCATATGCCCACTGGCTCTGTGCATTTGGATATGCACCCATTGATTGGGCAGGTGATGGAACAGAGTAAGATCTTGCCATTTTTGCTTTGTCTGAAGTGAGAAAATCCTCTGCATGACGCTTTTTCAACTCTGACATACTCCTATGTGGCAAGAAGAGTTTGGCATGCCTATCCTCAGCTCTCTTGATGGATTGAACATCTCCAAAAAGATTTAAGAACTGAAAAATTAGGGAAAAAAGCACCAAAGAACAAATTTGTGAATAAAATGATACAACAATAATAGCATTTTTCCCACTGAGGTCAGTGCCATTGTGAATAAAAGGGTAGTAATAGAAAAACAGGCAGCAGACAATCTTTCAACAAACAGAAACACAAATTTTAAAATAACTAAACCCACTGAATCATCAATACGTTCGCCATATTTTGAAAATGTATCAATCAGGTAACAGGGAACAAGACATCAAAGTACTGTATATCATAACTCCAATGCCACTCAACTGGACTATTCTGAATAACTTTTGGGACACTTTACTCGTGGCAATGAGCCAAAGGCTTCTCAGAGGATAGTGTTGGCAGAAAAATGTCAGCATTATGGCTCACAGAGTCCAAAATTATAAAAATCTATGTTGTTTGGTAAGTCCAATCATTCAGCATGTAGAAAGAAAATTCTAAAAAGAATGAATTCCAGAGGGAAAATCTGTGAAACTCGACCAGAGGAGATTAGCAAGTATCCTAGAGAAGTTATGGAGAATACGGTTTAGCTATAGCACCCAAAATCTGTTGCAAGCCAGCAAGCTTCTGCAGATCTCAAGGGGAAATTTATTTTCAAACTAGCAAAGGATAGATTAAGTTTTAAAATCTTTATTTTCTCCTCTAGACCTGAAAATTTCATGTTCTAATTGCATCAGGTTTCCTGTTAAGTTGTAAGTAACAGATAAGTTTAGCTTAATGGAAATAGGAGCCCCATCTTGAATTTGGAATCACATCAAATATAATGGAAGTTATATTGATCGAAATTACATCAACTGCAATGCAAGTTTTGCTGAACTGAAGTTCAGTTACAACATTTGCATAAAAAGATAGTCATAGAGCTGGATTTCTCCAGCCACTCCCACATTTCCAACTATTCCACTTTCAGAGTGAACATTTCCAGTTCCTCTAGTTAACCATATCCCATGTCAAATCACACTTTATTTCAACCTAGTTTTTCATATACCTGAATTAACCACTGTTCAATGTCTATATAAACCATGCAGAACACTTACTATTCAAGAATTATTAATCTCAATAACATTGACAGCAAGACATGAGGTATACCAGCTTGCTTAAGGGAATTATTCAAGCAGTCAACTGGAGAGATGTTATTTTAGAGAGAGAGAGAATTTTTTATGGAACAGGACTCTTTCTGTTAGGCTCAACATGGGACAGGAATTTTAACCCCCAATCACGCAACATAGCATCTCTAAACCATCAAAAGAAAGTAATGTTTCCTCTCAAATATCCGCACAATAACCAGCCAAACTATTTATTTTCCTCAAGACAACTCTCATAGATCTCAGTAAATACTCATACACATCGTTCTTATAACAAATTACCTCCAGAAAAATGCTAGAAAGTTCCTCCCTATCAGTTGAACTTGCAGTATTTGGGTTCTCTGAGTTGGGAATAATGAATTTGACAACCAACGAATCCAGAAAGTCAATGCCAACTTGCTTTGGTAGGGGCCGGGTAGCCTCAAAATGTAATAAAGCCTGCATGTACCAAGAAAGAGAAGGTCAATATATCTAGAACACTTCTGCAGTATTAGTGATAAAATAGGATGGCAGAATAGATTTTTTTTTTTTTTCAAATTTGAGAGGAAAATCTCCAGTCTGCATTCACATGAAAGTGAAGGAGCAATTATTCAGAAGGCTTAAGGACAGAACATACTTCAAGTATTGGCCTTGATGACTGAACATGCTCAAGTCCCTCAACTAGAATCTCCCTAGCCTTTTCCGCATTCCCAGAAACCTAAGGACAACATACGATGAAAACTTCATTAACAAGACAGACAAATTTCACATAAAATCAAGATATGCAGTCAAAGAATTTGAAAATGAACCACAAAGCAGTATAAAACCTGATCCACTAACTTGAAATAACCAGAACAAAGGTTTTGAAAACTCGCACTAAGAAATTTCATAATAAACGTTGATTCCAAGAAAAAATGATTTCCATGTATAGCCATTCAGTGTATAAAATCTTTATCTTGGAGTAAGAAACAGTTGGGGGGGGGGGGGAACTAATAAAGTAGCTAAGCTTCATCAACAGAACTATCAGAAATTCAAATTATAAATCAACTGGGAAAAAGTTAAAATTGAATAGCAAGAGGTGATAATGTGGGCAAGAAGTGAAATTTAATACCCAACCTCAGAGTAGGACAAGCTTCAAATTAGAAAAAACATTCAGGACACTCACAAATGCTGCAAAACTTACCAGATATACAAATCGAGAATACTGAGCAAACAGCATTGGCAATGTCTGTGAATGTTCTTTTCCTTTCTCAATGGCAATAGCCTGTTCATATAGAGAGTAGGCATCCTCCAAGTTACCCTGGGAAATTCATGGGATGCAAATGAGGTGAACAATTTCAGTTTGCATTGCTTCCTAAGTCAAATATAAAAAATAATTCCATAAGACAGCATACCAGTCTATTTTCCATATTTGCATGCCTGATTATTGCTTCAAGAAGACCAGGAGAAATTTCCGTATGCACCAGTTGATAGGCAGCTCGAGCACCAGCTAAATCCCCATTCTGCTCCTTGAACCGAGCAGAAAAAAGATGTATCTCAGGTTGTCTCTGCATAGTGACAAAAACACAATAATTCAATAAACACATGAATTACAATAGTAATCTGCATAACTAGACAACATGCTAATTGTGCATAGACAAAAGTAATATCAGTCAATCAGAACATTCTTTCTAAACCACAAGCAAGACCAAAAAACCTATAGATGGAAGTTAGGAACATCACTTCCTGAAAAGACCAGAAAAAGTATCACACATAAGATTCACATTTCTCTAACTATCAAGGTCCTTCAGGGACAAATAAACCAAAGACAAGTTTGTTTCTTTTGGTCTCATTAGAACAACACAGACAAAAAATGAACCTTAATTCTTCAGGATCATTTGTCACACCAAAGACAAAATGTACAGGTATACACACACACACACACACACAGAGATGGTGCTAATTTCAAGTTTGTGAAGGCCACTTTTCCAATCCCAAATCCAAATTAGATAAAAGATAAATCTGAAAGTTTGGGCGGATGGTTCACAGTGCTTACGGATCCCCAGTGTCACCGCTAACCTCACCAGCACAAAAACATAAAAATACAAACATTCCAGCCACCAATCCCTTGTCCAATTGGCTTTAGCCATTGTCTTGTTTCTTCAGCTCCAATATTTGACATGCCAGACTTCATGAAATTCCACAAGATGCATACGCAGTAACAGACATAAGCAACCAAAATTTGATTTAACTCTTGTAAAAACACGTGAACTTAGCTCTTCCACCACAGGACCTGTTTGGTTTACTGAAAATAGACAAAAGGAGAGGGAAGCCATTTCCTTTACATGGCTAGTCACGTATCAATGAATGATTCAGCATACTGTGCATTTAGCAAAGGAATTGTGCTTCATCCGAACAACAGAAAGAGGAATGCTTTGTGGAGGTGAAGGAACGCAGCTTCTTGGGAAGGAAAGGAAGATAAAATTCAAAAAGAACGCTCCAAATGTTTGCACAAAGGGCAAGAAATGTAGCACCCTAGCAGATCACATCCCATTGCTATAACTTTTATTTCACACTCTCACCCCATCTTATCTCTGATCCTGTGAGCTTCAACTTTGCCCAGGTCAGATCAGAGTAGCAAAGATTCAAGAACAAGTAAAGATCATAAATCATTGAATTAGTGTCTGAAACTGTTTTCTAAGGACATTCATCAGTATTCTGTGTGATTTGTTTATTGCTTGCAATTACGAACGGGGAAGGGGAAAGGGAAAAAGTCATCATCTGCATACAATGTTTCACTGTCTTCCTCAATAAAGCATAGCCATGCACTGTTATGGGGGAAAATAGATTGGCAGATTGGCTGAAACATTTATGTCGGGGGATCTAAGGTATTTGCAGAGGAACATGAACCATGGCACAAAAGGATACTGGACCAAACAAGTAAGACTGTGTTAAATCCCCTGCAAACATATCTACCAATTTTATTCTAGGTATACATATATCTCCCTACTTTGATTTATGGAAAAGCAGAGGCATAGTGATTTTCAGAAAGAATTGGCAAGTCTGTATATTTCCTTACACAACTGATTTGATTTAAAAATTTTAAGCGCATTTCTTATTTATTTTCATATAATCATCAGTAATTTACAAATTTTAATTGAAAAATAAAAACGGAGTCTTTAATATTTTTAATTTTTTATTATTAACTAAAATTACTTATTTTATTATACATAAAGATAATTATAATTTAAAATAATTATTTTTAAATGTTTTAATATTAATAATAACATTCAAAACAACCATTTTATAATTTATTTATACTTGGGGCATTATAGTCATTTACTTTACTTTCTTTTCTATCATCTCATTAATTTCATCCAAATAAACATAAATTTACCCATCAACATATCTTCTTTTCCTTTGCACTAGCACACAACGTGACTTCTATCTTTCCATTCCTTTCCTATCATTTCATTTCCTCCTAAACAAACCAAACAGGCTTTCATTGCTTTGGAATTCAAGGGAAGCATATAAAATTAAGTGACTAAAAGTAAGTATTACCAACTTCTCAACAATTTTAAGCTACATAAATCCATATTTTTATAACTGTAAGAAATTACCTTCACAAAGACTTGTGTTGCCCGAGCAAGAACATTATTTGCAAGATCCATGCTCCCACTGGCCTCCATACATGATACATACCGTATCCAGTACTCAGGATAATTGGCACATGCAATGACACATCTTTCATACAACTTTACAACCTGATTCACACAGAACAAAGAAGAGAAGAATATTATATAGATTGTTTCCACTCATAACTCAAATCCACATAAGCCGAAAGCATTAATGCAAAGCACAAAAAGAAATACAAAGCATCAAGAAATACTCCTTAGGGGGACAGAGAGGCCCCTCAAATATGAAAGGAGGGACCCTCCTTGCCTGTGACAGATGATTAGGAAGATTACAAGACACCTGCATGCATAACATTCGCACTTTAAAAAGAATAAACTTTTACAAACACATGACGAACCTAGAATGTCCACTGACAAATTAGAGTTCGAAGTACTTAGCCTCAAGAAACCAAATCGAAGGCCCATGCTTTAGTCTCAGTTCAATTTCCCCATTAAAAAGTTGCTTCATCCAACGAATTAGCCAATAAAAGCATATGATACAGCAGATATTACTTACGGTAAGTCAATCTATAACAAGAAACACCAGAAACAGAATGTGGACACATGGAAAACCAGTTCAGTTACCTTGCTAAAGTCACCTTCCCTTTCTATAAAATCCAGATAATTATGCCAATTCTCAAGCTCTGCAACATTGAGGGGCCGTACATGAAAGTAGGGCCTCCTAATAGCTGTTTCAAAACCAATGATCTTAGAATCGAACTCTTTAGCTTTCTTATACAACTCTTCTCTAATGGCGATATACTTCTCCAACTCTTCCGCTTCTGTTAAGCCAGCACTTACAGGTTTAGGAGACTTTTCTGCACCATCAGGATGAACCTCTCCCTCATTGGCTTGGCCACCATCCTCTGAAACTGCACCTCCTCCTCCTGCTTCATCAGCAGTACGTAATTCTGATAAAGGCCGATTTCCAGCTAACTCCTTGAAGCTGCGACACCATTTCCACAAAGGAAGTAATATTTAGAAAAAGAAACAGAGAGGCCAGAACGCATGCAAAACAACAAGCCATTAAACATTTATCATGTATTTGTTCCAAATTAAATGCTCATTAGAAGATGATCACAGGAAGGACACCAAAATCCATACTACAAAGACAAAATAAAACAGAACGAAAAATACAATCACCTGTTGAAATACCGATCTAATTGTTGATTTGGATTCTCTAATATTCTGGTGTAGATCATGGCAAGACAGCCCCAATCCTGCTGTATGTACTCATATTCGATGTATTTATCCCATAAAGGAAAAGAAAGATAATCTGTTCCAACATAAGCTAACCCTCGTTCAAAAAGCCTGAAACATAAAAACATTGGAGTTCGGATTAATATGCAATTTACAAGCATCAATTACTGATGCACGTCTATATGTGAGGGACGGCAGCATGAATGTTCAGGAAGAACAAACAAATCAGTCTTAACATCATAGAGGACATCCAAACGCTGCATTTACCTTCCTGCATAATATCATAATATGTCCGAGACACGAAGCAGTCATAGAGGCCATCTTAGCCATTAACCAGATCAGATCTTCCCAGCGGCAATTTGCATATTGATGCACCTCAGAGTGTCAAAGTTAAAGACAGCTACCATTCAAAGAAAACTAAATATCTAGGGCCTTGAAATTGATTGGGGTAAAGTAGAATGGGCCAGATAAAAAGTACATTGCCTAAATTTAACACAGCTACACCATAGTAGCCTCAAAATCAAGGTTTCAGAAAACAGAAAGAAAAACAATTTTAATATGCATTCCCATCATTGCTTTTCTGCCAAAAATAGGGGTATCACTGTTGCAAAGTTCTGAAACCAGGTTAGAAAGTAGACTGAGAAACACCAAAACTTGGTAAATAGGAAATCAAATTGAGCTCCCAACACAAAAGGGCAACAAAAAGTTAAGCAGCCATTACCTGCGAACGGTGTCTGGATCCCCATATGTGCTTATAGCAAATATGCAATAATGCAACCACATATCCACTGAATACGTAACTCCTTGAACAGATCGTTCATAAACTTCAACAACTTTATCGATAGGGCCAAGACGAGCCTCATGATCAGCATACTTCTTCCAATAACCGTAACACAAAGGAAATTCAGCTAGAAAAGCATCATAAACTTTTCGGATCTTCAGAATGTTGTTCTGCAATGGAGGAAGCATTAATAAATGGGTTTCACTAGTATACAGAGACAACAAAATAAAGCAGAGCAATGACATCAAGTGGTCAAAAGAAATTTTAATTGCAATAATAAACAGTGAAGGAGAAAAAAGGGCAAACAAAAAGCCATAATAAAGAAGTCACAAAGCATCAGAAATCTGTTCTTATATGAGTATTTCCTTCAAACCCACCTCATCCTATTCGTTTGGTCTACAATGACACCACATATATGAAGGTCAAAAAAAAAAAAAAATCCATAAAGTGATTCAATTTAAATCATAACAAGTTTCAAATACATCAATATGATACTCCAAAAATGCAGCTTCCAATTACAAATCTGTAACTGTTAAACATGAAATTTTCAAATGGACAAGTGTTGACCAAAAAAAAAAAATGGACAAGCCAATGTAATGATTGCCTTGTCAACACATAGTTTGAAAGAATAAATAAAAGTTTATCTGTGATCTAATAACTAGAGACATCAGAGAAATAGAACCAATACATGGAAAGGAACACCTAATATATAAGTGCCTAGAGGAAACGTATATCACCAATTCCTTCCCCTCCCCATTAAAGGACCAATTGTATTAAATGCGGCAACAGAAGTTAAGCACAACCTATACTTCAAACTTCAGACAACACATTGCATCATTCAATTGAGCAGATCTAGCATAAATGATGTACTGAACTCAAAAGTAAAAAAGGCGACCAAACATATTGTTACTTTCAAACAAATTTGTTTCAACAAACCTCTGCCACTTTCTCCGTTTCCTCGATCAGGGAAGTCCAAGCATTAAAATCTAAAGAATTAGCTCGTACAATATTCCACAGCTTATCTTCCTCAGCAGACATTGCAGCTACCAATTACAAAAAGGAAGCATGTAAATGACTATAAAATTTGTCAGATGTCATCATACACACACATGTATATGCATACAGCACAATTATAATGTAAATCAGACCCAAGAATACTAAACATCAGATAACAGGACAACATAAGTGTAATAATTTTTTCCATTCAGTGAAGGGAGAGCATAATAATTATGCAAATAGGTTGAGATTAGGAATAATCAAGGGAAGGGTATGGGTAAAATATTGTAGACCCCATCCCCGCACCCATATCTTGTGGGTAAATAATTCCCCACCACAATCAAGTCCTTGGATTCCAAGACTGGAACCATGGTCCATTTTTTGGAAAAATTATTAAAATAAACAAGTTTTTACCCAAGTTGAGACTCATTTATATAAAATCTATTCATACAAAATCACAGCAAAAAAATAAAAAGCCTCGAATGACTATTAATATAATTCAAAACCCAAGGATGTTATTTTGATATTTTTTTATTTTATATCACATACTATATTGAGAAAAGTAACATTATTTTTAACTAGCTAGTTTTTTATTAAACTTCAGAACTGATATGATTACAACAATTCTGTTACATGCTATGAATTATTTTTTATTGAAAACATGTAAAATAGACTACATTTTTAAGATCTTAAATGGAAAATAAATTCATTATTTGTAAAAACAAAAAAAAATAAACCTTGAGTCGATAATAATACATATCATCCACCAGATTTCCTAACAATCATGAACCAGCAATGATGTTTTCAACAATAATATCCCAAAAAATTGAATATTCCAATCCTTTATATGGGAAAAAAAAAATTCTTGATCAAAACAGAAGTTGTGATGAAAGGAAATAAATCAGGAAGAAAAGAGGAGAACAAGCTATTGTACACAAAGGAGGTCGAATAGATGTGAAAAAGGTAACAACTGGATTGTTGAAAAGAATAATTAAGTGCATTCTAAACAATATAATGCTATAAAGTTCTTCAAATACATCTCAAAGATACCCTAAATGAGGATAGAAGCATAAAGATGAAAATGGTTAAAGCTTGAGGGAACTGGGAAGCAAGAGCGCATCGACCATAAAAAAAACCTCCCCAAATGCATCTCAATTTTTTTGAAGAAAAAAATACAAAACATTGCTACGAAATCTAGCTTTGAATTTCAAAGATAACAGGACAAAAAGTTATTCATTAATTAGAATTAGCTGGAAACTGAAATCAGCAGGCTATTATTATTTAAAGTATTTGATATCAAAATAACTACTTAATTCTTGCAACATGAAACCCTAACATGCACAGCAGACGTCAAATTCTCATTCTCAGAGTTCATATGAAAATGTCGAATAACAAGCAAAATGACCCTAAATTTAGTGCCTAATAAGGAAAAATATACCATAACCATCTGCAAGCTGTTTGTCATCAGCTGATCCATCAATATTCTCCAACACACTCCCATTCTCAAGTCCTGTGGCATTTGCCACTGCCCCATTTACAGATGTATTATAATCAGACACTTGCGCATATTCTGTGGCTGAGTTCCCACTGGCAATCTGATTAGCATCAGTTTGCACAGCTCCATCAGTCGAGTTGAACGGAGCTTGTTGTAGAACAGAATTAGGATCCCCACTGTAAGCATTCCCATCTCCAAAATTAGAACAATTCATTTCAAATGTTGCATTAGCCTGCTGAGTTTCTGAACTAGACTCAGCAACAGTAGCAACTGCCTCGGGAATAGGATTTGGGATAGCGTCAGAATGGCCACTTGAAGTATAGTTCACGGAACTGAAGCTTACAGCTGCAGATTTTTCAGTAACTGTTTCACTATCACCCATGTTCAGATAAATAGGTCTTTACCTTCACTAAATCTGCAAGAACAAAACGATCACTAACTTTCCTTAAGAGGCGTTCCTAGAGAAAAAAATCTGTTTACACTTGGTTTGCAGTTATATAGATCATGAAAGTGTGATAATCCTTCATACATAGTTATACTTATATACACTTGAGCTATTGAAAAGTGTAAGCAAAAACAGTCACCAGGACAAAAACTAAACTAAATAGAGAATATATCATTGTACATACATGCTTGAACAGCTTCTCACGGCGACATTTAAAATCAAGACCGATAAAAGTGCACGACAATCATAGTAAAATGGTAATCAGAAGAAAAACTTTAGCAACTTCTTCGGGAACAATAACCGCCATCACGGTCACCCGCAACAAAACTAAATTAAATAGAGACTACATCGTTGTACATACATGCTTAAACAGCTTCGAACAGCGAAATTTAAAATTAAGACCGATAAAAGTGCACGACAATCGTAGTAAAATGGTAATCAGAAAAACTTTAGCAACTTCTTCGGGAACAAGAACCGCCAACAAAATGCAACATCTACAGAACCAGGCAATCTAATCTATAATTGAAACAATAAGACACAACAACACGAACCTGTAAACTGAAAAGATGCACAAACATTGCCCCTCTAATTAACTGAAAAACCTAGGGTTTCAAACTGTATACCCTAATTGCAACAACGAAGAGAATGCAGGAGCGACGAACGTACCTGAATAGCTATACCTTGTATTTCCAGAGAGTTCTGGTATTGCGAAAGATTAAACCCTGCTCGAAGAAAGTGATTTTGGAGGTCAATCGAAAAATAGAATATGTGGATGACGAAATAGGGTACAGAACGCTCCTTTTATATCGTGAAACACTGGGTGTTGGCGGCTCTATTGTGAGTGCTACTGCTGTTAGATCTGATGCCGTAAGTCATGGGCGAAATTTTAATCTGAACCGCTAGTTTGGTGGACCTTTGTGTTACAGCTGCTCGTGCAGGTGCATTACTAAACACAGGGCATTCATCAGGGTTGAGGGGGCTGCAAGTTGCTTCCTTGCTCCGAGTTTCGTGGCACTAGTGCCTGACAGTAACAATTAAAAAGAGCCACAAAGACGCACAGGTCAATGGAATTTTTTCTTTTTGGCCGGGAAAAATTGCTTTATTTAACTAGCCAAGGGTTGCAATTTTATTATACTGTAAGTTACTATGGTCTGTCTGATACTGCAAGGATGCCATTAGTTATTTTTAGATTTCACAAAATGCATAAACTCTTAATAAATCATCTATCTATATAAAAGTAGATAAAACATATAAATATTTTTTACACAATTTTAGTATTTTGAATAAAATTTGCTGTGATTTTGTATTTAAAAATTTTTTATTCGAAGTTACCTTCGGAACTAAAATCTATTAATTTATTTTATATTTCAAATTTAAAAGCTAAATCTACATAAAATCTCTTAATTTGTGTTTATCCATTTTAACCTTATATTTTTTAATTTTTTTCCAGAAACATCTTCTTAAAAATCATGCCAACTACTAACTAATTATAAATCACACAAGAGATTTTATATAAATTTATATAATTATATTTATATACTATATTACTTAAAAGCCAAATCTATAAAGAATTTTTAATTTCAACCAATATTTATCCATTTTAATTTTATATGCTTTAATTTTTCTCCAAAAAAATTCCTTAAAAATTATACCCACTACTAATTAATTATAAATTACATCTGAGATTTAATATGAATTTATATACTATATGGAATATTCATTCGTTAATGTGAATATATTGCATTAAAAATATATATTTTATCAAATATTGATATTAATTTCTTTAATTTTCCTTTTCTTAATTTAAAATATTTTTATAATCTTGATTTATATGTTGCATATACATATCTGCTTAGTAACAAAGACAACAAATATTGATAAATCTATAACTTAATGGAAACATCCAACACAACATTAGTAAGGAACCGAAGGAAAGATGTCATCATCAATAAGCATTTATCTTTGTCAAATTGTGAGTTATCACTATCTGCAGCACGTCATCATCAGATTGAGATTATGAGCAAAAATATTAAGCTCTTTAGTCTTTCAAGTTGTTTTAAGATATCATTGTTTATATATAATTTGTTGGTGTTTTTCCTGATGATATATTTACCTATATATATAATTCTAACATAGCTTTATTATTTCAACTTCCTTTATTTTAATGGGTTATATATCATATGTAGATACATACTTTTAAGGTTTTCTTTTTAAATTTAAAACTTCTCTTGATACTTTTGTTAGGGTTTTCTTTTCAATCCTTTTTTTCTTTTGAAAATTTTGTTTTTTTTTTAAATTAATCCATCTTGTAACACCATTAATTTCTAACAAGGATACCATTTGAAAAAAAATTAAATACCACATTCGAGTTTTTTTATTAAAAAATATAAAGTACATATCAAAAAACATAAAATTTATTTTATTTTAATTGATGGCCTAATTATACAATTAAAATTATTATATATAAGTTTATTTAAATACATATAAGCATTTTTTGTTATATATTGTTTCATGCCATTTTATATGTTATTTACGTCGTTAAATTAATGTGCAAAAGAAATCCAAATTATTTATCATTATTTTCTTTGTTATCAAAGGAAATTAGGAGGTCAGAAGACAATCATGGTATTTCTATATTGATAAATAGCCCCATCAATCAGTCCCCATTAACCAACATCACAAATATTGGTAATTCTTTTCGAAGATTTAGCATATTATTTCCTACTAATCCTCTATCACAAATACACATAGATATTTGCATGTCATTCATCACAATAGCTATGATTATAACATTACATTGCATGTGGATCTAACTCAAGGTAAAAAACAAAGCGTTAACATGAGAGAAGTTATCTTGATAATTATAGCCTCTATAATAAACAAGCTAGATCATCACATATTAGCGAATACTATACACCATCTTAAAAATGGCATGTCTGTAGAGTATTTTTTTTATTGTTAAAAATATAAATATATATTACGTGTATATAGAAATTAATTTTCTTAAGCTATACAACATGAAGTTTATATTGTTAACATTGTTTTGCAACAAATATTGGTAATTCTTTTCAAATATTTGATATGTTGTTTCCTTTTAATCCTTTATCTCACTCACACACACACATATATATTTGTATGTCATTCATCACAATAATTGTGACAACAGTATTAAATTAGAGATGGATCTAACTCAAGACATAACACCAAGCATCAACATAAGAGGAGTTATCCTAATAATGATAGCATTTCTATTAAAAGGGCTAGATCATCACATGTTAGTGAATATTATGCACCGTCTTTGATAAATGGTTTGTCGATAGAATATTTTTTTATTGTTAAAGTTATAAATATATATTACATGTATATAGAAGTTAATTAATTTTTTAAGCTATACAATGTAAGATGTATATTGTTCACAATGTATTGCAACTTTGTAATTGTGTTTATATCTATACTGGCATGTTCCTTAATTTAACGTTCTTTTCATAGATACTTTTGAGAGGATGGATAGTGAGAGACGAAATAAATTAACTGCCTTCCACTGCAATAATACTACAAGTTCAACTATTATTGAACCTGCATTAGGCTATATAGCGAACTTACGAGTTTTTAAAGTTCACTTCTTAAGTATATTTTAAAGACGACCCATATTATGTTAGCAAGGCTGACTTCCCAAGAGGGGGGTGAATTGGGAAGATTAAAATTTTTTTGCACAAAGTGAAATGGGTGAAGATAGCACAGTGTAATGGAAGCAACATATAAAACAGAGCAACCTGAAAAGTAAGGATAAGGAGAAGAAGACTCAGTAATTTATCCTGGTTCGGTCTATCCACTTGACCTACGTCCAGTGCCCAAGACAGCTCTTGAGATTTTTCACTATATAGCAAGAATTCAACGGGTTTCTTGCTAATGTCACAGTACAACGAGTATGCTCTGTTTCTGGAGCTTTCTCAATCTCTCTAAGCACTTCTACAATGTGCTTCATAATCCCTTTGTGATTTCCCCTCACAAGTAAATCTATCTTCCAGATGAAGAGTAGATTGTTTACAAAGTTATAACTCTCTTGAATAGAGTAGATATGAAGGTTAAAGTACAGATATTGAAGTTAGGGGGTAAAAGCTTTTGAGAAGAGGATTTAGCAAAAATTCAGTATATACAAGTTTGATTCGTTACCCACAACTTCAAATAATATTATATTTATAGATTTTGGTCTTAACTATCCGTTAGAGACTAAATCTATCCATTGGAAAAGTTATCCAACGGTTACTCTAAAAAACTATCCATTTACCAACCGCATTTAATGTTTCTGACATACTGAAATTCGAATTTTGGTTGGTCAACAGACGAATTTTGAAGAAATCGAAGGTTAAAGCTTCCAACGTTACAGCACGAAGTTCGTCTGTTCATGAAGTGAAATTCGAATTTTGAAACTTGTAAAATGTTTTCACGTTGTGACAGGAATTTTCAAGAAGAAAGTTTTTCTGATAAGTATGAATAGTGTTTTCAATTTTCTACAATGCCCTCGAAATTCAAATTTTGGAAACCCAAAATTCATCTGTTCCTAGTACGTTCAAAAGGTACAGTGTTTCACTTTCTTCGAAATTCAAATGTTGAAAGAGTGAAGTTCATCTGTCTAAGAGATTCTTTTCGGACTAACTTCAACATTCGAAGTTACAAAACTCTGTCATTCATATGTCAACATTTCATTCCAACAGACTCACAACCTTAGCTTCTGAAATTCAAATTTTAATGTTCAAAGTTCGTCTGACAGAAAGCAGTTTTGAAACTTAAATTATTCTTGATCTCAGATGAACTTTAACATTGTTTCAGACGAATTTCTTCTATTTTTATAAGTTGTGTTTTGTCTGAAATTTGAATTTTGAAGACTCAAAGTTCGTCTGTTTCAAAGAAGCTTCTTTCAGACTTATATGAAAATTCGAATGTTGAAAAGCCAAAGTTCGTCTGTCAGATAGTATTTTTGAAACTCAATTTTATCTTGATTTCATATGAACTTTAACATTATTTCAGACGAATTTTTTTTGTTTTCTCAAACTGCATTTTATCTAAAATTCGAATTTTGAAGACTTGAAATTCGTCTGTCACAAAAGGCTTCTTTTAGACTCATATGAAAATTTGAATTTTGGAGAATCAAAATTCGTCTGACAGAGGAGCATCTCTTCAGACTTATTCATTTTTAGCCCGAAATTCGAATTTCAAAAGGCAAAGTTCGAATTTCCCATATAACAGTTCAGTTTAAACTTCTCAAAATTCGTCTGTTTGTGGGTGTTTTTCAAATGAGTCAAGATTTAACATAAAATCAAGGTTTAAAAACATCTTTTCCTCAAATCAAAATCTTTTACCCATTCATAACTAAAGCTAAAGATCCTATAGTAGATCTAGCAGCAATTACTTAGAAATTCTTCACTTGAAACACTTTGAGCTCCTTTAATATCTTCAATCCAAGCTCTTGATTGTTGATTTGGAATCATCAAAACTCTTAATTCAACATTGTCCCCCTTTTTGATGATGACAAAATAACTTGCAAACTAGATTAGTACTTGGGTTTGCTTTAGCAAGCTCCCCCTCAACATATGCATTATATATCAAAAGATATCAAATACAGCAGATGATGTGAAGATATTTAATGAGTAATAAGCACACAATATTGCAACCAAGAAATTCATTCATTTAATCAATTGTTGCTATACAAAAACCAGATTAATCAAAGTTCTAATACAAAATACAAAATGCAAACATTCAGAACAGAAACAGAAACACAAAGCACTACAAGAGGACTCAAGCCTAAGATTTAAACAAGTCTTCAATCACTTCTTCTTTGACTTGGTCTTCTTGCTGTACGTCTTCCCTTTCCCAGATTGCTCAGCAGTAGCAGACTTTCCAGTCTTTCCAGTTTGCTCAGTCTTCTCCCCCTTTTTGGCATCATCAGGAAGGCCAACGAAATCAGCAGGAGGAGGGATCTGAGAGACTGGAATAGCTCGAAGTGGGACAGGAGCAAAAGGAATTTCTGGCTGTACAGGTGCAGGAGGCTCAGGACTAGGTTCATCATCATCATCAGAGACCTCAAGCAACTCCTGCATTGCCTATCTTGAAAGAGCCAACTGAGCTCTTTGTTCCTCTGAGAGCCCATAAGCAGCAAGAGAAGAAGGAGCTGGTTCAGCAGGAGGAAATATTTCTTCTAGCCTTCTCCTCTGAGCTTGCAGTAGAGCATTGTGAGCAATAGCTTCAAAATCAACAACAGGCACAACGCTCCTTTCCTCATTGAGGGCAGTCTGCAGAAATGGTGAAGCAGAGATGGCTGCTACCAGCTGCTCAACTTGCTCAGTCTCTTGAGTGGACAGAATGGAACCCTGAGCATCTTCTTGCATAGGCTCAGGAGGGCTTATTTCTTGAAGTCCTTCTTCTTCCAATCCATAGTCCAAGGGTGGACCAGGACTTGGTGTCCTTATTGCACCAGCACCATCATCATCATGGTCAGAGGAGGCAATCTCGAATGGGCTTGGAGGCTCAAGAGTTGGAGATTGGACAGGCACAGAGGACCCTAGCTGAGGTGGAGCTGAAGTGGTAGGAATTGCACTTCTGATATCTTCATAAGCATCAGCTACCACCTTCATGTTCACAGCCAACTGATGGATCTGATCTTACAGATGAGCAAATTTGACATTTTACTCATCCTGAATGCTGAGAATGAGTGTAGACAAACTGTCATACAACTCAGTGATCTTGGTTGGCTTGGCACAAGAGGAGGGAGTGGATAGAATGTGAGTGGGCTTCGAGGGAGATGGGATAGGCACAGAGGGCTGAGTGGTAGGTCTGGCAGGAGCCTCAGAAGTACCCTCTTGCTGTAGGGAGGCACCTTCAACATAGAATAGATCCTCAGTTCTTCCTGCTCCTTTTCCAACCCATCATCCTTCATCCTTTTCAATACCCATTCTTTGCAGTTCTTCCTCCTTGAAGATTTCAGTGGGCTTGCCCTTCCCCTTCTCAAGATGCTGAATTCTGGCATACTGCAGAATTCTGGAAATGATAGTAGCATAAGGGAGTGTGGAGTCCTTCCTCTAATTCTAGCCTTGATCATGCGTTGGAGAATGATGTGTCCCATATTAATCAGTTTCCCACGCATGATTGCAGCCATGACATGTGCCTCTGCCCCTGTTATTAAATTGAAGCTGCCTCCTTTGTTGAATATAATCCTGGACACTATGTAGTGCAGGATCCTCACTTGAACACTGAGGTCTGTGGGCTTCAATATGTTTATTGATGGTCAATTTTCCCTCCTTCTGAATAATGTTCTCAGAATAGTGCTCTCCTTGTAGGTCAGGAAGGGCCCACCTTCTTCATCAGCAGTATCTGCCTTATCCATGTACCCAGAGGCAGTGATATCAATTTTGAGCTCATCTTGTCCTGGAATCTCCAGCACCTCGTTGAATGTCTCATCAGTAAGCCAAATGGTCCTAGACCTTAGATTGACTGCCCACTTCTTTTTCTTGCTATAGTACTTCAAGGAAGCATACCAGGACTTTACTACCTCATCATCATATCTCTCTAATACTTCCAACAGATTCTTGTATCTCATCATCCATATACCAGCATCAAAATTACTTGAGACCAAAAAATCTTCCAAGTTTACACAATGTGGTTTGATTACCTTTTTGTTAGCAAACTTGGTTGAATATTCTTCTTGAACCTGAGGATTACTCCATAATGGTAGTGTGGTAAGCTCATATTCCCCATATTTAGTACTTGAGGAAGCAGAGGAAGCAACAACAGCATCAACAGGAACAGGGACCGAAGGTTCTGCACTTTTTGGAGAGGAGGGTCCAGCTTTCTGAGAATCTGCTTTGGATGTAGTTTTTTGGCGTTTGGAAGGTGTTGCCTTGCTGGATTCGGCCTTTCTCTTTAATTTCTCTCCTTCCTTCGAGGCATATTGTGATTTAACATTCCTCTTTGGCCGGGCCTCTCCTTTCCCAGCTTCAGAATTTTTCACTCTAGCTATTTCTTCGGATGAATGTTGCAGAATGAGGCTTAGAATGGGTTTAAATAATGCGAAAGGAAGTTTAATCGGTGGGAAGTGACGGTTTTTGGGCAGGATTTAAGAGAATTGATGAGAGGATCAGAACAGACTCAGAAAAGTTAAGAATAGGGTTGCGTCTGTTCTTTGGAAAACCGTCGGGTTTAACGTAAGTAACCGTCTGACAGACGAATTTTGAGAGGTCAAAATTTGAACTTCGGGCAGTTACAGATTAAACCGTTCAGCAAAGCTTACTGACAGACAAATTTTCTTTTGAAAGTTCGTCTGACAGTGGCTTGGATCAAGCAATACAAGCACAACAGACGAATTTTGTTCCAACAAAGTTTGAATGTTGAATAGAAAACAGCAGGCAACAACCAAAACATCAACCTATAGATGAATTAAGCATGCAGAACTTCATCTTTCAAGCATTCAACATGAAAAACATGATTCAACAGACGAATTTTAAATTGAAAATTCAAATTTTTCAACTTTTTTAAGGATTGTCCAACATTCGTATGTTAAGAAGTGATAATTCGTATAACAGTGATGGACAATCATAACTTTAAAATTTTTGTTTTTGAAAATTTGAACTTCCAAGATTCAACAGACGAATTTCGAGGTATCACCGAGAACTGTTCCAAGCCATAACATGTCAAAATTCGTCTGTTTGTCAACTAAAATTCGAATGTTGACCTCGTTGACTAGTTCAGAAACACAGAATATGAAGCAAAATATATCTAACACACATTTAAAATACGAATATCATCTTTAAAAACTTACAGAATGGATCCAGAACTTAGGATTTTCGTCATTTACTTCACTTTCTGGTTGTTCCATTCTGGTGTGCTCCAATCTTCAAGTTTATTGCCATTGAATCTTATGAGGAGCACTTGCAACTTAAATTGAACATACTCCAATGCTAAAGTTAGAATTAACCTTTGAAAATAGGATTGCACGAAAATAACTTACAGTTCATTGGGATTTACCATACCCAATTCTCTCCTGATTTTGCAATGCCTGTCTTCTGATAGAGGCTTTATGAGTATATCAGCAACTTGATCCTCTGTTGGGATGTACTCCAGCTTTACTTCTCCTTTCAAAACGTGATCCCTTATGAAGTGGTGCCTAACTTCAATATGTTTCGTCCTTAAATGCATAACAGGATTCTTGGTGATATTTATGGCACTTTGGTTGTCACACATGATTGGTATCTCTTTCATTTTAACCTCAAGATCTTCAAGCTGCTGCTTCATCCAGATGACTTGAGCATAACAGCTTCCAGCTGCAACATACTCCGCTTCTGTAGTGGATAGGGCCACACTGTTTTGTTTTTTGCTGAACCATGAAACCAAGGATCCTCCAAGAAACTGACAAGTTCCACATGTGCTTTTTTCTGTCAGTTTTGGATCCTGCAAAATCAGCATCAGTGTATCCTTTGAGATCCTCTCCATTTCCTTTTGGATACCAAATACCCATCTGTGATGTTCCAATAAGATATTTAAAAATTCTTTTCACAGCTGTTACATGAGTCTCTTTGGGGCATGATTGAAACCTTGCACACATACAGACACTGAACATAATGTCAGGTCTGCTGGCAGTTAAGTACAGCATGGATCCAATCATTCTTCTGTACTGAGTAATATCAAACATCTTCCCATTCTCATCCATGTCCAGTTTGGTTGTAGTCGCCATAGGTGTTCCCATTGGCTTGGCATTCTCCATTCCAAACTTCTTTAGCAGCTCCTTTAGATACTTGGAATGACTGAGAAAGATACCATCATCAAGCTGTCTGATTTGCAGTCCAAGGAAGAAGTTGAGTTCACCCATCATGGACATCTCGAATTCTCCCTGCATTAACTCAGAGAATTTCTTGCAAAGAGCTTCATTAGTAGCACCGAAAACAATATCATCAACATAGATTTGAACAATTAGTAAATCTTTATTTTCTTTCTTAGTGAATAAAGTTGTGTCAACTTTGCCTCTATTGAACCCCTTTTCAGTTAGAAAATTGCTCAGTCTCTCATACTATGCTCTAGGGGCTTGTTTTAAACCATAAAGAGTTTTCTTCAGTTTATAAACATGGTTTGGTTTTGTAGAATCCTCAAAACCTGGAGGTTGATCTACATAAACCTCTTCCATGATATATTCATTTAGAAAGGCACTCTTTACATCCATTTGATACAGTAAAATATTTTTCATGCATGCATATGCTAGCAGTATTCTTATAGCTTCTAATCTAGCGACTGGTGCAAAGGTTTCTTTAAAATCAATACCTTCTTCCTGATTATACCCTTTAGCAACCAATCTAGCTTTATTTCTAATTATTGTTCCAGATTCATCAAGTTTATTTCTGAAAACCCATTTGGTACCAATGACTGGATGATTTTTGGGCCTAGGCACTAAGTCCCAAACTTGATTTCTTTCAAACTGATTAAGTTCATCTTGCATAACTAAAATTCAGTAATCATCAGTTAAGGCTTCTTCAGCACATTTGGGTTCCATTTCTGAAATGAAAGCACAGTTTAGCATTTTGTCCCTTAACTGTTTTCTAGTTTTGACTTTCTCTTGAACATCCCCTATCACTTGATCAACAAGATGATTCCTTTGATATCTCCAAGCTCTAGGGAGTTCTTGAGATGTTTCTTCATTATTTTCTTCATCAAACTCTTTCTCCTGGATATCTTCTTCTATGTTAACAAATTCAGATATCTTTGGAGGTTCAGTTCTACTTTTATCAGATATGCCCAGTTTTTCAAAATTGAAAGCAAGATCATCCTCATTGGTAACATGTTTTGAAATAGTTTCATTTTCAATGAAAACCACATGCACAGATTCCTCTACCACATTTGATCTTTTATTATAAACTCTATATGCCTTACTCCTACTAGAGTAGCCAAGAAATATACCTTCATCGGATTTGGCATCAAACTTACCCAGATTTTCTTTCCCATTGTTGTGAACGAAGCATTTGCATCCGAACACATGGAGATGGGACAGATTTGGCTTTCTTCCCTTGTACAGCTCGTATGGAGTCTTCCCAAGGATTGGTCTGATGTAGGCTCTGTTTATGATGTAGCTTGTTGTGTTCACTGCATCAACCCAAAACACTTGAGAGAGTTCCTTCTCATTCAGCATAGCTCTGGTCATCTCTCCAATAGTTCTATTCTTCCTTTCTACTACCCCATTCTGTTGAGGGGTCCTTGGAGCTGAGAAGTTGTGGTCAATTCCATGCTCATTGCAGTACTCCAGGAAGTATACATTTTCAAAATCTCCTTCATGGTCTGACCTGATAGACACAATAGAAATACCTTTCTCATTTTGCACTTTCTTAGCTAAGGTTACAAATGCATCAAAGGTATCACTTTTAGAGGAGAGAAATAATGTCCAAGTGAATCTAGAATAATCATCTACAATTACAAGTACATACAGATTACCACCAAGACTTTTTACCCTAAATGGTCCAATTAAGTCCATATGTAGCAATTCAAGTGGTCTCGTTGTGGTAACTACATTTTTAGATTTAAAAGATGATTTAGTTTGTTTCCCTCTTATGCATGCATCACATTCTTTGTCCTTTTCAAAAGATATTTTTGGCAGGCCAGTTTCTAGCTCATTTTTAACCAGTTTAGACAATTGATTCATGTTAACATGAGCTAATCTCTTATGTCATAACCAACTATCATTATCCTGACTAATTAAATATACAGAATCCAAGGGAGGAAGTTCATCAAGGTCAATAGTATAACAGTTACCATCCCTTTGAGCTTTGAGGATTACTTTGTGATCACTTTTTCTGATGACCAAGCAAAACTTTGAGTCAAACAACACTCAATTTCCTTTATCACAGGTCTAACTCACGCTCAGCAAATTGTGGTTGAGGCCAATCACAAACAGCACCTCTTCAATGGATGTTTCCGGATTTTTGCCCACAATGCCAATACCAACAACTTTGCCATATTGATCACCTCCAAATGTCACCTTTCCTCCTTTCTTATCTCTAAGGGTGATGAACTTCTCCTTATCACCAGTCATGTGACTTGAGCAGGCACTATCCATATACCATTTGTTGCTCTTCTTAGCTTTGAGACAGACCTGCAAAACAATGTTTATGTTTTCCTTTTAGGTACCCAAAATTGCTTGGGTCCTTTTTTGTCAGTAGATTTTTCCCTAGATGCAGATGCAACTTTGGGAACCCATTCAACTTTCCTGCCAGGTCCATTTTTCTTCAAAGCACAAGAACTGGAAATATGTCCCTTTTTATTACAGAAATGAAAGGTAGTGAAGGGACTGCTAGATTGAGAAGCAGGAAGAAAACAATGTAGATAATACTTTTGTCTTGCATGCTTTGGTTGATTATATGTTTCAATACGAGATGACATGTGATCTTTCTTTCTGTTGCTCTCAGCATGCACAAAATGTCTCATGTATGCGTTCTGATTTTCCTTCCTAATCTTTTCCTTGACAGCACATGGATCATAGCCAAGACCAGCTTTTCCTTGTGATATTCTTTGGCTTCCCATCAAGGCAAACAACATATCTTTACCTCTAGTGAGCCTAGACATGCCTTTTACTAAGTAATCATTAGTTTGCTTTAGTTTAATGCATGAAGTACAGCAAACAGATTCAGCAGTAGGTAGAGAGGTAATTTCAGAAATGTTGCTTTGAGATTCCAGTTTATTAATCTTTCTCTTTGCTAGTTTTAGTTCTTTAGCAACTTTAATAAACTCATCATGAAGCTCATGAAATGCATCAAGTAACTCAGAATGGGAAGCTTCATATTCATATACCTCTTCTTCCTGATCACTGCTGCATGAGGGTTCGACTTCTTCAGAAGCAAGTGCCATCAGGCAGATGTTGGCAATCTCATCCTCATCTAAATTGTTGCCCCATATTGATGAGATGTAGGCTTTCTTCTTCTTCCCTATGTCAGCAACACTCTTATCTATTTCTTGCTTTTTGAGGAATTGAGGACAATCCCATTTGATGTGTCCCTGCTTCTTGCATTCATAGCAAGTCACAGGCTCTTTTGCCTCTTTATTGCTTTCACCAGCTGCTCCCTTCTTGAAGAATCTCTTGTTCTTCTTCTTGCTGTAGAATCTTCCGAATTTTCTGACTATCATAGCCAGAGTTTCCTCATCCAACTCATCTCCTTCGTCAGATTCTTCTTCCTTTTCATCAGCAGCTTTGAGGGCAGGGCTTCTTTCTGTCCAGCCTAGCTTCCTTAAGAGCTTTGATTTTTTCTTCATACTCCTCAAGGCTGCCGAAGAGAGCTGTGACAGAGGCCATTGATTCTCCTCTGGCTTCCTCTATTGCTGTCACCATGGGCTGCCATTCCAGAGGGAGAGCTCTGAGTATCTTTCTTACCTTTTCAGACTGAGTGTATTCCTTTCCCAGGCTCTTCAGTTAATTCACAATGAGAGTGAATCTCTTTTATAGCTCCTTTACTGTTTCTCCTTTAGTCATTCTGAAGCTTTCATACTCTCCAATGCATGTGTTCAGTCTGTTCTCCCTGACCCCAGTTATTCCTTCATGTGCAATCTGCAGAGTATCCCACATCCTTTTTGCAATGGAGCAGTGTGAGACTCTGTAGAATTCGTCCTGATTCAGGGCACTAACTAAATAATGTTTTGCTTTAAAATTTAGCAGGACTCTCCTTCTGTCTTCCTCATTCTACTCTGCTTATAGCTTCTCTTTGTGTCTTCCATCTTCAATTAGAGTCATTGGGACGAAATCTCATTTCTCAATGAATAACTAGATATCAAGATCAATTGATTGGAGGTAAATCTGCATCCTCATCTTCCAGTACCCATAATATTCTCAACTGAAGCCTGGTGGTCTATTAGTGTTGTTCCCTTCAGGAAGTATGCTTTCTCCAAAACCAGCCATCTTAATTCCCGGACTGTGAGATCCTTTGAATGGGAATCCGGGCTCTGATACCACTTGTTAGCAAGGCTAACTTCCCAAGAGGGGGGTGAATTGGGAAGATTGAAATTTTTCTGCACAAAGTGAAATAGGTGAAGATAGCACAGTGTAATGGAAGCAACGTATAAAACAGAGCAAGCTGAAAAGTTAGGATAAGGAGAAGAAGACTCAGTAATTTATCCTAGTTCGGTTTATCCACTTGACCTACGTCCAGTCCCCAAGACAGCTCTTGAGATTTTTCACTATACAGCAAGAATTCAACGGGCTTCTTGTTAATGCCACAGTACAACGAGTATGCTCTATTTCTGGAGCTTTTTCAATCTCTCTAAGCACTTCTACAATGTGAGAAATTTGAATTTTAGATAAAATGCACTTTGAGAAAACCAAAGAAATTCGTCTGAAATAATGTTAAAGTTCATCTGAAATCAAGATGAAATTGAGTTTCAAAAATACTATCTGACAGACGAACTTTGGTTTTCTAACATTCAAATTTTCATATAAGTCTGAAAGAAGCTTCTTTGAAATAGACGAACTTTGAGTCTTCAAAATTCAAATTTCAGACAAAACACAACTTATGAAAATAAAAGAAATTCGTCTGAAACAATGTTAAAGTTCATCTGAGATCAAGAATAATTTAAGTTTCAAAACTGCTTTCTGTCAGACGCACTTTGAACATTAAAATTCGAATTTCAAAAGGTAAAGTTCAAATTTCCCATATGACAGTTCAGTTTAAACTTCTCAAAATTTGTCTGTTTGTGGGTGTTTTTCAAATGAGTCAAGATTTAACATAAAATCAAGGTTTAAAAACATCTTTTCCTCAAATCAAAATCTTTTACCCATTCATAACAAAAGCTAAAGATCCTACGGTAGATCTAGCAGCAATTACTTAGAAATTCTTCACTTGAAACACTTTGAGCTCCTTTGATATCTTCAATCCAAGCTCTTGATTGTTGGTTTGGAATCATCAAAACTCTTAATTCAATATATTATACTTATGAAATCAAATAACAATAATTTAGATTTCAAAAATCAATGCAAAAGTATGTTGGAATGTAAGACCCTCAAATTCGAATATTTTGCAGATGGTCATTTTACTCTTGGAATCCAAATGAATATTGGTGAAACTATGTCCGAGTCTTCTATTGATGATGAGAGTATGATATATATTAACCATATCTATTATAATCTTAAATTAGTTGCCAGCAATTGAATTATATTAACTTTTTTCCTTCTCCTACTAATTTTAACAGATAATTATCTTGCATATATAACATGTTCCAAACCAGGTAAGCCAAATCATATTCTTTATTATATTTTATGCATTTGTTTTATCCTCATATTGTATTTAACTAAATGAGATGCAATCAAAATTCACAATAATTTGTTATTTTTTATATGTAGAGTATTGTGACATTGGTGATCAAATGTATAAATGTTAGTTCTGCAATGCGAAGTTTGACTTGACGAGAGGATCAAGAATAGTGTTAGAAATCGAAACCCAAAATTTAGCATGTGTTGTCTTAAGGGAAAAATTCAACTTCCTACACCTCAAGCTCCTCCCTATATACCTGATGCACTTTTTAATGGCAACAATGTTAAGAGTAGACATTTTCACGATAATATTAAAGCATATAATATGATGTTTGCATTCACGTATATGGGAGGAATAGTGGATAAAAGTGTCAATAATAGTTGTGGTCCATATATGTACAGGATAAGTAGACAAAATGTTTATCATATTGGAAGTATTCTTCCTATGGATAAAGTGGCTCCAAAATTTACACAACCTTATATTTATAACACAATGAATGAGGTATCCAATAGAATAAATGCAATTGGATAATACTTAAGTATTTATATATTTTCCTTTACTTATGACATTCTATGTTTAATTATTCATTTTATATATTTTCTTCTATTCTGAATTTTATTAATTTTTTACATAATTTATACAGTGATAACGATGGCAAAGATGTATTGGATGCTGATATAGTGCATTTGCTAAAAGATATATTGGACAAACACAATATCCTTGTGCAAACATTCCACATGGCCAAAGATATGATTGGTGCAAATGAATCTGAAGTTGTCAAAATAATGTTAATCCATAAACATGGTATAAATGGTAGAAGATATAATCTCCCTGCTGTTGCAAATGAAGCTGCAACATTAATAGTTGGGGATATTAGACATATAGAATGCAATAGGAATATTATTGTCTAATACAAATCCAGGTGCTAGAATGCATATCTGAAACTCATCCTTCGTATTTGCTAATGCAATATCCTTTGTTATATGCATATGGTGAGAATGGGTATAGAGATGATGTTTTGCATAATGATGATATATTGACTATACATGGTATATATAATTGATTGACGCTATGATAATATTTTGCATACAAGATTCAATATCGAGATAGGGATCCATCATTAATTGTTCACAAGGAAAATCGTTTCAACAATTTTTAGTGGATGGATATGCAATGATTATCATTTATAAGGAATAATCAAAGACAGCTGAAGGCAAAATTATACTAGAGTCTTACAAATGTTATCTTAAGAGGTGAGAATACATTATCATTTATCGGGAAAAGAATAATTCTTTCTTCATCATTTACTGGTGGTGTTCATTACACAGTACAAAATTACCAGGATACAATAGCAATATGCAAGTTGGAAATTACACAGTGCAAAATTGCCAAAATATCCTGATTTATTCGTAACATTCACATGAAATCTAAAATGGCCAAAGATAACTAGGAAATTAAAAGAATGTAATGAATGTATTGAGAATTGCCCAGATATTTTATCAAAGGATTTTAAATTAAAGTTGGAAATGATGAAAAAGGACATATGACATAATGATATATCTAGACAAGTTTTGGCAGGTATTATTTTGCATGTATGCTTATACTTTTTTTTTTATTTACAGTTCCATAAATTATAATTATTTTCCCACTAACATATATTGCATTTTCATTTATATGCAGTTATCTACACAAGAGAGTTCCAAAAGCGTGGTCTACCCCATGCCCATATCTTGGTATTTCTATGGAACAATGATAAATTCCCTATATCTCATGATGTAGACAAGGTAATATTAGATGAAATTCCAAACAATAACAAGAATCCTAGATTGTTGAAGCTATAAGTACATTTATGATGCATAGACCATGTGGCTTAGTGAATCCAAATTCATCTTGTATGATTGATGGGAATTGCTTCAGACATTATCCAAAGTTATTCAATAATAGCACAATTATTGGTGAAGATGGATACCCTATATAAGGGAGATCAGATAATGGTAAGATCATAGTGAAGGATGAGATCGAATTAGACACTATATATGTTATACCATGAAATCCGAACCCGGTTTCTCTACTGCTCTTAAAACAGCAGCACTTGAGTGATGCTGTTTTGAGAGCAGATCTAGATCGTCCATACAAAATATAGACGGTCCAAATTTTACCTTACGTTTATTTTTCTTTTTATTATTAAATACTATTTTTTTAAAATCTTACTGTTGAGAAATTATTTTTATTTTGTTTTTTGCTTTTTTTAAAAAAATATTAAATTTGAAAAAAAGTTATCTAAAAAATCTAGACTGTCCATAATTTTTTTGGATAGTCTAGATCCTTTGCTGCTGCTACTAAGCAGCAGAGGATCCATTTCCCATGAAATCCATATCTAGTTCTCAAATATGATGCTCACATAAATATGGAGGATTACAACCATGCATAGTCAATTAAGTATTTGTTCAAGTATGTGAACAAAGGTCATGATAAGATCACAATTGCTTTCTTTACAAACTCTGTTCATCAAACCAATGAGATAGTATGTGATAAAATTAAATTGTACTATGATTATATCTATCTATCTCCATGCAAAACTGTTTGAAGAATATTTTCTTTTGACATCAATTATAGAAAACCATCGGTTGAAAGACTATCTTTTCATTTACCAGATCAACAAACCATTGTTTTTAATGATGATGAATATCTAGATTCAAATTTACAACGAAACTCAGAGAATGACACAATGTTTTTGGCTTGGTTTAAAGCTAATTATAAGTATAGTAATGAGGTAAAGGATTTATGCTACCATAAATTCCCAACTAGATTTGTATAAAAGAAAAAAAAACATGAGTAGACCTGTAGAAAGAGGTGATTTTCAATTGGTAGACTATATTTTACTCCACCTGAAAATAGTTTTATACTACTTGCATACTTTGTTGATTATTGTTAAAGGTTGTACCTTATATGAGAGTATTACGATAGTTGATGGTGTTATTTATCCTTCATTCAAATATGCATGCTATGCGCTTGGATTGATAGATGATGATATATATGGCACTACAAAAGCAAGTCATTGGGCTCCAGCACAATTTCTTCGAAGGCTATTTTGTATTGCTCTTTTGAGTAACTCTATATCAAGGCTGGAGATTGTATGGGAGAAAACATGGCACTATCTTTTTGATGATATACTATACAAATAAAGATGTATTACATGCTATCAAGATTTGAATTATTTATATTAGTTATAATTTGTGCTCTTATATAATTATACTTTGTCATCATTTTATTTTGAACAAATAATGTATGTCCATTCAAATTAATATGTTTTTTAATCCACAAAATTACATTTAATTGATGAAGAAATACGCAATTTTGATCATATTAAGATTGAAAACATTTTGCAATCAAATGGTAAAAACCTTGCTAACTTTAAACCTATACCTATTTCCAACATGCCAAGTCTAGACATTAGTAGGAATAAACTGATTTGGGCGAAACTAAGTTATAATAGGATTGCTCTCTCTATGCAATCGTCTATCTTGATTGCAACATTAACCTTTGAATAATTGAGAATTTATGATAAAATTATATTAGCTATTGAATATGGCAAAGGAGGAATATTTTTTGTTTATGGATATGGAGGAACTTGTAAGACATATGTATGGACCACCCTTTCGACTTCATTAAGGTCAAGAGGAAATATTGTTCTAAATGTAGTATCGAGTGGTATAACTTCTTTATTACTTCCCGATGGAAGACTAGCACATTCACAATTTTACATACCACTTTCTGTTAATGAATATACATATGCAATATTAAGCAAGGAAGTCATCTTGCAGAGTTGTTGGTACATACATAATTAATTATTTGGGATGAAGTGCCTATGGCCAATAGGTTTTGCTTTGAAGCTCTTGATCGAAATCTAAGGGATGTTTTGAAGCTTTACAATCCTTCAACTGTTCATCTTCCATTTAGAGGGAAGGTGGTTGTTTTTTGTGGAAATTTTAGACAAATTCTACTAGTTATACCAGGAGAGTCTCGTAAGGATATAATCATTGCTACTATTAATTCATTGTATATATGGAATGATTGTAAACTTCTAACTCTTAAAAAAAATATGAGACTTCTCCCAACCAATTCATCAGATATCAACAAGGAACTTCAAAAATTTGCTGAATGTATACTTTCTATAGGTGATGGTAGAATGACTGATATTAATGATGAAATTGTTGATGTTAAAATTCCTCATAATTTATTGTTAGATGTTTTAAATGATCCTATCAGCTCAATTGTAGAATCTATATACCCTAACCTTCATAATAATTTAAATAACTCAGCTTACTTAAGAGATAGAACTATATTGGCACCTACTTTGCCTATTATTGATAATGTGAGTGAATATATGTTGTCATTGATACCTGGTGAAGAAATGGTATATTGTAGTTCTGATAGTATATTGAGGGATGCTGGTAATATGGATTCTATTGATGAAATTCATTCCACAGAATTCTTGAATTTAGTTTCCATATTAGGCCTTCCTAATCATGAAATAAGACTAAAGACAGGAGTCCCAATAACTCTTATGATGAATATTGATAAATCATTGGGTTTATGTAATGGCATGCACCTTATTATTACTCAAATTGGTAAGCATATACTTCAAGTTAGGGTAATGTGTGGATCACATGAAAGGCTGAAAGTTTGCATCCCAAGGCTTTTGCTATGACCATTAATAAGAGTCAGGGCTAAAGTTTGTGCACTGTTAGATTGTACTTACCACGACCTATGTTTACACATGGTCAACTCTATATTGTTGTATCCTATGTCTGATCTATACATGGATTAAGGATATTAATTATTGATCAGGATGATAATTCAAGTGATACTACATCAAATATTGTATATAAAGAAGTGTTTAATAATTTAAACTAATAATTTATTTATTTTTCTAATTCTTCAAACATTTTTTTTATTTTTATAAAATCAAATTTCATATTAATATCACTTTTAACTACTCTTTCTTATAAATTACCCCGTGCATTGCACATGTATATGTTTAGTTATATATATAAAAGTAGGTAAAATATATATGAATATTTTTTTCATAATTCTAGTACTTTCCTTGAGGTTTGCCACAATTCTATACTTTTGAATCTCTACTTTGTAGTTAGATTTAAAGTTGAAACCTATTATTTTATTGTATATTTTGGAATTAAAAAATCAAATCTAATGAGATTTTTTTAATCATAAACAATATGTATCTTTTTTTAATTTTATGTGTTTTAATTTCCCCTTAAAAATCTTTCAAATTCAAATGGATTAAGAAAATATACATGTGTTTTAATTTTTTCAATAATCAAATAGACCTATTTCATTTAAATTAGTATATCCACTATTTCAATTGATTGTATACATGTTTATTTTTTTGCTTTAATTTTTTCCAACAAAATCTTCTTAACAATCATCTCAATTTTACAATTTATAAAATTTTAAAATTATTTATATATCTATTTATGTATGATAAACACTCATTATCATATCTAATCATTTAAATTTAAATTAATTGTTTGTTTTTTATTTCAATAATATTAACATTTTCACACTAATTACTTTTCAATTTATAGTTTGTTGAATGAAGATCTAATTGTAAAATTTTATATATAGTTATTTCAGATATTTGAAATATCAAATTAAACTTATCGTTTTCATAATTTATTATAATATCATTTAAATAGTCAAGATAAAATCAAAACAAATATACTTGAAACAAAATGTAGCATTTAGTTAAACTAATATATATCTTAAATTTTTTCATCTTAAGTTTGTTATGATAATTTTGTTAAAATATTCTAAATACTTTTAAATAAAGATTTAAATTTCTTTATTAGCTTTTGATACTTAACATACTATTTAGTACATTAACAATAAATATTCCTCACTCTCTCTCTCTCTACATATATATATATATATATATTCATAAACACTCTATGGTTCTTGCTTTCTTTTCTTGATGTAAATCCATTTTTAATCTTATTATTTTATTTCATCTATAGTTGGATGCATCAACAAATTCATAATTGAATTATAGGCCTTATCATTTCTTTGAAAATCATATACCTCATGGTGTTCATCAATATGTCACTCCTATAAATGTAGATCCCAATCTGCGTTTACTAATAATACTAAACATTCGTATTGTACTGATTTCTAATTCCTCTCCACTTGACATATAAACTATTAGTGACTAATTTGCTATTGCAAAGTTTCATGAAAAAAAAGAATACTATAGGGTCACTTGATATGGGGAAAATAAAGAAGGGAAGTTAAATTTCTTGAGAATAAAGTAGATCATTTAATCTCGCTTAGTTCCCAAAATTTTTTACTTCTCAAGAAGTTAACCCTTACCTCGATAACTTTTACTTCCCGATTAAAATTACTAAATTTTCACCAGCGTAATTTTTCATAACAGCTAATTTGAGAGATGTGGTCAAGTCTAATGATGCAATTTTGGTTTTAGTTTTAAGAATATAATTAAGTTTTAAGAATATATGTAATTATTTTAAAACTTTTAAATTATACGAATTATAATTATAAGATTTTTAACCCATAATAATATTATTGAATTATTATTTGAATATGCCAATTAAAGTTCACAAAAGATAAGTGACATCATCATTTTCTGCTAACTATTTAATGGTGTTAATAATTAAAAAAAATTTTACTATATTTTGAAAGTTAAGAGATTATAATAAAATTTAATTATCACAGTGAAAATTGACTAAAAACTAAGGGACAAAAAGTACACTTTTATCTTTTAAAAACATGATAAATTGAAGAATATGTGGATTTATATTTCAAATGAGCAATGTGATTTTTGCTGGAAATATTTGAAATTAAATTACTACCATTTTATCTTACTAATGGAATGACTGCAAATTCCTTATTCTTGTAAGAAATATGAGTCTTGTTGTTTAGGCATTTTCTATAGGTGATGTTATAATTACAGTAATTAATAATTGGTACATATTAATGATAGAAATTTTGATATTAAAATTTCCCATGATTTATTGTTGGATATTTCAAATAATTCTAGTTTAGGTAAGTCATTTTACTTCAGAGATGAAATTATACTGGCTTATACTTTTTCTGTTGTTGATAATGTGAATAAATATATTATAGTTTTGATAGTATAATGAAGGATGATGGTTGTTTGCTTTTGCTGTGATGATAAATAAGAGTTAATGTTAAAGTTTGTGCTGAGTTGGATTATGCTTACAATGATTTGTGTTTAGTGTTCATACATAGTTAATATTATGTTGTTGTGTCTCATGTACAATCCAAATAATTAGATATATTAATTATTAGTCAAGACTTTAATATTAGTCAGGATGACAATTCAATTCAAATGACACTACAATAAATGTTGTGCACATATAAGTGTTTAATAATCTAAATTAATTATTTGTATAATATCCCTTACAATATTATTTCCACACATTTTTCCAATTGTTAATTTTTAACAATATGATTATATGTTAGTATTTCTTTTAATTCCTCTTTTTATTGAATGATCTCATATATTGCACAGATCTACATCTAGTTTTTTAGAGAAATAGATTGATTTGATGAAAGTTTTAAATAAATAATTTAATATTCAAATTTAAATAATTATAAAATTAAGAGAAACTATAAAAATCATGATGGTGATGATGGGATAAAAATATATACATAAAATATAACATAAACTGCATTTATTTTAAAAAATAAAAAATAAAAAATAATTTTATTTATTAATTAAAATATAATTATCGTCAACCAAAGTAGATCCTTGCATAATAGTGTTAGGATCAAAATTAACATTCTTTAAAATATGAATTTCGGTAATTATACAATATTTATACATGAAAAATTAAGATAGGAAATCAATTTAAATTTTAAAGAAAATTTGAAGAATGGAATCAGATAAAAAATCTTCATAGCAATCATAAAATTTATTCATTACATAAAAATATAAAAAGAAAATAGAATATATGAAATCAATCAATATTCCCAAAAAAAATAAAATAAATAAATATAACATATATATATATAGGGCAAGGTCAGGATGGATTAAAATATCACACTCGTTGTCTAACCTGGCCTAATATATAAACCCAACCACTGCTCAACTCTTCTTCAATTTTTTCTAATTTTGTCTGCCTCGAGATAACTCCCAAAATAAAGTTCATTCGACCAACTAAACCAATGCAAACTATTGATAAATTATACAGAATATGTACTATCTGCAGTAGACTTATATAAGATTTAGTATATATAGAAGATTTATACTTTAATATTTTGATTATCACACTTTCTATCAAAATATCAATCCCGTTGGTTAGTATATATTCTGCTATTTATGTAGGCCGACTAGAATAGTTTGTCAATGCATTTCTTTTGGGCAGACTTTGTCCAAGCATTATAGGAAAATATTTATGTTTAAAGTTTTAATAAAACATGATCATCAGTTATATATATATATATATATGATAATACTATTTTAAACATTGATGATCGATGTGATATGTTAGGAAGCTATAACTGAGCCAAGATATTGGGCATGCGACATTCAAAAGACCCCCTATTAGAGATTGGATGAAATGGAACCTCTGCAACCACATGGGCAACTCAGTGGTAAGAAATTTTAAATGGGTTAAAGTTTTTGCTAATCTAATATGGATCTGGTGGACTGCCAGGTGTTGAAAAGTATTGGATGAAGAGGAGATGGAGAAAATGAAGATGACAAACTGATGCCTCTTCAAGTTAAGAGTAGAAGATAATATGTTGAGCCATAGATGGAGAGTGACGAATCAACGAGCATAGATTCACGAAGATGGGAGCATCCAAAGGAGAATGAAGTAAGGCTTGATGTTGATGAGGCGTGTACCAATGAGGGTGTGGCAACTTGTGGTGGTGATCATGGACAAAAATGGTAATTGGTTAATCGGTTTCTCATAGCACTTATGATTTTACTCCACTACTGTAGTAGAATTTTGGGTTATTTTAAAGTGTCTGGTGTTACGCTGGGTTAAAAGGTTCAAAATTATTTGCTTGTACACAAATCCTATTAAAGTAGTGCACAGCATGATAGAGTTGTCCACTAATATCCTTATAATCGGCTTATTGAACATGTCAGGGAACCTTAAGAAACAGTTGACAATGATGTTGCATCATACTAGTCTATGAGTCTGTTCAGTGTGCATGTTGGTTAGCTTGAAATACAGATGATTTGAATATAGATAAGCACGTATATAGGTTTGTTACAAGGGGTGCTAGCACCTATTTAAATAGACATCTTTACAACCTATTTGGTTTAAATATTAGGGAATTAGAAGATATAATAGAAAGGGATGTAAAGAATTATAATGAGATAATATTTACATATAAGTTTAAAGAATTATAATGAGATAATATTTACATATAAGTTTAATTTATATGATATTGGAGATATGAGAAATAAAATTAAATTTTATATTTAATTAAATAAAAATAAATTGAAAAAGACTAAAGTGCCACTTGGTTTAAAAAATAATCCCTTCCTTTTTTCTTCTTCCTTCTTGTGCGCCACCCCACCATCGTGTTCTTCTCTCATCGACCACGACTCCCCTCTCAACACTAATTAAAAAAACAGATAACAAAGAAATCTAGGAATGATGTGAGATCTTGTAACGAGGACAACATTAATGACCACATTTGTTGAGATCTTCAACGAGGACGACAGAGGGAGGCAAGATCTAAACATGGAGGATGGAGTTGACAGAGATAGTCTTCTTTTGATAGATCTAAAGCAACGATCTTGGACGAAGATAGAGGATGAGGCTTGAATATCAAAGATGGAGGACAAAGCTATGAAATCAGATGACACGAGATCTTCATGATGGTGGGGGTTGTCAATGACAAATAAGGGAGGGCTGGAGCTACAATAGTAAGACGGGAAGATGATATTTGCTATTGAAGGATGGACGGTGGAGAACACCAGAGGTGTTACTAAAGTGGGAAGGACAAAAATGGATGGTGGACGAAGAAGATGGGATATGGGTTGACAATTTTTATTTTGATAAAGACAATAAGATCATTTTATCTCATTTACACTCCTATAATCCCCACATGACCTTTTGGGTGTGAAATCATTTGTAATTATAGGTGTAATCAACTTAATAGGTGTAAATTTGATCAGACTAACCAAGCACTCTTAACCCTATAATATAATATCATTTACTTCCCTTCATGCTCGCTGTAAAGTGTGTTTGGTTTGGAGAAGTCCCCTCCCTTATATTTTGGTTAAACCAAATAAGGGAAGGGGAGATGCACTTCTTTCAAATCAAATGAGAGGAGAGGAGCAAATTCCTTAAAAACCCCTATTTTGGCTCAAATTTAACATGGGCACTTCATTTTTTTTTCCACTAGCTGAGTATGTACTATTGGATAATCCTCCTTACAAGCCATCTTCCCTCCTCGCCCCCTCCCCTCCCCAAAGAAAAATAAAGGGCATCAAATGAAGTGCTCTATCCGACTATCCCAAATTCTTGGAAAATCCTCTAATTTGTAATTCATTTGAGATTGAATAATTCATCCATAGTCTACAGTAAGGTGCACAAAGACCAAGCAAGACTGGGTTGATAGTCAACCCGATACCTAATCTTTGTGAGGTTGGATGAGACCAGTTTAACCCGACATACGAGACCAAGATTGGTTCTGCCTTAAAAAGTATTTAAGAACTAAAAATAAGTTCATGTTATTTATTAACAAAAATATAATTACATTAATTCAAAATACATTTCCTTAAAAATAATATTATAATCAAAAATAACATTTGTTAAAATTATAAATACTTAATAATAATATATTATTTTAAATAAAATTAAAAAATTAAATTCTTAAAAATAGTCACAATAATAATGTAATCAATTTATTTCATATGTTGTACGAAGAAAAATATCATATAATTTTTTTAAAAGCATATAAAATTATATATACTGGGATCAAGTAAGATAAGATTTATCCTCAACCCTATGACCAACTCCCGATCTTTGAGACCAACTCGATATACCATATAGGACCAAGCCTACTAAGCCTATTGGGCTATTGGATTGGTTAAACACCTCTAATCTACAAGCTAAGGTGATGTAAGCGGAGGGAGAAAGGGTAGAGTAGAGAGATGGAAAGGAAAAAAATGGAGAAAGAAAAGAACCCAGGAGAAGGAGAAAAGAAAGAACCCAAGAGAGAGAGATAATGCACTCAAACTATAACTCAAATCAATAATAAAAGTCTTCCTACAAATAAGTAAATAAGTAAGTAGTGGAGCTCTTATCTATAGAGTTTAAATTCTAATCCTATTAGAATCCTAAGATGAGATATATCTTTTCAAAATATTTTAAATTTAAACAAAAGATAAATCCTAATTCAAATAATTAAATTTTAGGAATAAATAAAAGATAAAATTTAAATCCTAATAAATTCAAAATAAACAAAAGTAAATATAAATATCCTAATAATCTTAAAAAATATTATGAAATCTAATTAAATATAAAATGTAATCTAAAGTATCTTAATAAAATAATTTTATTTAAAATCCTAATTATCTAAAACTATCCATTCTCTATCAATAGGTGTTCAAGTTTCCATTATACTATTTAATGAATAAATAATATATGAACTTAATTTATATATAATTGTTATATTTTTGTCATAATTTTTTATTAAATTTAATAAATATATAATTTATCATATTATTAAACACATATTCATTTATTTTATTTTAATAAAAAATATTAAAAAGAACATAAACAATTTATTATATCTAAATTATTATTATTTAAAAGTAATTATTTTTCATCTAAAAAAATTTGAAAAATTCAATATGTGAATATATAAGTTAAGAGATTATTATTTACATTAGGTGATTTTATCCACTATGAGGTGGTTTTATCCTCTAAGTTAAACTAATCCAAATATTAAAAACTAAAAATATTGTACATATATAAATTTTTTTTATTTTTTATTTTTATTTTTTTTTATTTCATTACGTTTTATTTTATTCTCCGTACCAAGCGTACCCCAGACATTTTGCAAGTGTTTCTGAAACAGTAATAACCCCGAACGGCTAAACTCCTAATTCTACGGTCTAGGGTTAAAAAAAAAAACACACAGAAAAACAAAAACCTCCAATTCCCATTCTAAACCTAGCTGGGAGTAGTGTTCTTTGATCTCCGGGGACGGCCGCACGAATCCCTTCCTTACTAGTCACTAGTCATCTTCCCTCCCATGGCGTCCCAAGGTCGTAGGGGCGGAGCCTCACTCCCTGATAGGCCCAGCCATTCTAAGAACAATCCCACCGGTCTAATCTCCCAGCTTTCTCAGTCCCCTGTCGTCTCCAGGGGCAAGGAGATCGCCGGCGACGCCGCTTTCGTCACCAAGAAGCTCCTCAAGAGCACCGGTAAGGCCGCGTGGATAGCTGGCACCACCTTTCTCATTCTCGTTCTCCCTTTGATTATTGAGATGGACCGGGAGCAGCAGTTGAACGAGCTCGAGCTCCAGCAGGCCAGCCTCCTCGGTACCCCCGCCATGGGTCAACCGCCTCAAAAGTGACTGAACCGGTTAGGGTAGATTAATTTTTTGGTTCTGTTTTCTCTGGACATGTTTGAATTTATATCATCTAGGTTTGATCTCTGTGGAGGCATTCGGAGAATGATAGCTGATTCACTTCTTTATATCGTGATTGAAACGATGTAATTCCGCCGTTTCGGATTACAATAACATTACTATAGTAGCTTTAGAATCCTTGAGCATTCCAGTGGGAATCTTTATATCCCAATATTTTTGTGTATTTTACTGCTTCAATTCTGCTATAAAGGCAATTTGGTATGTTAAAGTTATCAGCTGCTTGTTCTCTGTTCATTTATGGGCGCAATTTGAGCTTAGTAATCTGATCATTCTTTCTGAGCTTCTTTTGATTATTATGCAAGGAGAAAAGTTGATTCACCAATAAAAATATAACGTGCGAAGAAAATTTTTATATGTGATCTAATTATTTGATCTTTAGCAAATTTTATCGTGTACCCAACCCAAGTTTCGTCCTTATGCAAAATTGGCGTGGGGCATAAGAAAAACCTTTTAGCATTTAATGGTGTTATAGGAAATTGCATAGATTGACTTTAGTATTGTACTATGCCTATACTTTTATAAAATGTCAATGTATCAAGACTATAGAATGTAATGAATACATTGCAATTGCGGTTTTTCTCCGTCCTGCCTTCACTCCAAACACAGCTGGAGTGAGTGAAGAAGGAGAATATAACTCTGTGTTTATTTCATTTTAACTTGTCTAATTATTAGTTGGGTAATTTACAACTGACATTGGTTTCATCTGGAAAATCAAGCTGATATGTGATTCTGTTCTCTTTCACAATACAAGATTACTTAGACAGTTAAGAATGTTTATTATCCTTGTTGAACATTTGGATGCTCTGAAACTCACTAGGCTTGTTAGCCCATAGGAGTCATTGAAACTTGAGTCCTTGTTTGTATGGCTGATTATGGCACATGCAACTTGAAATCTTTTAAAAGTCAATCTATTTGATATTATTATATATTAGTTAATTTAGTGATCATCAGAAATTCTGTTTTCCCTTTTTTTTTTGGGGAGGGGTTGGGTGGGACTTTCTAACTATGCAGTATTCATTTGCTTGTGTTGTTTTACGATGGATGTGTATTGAGGATAAAACACTATGCTTACTGTTTTCAGATGATGTATTGGTTGCATTAGTAGCTCATTATTTAAGGTTCTGTTCTCTATTTTCTTATGTGGAGGAGAGTTGAATTGAGATTTCCATTTCATTTACTCTTGTGGCCTATGGAGGTGGTGTATTACTAATACCTGATCTACTCCATTTTTTTCTGCTAAATGCTCTGTATCAGAGCAACCGAACTGAATGTTGTTTGATAGTATAAACTTAGTGAACTTAGCCTAATGCAGCCAAATGGCAACTGCGAAATTTGAAATGCTGAGGCTTGTGCCATATGCGATGCTGACAGGTGACGATGCTTTATGTGACTGAAAATAGATTCTGTTGCTTTGCTCTTGTAATGTGACGTATCTTGGGTGAACCTAATTGGTCCAGCTAATCATTTACCAGTGATAATGTATTCTTGTACTGTTGCTTGTACTCCCAAACATTTGAGAATTACATATCTCAAGAAATAAAAATAATATCTTTAAATTCTTAAAAGAAATTAAAATTTTTTTATTTTATCCATATTAAATTTTTATTTTTTTATAATTTTAATGCAATTAAAAATATTATATATTACATTAATAAGGGATAAAAGTGATAAATAAAATCATATTATTTTATATTATGAAATATAAAAAATTTTATTTATTACCTTATAATATAATATGGAGTGAATATACAATATCAATCATAAAAATTCTAGCAGAGAAATAATATATTAATTAATTAGTTATAGTGATAGGTCTGTGTAGACCAAATAATCACTGATTTTAAAAAAAATATTTTAAATATAAAATGAGATGTTTATGATAAATTATAAAATTAGTTAAATTTAAGAGTTTTTAATTTAAATTAACGGTCAATATAAATAATTGAACGGCGAGTGGAGAAAATGACGTTTGTTGGGACAGAATGGCAGGTATGGTGTCGTTTAAGCGTGGTCCTCTTATTTAGAGCCTCTCTTTGTGCTAATATTTTTTGATCATTTATGGGAGAATATAGATTTCATAATTTTCAGCATTTCTAGAACTTGAGATCTCGTGTTAAAATGATACAAGTATCTTTACAGTTGAATCATATGCTTTGTGGTTGTACAGAAAACTTGTTTTAATTATCAATAACATGTTGGGTGGGGATCACTCAACAGTCTCCAACTTCCGCGTAATCCCTATTACAGCGTCGCGGTCTTCTTCTTCTTCTTTTTTTTTTTTTAAATTCCTTCTATGTGATTGAAGTTTCTTGTGAGGCTTTAGAAAATCATTATGGCCAACCCCACCTCATTTTTCCTCTATTCGACGCAGTTCTCCTCTCTTACCAACTGGGGACTCCTCTAATTATTAAAAAAATTGTTAATTGTTAATGGAAAAGAAAAGAAAGAAAATGGAAAAAGTTATTATGATAAAAAGATGGTGAAAAAATTTTATTTTTACATTTAATTAAATAAAAATAAATTGAAAGGATTAAAATACCCCCAAATAAGTTTTTTCTCTCTCATTCTCCTTCATTCTTCTCACTCTCTTGAGAGTGCCCTCTACTTCCCCTACCCACGGTGGCCGTTGGGAGATGCTCGGTGAAAGGGGTACTGTGTTTAGATTTTATCATACAGAATGCATTTTCCTTATACAATTGTTTTAAAAAATTTTTAACTGAACAAAATAAATAAATATCAATATAAGATATAAATTTATAATATAAATAGTATGACTCATTTTCGAACGTGAACGTTTAGTTTCATGTAAAATTTTTTGTTAAAACTTTTTGCCCCTTATTTTTTTTTTACCAGATGCCCCTGGATGACAGATTGACAGTCAGGGACTTCGTAAACAATCTGAAATATTAAATATTCAATATTCATGAATTATTTATGCTGCTTAGAAAATCTACATTTTTGCACTTGCACACACGTTAATGGGATGACAGATTGACAGTCAGGGACTTCATATTTTGAATGTACAAAGAAAAGTAGGAAACATCTGTCATAGTCATTATTAAAAAATACAATAACAAAATTGGCATATAAACATTAAGAAATGAGGCCGGGATTAAACTTATTAAAGAAATTCAATCGTATCATAGTTGAATTTCATACTGAATGACATATTTCTGTTAAAGATAGTATTTTTCTGAGTCTTTGATAAAAAGTTAGGATATAATTTAAAAGCTGGACACATTTTTCTCATATCTTGCAAGAAATATACAAGTCAAATTATTCATTACTTATAAATAGTGTGGCTTGTATATAGTATTTTATATTGATATATTGATTGATAATGACTTAAAAAAAAAAAGTAAAAATGGACAACATATACATGATAGACCACATATGCATACAAATTATACCGACTTTCCCCCTTTCATCTCTCCTGGTTTGAGTTTGACTACTATCATATATACAGAAAGTAGAAGTAGAAGATGATGCAGAATTTTTGAGAATACGCATGCCGACAAATGCAAAATTAGCACTTTAACATTGCATTTGAGAATGTTGGTAAAAAAAAAAAAGATTGAATTTGAGAATCAGAATGAATTTGAATCGTCTAAAGTTATCAAATATTTCTGGAACAAGATTAAAAAGAGAGAATAGATGAAAAAAGAGAAAATAAATGTTGTCCATGCTTGTAAAAGGACTCTTAACTTTTTTTTTTTTTGGCACACAGTTTTAATCCAATGTTTAAAAGCCATGGGAGAGAGAAATCATGATTAAAAGCTATGTTTGTGAAAATGGGGACAAAGATCTATCACACCTCACTCAATGATCTTCGGTCCCAACAAAGCCCTACCTCCATGGATACCACAAATTGAATCTAACCCATATCAGAAGATATACACCAATCATGAATTATAAGAAATTCCTTTTCATCCCTTTCGGTCAGGAACTATACAAAGGATCAATCAAAACCCAAAAGTGTATTCCTCTAACATGTTAAAACTAAAACTATGAACCTCTAAGGTATAGCATCAGTATATACAGAATCAAACTCAGTCTCAGTACTTACCACCTCGTCTCTTGAACACTGATTTGATAAATAGCAAACAGGCAATTAAGAATCCCAGAGCGGCAACCCCTCCCACCGCGAGAGCCACTGTCCTCTGTGTGTCGTGTTGCCCCATCCCTGATTCTAATTCCAAGCAAAGCAACCATAATATAGAGGCATTAAACTCTTGACATAAAATACCACCACAAAGGTTTAAATCTTAAATAAAAAAAAAATCAGATAACCACCAGTCTGCCACCTAACATACTTCTCAAATTTTCAAAAATAAGTTTGGCGCAATATTTAAATCAATGACGCAAAAGTGCCTATATCATCAGTTAACAGGCTTATATAATATGTTGTAATGTTGTTAGAAATTTAAGTGAAGACGGTGAATCGGAGCATAAATGCAACACTCTAAAATATTACACCAAGATGTGTAAGTTAATGAATCCTTGCTAAATCCAAATGAAGGAAGATCCTCTCGGTGATTTTGGCACTGTCCTGACAAAAATAATACTATGGTTACTTCTTTTCCAGAAAAGAGGCCCTACTCCTGAGTTGGAGGGTTTCTGATTACAAAGTAATACGTCCAGAAACAGCTGAAATGATCTTCTGATCATATAATCCCCAAGTAAGTGAAAAATGTAGCACTGAATTACAAATAAACGGGTATTGAAGTATTTCTCCATTTTCAAATTGAGGGAAAAGAAGACATCTCTCTACAGCTTTACCTGAGGACGAAGATGACCCGCTAGGCACTCCATTGGGATAAAAGCTGTAACTGATATAGCACTTTTGAAGATAAATTTGTGCAGAAATTGAGTCACCGCACACAGATTTAGCCTGGTCCTCAGCACTCTTCACACAATCCCCACAATCACCATTAGACAAGTCACCCTCACACTGCCCTAACACATACAGAGACTGGTAGCTCCCTGTGTAAAACAAGCTTCCTCCACTTTTCACTCCATTCTCCACCATCCCAAATGCTGTGTCTCTTCTCTCTTCGAACCCACTTCCGCTCGCCTGAATCGACCCACAAACCTTGTACAGCAACTGAGTCCCAGAGACCTGCCTGAACCCTGCGATCTCATATAGCAAATAGCACCCATTGAGCTGGACACGCGCCGCCACCACCTGGCCGCACAGCTTGTCAAGCATATCGGGAATCTTGCTCACGCATTTGTAGCAGTCGGAGTTTGAGAGGTCTCCTCTGCATTGGTACAAACCCATGATCGCATTCTGGCCGTCGCCGGAGGTTGAGGAGGAGAAAACCTTCTGTGCAGATTGCGCGACGAGAGAAACCAGCAGCGATTTGAGGTTCTGAGAGTAAATCCCCGATGGGTCTTGCAATTTCTGATCTGCACAGCCCTTGTAAACCAAGTCTGTGAAATCCGCAGCTGAAATACGATACAGAAGGAGCGCAAAAAAAGTGAGTAGAAACACAGAAGGGGGAGAGGAAGGTTTTCTGATCATACCCATTTTGGGATTTCTTTCCGAAGCGAAAATTGGTTTCAGAGTTTTAGTCCATGGAAGGTTTTGGAGATAGCCAAGAGAGTGATGGGAGGTTCTGGACAGATACATAAAAGGTTTTTTTTTTTTTTAGCAAAGATACATAAAAGTGTTTTGAATTTGGCGATTTGCCATAAAAACGGAAAGAAGGCTTTTGGTTCACATTTATGGTGAGATTTGGACTTTCTTTCGGGTTCTTTCCTCGTTCATTATGTACAGGACCACCGGTTTCTAAATGACTGCGTTATCTGAAGAATGAAGTGAACCCGTTGATTTTAAAATAATGAATCAAGGTTAAATAATTGGAGATTGGACTAAAAAAGAAAAAAATTAAAGGCCATAAGGCCTAAAAAGTGAACGCGATTTGATCTGAATCTGTGGTAAACTTGGACATGAAGTACCTGAGTGTTTTGACCTGTCCAGATCACGACTTCTGAGAGCACCGGACCAATAATAATTCGCAGTCACATGGAAACCGCGTTACTCTGTGGCAGCGGCCATAGCTGTACCTGTATCAGAACACAGGGGCCCATCGGAATTGAGCAATTGTCAGAGGAATAAATTTTGGGTATGTAGAAAAGAATCAGGGAATAATTCATTTTACTCATCTCCATGCGATGTTTATCTGTGACTGAATAATAAAGTCAGTGGTGGAGTTTATATATATTGAGCATACTTAATTTCATTCCTTTGATGGCGAAACTTTGTGACATATAGTGTTAAAAAAACAGATTATTCACAATAAATATGAGTATCATTGAGCTCTTTCTATTTGACAAGATCCCCAGGAGAACATAGTATGTGGTTGAGTGCAGCCTAGTAGCAGCTTCCTTAACAAAAACGAAGGATTTACGAATAATGTCGATGCAGAGAAGCGATTGAACCAATCTCTTCCTTCATTGGCAGTGGCACTTACCTGCGATTATGGGACTTGGGACTCATAGGCATTAGTGTCCACCATCCAAACCGAATGGGACGCATATTAGGCCCAGTCTCTTTTGAAATTTTCTTTGTCCAGTAACTTTGTCTTTTTTGCTGTTCTCAACATAGATACTAAAGCGGGCCTTGATCATCTTAGTCTTAGTTTAAAAAATACATTGGTATTTCAGGCTGCAAAAAAAGAATACATTCGTATTCGTGTATTATGTTTTTTCACATTAGGATTTAGCTTTTATTTATTTTTATTTTATACTATTCAAAACACATATGGTACAAACATTCATTTTGATTGGCGAAAAAATATTTTGATTTATTAAAAAAATGATTTAGGAAATATTTAATTTAAACATAAAATTACAATAAAATAATTAGATCATTTTATTTTTAAATGCAAGAATGCAAAAGATAACTTTATTATAATTAATTAATTAATTAACTAATTAATTAAATTAACTAATAACTGTTGGTTTAAGTAATAACACCCTTAAGTGAGATATCGAGATCAAGTCTTATGAATGGGAATTCAAATCTGATCCGGTGGTGTGGGATTCTAGAAGACAGAGTTGGCTTCTGAGGCGTCTCTTGCTTAGCCCTGCAATATTTGTTGAACGTTTCGTTTGACGATTAAAAGTCATTGTCTTGGTTTTATTTTTACTCTGTGAGCTACGGTGCTTGTGGCTTTCACAAAAGGGACTTTAAGCGTGGGCGCTGTTCTTATTTTATCAGAAATTGGCACCTGAATCGTTCTCCTGAGAAGCTGTTGTCTTAGACCGTGTTCCTGATCAGAGAGAAATTCACTTCATAGGTTTGCACATTCCTAACAAATATTAATCAAAAGCATTTGAAGTTGAATATGTCAAATTGGAGTTCGAGCAAAATTGTCGAGATGTTCACATTCACAGCTGAGGTAGGGATAGTTCCTCTTCACTCAAGGAAGTTGCTGCCAAAATCAAGTTCTGAGGATTGATTTCCAATGTTGCCATAGTCAATCTTTTATGATGATATGTTATATAAACCAATAAAATTAATTGTGATTCCGAGACACAAAATGCATTCAACCTCTTGGTTTAGAAACTCAAATTGGGTTGATTATTAATTAAATAACCATCAATTATACCTATATATCAATGTTGGATGAAAATAAAATTCAAACACGTGTTAGCCACCCAGAATTAAGTACTTGGTTTACAGGCTGCACTTTGATTGTATAGAAATCACAGAATGAAATCACTAAACCATCACATGTTAAATTCTTTTAGCGCCAACACAGGACATGAAAGGTCCACGAAAAAAGGTTTCTTCAAGAAAATGTCAAGGGAGCAAATTAATTCTTTCATAAACGCATAATAATAGGTCAAGGACCATCCCTTTCATAAGCACATAGTTTTGAAGTAGGTAGTAGAGGACAAATATATTATCTTGCGAAAAACAAATTAAGCTCAAGCTGAACATTGTAAATAAAAATTGTTAATAAAACCAAATTCTCAGAATTAATTATGAAAGCAAAACACGCATATACAATGTAGTCTTACTGTATTTCCCACATATTGCTAGTAAGTGAAAACATTATTTTCTCGGCCAGTTTAATAGAAACAAACTCTCCACGTGTGAAATTCAAAGATATTTCACCGAATGTTTTTTGGGATCTAGTAAAATTATCACATTGTACGGGTATAATAGCACCACTTCCCCACTATTACCAACAACCAGTGGCGCTATTAGTTCAGAATTTAAATCTCCACTTAAATTCGAAGAAACTATCAAACCCCATGAATTTGTTATACCGTATTCTTTCATCACCCAAATTATTGTATGTGTCACTGAACTCTAACAAAGTAGGTGAATTCCCTCCCAACAACATAAATCCTCGATAAGGCTGATTCCAACGATGTGGTAGCATTAATTCTCCGAATACCTCTTCAACCAAATCAAATGTTAGTATAAAATCCCGAGGTTGAGCGTTACATTTTCCGCAAGCAAGCCGATGTACTTTACCATTTAGAAACACCTATTCTTGCAAACTTTCATGGTGACAACAATGAAGCAATAAAGGAGCTTTATCACTGGTGTTTCTCCATGAGTCAGTTGCGGGAGAGTAAACCTCAACCTGTGTAGTAACTCGTTTCTTTGTGTCGTTAGCAGAACATACCAGCCCATTGCAAGTGCCAATCATGGTCAGAGGAAACTCATATAGATGACGACTAGCTGGGGAATTCTTTTTAGGTAATAGGATCAACTGACGATTTTCAAAAGATACATTGGGCCTCTGTTGATCATCCACATATAATGAGTAAATTCTTCGCACTTTTGAGAGGAGGCACTAGTTGTTTACGATGATACTGAAAAAACAGAGTGCATTTTCTATTGTTGGCTCGTAGGCTATAGTTAAGATGATCATGAATGAAGAATTGATCGGTGATGAGAGACTTTCAATCTTTGCAAACAGATATACAGTTGATTAGAGATTTCGGGGGCAGTCTCAGGAAAATTTTCTCCCAGAGTTCTAGAGGAAAATAGCCAACCATTATTTCAACAAAGGAGAGATCCAAACCTCTGCAATGCAACAAAAAGAAAAGGAGTTGTCAACCAGATGATAATTCTACAAAATTTTTCTCACTTGTACTTCACTGGAACTTCTTCAAGTACAAAATATAACTATCACAAAAGGTAATAAAACAGTCAAATTGATAGAGTTACGCACCAAACCCATCTAATTAAAGAAAACAATCACAGTTTTCAAACACACAGAAAAGTATAGATTGTGGAGAATAGCAATGTTCTCTGCCTTGCAAAGATGTCTTCAATGGCAGTGCCAAGCTTGTGACGGTTATCATCAACCATATATTATATATAAGCTATAACTTGAAATTCTTATAGAACCGTAACAATTAGTCTGGTAAAAAAAAAACAAAAAAGAAGTAACAGGTATAATTATCTTCAATTTAATGAAAAGAAAGCCAAAGCGATGATTATATGAAACTATTTCATATTTAAATAAGCGATAAATAAATATTAAAATATTGAGGTATTTTAAATTATCATATGGTTATTATAAAATAAAGAGATAATCTTCTTCTTATATACTAATTTTCAATCAAATTTATCTTCATCAGTACATTTTTCATTATATGAGTAGTGATAAACAAAATATCAAGGTGACAGTTTAGGATCAGTTTGTTTAAGTTTTTCCATAAATTAAAATGCTTATTTTTTGAGCCAAAAAAAACCACTTTTTTAAAATTTTTAAGATATTTGTTTAAGTTTTTAAAAATAATTAAAAGCTAAAAGAAATATTTTTTTATTATTTTAAGAAGTTATTTTAAATAGCTTATAACTAACCCAAAATCATTTTTTAAGTAAGAAATCTTTTTTTTATGATTATAACTAAACATTAAATAACTCTTACTTTTCATAAAATATCTAAACAAAAAATCATTTTTTAGGTAATTTGAGAATCACTTTTTTCTTTAGTTCAAACAAAGTGGCCCCTAATTTAAAATTGACCGTGTTCAGGAAAAGAATTAATTTAATATATGGTTGATTTTTAACCACAAGAGTTATTATAAGCTTAAGAATAAAAAAAAAATAGAAGCAAGCCTAGCACATTACACAAATTTAAGGTGAGCTATGCTATTTATAGCTAATAATGAGTAATGATTAATGAATAATACTATGATTTCCTATTAATTTTATTATATATATATTAATGATATTGATTTGTTCGTAAAGATACGGTTCTATAAATCTCTTTACCTATCCCTCTCAAAATTGCAAAAATATGTTTTTATAAGAAAATTCCTATCAAGCTTTTAAAAGTTGTAATTCTAAGTAACTTTGGCATTAATTTCTCCTTTTTAAAAAAGAGAGAAGATAGAAGTACAAGTGAAATATCATGTGGAAAATTTTTTCTCAAGATTTCTAAAGAAAAAAAATTATAAAACACATTAATGCATACATAAAAGAGAGATTTTCACGGATCTAAGAAATGTTAGACCAATGGTACAAAGCTGGTCTCCAAGGTAGACTTTACCTGCAAGGTCAAGGGTCCAAACCTTAGAGACACCTTCATGAGAAGAACCTTGGAGACACTCTTATGAGGAGAGATTTGCCTGAATATCCAAAAAACAGAAAGAGGTCTTCACGGGATAACATTATATATAAAAAAAACAAAAAAAATAAAGGGAGACCCAAAACTGAGATATACAAGAGAGAACAAAAGGAATTTACCACCTAATGAGAATTCTATTAAAAAAAATTGTTCCTTCTATTTCACTTGCACTTATTTGCTCATAAAACACAGCTACTATAATCTTGGAGGGAAAAAAAAAGAAAAGAAAAATAATCAAAAGAATTATACAATATCAATGAAAAAGAAAATAATTAAAAGTGATAGTAAAAATTTCACTTATTTAGAAACTAAGATAATCTAAAACATTTCAATTTGCTAATAAAGCCAAAAATTTTAAAATATACTAGATGACACCAAATAAATATATAGATTAAGTGCAAAAAGTCACTTTATGGAAGCTACAAAGAAAGTAACATTTTTTATTCAAAATCTACTTAATTTATGATATATTTGAGGATCAAATAGTCATAACGGATATAAAACTCTTAAAACACTAACTTAAACTCTTTAAATATAATTTGAAACTCAATAAAAACTCAATGACTTAAATAAAGTGGACTTATTTATCAATTAAAGTTTTTAATCCAAAAACATAAAACAAAGACAATGAACATATAAAACATGAAGGTGGCACCCCAACACATAGATTTGGATCAAACTTTAACTTAGGCTTCAAGTAATTTATTTAATCTATATATTGAAGTATGTAAGATTTCTAAACTTTATCCATTTGGGCTTGAAAGATGTGCTCAAGCTTATAGGCTCAAAAAAAGATGTGCTTATTATTGATCTCATACTTAATCTCATGGGAAACACCTCATTCTAAGTATAGAAAGACTCTTCATTTACTTTGATTATTAATGGCGTAACTAACAATGAATTTAGGCCTCCCGGATTTTTATAAAAAATATTCAATCTCTTAATTAGAAAATCGGGTTGACTATTAATTAAATAATCATCAATTATACTTATCAATGTTAGATGAAAATAAAATTCAAACATGTGTTAGCTACTTAAAATTAATTAGCTGGTTTACAAACTTTACTTGATTATATTTATGTGATCGAGAATATAATAGTATTTCTTCATCTCATTATTCCTGTTAACTCAGGGTGACCATTGAACCCCATATCCATAGGCTAGTGTCCATGATTTAATATCTAGCTAGGACATCACGATCATCCAGGGGGTAAGATTGTCTATGATCTGCTTACCAAATTCTTACAAGTGTCTTCCTTTATAGCTGAAAACAAGGTCAGTATGAATGAAGGCACACTCGATCATTGGCTATAGCCCTAAGGGTTTGACTGCAGATATTGTTTTCATAGGAATTACTATGTAGAGTATGATAGTAAAACCCATTATTAGAAAAAAGGCTTAAACATAGTGGCATTGTTGATGACAAATACAGGTATATAATATTAATACTTCGCTGGGTTTACATGCATTTACTGTGCCAACTAGATCCAAGGGCTTTCTAGTGATTAGGTACAGCTTAATTGAGATTTTGAGATCATTTGATGTACTGAGGTTCCGTAATGTACGGTTTAGGCTAAATTAATCTGTAAGGACTTTTTTCTTTTTGTATTATGTATGACTACACTCAAGTCCCTCTACTTCCTTTTGAATTTCTTAGATATAGTCTTTTGGCACATACCCACTTGCCCATAACACTTAGGGCCCGTTTGGTTTTTCATTTTATAAAATTAAATTAAAATAAATAAAATTTGTAAAAATAAAGTTTAGATAAAGTAAATTTTTTGGAAGTTGTTATGTTTAGATATTCCTTTTGTAAAAGTAAGTTTGACAAAAAATCTATTTGGATGATAGGGGTTAAAAGTACTTTTAGATATATAATATAAAGTAAATCTGTTTCTCCTTTTCCAAAACCCACGTTTTGTTAAAGGAAAAGTAACTTTTTCCCTCATTTTTCAAAATCACAGTTTAACCCACATTTCATTTTTCAAAAAGTCAGTTCGTGTTTCACCTGTGTTTGGACAAACATATCTTTTAGAAAATCATGATTGAAAATCATAATTTTTTTTTTTAATACGGACAACCCACTTGCCCATAACACTTAAGCAATAGCAAGTCATTTGCTGTGAAGATGGATGAAGACAATGCAACACCAAAAAAATGCACCATTGGAATTGCAAGCAAATCGTGGGTTTGGAATGGAAGAGATTTGAGGGGAGATGTGGTGTGATCTTAAATATCCATTGAATGTGTGGTGAAGATTAGAGTGGGACATTCAAAACCCATGGATTTTTTCAGCGCATGAAATTGGGTTTCTTTGGTTAGAGAAATAAATTTTTGAAATATATGAAAGAATCAAGGAATAATTCATTTTATACCGTTCATTATTCTTCACATATATGCAAGGTTTGTTTATGACTGGGTAATAAACTACTCCCTCCGATCCACATTATAAAGTATTTTATATCAATTACACGTATATTAAGGAAATTATTTTTTCAATTGAAATCAATACAAAAAGTATTTATATTTCCCATTTTACCCTTATTAAATACTCAATTTTATTATCATTGTAGGGTTATAAATAATGAGAGAAAATATTAAAGATAAAGGTAAAATGGAAAGAAAATAATCCAATACCCTATATTTTGGATGAAAAACTTGTCCTATAAGATGTTTTATAATATGGATCGGAGGGAGTATTAGTTAAGAGTGGAGTTTATTGTGATAAATTTATTAAGCATACTTAATTTAATTCCTCTGATGGTGAGAAGTTGTGAGGTATAAACATACAGATTATTCACAATAAATTTCAGTATCATTGACTTCTTTCCATTTGACAAAATCACCAAGAGAAGCCAGTACGCAGTTGAGTGTGCAGCCTAGCTAGCAGCTTCTGAACAAATACATGTGACTTACGAATAATTTCGATGCAGAATTACCAAGCTCTTGCTTCATTGGCAAATAACTAGGATTGGAAATGGATCTCATTGGGGGACACGTCCAACCGATTGAGCCGCATATAAGGCCCAATCTCTTTCAAAACTTTTATTTGTCTGTTAATTTTTTTTTTCTTACCATTTTTATTTCTGTTGATACTAGTAAATTGATACTAAAGTGGCCTAGATCACTGTTTAAAAAGTACGCTAGTACCTCAAGCTCAAAAAAAGAAAAGAATAAGGGACGGATTACATTGGTATTTGGTTCGTGCATCAAGTTTTTTTTTTTACATTAGGATTTAGCTTTTATTTATTTTTATTTTATACGACTCAAAACATTTTGTCAGTAAAAAAAATTCATTTTGATTGGCAAGCCAAAGGAAAAACGAAAATTCATTTTTATTTACTTTTTATAAAAATGATTCAGCAAAAAATAACGATTTTTTTAATAATATGATGGTAAAATAGTTAGATAATTTTATTTTTAAATGCAAGTGTGCAAAAAAGGTAACTTCATTAAAATTGATTAAACGTAAAAATAAAATTAAAAAGTTAAGCTCATTTTCTTAAAAATTTATCAAAATATAAATTAATTTTTAACTAAATGTATGTTTTATATTTTCTTATAATAGAATTATATTGATATTTTGATATCTTATATTATTGGATTATATTTAGGAATTTCCGGGTTCAAATATAAAAATATCTTCCAATACATTTTTTTATTTATAATGCTTGCATTTTAAACATTACTTAAATAATATTAAGTTAACCACTCCTTAACTATTGGCCCCTTATAGAGATTCGTATATTTTTTTTTGATAAAAAACGATAAATATGTATTTATATATATAAAAGCATAAAAAGTTAGTTTACATAACAGAATGAGTAAGAATGAAAGCTAATAAGGAAATTGGAAACATAAAAAATAAGGGGGTTAAAGTGACAAGGTAAAGAGCCTCCTCTAGCAAAAATGAAGGAAAAGGTGGAATAGTATATCTGCAAGAAAAGTTGCACCTGAAATACTACCAGTTTTTTAAATTTTAAATATATTTGATGATTTTTTTTAAAAACAAATATATTTGATGATTTTTTTGTTGGGTTCCTGTTATAAGAGCGTGAACGTCACGCGATCCAAATGAAGGGTTGGCTTCGCTTGGGGTTCGGACTACTCCTTAACACTGTTCATTAGTCACTGAAAAGGAAGCTCAAGAGTGACGACGCCAAAGGGCAAAAGCGAAAAACACGAGGGGGAAATTAGAGAGGGAAGGTCAAATGAGGTAAAAACTTTTCATTTTCTCCTGCCCTATTTCCCTCCCACTCATCCCTCAAGAGGTTATTTTTTCAAAAAAGAAACTTCAGGCTTCCAAAATGCATGTAAGATTTTTGGGTTTCCGTCTTTTGATTTTGATTTCAAATTTTCGTCCCCAGGAGTTTTCCTGGCTTATGGACAGAGCTGGCTTCTGAAGCGTTCGTTGCTTAGCCCTGCAACGTCGAAGGTTTCGTTTGGCGATTCTTGCCCACATTTTTGTGCATTTCACTTTCTTATTCTTTCCAAGATACAAACAAGTTTTTGAAGGTTGAATAATTTCATTTGGTCGTTTTTGCTACGATCCGTTATATTTTCCCGATAGAAGAAAGGCATTGGCTTTCAAGATTCTTAGTTTTTATTTTTACTCGTGAGCAAGGGTGCTTGTGGGTTCCGAAATTATTTTTTAATTGTTTTTCCTCTGTGGTTTCTGGTGGTGCATTTAATATTCATGTCTCGGCCCTTATATTCAATGTTACCGTTCGTAAAAATTTTGCATGTTCAGTACTCTGAGATTTACTGGAGGGTTGTGCTTGTTTGCTTCAAAGTATGGCCGTGTTCAGTTGTCCTTGCAGTTTACTTTTAGTATTCCCTTATCCACTAATCGACCAAGTCTTTGTTTTTCCCTTTATATTAAAATTCGAGAAAGAAATCTATGTTACAGAATTGAAATAATTCCCGTGACAGCATAAAGGGTAACTCAGTATTAATTTCTGTGGCAAGCAAATATTATATATATCTGGCAGATTTGCAGTTGACATGGTTTCCTAATTAAGTTTCCAGAGGTCTTATATTACATGTCTGTTATTAATTTTATTTTAATTAAAACCTTGAACAGTAACATTTTGCGTGGTGTAGTTGGTCTCTTTAACTACCTCCTTTTGTATGCATGCTATCAATGTTTGTTCTTTTCTCAAATTTGTTCATCCAATGAAGGATGACAACGGAGTAATTGAAGTTTGTTAACTGATAATAAGACTATAAACACATGCCAATTGTTTAGGTTGGTTTTGCTGACGTGTTTCTCTGACTTCTGTCCTTGAACACATGATATCATTTACAATGTCAAGCAATATCCTGAGTTTGCTTGATAGATATGTCAAGCCTTAAATAGTTGTATCTGTTTCAACTATGCTTTACCTGATTACAAAATTTACAAAGTTCATGCCTGAAGAAATTGTTTTGAGAGGAATCAGTAGAATAAGATATTGTATTTAAAAATTTAGAGTGAAAACAATTTTTTAACCCACCAAGTTTCTGTGCTATTTTTCTAGTCTAGGTTTTTAGTTTGTGGGTTTTGTTTTTTTCAGTGATTTAAAAGTTGAGTATCTGATTATTTTGTTTTTCCTGCTGTTTGCTTTTTAAGTTTGAGATTTATTACCAGAAAAATGTTCAGGTGCACCAGCAAAAATACTAAAAAACATCATATTTTATTTCCCATCTCAGGAATCCGTGCATTATTCTAATTGTCAAACATTTTTTAATTTGAGAGCCTGTAGCAGAAATAACTGCTCGCTGATCATAAATGGCACCCAATCCAAAAGTTGTAGCAGCCTATCGTGCAATGGCCGTTCTTGGCATTCAGGAAATAAAAGTGAAACCAGTATTGAAGCAACTTCTTAAATTGTATGATAAGGACTGGAAACTTATTGAAGAAGAGAACTATAGAGCTCTGGCAGATGCCATATTTGATCAGGAGGAGAAAGAGGTGAATATTCCACCTTATCAGTGGATTGTTAAGCTTTTCATTTCTTTGTTCTCTTCTACATACTCTAATATGCTGCTTGATATTATTTAACAGTTGCAGGGAAAGAGAACAAAAAGCCAGAATGATGATGTGTGTAACACTTGTCATATTTGGTTGGCATAGTTTGTTTGTATCACTTTCTTGATCTAATATCTATAGCTGCTGAAATGTGTTTTGGCTTGTCAAACAACCAGGAAGGAAAAATGGAGGATGAAGAAACTCAGATGCAGGATGAACCAGTGCGACCTCTGAAGAGGTTGCGTTTAAGAGGCCAAGAGAGTCAGGCTTCACATCCTCTGAGTATTTGTGGAACCAGCTCAGCTGCCTCCCCATCTAAAATGCCCAAGTTAGAAGAAGATGAATTACCTGAAAGTTGTTCCAGCCAGCAACCTCAATACAAGGCAATGCCATCTCAGTCTGATAGAAACACAGAGACTGAGGTTCACTCTGTTCCAGTGCGAGATAGTATTGTTGACAAGGGAAAGCGGCCTTTATCACCTCAAGTTGCTCCCAGAGTGAGAAAACTGGTATCTGAAAGAGTATCCCCAGCATTGCCTTCTAAAGAACCTACAGCTGAACGGGGAATTGTACCATTACAGAAAAACAAATTGCTTAATGTTCATGCATTAATTATACCCAAAGATGAGCCTGTTGATGAACTGGTGGATTATGATGCTCCTATTTCAACGATTCATGCTGGTACTTATTAATTTTTCCCTGATGAGAAGTTTCTTGATTTCTGGAACCATTTGTTTGTAATGGCATGGCTTCTTATGGTAGTTTTTACTTAATGTGGTGAATTTTGCCATTTTTTATGACATATACTGTGCATTCATTGGGACTGCAACAATTTGATTGTAAGTCTGAAACTTGGCTAAAATTTTGTCTGTCATGGTTGTAGACTAGATGGGAATACACGTTTAGTTAAGTACAGAGGAAATGGTTTGACTCTTCAGCGCCCCAAAAGAAGAGTATAGGTTGATTTGCTATAATTGATTTAACCATGAAACAGTTTTTGTTGAGTTAAACCTTAGATTTTTACCCCCTTTAAATTGGCAGCATAATAGCTGTGATTTTACTAATAGGATCAGTTATTTGTCTTCTGAGTGATGGTGGTAGGGCACTGGAGTCCATTATGGGCTTCCTTATGCACGTGCATGTGGATTGAAATTTGGCTGTGGACCTTAGTTATCGTTACCTTAAAATATTGAACCAAAGAAATTCTCTTGCTCCATTGTTTTTGCTTTGATATGGTGTAGTCAGCATGCTTTCAACTTTGTGATGATGATTTTTAACAAGTTTGGTTTTGATTTTGTTCTCCTTCACAAGAACTGCCAAGTGGAAGAGACTCTCCAATGAAGCATGGTGCAACTAGAAAACAAGATGGGAATGGTCCTGTGGTGTCAAAATGCAGAGATGAAGGTAGAGGCAAATCTATTCGGGATTCATCAAATGAAGAAGTGAACCATGAGGTTGCAACAAACCAACAAGAATGTTCTTCTACCATTGAGATAGCCTCCTCAGCGTTAGGAGAGGTAAAAATTTCTATGAGCTGTAGTTCAGCTCTTGGGAGATCAGATTTTCATTTGCCTAGTCGAGATCAACTTTTAAAAATGATGGAGGATAAATGTCTGAGATCATATAATATCACTGATCCAAATTTTTCTGTCATGAAACTGTTGAGAGATATGTGTGACTGGATATTGGAATTCAGAACTGATTCAAATGATGACCCACAGGAAGGATCTGAAATGATTACACCAAGTCCTAAGGAATCTAAGGCATGTGATGCTCTAAGTATCAGAGAGAATACAGAAGATTTGAGAATGCATCCTTGCACTGAAAATGGATCAATCAACTTTCAGTCCTCTTCTGCACTGCCTGCATCTCTCATTTCCATTTCTTCCCCCCTTCTGAGTGGTATGGATGGTTCTGTACTAGTCACCAAGAAGGCCAGGACAAGTGATTTTCCAGAATGTGATGACAGAATGGGGCTGGAGGATCCCATATCTCCAAATTCAGGTAGTTTGGTTGTTGTTCAACAGCATCAGCTTACCCATGATGATCTAAGGTCTCTTCATGGTGTTGATGACCTTTCAAAAGGAGAAGAAAACCTTAGAATTCCATGGGTGAATGAAACAACAAATGAGTTCCCTCCACCTTTTCACTATCTGTACCAAAGCATTGGTTTCCAAGATGCCTATGTTAACCGCTGTCTTTCAAACATTGAGGATTATTGTTCAACTTGTTTGGGCGATTGTCTTTTGTCCCCAACATCTTGCGCCTGTGCAAATAAAATTGGGGGTGGGTATGCGTACATAGCTGAAGGACTACTGAAGGAAGAGTTCTTGGAAGAGTGTATTACCATTAGCCGCAACCCTCAACAACATCAGTTCTATTGTGAAAACTGCCCCCTTGAAAGAGCAAAGAACGATGATTGTTTAGAACCATGTAAAGGACACTTGAAGAGAAAGTTTATCAAAGAATGTTGGGTAAAATGTGGCTGCGTGAAACAGTGTGGCAATAGGGTTGTCCAGCGAGGAATCACATTCAATTTGCAGGTGGGGGCATAATTATTTATTTATTTATTTTTTTTGGTGGGATAAGAGGGCTTAAGTAATGTTTACCACTGGTACAAGTTCTGATGAAATTGTTGTAGCATATGTATTTTCTACTACTTTGACATGACATTAATCTAACATTGGTTCTTTAATGCATTTGAACTAATACATGTTTTCTCTCAATCTTTTGCATTTCAGGTGTTTTTTACCTCAGAAGGAAAAGGATGGGGTCTTCGTACCTTAGAGGAGCTGCCAAAAGGTGCATTTGTATGTGAGTTTGTGGGAGAAATATTAACCATCAAAGAGTTGCATGAGAGGAACATGCAATTTGCTAAAAATGGAACATATACATACCCAGTTCTATTAGATGCAGATTGGGATTCAAGAGTAATAAATGATAAAGAAGCTCTTTGCTTGGATGCAGCATCTTATGGGAATGTTTCTCGGTTTATTAATCACAGGTATGAAAATTCTAATTGCTTCGTTAGGATTTGTATATTTCTGTTCCTTTTGTGAGAGTTTGCTCTTGATGGTGTGATTTATGTGCTCTCAGCTTGCCTTTTCTCATTGTTTCATTCTTCTCTTTCATTAATCATGTGATGCTGAATAGGATGATCCAAAGGTATACGGTAATTTCCCTCTGGTACAAAATGTTTTGAGTATAAAAAGTATAACTGGAAAGTAAAAAGACTGAGCTTTAACATCTTGCTTCACTAAATATAATTAAGTATTTCTGAATAATTTCCAATGTAAAAATACCATTTGTCTTCTATTAAGTGTTTAATATGAGAATTTTCAGCAATTTAATCCCATGAATGTTGAGAAACACATCATTTATCCGTCAATGAATGAAGAGCTGCCAAGTGATGGATTTTCCCGACTTATTCCATTAGTGTCACAGAGTCTCAAATGAGTGCCTATTGATTCAATATCAGGTCGAACATGGGCAACTTGGAGTTTGTAGAAAGTTGAAACTATTTGAATAGAATCCTTATTTTTTTAATGAGTTTGGCTTTATAAGAAGCAGCAATATTGCTCAAATTTGGTGGCCACTTTTTTCTTGCAAACAAGTGAAACAATTTTTTTTTTTAGACTTAACTTTTTCTGTGGGCAGTCTCACAACTATGTAATATTTCACATGGTTGGGCGCCCTTTAATTGACACATGCATGAAGCAAAAGTTCTTTTTTCTAGCTGTAACTTGTTAAGATTATGAATTTTAGGGTAAATAAGATAAAAATTTAATAACCCAAGAAAATCTTTGGCATAAAAAATATTTAAATTAAAAATTAGTCCTTATTGTGAAAGGTGCTTAATTTTGCTATTTTATTTGTATCTGTGAGGTGAAGAGCATAAAGGTGAAGCAGTTCACAGTTCTGGTGGTGGTGGAAATCATTTTTACATTCTTTTACACACACAACACACATATAAGTGCTTCTAGTTTTCCTAATTCTTTTTAGGAAGGGAGACTTATCTTTTTGTAATTGAAGATGAACAGAATTAGGAAAGAAATGGTTCTGTTGAGTTATGAATGAATTAAAAGATTATTTACCCAAACAGCATGTGAGAAGACATCTATTTCATTCATGTCTTTAGAATAGTTTTTTTGTTTTTGAAAACAGAAAAACTTTTTCAAAAACAAAAAAATTTGTTTGGTAAGCTTGCTTTTTCTAAAATGTTTTATAAAACAAAAAATAAAAGAACAAAAAATTCAGGACATCTTTAAGGTATTTTACATTTTTTGTTCTGGAAAACACAAAAAAATGTGAAAAACACCCACCTTATTAATGACAAAGTTATAAATTTTGAATAACCTATTTAATACTTATTAGTTATGATTTTAGTAACATTTATTTAAACAAAATTTTTTATTTTCTTGTTTCCAAAACTTGTTTTGGAAAATAATTCTATAAAACTGTTTTGAGAACATTAAAATAGAGAATGTATTCAAACATGCCCTAATGTACTTTCTTTCTTTATACTTTGATGTGTTGATCAACTTGTGATAGAGTGATTCCGCAAAATGTGTGACTCATTTTGGCCCATCTTTTTTTAAAGAAATTGATTTCATCTGTCCAGATGTTTGGATGCAAACTTGGTTGGAATCCCAGTTGAAGTTGAAACCCCGGATCATCATTTCTATCATGTAAGAAATTATGAACCCCAGAAATTCCAATCGTATCAAAGCTTGGATTTATATTATTTATTTATTTATATTATTTATTTTTTGATTGTACAGCTTGCCTTCTTCACATCTAGAAAAGTAGCTGCACTGGAAGAGCTTACTTGGGTGAGTAGTTTTGGTTTTATAGTATGGTGTTTGGTGAGTTTTTCTTAATAATGTTGATTGCTTCAGTTTTATATGGTGCTGTTACGTCGCTTTCTTTTCTCAACTCTGAAGTAGAGCATGCATTAGCAACAAGTGACGGTTGAGATATTTTGAATCAATCATGATTGAAATAAAGTGTTGGGCTTAAATACACGTTTGGTAACTTCTCATAAAAATTTCATATTGCTCCCTCAAGTTCAACAGGAGGCAATGTTGCTACTTGGCAGTTTTGTGGTTGATTAATTTGTGCTACTCTGTTCCAATTATCTAGTTAATCTTGGTTTGTGATTGGTTCTCTTAATAATATGGACTTGGTGTGTGGGCAGGATTATGGCATTGACTTTGATAATAATGAGGGTCCTATCAAGCCATTCTCTTGCAGATGTGGCAGTAAGTTCTGCAGGAAGATGAAGCGATCAAATAGTAAGTTCAACTTTCGCCCCCTTAACACAGAATAATTGGCCCCCTTTTAAGAAGCTGTCAAATTCCGTTTCACATTAACTTTGAACTGTAGTTTCTCCTTCACGAGTTTAGTTTTGCTCCTGTTCTTTCGTTCCTGAAAGCGTTCTAGATTACAATATTACATAAGCTTTATAAATATTGACCAGGCTGATCTAGATCTGGAATTCAGATTTTGAGGGTGGTCTTGAGCTATGAATCGATTGGTTTAGTTGCAACCCTTTTTAAGTTAAAAACTTGCCCACAGGTCTACATCCGTTGCTGCTTGCTTTATAAGACTGTGAATTGGTTTAGCATGTTAGTTGGACTCATTAGTCATGGTACTCACATGTAATGGATAAGCCCTTGGGTGCTACTAATTATTGCGATGTTCGCTTTCATTTATTGTAAGGATGATGCTACTAATTCACTTTTTACTCATTCATATTGCAGGATCCAATAGATCTGTGTCAATTGCAGGATGATAGTGGTGCCCCTAAACTAATATTGATGTCACCTTCATGCCTGCTGCGAATAGAATGAGACCCGACCCAATGAATTGGGTATTGTTTTTTCTGAGGTTGGATGTTGGGAAACAGGTGCATTGTACAGTTTTGTTAAGAATCTGTGTAGAAAACAATTAGGCTTTAGTGTGTCTTTGTTTTGTCACCGCAGCGTCCGTAGGGCTAATTTCTCAATGGAGGATTGTTCTGTTATTCCATGTTGTGCCTAATGTATGGCAGACGTAAGAAAATCCTTTTGGCGATTTCTGTAGTTAAGTGGAGAAGAAATGAAACGATCATGCCCATCCCCATATTGAACAAATCTATATGCCTGTGTGGTGCATGAACATTTCAGAAACATTACCTTTACAGATGTAATCCCAGGTATCATGTTTTGATAAGAAACATGGTATTATTATCTCCTTATTTTGCATGGTATGATGGATGTGTAAAGATTAGCGGAGCAAACTTAAGTGACCACAGTTGAGCAAGCAGAGGAAATAAGCGCACAAGCATAACATGAAGTAAAAGCATGCTTTACAATTACAAACTCGAAGCTGTAGATTATGCGGCGCTTGTTTGGATCCTGTTCCAAGACGTGGCTTTTATTTTTTTTATTTTTCATTTGACAAATACACGCGCAGATGATGACAGTGATTGTCTGCCATGAGGTCTGCACAGGATTTCTGGATCACAACCCGAAGGCATGACTGGTCTAATGCTCCCTGGATTGAGTGGGAAAAGAATTTTGTAATAACCATCCATTATTTCAGCAAAATTGCAAGTTTCTGCCACCTTGGGGATCTGCGGATGTCATGAACATTCAGGAAATGAGATGTTCTAATCTATTAATAGATTACGATGATAAAGCAAACGAAGGAAAAGGGTGGTCATTATGTATGTACCAGATAAATGTCGCGCATATAGGCATGTAGGTTTGGATACTCAACTAACTTCCTCTTGGTGCATTTGAAAATAACGTTATAGACAACATCAAACCGAATTAGAGTTGTAAACAGGCACACATCCACAAGGGTGAGTGCGTCTCCACACAGGTATCGCGAACTGCCCAAGTGGTCTTCCAACATGTCCAGCGTATCAAACAAGTCATTCACTGCTCTATCATATGCTTCTTGACTCTGCGCAAATCCACACCTGCAATCACCAACATCACACCAATATAATTTTGATCAGCCCATGACATGAAACTAAAGAGTTACATCTACATTGATCGCTCTCTCAGCATTACCTATATACCCCATTGTTCACATTTGGATAGATTTTCTGATACCATTCCTTAATCCTTCCCTTCAATTCAGGGGGCGAAAGATCCAAATTTGGATTGCTAGCTAACCCATTTAACTCAGAATTGAATAATTCAATAATATCGTAGCTCTCATTGCATATAACGTCATTTTTATCACGATCCCATAACATTGGAACCGTGGATCTCCCATCATACCCACCGCTTCTCAGCCTATAAACCTCCTTCAGCGTCTTACACCCATTAGCCTTATCCAAAGTGGGTGTAAGCGTATCCTTATCCCTTCCGCGAATATATTTGAATTCCCACGATCCGTCCAGTCCTGGTGAAGCAATAGAAACTGGCACGACCTCTTCCAAGCCCTTCAAAGCTCGGACTATGAGGGTTCGGTGGGCCCATGGGCAGGGCAGCCCAACATAGAGGTGAAGGCTGGTTGGGTTCGAGATGGAGAATCGGGAGGCGCGGAACTTGGAAGCGGGTCTCGAATAGCCACCGGAGGGATCGGAAGGAGCGAGCTGGGACATCATTAGCCGCCACGTGGAATTCCATGCCGCACGGACGGTGGCGATCAGGAGACCTGGTGGGAGGGATTGGCCCCACAGGAGCTTCGTGAGTGAATTGAGGATGGACGAATTCGAATTTGAAGGTTGCGGGGTTTGGTTGAGCGACATCATGGGCCGGATCCTGTTTGAGTGGAAGCGGATGGGTTTTTGTTTGGAAGGAAGGTAGCAACCGCCATGCACGGGGGTCACCAGAGGCATGACCGGTTGATTAGGGAGAAGGGAACTGTTGGACAGCATTCTCGGACTCGAAGTAAGAGGTACATTTGTCAATCTATCGAGTATCGACTATCATGGTGGGAGTAAGGGGTAGTTTTGTCAATCTATAAAAAACCGGCCCGAATGTGTCCCACTAATACTGGGCCACAATTAAAAATAGAAGCCCATTCTTGCCGATGTCCCGAGGCCCAACCCATTTTATCCTTAAACCCTACTTATCAAAGCAGAAGAAAGAGCCGTCGATTTGCTTGTATAAATTGATATCCTGTGCCCCCAGAATAGAGGGGGAGAGGGCTTCAGTGAAGGACGATGTCGAAGAGAGGTAATGCCGATTGTTTTGTTTTGGTTAGATACTGAGATTGGTGTTTTCCTGATTCTGACGGTTAGCTTGATTTGATCAGGTCGCGGTGGGTCGGCCGGGAACAAGTTCCGGATGTCACTTGGTCTGCCGGTGGCGGCGACAGTGAATTGCGCTGACAATACAGGAGCTAAGAACCTGTACATCATTTCGGTGAAGGGGATCAAGGGTCGCCTCAACCGTTTGCCTTCTGCTTGCGTGGGTGACATGGTCATGGCCACCGTGAAGAAAGGAAAGCCTGATCTCAGGAAGAAGGTCTTGCCAGCTGTCATCGTTCGCCAGCGCAAGCCATGGCGCAGAAAGGATGGCGTCTATATGTACTTTGAAGGTCACTCTTCACCGAAATCATTGAAAAATTAACATCTCTCCATTTGGCTGTTTGCATATGTTCTTTGGTTTCATTAATGATGTTTTGTTGTGCTTCATTATCTGTCCTTTTGTTTGTGTAGACGGTAGATATTGTCTTAGCAACTCAATAGGCATATATATGTAGAATGATGGATTGGTTCTGTCGTGCTTTTCATTTCCTTATATATTCACTTTAAATTATCTGACTGTTATCAATTTGACTAGCTTTAAATACATACCACAGCATGCTTGCTTAACCTCCTGGTGGGATGCCATTTGGGAATCGTTCTTAAGATTTAAGCAGTGATATCAGTGACAAACCGACATTACTCAAATGTATCAATGAAATAAAAAGAAAGACTACCTGTTTTCTTATGAGATCTCTCGCCTCTCTGCATGAATGTAGATTCCCAGAATACCGATTTTGGATTTTCATTCATATACATTACCATGTATTTGCTGTGGTGTAGAGATTTTTGTGCAAGTTTTCTCTGTGCTCCGAAGAACAGGTCTTATCTAATTTACCTTGCAAGTACTGGTTCGGCCATGTTTCTTCTCCTTTTGGCTAGAATTTTCTTTCTTTCTTTTCTTTTTTAAAGTTGCTTCTGCTAATATTGAGTGGCTACTCTACTAGTTGGTCACCCGCTATTAGAAGCATATAGCAAAGAAAATGCCAGTTTTAAACAGCATGATGTTTATTTCTTGCATTGTGTTACCTGTCTCCTGGTACATGTCTTTTCACTGCTTCCTTGGTTTACTACTCAGCATTGTCTATATTTGATAGGGATGTAGGGATTGAAGTAAACCATTCGTGTGCATTGGAACTCTTAACGATTGTCATATTTGTCGACCAATTATAATTGCTTATGTTTAACATGTATTAGTGAACAGTTCATGACTTGTATTTTGCTTTATGCAGATAATGCTGGTGTCATCGTGAATCCCAAGGGTGAAATGAAAGGTAATTTCTTGTTAGAATAAATTTGTCAATTCCTTTTTGGTTAACATTACTTTTCTTATATGTATATATGTATAACACTAACCCCTCAGAAAAGATATTTGTTGTAGTCGGCCATTTGATGTCAACGGCGTAAATATCTTGTCTTCTTTGTTGTGCTATTGGTTGTGATCTTAAGTAGGTGTCGCTATTGTTAATGTAGGTTCCGCTATTACTGGTCCAATTGGTAAGGAGTGTGCTGATCTCTGGCCAAGGATTGCTAGTGCTGCCAATGCAATTGTTTGAGCTATGGAATTAAAGTAATATGACATCATGTATTTTCTAATAGAATTTTGAAGTTATTTACGAGGTTTTGTTTTCTTTTGTTTGTACTGGAAGTAATTTAGATGGTTTTCTTTCTATATGTTTTGAAATATCTAGTGTTCCTAAGAGATTAATTAGTAGTGAAGTTGTTTCTATTCCTGCTTTTTCGATACCGCTGCATCATTTTAACCTTTCCGCTTGTACGAGTTTTAGTGCATGGATTTATTTATGATTTTGGTCTATGTTGATCGAGGCTGATTGAATGGTTTCCGTTGTCAGCAAGCGAACTGCCAGAATTAATATCGTTGTATTTGGTAATTCGCATGTAAACTGGAAGCTATGAATCTGTGCTCACGGTTGATGTTCATTCATCGTCTGTAGGTTATAATAAACATTGTCTGTGTATGTACACACACACACACACACACACACACATTGAACTAAGTAGTAAAAGTAAAATATTATAACAAAAAAGTAAAGTATTAAAGAAAGGGGAACATTACAGTAGTTAATCAGGTAACATAGAACTAAGGGCCACTATGATACAAAATGGGAAGGGGAGAGGAAATGAGAATGTGTAAGTTTTCTACTGGTAACTTCTAATTCTAACAAATTTATTTTGCTATCTATCAAATGTAACTTTAAAAATTCTCATCATCTTCTCTCTCTCTCTCAAAAAAAAATTCATTTTTCCTATATAAAAAGCAGCATAAATGTTTATTATATGATGGTTTATTGAAAGTTAGGGTGGAAGATGTGTAAAACAAAAAGGAGGTGCAGGGGTGAAGGATCTGAGGGTCTTGAATGAAGCTTGTGCACTGAAGTTGCGTTGAAAGATGTATAATAATGAAGGGCAAGAGTTCTAATTAATAAAAATATTGGAATGGGAAGCGGAGGGCAGAAAGGGATACTTGATTAGGGTCATATTTGGTTCAGTTTTTTTGTGAAAATCAAACGGAATTAAACAGTTCGGTTTGACATACTCCCTCTGATTTAAAATATAAGAAATTTTCTAGAACCTTTCTTTGATCCATAATATAAGGTGTTATGTAATATTTAGTAGTAGTTTACTTTTTTTACCCCTATTCATTGATGATCAGTCTCATAATTTGTAATGGAAAAGAATTGAAACAATTTTAATTATTGATAATTAATAAGGGTAAAAATGTGATATTGAGTTTTTTTTTAGAAATTTAAGAGTGTAACCACATTTCCTTAATATGCGTGAAGTGGTTGGAAACTCTTTATATTTTAGACCAGAAAGAGTGTGTAAGAACCTATTTGGTTTACAATTTAATTGGTTAGGTTCGGTTATTAAGTTGGTTTGATTTGGTTTGAGTTGGTTTGATTTAGACTATTGAATGTATTTTTTTAACTATAAGGTTTTATGAAAATGAATTTATTTTATAAAATTGATAAGGAGAAAATTACAATTTTTTTAATAAAGTTGCTTATTACATAAAATTTTTAGTAACTATAATTGATTACCTTCAAATAATTGATCATAAAATCACAATAAAACTTTATCATTTTATAAAAATGATATTTATAAATTAAAATTTATAAATTTTTAGTAAATTTGTTTTTCTTTACTAAATAACTGAGAAATAAGTGTGAATATTTATATTTATATAATTAAAATTTTAAATAAAATTAAGTTCATTTTAATACAGAAGGATATGAATTTTATTTTATTTTTTAAATTTGATAATATATTTTAATTTCTTTTGCTTTGTGCAAATAACATATCTGATAGCTAATGAGTTTGCGATTACATTAATAAGAGTATACACCAAATTAAGAAAATTATTTGTATATGATTAAAAATTTAAAGAGTTGTCAATATATAACTTAAATTGAAAAAAAAAGTATTTGTAGAAAAATAAGTTTTGAGATATTTTTTAACTAGCCACCATTCCAACGTAAGTCTACTATATATAAAAGGTGCAAAAAAAAAAGTTCAAGTAGGAATTGAATAATAATAATAATAATAAATAAGTTATATAGCCTAGTATATAAAGCCAAATTGTAATAGGGTTCATAATAATAGGATCGAATTGGCTTAAGTATATAAAACTCAATCTAAATTAATAATAAGTAATAACATATATATATTTAGGTTCAATTTGGTTCGGTTATAACCGATCAATATTCAGAAAAACCTTAAACAAACCAAACTAATCAGTTTGATATATTAAAAAACTGAAGCAGACTTATATTATAATCGATTATAATCGGTTTTAGTCGGTTTTATTTGATTTGATTCGGTTAAATCAGTTTTGATCGGTTATGAACATCCCTATACTTGATCACTGAACCCTATGAATTTAGACTTAGGAAGCAGGTAGCAAAGATGTGGCCACTCATCATGAATAAGACAATACCTGGTGGGAGATTGGTGTTGGGAAAATAGTATTGGAGTTTGACTGGATCTATGGTAGTTATGTGATTGTGAATAGGTAGTTTGCTGTCACTTATTGGAAATGAAGAAATTGTGACATCTTCGAGGAAGAGTTTAAGCACCAAGGAAGCCGAAGGACTTTTATTAATAGGTATGTTAGATATTAGAACATCCTTTGCTCTTCTAGCGGGATTGAAGTATGATTTGAAAGTGTGTTTAGTATGTTCAAAGAAGTTTGGTATAATTTTTAATTGATGTATGTATATATATTACAAAAAGAACAAATTACCCTTACCCTGACCTATCTCATCTACCCAAACCTAGTATTCCACTACCATACACATAAAGGCACCATTTACCACCACACCATTGGAAGTGACAGCCACCATTGTCGAAGAAGCAATATGTCCAACACAAACAATCAAACATAGAAATAATCCAAAGCAGAAAACCGAAAAACAAAGTAAAAAAAAAGTCCAGCTAAAATAAAAGAAAAACCAGCAGATCTGAAGTTTTCATTGGCCATCATGAATTATCTCGAAGACCACCACAAATCACCATGAACCACCATTCTTGCAACTCAAAACATCTAGCCATTAAAGAAAACTAATCATCTATGAAAAAGAAAACTGAAACATTGGGTAAAAAATGCAAAGGAGAAATCGAATTTAGAAATCATAAGAACACAACAATTTTTACTCACAGACTTCATTGTGTCACGCCCAGAAATCAATTTTGCAAGCATCGTTATTGATGGCATCATTGCTTAAACATTGTCGATATGGACAGGGATAGTGGCAAAAGAACGAGGAGAGGGCTGTGACGTAAAAGAGGTAGGCTAGTGAGGTAGGTCGGAGATGAGATGGTGTTAACCCTGGTAAAGGTGAAGATCTTAATGGTAAAATTTTGCAAGAAATAAGAAGCGGTATAGTAATTATTCATTCTTAGTTCCATTTAGGGTTGTTCATGAGTAAGGTCAAGAAGGGTCAGACCTCTACCCATTGTTTTGCTTGAGTATGGCTTCGGGCTATGATTTTTGTTCGTGGCTTGTTCTGGCCTAAGTAGCCCAAAGCCGCATGGGATGGATGAGAATAGGGCATGTATGGCTTGATCAGAAGTTAAACAAAAACAATACTATGAAGCTATTATTTTGAGAGAAGAAAAACAGTATAAATGATAGAAAAATAGGAATTTAATAAAAGGATCGTCGACTTTACTAGCATAGCTTTAAAGCCCCAAAGAATGGAATTTCACTTGTGAATTATGCTTCCAATTGATGAATCATACTCTTAGGATAGATTGAAATGGAGGGAACCACATGAAATAACTTTGAAAAACACCAAAAACTCTATTATGTTTTTTATTATTCATTCAGGGATGCAAGTTGAGTCCACATGATGAAATAAGTGATCCTATTATATTTTTTGTTGGATATTTGTAAGTTTACATAATGTGGGTTAATAGTATAGGCCTAACCTATATATAGACCCATGATAGGAGAGTATTTGGGTTTATTTATATTTGGTTAGGTTGTCTTTACATCAATTACTCTTTCACAATTTGTCCCATTGAGGGTTGTAAGCAAGTGGAGGGAGCCCTAGTTTTCTAATTCTTAAGAATTCAAAGTTGTGCTATGTGTTTGGATTATGGATTATCTTAGCAACAGGTAAATATGAATTTGGTATTCTAATATCACATAACATTTTGTACACAAATTTCTTTTATTTGGTATCAGAGCCTGAATTATATAATTTCTTTTCTTGAATCTAATCATCTTACCTTGTTCTAAAATTGACTCACAAATATCTTATAAAACAACTTTTCATTTATTTTCTTAGCCATATTCTTCAGTTTATAGGGATGAACTTTCAAGTACACCATGACACTTATCTTCATTACATATGTTATTATCGAAATTCTTCAATTTATTAGATCTTGAATTTTGATGAACTAATTTTTGTAGTAGTTAGAGCATTATGTTCACCTATTATAGAGAATATTCCTCTACAAGGTGATTGGAGGAAGTTAGGGGCTGTCACTTTAGTGAAGGATCAACTAAATTGCAGAGAGTAGTGAATTTAATATAAATTATTTATCTATTTAGTTAGAATTTTTGGTTTATTCTCTCATAATTGAGATAAAAATCATTTTGATATATGTAGTGTCATGCTGGGCATTTTCCACCATTGAAGGTTTGACTTACCTTAAAATAGGGAGATTATTTAATTTGTCTATTGACTAGCAGATTTTGTTTCTTTGTTTAAATTTCCATGTGATTGTGAGTTGAAGAAAGGATTGTGTGAATGTGTTATGGTAGTGAAAACCCTACCATATATCACCCATGTTGGTTTAACAACATCTAATAAATATGAATTTATCACTTAGAAAGAGGCTTTAGTGCCCTTTCAAAAGTATATAGGATGTAAACTTTGTGTTGTTTTAATTGTTACTTTGTTACTTTGCATTTAATTGAATAATTTTTTTTAATGACGTAGGATTATCTTATAGTTCTGAAAATAGATGACAAATTTTGTTCCACCAAATAATGAAATGTCTATGCCATTATTGGAGTAAGTCAGGCTTTTAATAATTATTGGGGATATATTCTTTTTCTTTTTCAAATAATTCAGTGGAAATCCAAATCATAAATTTTGTTTTTGAAATCTTGAAATTATTTTAGGGCCTATGTTATGCAAACAAAGTATTACATAGAAAAGTTGAATCATGTAGTTATGATCATTGGCTTTGACAACACTATAGGAGGAAAACCTTATTAGCTGGTTAAAAATAGTTAGGCAGACTTTTATGGAGTGAAGGGTTACATGAAGATTGGAAGAGCCACAAGAATTTATGGTGGTGAATTTAGGATTCTATTATTAGAATTTTTATTTGGGGGGCATCAATCAATTGTTATTTTGGTTTTGTGAAAAACTAGTTAATTTTATTCTTTTATGATCCATTCGGGGATTTAAGTTGAGCGCACATGATGAGATAAGTAATCCTAATATGTTTTGTGTTGGATATTTGTAAATTTAAATAGTGTGGGTTAATAGTGTAAGCCTAATCATATATAAGCCTCACGATGGAGGATATTTGGGTTTGTTTACATTTGATTAGGTCATTTTTGCCGTGACGTCAATTACTATTTCACAACGTACTTTATTGAGAGGTTTGATTATGATGTGAATAAGTGGAGGAAGGCCTAGTCCTCTAATTCTTAGGGATTCAAAGTTGTTGTGCTATGTGTTAAATTATGGATTATGTTAACAACAAATAAATATGAATTTGGATGAATTTGGTGTTCTAATATCACATAATCTTTTATACATAAATTTCTTATATTTGATATCAGAGCTTGAATTATATGATTTTCTTTTCTTGAACCTAACCATTTTACTTTGTTCCAAAATTGACCCACAAATATCTTATGAGGCTGGTAGGAACTTTTCATTTGTTTTCTTAGCCGTATTCTTAATTTATAAGGATATACTTTTAAGTACATCATCACACTTATTCTCATTACATAAGTTATTACTTGAATTATTTGATTTATCCGATCTTGAATTTGATGCATTAATTTTTCTAATAGTTAAATCATTATTTACAATTATTGTAGAGGATATTCCTCCTCAAGTTAATTGGAGGAAGTCAAGGGTTGTCACTTTAGAGAAGTACAAACTACATTGCAATGAGTAGTGAAATTTAATAGTTAGTAGATATTTTTTTTTGTTTCAATTTTGATGTGATTGTGAATTGAAGAAAGGATTGTGTGGATTTGATACAATAGTGAAGACCCTATCATATATCACCCATATTGGTTTGATAACATCAGACAAATATGAATATATCGCTCATATTGGTTTGACAATATCTGACAAATTTGAATATATTGCTCAGAAGCGAGAATATCCATATTAGGCAAAAAGAGCTTAAGCGTCCCTCCAAAAGTATATAGAATGTAAACTTTGTGTTGTTTTAATTGTTATTTTGTTGTTTTACATTTAATGGAATAATTTCTTTTTAATGAAGTAGGATTATCTTATAGTTGTGGAAACAGATGTCATAAGTTTGTTCAACCAAATAAAACATTAATGTCATTATTGAGGTAAGTTAGGCTTTTAATGATTATTGAGGGGCATATTTTATTTTTCATTTTCAAATATTTCAATGGAAATCTAAATTACAAATTTTGATTTTGAAATCTTGAAATTATTTCAAGGCCTATGTTGCGTAAACAAAATATTAGATGAACAGAAGTTGAACTATGTAGTTATGATTGTTGGGTATGGCAGCACTAGAGGAGGAAAACCCTATTGGTTGGTTAAATGTACCTAGGGAGACTCTTATAAAGTAAAGGGTTACATGAAAATTGGAAGGGCACTGGAATTTATAGTGGTGGATTTGGGATTTTATTATTAAAATTTTTATTTGGGTTTTAATCGATTGTGATTTTAGTTTTGTGAAAAATGGGTTAATTTTATTTTTTATGATCCATTTGGGGATGCAAGTTGAGTCAACCTAATGAGATAAGTGATTCTATTATGTTTTGTGCTAGATATTTATAAGTTTAAATTAGGAATTTTAGTTGCGCAAGAGCGAATTGAATCCTAATTAAATAAGGCCTAATTAACCGAGAAATAATTAGGACACTTTAGATTAATAGTCACTATAATTTTGCAGAGTCTAATTAAGAAATAAAATCTAGTTATCTCATAAGGTGAATCCTGATTTCTTAACGTTTCTAGAACTGAATCAAACTTAGATTTCATTTTGTTTTATATTTCTTTCTTTTTTAATTTGAATTCTCAATTTGATTATCACACTTTTAGGACAGAACTTTTGGACTGATAAATTTACTACTTTTCTTGGGTTCGACCTCTGAAATACTCCAAAGACTTTTTATTACTACGATCGATCCTGTATACTTGCAGAATCCCTATTAGTGAACAAGTGGAGAAAGGCCTAGTCTTCTAATTCTTACGGATTCAAAGTTGTTGTACTATGTGTTTGGATTATGGATTATGTTAGCAATAGATAAGTATGAATTTGAATAAATTTGGTGTTCTAATATCACATAATCTTTTCTTCATAAATTTCTTATATTTGGTATTAGAGCTTGAATTATATGATTTGGGACCTAATAATTATCTAAGGATTTGATGGTAAAGGTTCTTAAGTTCAGTTTTCACAAATTTTGTTTTGGAAAATCATAACAGTAACTAATCATGCTTGGAGACTTAGGTTTCTTGATGTAATTTTATCTAATTTCCCCCCTTCATTTACTATTTCATTCACCATTGATGGTTTGTTCGATTTTAATGGTCAGTTTAATTATTGCAGCCATGCTATCCGATCATGTCATCCTAATGATTCCTTGGGATGATATATAATAGATAAAGACCCCTTAAAGACATGCTCTAAGCAATTTATTAGTAGTGGAAGAACTTGATTAAAAAAATTCAGAAGATGACCAGTTAAAACATTTGAGGAATTTGTCTCTAGATACTTAACTATGACACTATTCACAAGGTTGATCACTCTTTACAATAGATTGGATGTATTCTCGAGAAAATATAACAAAAAAAACGAGAAGAGAGATAGAAAATAAGAATATAAAAATGAAGAACTCAATAAATTTTTTTTTCTAAAAACATACAATAACATTATTCTCTGAAAAAAATGCATTATACAGAGACCTTTATATAGGCAAAATAAGTAAAACTCAATTCTAAAGTAATTAGGAATACTTAGAACTCAACTAACTTTATTAGATCTAGAAAATCTAAAAGATGTATTTAATTAAAAAAACTTAATAATAAAAATAAAAATTCAAATAAAAATAATATCATTATCCTAGCATTATTAAATAATCCTTAAATATAGGAAATCTCTTTAATTTAAGTATCAATCTTATCTAATAAATTTTATTTATCCTAATTTAAGATTTAAATTTAACTAATGATTTTGACACCAACGAAATACAATTTGGAAATCAATGAAATAAAAGATAAACAAAACATTCTAAACAAAAAGGAAATAAAAATTTCTTACAAGTGACTATGTGGGTGACATCTAGGAGTTTGTGGGATGTCTCTTTGATCTTCTTCAAATATGTAATTTCTAGGAAGTCTTTTCAACTGAGTAATTATATTAGTTTAAGTCATGTTTATTGAGAGTGTAATAGGGGCTGATTTTCTAGCTAACCATGCTTCAGGTATGGATGTGGGTGTCTGTAGATTAGTGGAACCACGTGATGGTATTTTGACAGTTTTGAGTGAGGATGTGAGGGGAATAGTCTTTGCGGTTGCCTTATCAATCCACTTGAATGTCTTTTCCCTGTGTTCTTCCATTCATTATCAAAAGGTAATCTAGAATTTAGAGTTAGGTGCATTTTCTAAATATGTATATATATATATATATGGAAGCAAGATGATTTTACAATTCTGAGCTTAGATTGTCTCCTGATCTCTAATTCTAGTCTCTTTAAATCCAAGTAAAAAAAATACTAAACTTTACTGCAATCCAAAATCTACAATTCCTTTTTCTTTTTGGATTTTGCCCTGTCATGAGAGCTTTCATAGCAAATTATGTCATCATCTTTCTTGTACCTTTCGGTGTTTGTAAGCATGAGATGATCTTCCCCTTTAATGTACCTTTAAATCCATTTGGAGTCTACATTTTACACGTACTGCTATCATACTCTCGAAAGAGAAAAGCTACTGAATTCACTGATACTGGTTGTCTTCTTTACTTTTAGGTGTGCATGGCGTGTAACTTTTATGTCGGAGGACCTCATTCTAGTATTCCTTTGTCGAAGCATCATGGAAAGTTCACTAAATTTAAAATGAGAAGACAATCACAAAATGAAAGACGCAACTTTAGACTTCAAAAAAGAGCTCCAACAAAAATCTCAAGGGTTGGCCTAATAGTGAAAAAAGAGTATTTGATGTGATTATGTACAGTATTGTCTGTATGAATTAATCCTATCTTAGTAAAAAAGGTAAATTAAATGAATTGCGTAAGACACCACTTGACTGTAATATAGAAAGAGAGAGAGAAAAAAAGTGAGCTGATGTAGCATTACTATGAGACTATATTCAAATTTCAATCCTCTCTCCATAGTGGGGTCGTCAATGGCGTGGAAAGGCACAATCCTTAGTATGACGAACTATTCATGATAATGTTTCTTATCTTCCACAAATCAGAAAGTGACATCAGACATTCCATGGCCTGCCCTTATAATGAACACTTGAAGGCTTCACTTTCACGCTTTCCTCTAGTCTTGCTCCTTATTATGATGCTGCATTTTCTGTACCAATACCAATTCTAGTTCTCTCATATCATCAATTGAAATAGCTCACAGATCTGAAAACGCTGAAAGGGTCGAGGTTTTCTAGGTTTCACAGAACACAGTTGTTGAGGTTTCAGAAGAAAATGGTGGCTTGCTCCTCCTCAGTGACGCTTGGTAGTGTCCAAAGAAGGGCCCCACTTAGCTGTTGTCCAGGATCAAGCTTTCTGAGACAGATGGTTTGGAAGTTGAAGGGTCGATGGAATCAAGGTTTGGGATGGCAAAGGAGAAACTCAAACTCACAGTACAGTTATGATCATCGAAGCTATTCTCTTAACTTCGATGATGGTACTAATTATGATAATTACTGATTATTCTGTTGCTTTGAAAAAATCCCTCTTTTTTTTTTTTCAGCATAATGTACAACTTATTCTACAGTTTGATTGTGTTTTATACTGATCTGAGAAAATACTCCGTAAATGACCTGATTATCCGTCTTTTCTTACCCATTGATGGAAGTTGTCTGTGTAAAGCTACAACACTGGTTTCTTTATTTGAGGGAAAAGCGTGAAGCTCTTTTAGGATTCCTACATTTACTGTTATAGTCATCTGTGAGTTCTGGAGCTCAGACACACAATTTTTTATTAAACTAGCATAACCCCTTATTAGTTAGGCTATGTGCTCTTGGTCCACTTTTGTTGTTTTTTAAGAAGGAATGTTGGAATTTTTATTTTAAAGAAAATGCTGATTTTCCCTTTAATCAATTGTTGCCGTAATGTTATGCGTTTGTAATCCAAAGACTGCATAAACAGAAGGGGAAAGAAAAGTGCATTTTATCCTATGACATTTGATTTAAGTACAGAATTACAAAACTAGTTTATTAGCATACGAATTTCAAAATGCAACAAAAAATTAATTTTATGAAAATATTTTGTTATATTCTAAAAATTTGTGGAGGGTTTTGCTATATTTTAAAATTTATATGTCAATTTTGTTACAACATAAGAAATATTTATTATGGATAATTTTTTTTCTTGGAAACAGATGGATAGACTAAAATTAAAACATTAATGGCTCATAAGCTATAATAATGAAAAAAATTTATTCATGTTTGAATGGATCTATTTCACATGTTTGCAATTCTTGTGCGATTGTTTACTAACCACTGGGTGCTGAAAAATCATTCTAAGAATTGTTGGTGTTTACGATTATTTATGAGAGGAGATTAGAAAGAACCATATTGCGTTATATGCACTTTTTAGTGCCTTTTTGGTTTCACGTTTTGCAAACGTAACCATGATTTTTAACCATGATTTTCTAAAAGATGTGTTTGGCCAAACACAGATGAAATGTAAACTGACTTTTTAAAAAATGAAAAGTGGGTTAAATTGTGATTTTGGAAAATGAGGAAAAAAGTTACTTTTCCGTTAACAAAACATGGGTTTTAAAAAAGGAGAAACAAATTTACTCTATATTATACATCTAAAAGTACTTTTAACCCCTATCATCCAAACAGATTTTTTGTCAAACTTACTTTTACAAAAAGAATATCCAAACATAACAACTTCCAACAAACTTACTTTATCTAAACTTCATTTTCACAAACTTCATTTATCTTAACTTAATTTTACAAAATGGAGAACCAAACGGGCCCTTAATAGCAATGTCAACATTAATCCCAATCATTATAATTTATAAAATCTATAAAAAAATTACCCTGTTCTTTTTCATATATAGAAAATCACAATATTTATTATTCACTGTTTATGAATGCAAATAAGCTATTTATATATCAATATTCAATTCACTCATCAAAAATGAAATTGGAGTGGCACCAACAGTGCAACTTATTTTTTGGCTTTTTACCATGTTGGAGAGTCTACCAAATTAAATATAAAATCAAATCATTAGTTAATATTTACCCATTATTTATTAGATGATTTTTTTAAATAAATGAATATTATATATTTTCAAATTATGTATTTTTTAAAAAATAAATGTCTTTCTTTTATATAATCATCAATGAAGATCATCTAAAATATAAACAAGTGATATTATTTAATAAATTATAAATAATACTCCCTTTCTTACTTTTTATAAGAAATTTTTGGGAAGGGTATTTTGTTCCTTTTTATAAGAAACCATAGTCTTTGTCTTAAGCATTAAATGATTATTTCCTTTTTTACTTTTCCTCCTTAATTAATATCTTACTTGGAATTGAAACTATAATTAAATTATCATTTCTCCTCTATTTGCTTAGAGAGAATTAGAGGGGAGGGGAGGAAAAGGAAAATTTCCCATCCTATTTTTTCTCTAAACTAAACAAAGGGAGGAGAATATTTTTCCTCCCATCCTTGCGTTACCCTCTCATTAAATATGGGAGAAAAAAATACTCTCTTCTCTTGTTTGGTTAAAAAAAATATATAATTGAAAATTTTCCTTCAAAACAGAAGGTAAAAATTACTCCTTTTAATTCCATATATCCCATATATAGGGTGTTTTATAGAAGAAATTTGATGTTTACATTATAAGGTGTTAAGTAAAATTTTTTTCTTTTTACCCCTAAGAGAGTAGTAAATCATTATTTCTTGTAAATTGCTTAGACCCATGGAAAATAGTGTAGTGTTTATTGTGGAAAATGCAAAATACCTGTGATTGGTTATTTTTTCACCAATTTAAAAAGTTAATAAATAGCTATGCTAAACAAAAATAGATGCGGGTTATGTGTTTTCACAGAAAATTCAAAATAATACTGATATGAGTTGTATTATTGATGACTTATAACTAACTAGAGTTTCACAACCCGCGCAATTGCGCGGATAGTATTTGTTTATAAAAGTATTTTAAAAAAATTTAATAATAGTACTTTTGTATCTAAATATTTATATTAAAAGTATCATAAAATGTAAAAACAATATACTAATGATCTTGTGGCATAGTGACATAAAGCAAGAGTCACTGTTAGTAAGTAGGTTGTAAGTTTGTTTTACTACATTAAGCTCTTAGCTTTTTCTTTCTAATTCAAAAAAACAAAAAACAAAATTATAGATATAATTATACCGTTTCCTCCACAAACTGAAACCAATCATTATAAACCATACATCTTTTATATATTTGTATGTGTTTAGAGAGAAGATAAGGAATGCAATTTTAACTGAGTATATTTTTCATATTTTCATTCAATATATATATTTAGAAATTTGAAGACAAATATAGAATATAATCTAAGATATAATATAAACAATAAAAGATACATATAAACACATAATAAATATCACTTCACAATAAGAAGATAAAAATAATATCATATGTATGATTATATTCTTTCCCCACAAATTGAATCCAACAATCATGAATCGTGCATTCTTTTTTTTATTTGTATATAATAAATGTCTTTTCCATTTGTTGATATTATTAACTATTTAATCAATTCTCAAAATTAAAAAATAAAGCTGGTCTTCTTAAATAGAAAAATTTATTTAAACAATTGTAAACAAATATAGAATATAACCTAAGATATAAAATAAGTAATAAAAGATATATATAATAAATATCACTTCAAAATAAGAAGATAAAGATAATACCATAAATATGATTATATTCTTTTCCACTAAGATAATATCACTTCTATATATATATTGAATCAGTTCGTTGAAGTATCATGTTATTGATCAAGTTTGGTCAATTAGTGTACCAAGTTGTATCCCACATAAAGCTGCAGCAGATTGAAAACTACAGCTGCACAAGAAACACAAAAGCAGGAAAAAATGATCATTGTCATATCCATAGAAGTGAAACCTCTTGAAATCAGCTCCCTGAAAGATACATGCTCAAAACTGAAATCACAATCATGGGAGTTACAGTCATCTACCCCGCCTACATTAGCAACCTTGAGAAGTCTGAGCATTAACTACAGAGTAAAAGCAAATTATGCTTAGACTTCAAAACATTACATAAATGCATCAAAAGATACACAAAAGCTGATAATATTTCTGCCGATTGTATGCCTTAGTAAACTCGTGCATAACAACATGAATTTGTGCATGAATTTGAATATTCATCTTCTCCATACTTGATTGAAATAATACATAATTCATCACAATTAAGAGCAAATCAACTTATTAGATAATATCATAATTACATAAACAAAAAAAATCAGCAAGGCAATATGAGCATAGTTGTTGAAGCCAAGAAGGCACTATTCCCTACATTATTCTATCTTTCAAGGTAGCAAGTATACAATTCCATGGTACCATGAGCCACACTAAAAGTTATAACAAAAAATATGTGAGAATCATCAGACAAATATTTTTTTTTATGAAAGAGGGAAAACAAATAGTAATCACATAAAGTAAAAAGATATTATCAGAATTAATTTGCTTTACAGGAACAAAGGTGGATATGAAGCACAGATACTTCTAAAAGCCAGGCGTCTTTGAAAATTAGTTAGACATGGCATAACAATTTAAAGGTGAATATATATGTAGATAGAAGGAGAGAAAGTGGATCATGGGATAAAAAAGCATGTTATGGTCTAAAAACCTTAATTACAGAAGATGGTACTTTTACTATCAGAATCTAACATGACGTCTAAATGGGAATGGAAATACCAGCCTTTCTATTATTCCTCTCTGATGAGACTACAAGCACAGATTTTGCAAGGCCCTAAGGGATGAACATTGTCATATACTCTATCATTAGAATTTACTGGGCTATCAATTTTCTTGCTTCTGGAACTATTAACTCCACTAATAAATTCCTCCAATGGGTCCATAAATTGGCCTAAAGATGAATGGATGCGAGGTGAAGCTGATTGAAATATATATACAAATCAAATAATATATTGTTGGAATATTAATATTCATGTAATAGGTTTGGAATCTTAGACTAAAAATATTGGGATTCGTATATCGAACTTAATATCATTATACAAACACCATCAAATACCTTCCCACCAATAACAGCTATTTCACTGCCTAGGTAACAAAATGATACATAATTCACAATACCAATCCTTACCATTTATTCCCCAGCAAACCACCAAACATAGCCTAAAAAACTCCATTCCTTTGAAATTACAATTCACATAATCTATGAACTACATAATTACCTCTCCATACATAAATTATCAGTTATTTTGATAATTTAATATAGGATTCAAATAAGAAACGTTAATTGTCAAATGTATAAAAGAAATTATTTACATAAAAATAAAATAATGAATTGACTTAGAACACGACGAGCCACAGTTTAAAGTTAATGAAATAATAAAAAGAAGTGCTGCTGATATGAACCTAGCTCTTTAGAACGTGATAAAGAATAAAAGAAAAAAAACTTATTACTTTATTCTCTCCCCTGTACAAATTAATCACTGTATAACTCGTAAAGTCTTATTAGCCCAACTTCGATGGGTACAATAGAATAATCTACAGCGAAACCAGTTCCTAGTTATGCTCATACCACGGCATGAAAGTAATTACACTTTAGGAGAAGACAAATTACTTCAACTCGAAAGACAAGATTCAAGTTTCTTTGATGTTTGCTATTAGATTTTTCAACAAAATGACTCTGAAATTTTTCTTTAAAAGATTCAGCCATATGATATTCAATTGCAGTAAATTTAAGTCATGTTTTAATTAAAAAATCAAATAGCAATCACCTTTAAAACTTTATCCAAATTTGTCATCAAATTAGTGACTCATTCTTCACCTCATCTGCAGTATGAATAGAATGGCCTCATGATTGTAATAGCCAAATTATAAAACATTTTTCAATCAATGCTAGCCTATAGAATGATTAATTCAAATTACATGATTAATTCAAATAATAACCCATCAGTGATAGGACATTTAATCAATGCTAGCAAAAAAATTTTCAAACTAAAATTTTACAAGGACTCTAATATCTTATTTTATAAGACAACCTATAAAAAGCACAAAGAAAAACAGCAAACCATGTGCTTAGGAGGCAAAAGGCAATATTGCAACTTTAAAGTCTCAACAATAGAATATTTAGATACTACTCCAATTTGAATTTGGTGGGGGGGGGGGGGGAGGGGGAAAAAGAAAGAATGAACATGTATATAGATTGGCATTGAATAAACATTGCGGGTTCCAAAGAATTGACCATCAGATTTCAATTGAATTTTCGTTCTTGATTCCCATCTCTTCCACATATATATTTTTTTTTTAAAAAAAAAGAATTGGAAAGGCATGATATTTTTAGAGTAATTGTTTGAAGAAAAATAGCATGGAGCCATTGACCAGTACACCGAATTTACAACATGACATCTAAAAATTAACATAGCTGGATGAAGCAGTCTATACAAAAATATACTAATTATTTCCACTAAAACTAAAAAATGTCTCCAATTAACACGAATCCCACAGGAAAAAAAAGGAGCTAATTATCAGTAAAGGATATAGCTGCCCCACATAAACTACAAGCTTAATACCTCTCAAAAAATAGGATACCTAGCCTTGTATCTTGTACATGCAAACTCCTGTGCCTCTAGGCTTGTCCCAGGCTCTTGCTTCAGAAATTGATTGCATGGAAATGCCAATACTTGAAGACCTGAAGTCAACCAAACAAAAATTTCTCAACTATAACAAAATGAAAAATTTTTCGACCTATCATTCAAAATCAGAAAACAATAATTTGGGGCTTGGAAATGCACAGAACATATCTTTATCCTTGTATCTGCCGTAACTCCTAGTTAACTGAGTGTAATTAGGATTTGTAAATACACTTTTCAAAAAACAAAAAAAAAACATGAATTCAGATTCAATTAGCCAACACACAAAGAAAAGGATGGAAATTTTCTGGCCGTAAATGAAAGAAAAAGGAAAGACAGATGAGGAGAGTTTCCCTTTGTAGATGCTGAGGTCCACGCCATTGCCCCTAGCATCCTATAAAGAGCCTAAGAAAAAAACGAAACATAATTTCCATAAATCCATCAAATTCGGTTAGGGGTAGAGAGTTCAGACGGGAATACCTTGACTGTGAAGGGAGAGTAATAGAGCAAGGATGATGATTAACCTTCTGAGAGAGACAAAAAGCGACGATGAGAAACGGTATATTTAGAAGATGAAGGATTTTCCTCCGAATGTGTATCTAGAATAATCTATTATGAATCTGTCACAGAAGGAAGACTTGCAAGCTAAATGAGGCAGCGCTTTCAGAAACAGAGCTGCAAATACATGTTCGTCTTTTCAAAAATTTCCCCGACGATGCTCCTCTCAGGATATTTGCATCCAGAAATATGGTCATCAACTCCTCCATGTGCCCCATCGAAATGTACCCACTGCCATCATTGCCTCCACCTTCTCCGCACACGAACACTACCTTTGAATTCCTCATCTACATCGTACAAGGGACAATCACTCTTAGCCCTCGTTGGCTATATCACTGTTATACCCAAAGAAGAGAAGGTCCCTCAAGATGATGAGAACTCACGAGAGAGATCGCAGATGAGGATGGGAAGAGGCTAGAGAGGAAAAGTGAATGAAAAATAAGGAAAATGTGTATTTTGAAAAAGCATTAACACGCACCATTAATTACGATGTCAGAAATATTAAATGCTCCACAGGCAGACCATTAATTACAATGTCAGAAATATTAAATGCTCCATACAGAAACTGCGTAATGGAAAATTTCTTAGGGAAATTACATCACATATCACATAATAATAATAATAATGATAATGTAAAAAAAAAACTATTTTGTAACAGTAAATTTCATAATAACACGAGTCAGGGTGAACAGTATTAATATCACATTTAATGCACTTACAAAAAAAAGCTTGGAAATAATATTATAAGAATTATTTTTAAACTAATTAAAAAAAAGACTTGAAAAATCTTAAACTAATATCTTCTTATTTTATTATAACAATATAAGAATATAAAAATAAGAAAATATTAAACTGAAATATTAGAAATAAAAATGTGAAGATAAACATAAATAATAAGATTTAAAATAAAATTAAATAATTCGTAGCTCAAAAAATTTAAAATAAAACTAAAATATAATTTACAAATAATAATATTACCAATTAGAAATTGATGATAAAATAAATAAATTAATATTATTTTAAAATAATTTTTAAAAAAATTTATTTTCTTAATTAATATGTCAATTTAATTATCATTGTGTCTATCAATTCAAATTTTAAGTTAAGGTTAATAATTCTATTCTTATATTTAAAATATTTTTTATTTATAATTTTTTATATAAGATTATTATTATTTTCTCCCTAGAACCTTTTTTTCTTAGTGGGTCTTGTGAATGAATGACGGGAAGGTTCTCAACAAATGAGGAAATGGTGAAAAAAAAATGATGATGAAAAAAGAAATGAACATTAATTACAAATTCAGAAGTCTTAAAACGATGGTATTTGAGAAGTATACAAGCGGGACCCATAAAGCATAAAAGTGAATATAAAACTTCAGAGAGAGCGTCGACTGTGTGAAAAAAAAAAAAGAAAAGGAAATATGAATTTTGTATAGTAAACTTAACTGTAAAATGAGTCTGAGTGAACAGTGCTTTTCGATTTTATTAATTAATATGTCAATTTAATTATCATTGTGTCTATCAATTCAAATTTTAAGTTAAGGTTAATAATTCTATTCTTATATTTAAAATATTTTTTTATTTATAATTTTTTATATAGGATTATTATTATTTTCTCCCTGGAACCTTTTTTTCTTAGTGGGTCTTGCGAATGAATGACGGGAAGGTTCTCAACAAATGAGGAAATGGTAAAAAAAAAAATGATAATGAAAAAAGAAATGAACATTAATTACAAATTCAGAAGTCTTAAAATGATGGTATTTGAGAAGTATACAAGCGGCACCCATAAAGTATAAAAGTGAATATAAAACTTCAGGGAGAGCGTTGACTGTGTGAAAAAAAAAAGAAAAGGAAATATGAATTTTGTACAGTAAATTTAACAGTAAAATGAGTCTGAGTGAACAGTGCTTTTCGATTTTATTAATTAATATATCAATTTAATTATCATTGTGTCTATCAATTCAAATTTTAAGTTAAGGTTAATAATTCTATTCTTATATTTAAAATATTTTTTTATTTATAATTTTTTATATAGAATTATTATTATTTTCTCCCTAGAACCTTTTTTTCTTAGTGGGTCTTGCAAATGAATGACGGGAAGGTTCTCAACAAATGAGGAAATGGTAAAAAAAAAATGATAATGAAAAAAGAAATGAACATTAGTTACAAATTCAGAAGTCTTAAAACGATGGTATTTGAGAAGTATACAAGCGGGACCCATAAAGCATAAAAGTGAATATAAAACTTCAGAGAGAGCGTCGACTGTATGAAAAAAAAAAAGAAAAGGAAATATGAATTTTGTACAGTAAATTTAACAATAAAATGAGTCTGAGTGAACAGTGCTTTTCGATTCTGGATTATATAGGTTATAGATTTGTGTAACTTCGTGTATTTTTAATATAAATTTATATATATTGAATATATTAAATGATTTTTTCGGAGTTACTATAAGTATTCAATATTGATATATTGATATATGAAAGGCCATTGAGGACAATCAAAGGCCACTTGAAATTAAAGTTCATAACATGGATCAAGTTTCACATGACAATCTATTTAACCAGAGAAAATAGGCAGATTAAATTTTAAAAATGAGAGATTAAATAAAAAATGGGATTATGGGCCAAGCTTATTTTGGTCCGAGAGCTTGGACGAACTAACCTAAACTGGCCACGGGTCCACCCGTTTACATTTTTTTTTAATTTAAAATATTAAAAAAATATTATTTTATTAATTTATAATATATAAATTATAAAATTTAAATATTAATTTTCTCCTACCCATTTTAAGCACGGCCTGTATCCTGTTTTTGGCGGCTCCCGTTGAAATAGTGAAAAGTGAAACCTAAGGTGCACGTGCACACTATTTGATGTTTTCACAGTTGCACCAATCAGAAACCTCCTTGGTCGAACATTGATGCGCCAATCTCCCCCTCCACGTAAGTAACTCCCATATGCACGCGCTCAGGTGGCGCGTTCCTTAGTTTGTATTCATAGGCCCCAAGGGGCAAAGATATGGCATACTCGTCACCGTTCGCTTCCTTGTCTTGCCGGTGACGGAATGTTAAAAACACCCGCCTGTGTCTTGAGAATTAGTTCCGTCTCCAAATTCGTGGCTTCGATTCGCTTCTGAGCCTTTCTGTTCGACTTTCCTGAGCTTCCTGTGAACTTCTGGGTGAGAATTTGACACCCCGTTTTCCTACTTTTCGGGGCAGCACCACTTCTATCGTACAAAATTTGAGGATATCTTATCTGTTATTTGCCAAATACCCTTGTGGAGCTTTGCTTCAAATTCGCGTCTTTCAGTGTGTATTGGGTCCAAATCGTGTTCGGATACTTCTATTCATGAGTACTTGTTGATTTTATTTCATCGGTAGGAATTTTGGTAAATTGATTTCGCACATCATTTCCACTATGATATCTGTTTGCATGCCTCGTACATGGCTGTTGCCATGCACGTCGTGTGACGGTTTGGTTATTGAGTATTGAGTGCTTTCAATCGGTAGCTTATAATTGTTAACTGATAAAAAATATTCGATAATCTGCTTGTGCATTAACTTTCCATTTATTGGGATGATCCCTTGCTATTTTGAGAGAAGAGAGTGAGTTTATGAATGACTCTTCCTTTTGTCTAATGTTGGGAATTGAAGCAGTGAAAAACTGAGTGGTTTCAGCAATGCTTTGTATGCTGCTTCTTAACTTCAAGCATCCCTCAATCCTAGTAGAGAACGGAAGGGAAGAAGCTGAAATTTGTTGAAAGAAAAATATTGAACGTATTTCTTTTAGTATCCTTCTATTATTTATCGGTTAAGCAATTATTTTTTAAAGTGAAATATTGAAAGCATTTCGTTGGGTGAGAGCAGATGATTACTAGTGAGCCATATGCAACTCTCCTACTGTTTGGCATTTCTGTCGTGGAATGCCATTGTTACTCAAATGTTTTGGGTTGTAAGCCTGTTGATACTTGTCAAGTTAGTCTAGTATCTGACTGCAGTAAGCAATATCAACACTGATATGGGTTCACCTGGCAATCTTATGCTCGTATATTAGTGACTTTAAGCAATAACTATTCAGGATTCCGATTTGAACTTTTTTGAGTCATTCAGATGAATAGTTGTTGATGTGTAATTGGAACTGACGGAGTAACAGCAATATGACACTATTACCCCCTATCAGAGTTGTTTTAATTTGATATCCTTGCAATTATTACAAGAGGCAGTTGGTTACAGTCGTCCAGTGGTTTCTCACCTGGTTTTGATATTTGGTTATATGCCAACCTTCAAGTTTTGTTCTCATGATTATAGTCGGATGAAATAATATAAGCTGAAGGTCTTTATTATGCAGTGAATATTTGCCTTACGTGTGACTGAGCTGGAAGATCAATAGTTATCATGGTTAAAGGTTTTGATGTTGTGTTTGTTGTTCCTACTATAATTCTTAATTTCTTATGCTCTCAAGGACTGGGCATGCTTTTTATTTTTGCTGTGCTTTATGATGGGATTTTATAGTCTCCAGAAGCAGTATTATTGCTAGTGAGATGTTTTCTTTTGCTTTGTTTTCCCCCTTTTTTTAATAATGAAGAATCCTTTGCTTTCATGTGAAGATTGATGACAACTTGTTTGGCGGGGTCATTGAGAAGAAAAAGCAATTTGTGTGTTTTTTTGTTGATGAGTATTGCCATCTTAGGGAATTCAAAGTCTGAGCTTTTGTTAGTTGTTTGAGTAACTGATATTTCAACTTTTCTTTTAACCATATAGGAAAATAATGGAAGCACGCCCTGCTTTTTCTATTGAAAGATCTAATGCAAAGCAACTCAGTAGCATGGGAATGTCTGGAGCACTGTCTTCATCCTTGTCTGTCCACCCAACACCCACAGAGGAGACATATCCAAAGCTACCTGATTCTCAGCAGGTTTTTGTGGAAAAAGAGCTCATGGCAAGACCTCTCACTCATTCAAGTCATTTAAATTCCAGCGGAGCTGTTGGGCACTTGTTTTCATCATCCCCTGGATATTCAACCGATCTTCATCACTCATCTCTTTCACCTCATGGTAAACACTCAAGAAATGCCCATTTTATTTCACAGTCTTCAAGTAACATGGCATCATTGCCATTGTCATATTCTTCAAGTACTGGACTACCGCCTTCTACGGCATCAAGTTGTTATTCCAAAGAAAGCAATGGGTCCTGGGCTACAGATTCCTTGCCAAACTTTCTTGATTCTCCTGTACATACTTCCATTAAGAATAGTCAAATAGAAAGCAGTGCCTGCAATATAATGGCATCTGAGGAGTATGGTAAGAGAAATGATTGGCATGAGTGGGCTGACCAACTAATCAGTGACGATGATGCCTTGACTTCTAATTGGAATGACATTCTTGTTGACCCAAGCATTCATGATCTTGAACCAAAGGTGAAGTTTCCCGTAACTCAAAGCAATGTTAGATTGCTAAGTATTTGATTGTTAGTTTCTTAGAGTAATACATATTGTGTTGCTTTAGGTGTCATGCCAGGTTTCAAAATCTTCTTCACAATTGCCAGGGCAGCAGTCCCAAGGTCATCAGCAACTTCCAGCTTCATCAGGGGAAAAAGGTGTTAATGCTCCACCCTCATCCTCAACAAATTCTGCTCCTGCCAAGCCACGAATGCGTTGGACACCAGAGCTTCATGAGGCCTTTGTGGAGGCTGTCAGCCAACTTGGTGGGAGTGAAAGTATGTTCTCCTCTCTCTCTCTCTCTCTCTCTGCAAAGTCCCTGTCCTTGGATTAGTTATGAAACTTCTTCCTTAAGTAATTTTTAATGTCTTGCTTTTTGTATTTCACAGGAGCAACCCCAAAGGGTGTGCTGAAGCTCATGAAAGTTGAAGGCTTAACAATATATCATGTTAAAAGCCACTTGCAGGTATGTTTTCTATACTTGGACTGTCAAGATTTGTTTGCTCGCATATACTTTTACTGAAACAGATCTTGCTACATGAAATGCAGAAATATAGGACAGCTAGATATAGACCAGAGTCATCTGAAGGTACATAAGATACGCATTTTAGTGAATTGACCTATATATACTAGTATATGTTTTTTATATTAAGTATGGATTAATTACTTTTATCATCCATCATCATCATCATCATCATTTACAGCCTTTTCTTTTGTACATGATATCAGACTTGGTTTTAATTACTCCCTTCAGTGCAAAATATAAGTCCTGTTTTACTCTCTCTAAAACAAGACCTATATTTTGGACTGGAGGGAGTATCTTTTATTGCATAATTTATCATGGAGTTGCTAAATATAACATATTAACATGTATCAGAAGCTATGTTGTGTAGATTCAGATAGGACTACTGTTGAATATGGTATGTACGGGGCTATGGGAGCTTTTCTAAAAATATTGGCTTTGCAGGTGCTTGAGCATTTAATTAAATTAAAATGATAAAAATTTTACTATATGAATGTTTAAATTAGAAAATAATGTATAGAGATTATTAGTCATTCTAAACAGTAAAAATGCACTTACAATTTAATAACTCAAATGCTCTGGCTTGTTTCAGAGCCATTTTAGCTTGCTTCTTTACTATATCTGAAATGATTCAGGCAAAGCCTTTGCTTTTGTATTAGTTTAAAAAGGGGAATGTCTTGGGCACATAAATCCATATGCCTGTACCTGTGCTTGGTATGGTTTATTGTGACATGAAATGGAAGAGAACTACAAATCAAGTGGTCTGCGCCCTTCAAATCATCTTTCCTTTTCTATTGGTGTACGTTCATGTACAAGAAACTCAAAAATGACCTTCTTATTTATATTTGGTTTGTTGTGAATTCTTTTGTCAACCGAGTTTTCTGCACATGATGTATGGAACCTAGAGCCATGCTTCTCTTTGTAGTCATTTAAGTTTGGGTTTGTTAACTACTGTTGGCAGGATCCTCTGAGAAAAAGTTAACTCCAATGGAAGAGATTTCATCTCTAGACTTGAAAACGTAAGTAAACTATTTACAGCTACTTAAGTAACATTTTTTCATGAATTCTCAATAGAAATATTGATCAATCAAAATTATTAGACATATTGGTAGACAAGCTTTTCATTTTTGCTTGCCAATTTTTCATGTACTGGGGGAAAGGGGGTTTTGAGTATAATTTGACGGGTTTCAACTCTATTAGACATGGGAATTGTCTGAGTACTGAGTGTGCATGGTTGAGGAAGAAATACATGCATACATACGTGTGGTAATTGTTATGATGACTTACCTTTGCATTGCTAGCAGTGGTATTGAGCTCACTGAAGCTCTGAGACTGCAGATGGAGGTTCAAAAGCGCCTGCATGAACAGCTTGAGGTATGAACTTTGCTCTTCAAGATTTGTTTTCCTGATATGTTCAAGGTAAATTCATTCAAAACCTAGAATTGTGGTTTGTTTAAAATTCTTTTTCTGTTGTGATTGCCATGACTGTTGCAGTGCATCACTTCATTGTCATAGTTTAGTAGCATAGCAACTAAGCATAAACTTCTTTTAGGACTTTAAGATTGCAATTTAAATCAAGTGTGGATATGATATTTCTGAGTTAAGTGAAAGGAATAGAAGCAATATGTAACTTGCCTTAAAGAATGGAGCAATAGCATTTATGCATAACATTATTTACTATTTCTATTGTCTCCTTTATTTTCTTTACTTTTTTTCCCTTTAAACTTGAAAAGATAAATTCTGTGGTGGAAATACTTGTAGTTTTCAGAACATAATCAGATTAATGTGCTTTTAAAATGATGAGGAAAGAAAATTTTATTAATCATTTGATTTGTTTCATTTTTTTTTTTTTAAAAAGAAGACTAGTTTCATAAATTTTCGTAAGTGCTTGACGGCATGGTTTTGACTTTAGCTAACTGATTCTTCTGTGGAGTGATTTTTTATTGAATCCAAACAAGAAACTTTTTTTATGAAATGAAAAGTTTTGAAAGGGAAATGCACAAAAATGTCTTTCTTGTAACATAGGCTGATATTCGTGTGTTACTGAAGTGAATAAAACTTTTAAACAATCATGGTCTGTTTATCATGTGGTTTTGTGGCATTGATTTGAGATTATAGTGTAATAAATATGTTATCTTTTTACAAAATCATATTCCTAACTGTAATGTAACGATGGAAATTTTGTAATTTAATGTTTATCATTTTCCTTTCTGTGTTTTTCTATCATGTTCCCTGCATCGGAGTTTGGAGTTTTACTTTTTATAAGACATGCATTAGTTTACTTTATTATGAGTCAACTGGTGTATTTAGTACAGTCTTGTCATAGTGCCTTATAAAATAGTAGAAAATTTGGGAGTTTTCCTTTGCGTTGGATTAGAAGTTAGATCCTAATTATACACAGAGCGTATTCATTTTCAGGGGATGTCCATAGTCCATACCTATCCTTGACTTGTTGAAGATATAAGCCTGCCTCTTTATGGAAGACGTAGGGCACTTTCTTTTTGAATTATTATGTTCTATTTTGCCCCTTTCACTTCCAGAGGATCAAAAGAATATGGTGGCTATGTTTAGTCATGTGGGTTATACTTATATGTGTCTTTAATGAATGTGGTGAGAGCTTTTACTGTCTCCTTCAAATTTAGGCATGGAGTGTTTCTATCATAAACATACGTCAATATCTAGGCATCTAGATTTTCATTGTGGAAGTGAACAGTCTGAAGCTTGACATACATTTTCGGTTTTCCTTATTGTTGGATGTGTCTTTTTTCATGGTCTAATACAGTTCTTCCTCTTCCCTTGCCGCCTTCCTCCTTCTCTTAGATTCAAAGGAACTTACAGTTGCGTATTGAAGAACAAGGAAGGTATCTCCAAATGATGTTTGAGCAGCAATGCAAATCTGGTGTCGAAAAGTTTAAGGCAGCATCATCTGCCACTGAGAGTCCCTCTGGAGTGTCATCGGATGCTATCAAAGATTCTTCTGCCAAAACTGAAGTGGAAGCCTCCCAAGTGGACCATTGCAACTCAGGAACGGAACAAGATAATAGCATTACCCTAGTTGAAGAAAGCTCGCTGAAAGTTGTTGAGAAGCATAGTGCTCCTGAAAATCAAACTTCTGATAATCCTAAGCAACATATGAGTGAAGATAATGCTAATGCCCAACTGTCAAAGCGTCAAAGGACAGACGAATAAGCCAAATCACAAATGTTCTACTGAATCAGCATTCGACTGACTAGACAATACTGATTCAAGAAGATTTTAATTCAGTAGGAAGGACTAGGCTGAATGTTGGGTAAAGCTTCATGGTAATCAATTCCATGTGTAACTTTCATTCTGTTAGATATAGATAATGCGTCAAAGTTTTGATCATGACTTTTCTCGTCACCTTTTTAATCCCTTTAAATTCTGTATCCTAGTTGTGCGAGGCTGAGATTCTACAGTGAGCTCTTCACAGAATCTTGTTGACTAATCCCATGAAGGTGTCTGTTTGTACTTTGTGGTGAATTAACCATATTATCAATAAAATTGTCGTCTTAGTATTGGAAGACATTGCTGGTGGCCGTAATGGCTATGCGTATTTGTCGTTTCTAATTCCATAAGATAGATATTGCGTTTGATGTGGCTTATTGTCTGTCAAACTGTTTTTAGTCACTTGACATAAATTCATACATTTTCATTGTCTCAAGTAGGCAAGGTGAGTAAGTTGAACCAAATAAACATTATGACTTCATGAATCAATATGAGTAGCTTCTCCGTGCTCATCTACAAGTGACATACTAGAAGATATAAAAAAAAAAAAAAACTTCAGAGCACATCTTTTCTTTCCTGAGGAATCTCTATCATTATGAGAGTTTCTCATTCTGTGTACTGCAAGTATACGGCTTTCATGCACTGTGAGGAATATAATATTGATTTTGATTAATGACAGAAGAGGGGCCTGGCATTCAACCCTGCCAGCCGGCTTGATCCATTCTGCTATTGGTCAAGCTCAACTCTTTATTAGCATTCTTAAATTGCTAATAAGTAATGGCAGCACTAATGATGATATTGTCTACGCTACAACTCTTCCTGATTCCTTAAGCAAGTGTGAAATCTCACTAGTTTCAAAAGTCAAAGCTATTGTAGGATAAAATTGCCATAAGAAATCTTACAATGCGACTCGGAATGGCGACTAATATTTTATCAGTAACTTCCCAGTTAAAAGTAGTATTTTGAAGAAAAACAATTGCTCAGAATATCAAGTTTTAATAGTCAAGATTTGGCTTTGCTGATTCTTGAAGGACAGAACATACGGGCAACTAACCATCAGAACTGAGAATTTGATATGGATTACTAGACTCTCTCTCTAGAAAAATAAAAGGACAAATAAAATTGGGATAATTATAAATTTTATAGAGTTTGAATTATTTACATTTAAAACAAAAAGAATAACTCATTTTATAAATTTAGATGGCTTACATTTCTCTTAATAAAAATAAAAAATCATTTTTTACGGAATTTAAACAACTCAAATGCGAATTCAAATTAATTGAACAGATATAATCTATATAAAATATACTTGTTATTTTATTGCCTCAACTTAAAAGAAGAAGAAGACAAATTTACATAACCTGAGTAATTAATAACTATGGTCCCATAAATAAAAGTTGGAACAAAATTCATGAACATTAGAACTAAACAAATTACTGCTACTAGTTTTGTGCAGGACAACCTTTTTCAATTAATTTTATAAGATGGACATATGGAATTCTTCTTTTAAAACGAAAATTTTCACTATTAGTATAATGTATATACATAAACATAATTGCCTCATGCAAGGCTAGCATGAAAAACACAACACATGGTTCTACTTCTGGTACCCTGTTAACTTTCTTATGGTGATCGTCCCAAAGGGCTCTGCAAGACGAGGTTGCGTCGTCGCTGAAAGTTCTTGCGCCACAGAACGCATTGTGGGTCTCGATTCTGGATTGTTTCGCGTGCATGCCAACCCTATCGTCACTATGAAGGCTATTGCTCTTGTTAATTGGACTCGTGGAGGAGGAAGCCTCTGGTCCAACACATCCTTCAGAAACACCTCTGAATCCTCCATGGCTGACAAATGCTGCATTGAAGACATCGAAGTTAGGAGATCTCCTGGGTGCCTCCCCATCACTATCTCTAATGCCACCACTCCGAAGCTATACACATCGCACTTCTCCGTAACCCTCATGGTTTGTGCTAGCTCTGCAAAGTTTTAAATTTTGTCAGGAACCATAATTTTACATGCCGAGATGGTAATTGGGTAAGCATTGAAATTGAAAGAATCGAAGAATAAGAGTAGAGTAATAGATACCTGGAGCCATGTAGCCATAGGACCCAGCAATTGAGGTCCAGGTTGTTGAATTGTAGCTTAGTAGCTTTGCTGTGCCAAAATCGGCAAGGCGGGGCTCAAAATCTGAGTCCAATAATATGTTGTTCAGCGTCACATCTCGGTGCACTACTGGTGGGGAACAATCACTGTGAAGGTAGGCAATTGAATGTGCTATTCCTTGTACAATTCTTATCCTTATAGGCCAGTCTAGTTCAAATTTACCTTCTTCCCCGTATAACACTTTTCCCAGACTGCCTTTGTTCATATATTCATACACCAAGTACATGCGTCCCTTGCTGGAACAGAAACCATAAAATTTGATGATATTTCGGTGCCTCACTTCTGTAAGTGTTCTTATCTCATTCTCAAAACTTTGGCGACTCACGGCTGGAATGTCACTGGAGTCTGAGATATTGAGCCGTTTAACTGCAACAAATTGACCTGTTGGTAATACTGCTCTATAAACGCTTCCAAATCCTCCTGTGCCTATGCAGTACTTCTCATTGAAGTTATCGGTTGCCTTGACAATTTCAGCAAATGTGAATTTTCCATCTCTTCCCCATACTGTGGATACAGATGTTTCATTCTTTTCACGATCTCTGATCTCTCCGTCAAGGGGTTTGGCCTGCCTGCGGAATACTAGGATTCCAGCAACAATCATCCCTATAATTAATAGCCAACAAACTGGTATAATAACCCCAAGAAGAGTCTTTTTGTTCAATCCTTTGGACCGGTCTGGGGTAGATACTGTAGAGCAAGTAGTTAATCCATTTCCTTCCCCACACAATGAGTTTCCAACATAAGCTTCAGCAGGTGCTGTTTCGAAAATACCCCCAGCTGGGATTGAGCCCGTCAAGTTGTTATAAGAAAAATCAATAGATTGAAGACTGAGCATACTTAGAAGTGTTCGTGGGATTGTCCCTGAAAGATGGTTGTGTGAGAGATTGAGTATCATCAAAGAAGTGAGCTTTTCAAGGTTTTGAGGAATTGGCCCTGAAAGAGAGTTGCTACTGAGATCCAGGAAGTACTGTAATGAAAACAGATTGCCAAGCTCAGATGGTATCTTCCCAGCTAGATTGTTGTGACTTAAATTCAAGCTCATTAGGCCATCAGAGTTACCAAGTTCTTTCGGTATGCTTCCAATGAAGTTGTTATCTGATAAATCAAGATAATTAAGATGAGTTAATCTGGCAATACTATGTGGGATCTGTCCTGTTAAATGGTTCTTGCTCAAGTTGAACATGTAGAGATGGCTGAGATTGCCCATTTCAAGTGGGATATTACCAGTCAATTCATTGGAGGACATGCTTAGATATTGCAATCGGCTCAACTTACTCAGTGCTTGTGGAATTTTACCCGAAAGTTTATTTCTGTCAATCTCTATCCTGCTTAAGTTTAAACACTCACCCCACAAAGGAGAGAGCTCGCCAACAAATTGATTGCTACTCAATGAGATAACGGCTAGATTGGGATGAACTCCGAATGCTTCTGTGATGTTTCCAGTGAATTGATTTCCATCAAGACGAACTCTAACTAGTTCTGAACAATTTCTCAAGCACTTTGGTACTTGCCCAGAAAAGCTGTTGTTATTCACAGTCAAATGTGTTAGTTTGAAACCTCTGCACAAATCACCTGGTAGTTCTCCAGAGAAGCTGTTGTTGGAGAAGCTGACACGACTCAAAGAAGGACTATACTTCCCAAAATTCTTTGGAATGCTGCCCAAAAAGTTGTTGGAGAACACAGAAAATGTCTGTAACTCAGTTAGCTGAGAAATAGTCTCTGGCAACTCTCCCTGCAAATAATTAGTGCTGACATCGAAAAGCTGCAGAGAGGTCAATTTTCCAATATCCATGGCAATGTCTCCTGATAGTTTATTGGAAAAAAGATTTATAATGGTAATGTTTGTAAGACTCCAAATAGTTCGAGGAATTGGACCTGAGAATTGGTTTCCTGAAAGGTCTAATTGCATCATTGCTTTCAAGTTTCCAATCTCATGAGGAATGGGACCAAAGAACTCATTATTATACAGAAATAAGTATGTGATTTTTGTCAACAAGCCAATCTCTGGTGGAAGTTCTCCTGTGAATTTGTTGTTTTGAAGTTGCAAGGAGACCAACTCAGTCCAATTGGAAACCAACAAAGAAGAAAGCTGGCCAGAAAAAGAATTTTCTGACAACCCCAATTCTGATATTTTGGTCAGTTTAGATAATGACAAAGGCAAAGGACCAGTCAAGTTATTCGCTGCCAAACCCAGAAAGGTTAGATTAGTGCAGAAGCCAAGCTCAGAAGGAATTGTAGAATTCAAAAAATTCTCACGGAGATCAAGTATCACTAGATCCGTGAGTTTTCCCAGTGAGGTAGGAATTTCCCCTCCAATTGAATTGTTAATCAATTCAAGACGTTGAAGTCCAGACAGGAATCCCACCTCTGTGGGAATAGGACCAGAAAACTTGTTACTCCCCAGGAGTAGTTCTTTTAGATTAGAAAGCCTGAACAAATTTGATGACAGAGGTCCTTCTAGCCCACAATTGGTGAGATTGAGGTATTCAAGCTTACCCAGACTGGAATACATGGATTCTGGTATCAGGCCAGACATGTCATTCTGGGAGATGTCAAGGAATGTCAAATTCTGACATTCCAATATGAAGCTAGGGAATTCGGAAGTAAAAGAATTGAGGGTCAAACTGAGGTGGGTTAAAAATGGCATTCCAGAATATTGTGACCAATCAGCAGGAGATATAAAGAAGTTTGAGCCAAGGTCTAGGTACCATACCTTTGGAAGATTTGTGAGCTGATAAGGAATGGTACCGTTGAGATTGTTGAGGTAAACACTAAGATATTGAAGCTCCTTCAGCTGACCCAGTTCAGAAGGAAGTGTTCCTTGAAAGAAGTTTAATCCCAGGTCCAAGAAACTGATCTTGGAGAGGTTACCAATTGCAGAAGGAATTGACCCACTGAAACTGTTGCTATTGAGGTTGAAGCGGGTGAGATTGGGAAGAGAAGCAAAATCCAACTCTTCAAGTGTCCCGGTGAGGTTTGCATTACAGAGATCTATCTCTGAGATTGTTGTGTTAGAACTATCACAAACAATGGCTTCCCAATTGCAGAGATTGTTGAGGTTGGTGAGGGACCATGAATTAAGAAAAGAAGGGAGAGGAGGAGAAAGACTGGTTTTCCATCTGACAAGAGCTTCTGCTTCAGTTCTAGGAGATGCAATGATATGCAATGGAAGAAAGAATAACAAGAGTAGAAGAAGGAGGAAAGGAGAGGCTTTTTGAAAGGTTGTCATGCCTGTGCCAGCATTTGGTGTCTTTATGAGAAGCTTTTGCATTTGAATGCTCTCAGTGCTTTATATAAAAAAAAATGGATTCTTTGTTAATGATTTAGGAGTATAGTTAAACATATGGTGACTCTGATGTAAGATGCTCAGCAACTAGGAATTAGTTAAGAGAGCCATCTATTCATAAAAGGCGATTAGATCTAGTGCAAGGAAGAGGTAGTGGATTTGTCTAAAAACAATTATATGTGCTTCGATGTGAATGTGATTGATCATAGTCCTTGCTTAATAAATACTAGTTGGATTTTATTTAGTCTTACTCCTTTTATTTGAGAAAAGTGCATCTAAACACCCAAACTTTAAATTTAATTTAAAAAACATTTAACATCACAATTATTTTTAAAAATAAAAACTATATCAACTTTTTATTAAATTTTATAAAAAAAATTATTATCGAAACAATTGGAATTATTATTATAATTTTCTTAAAAATTGATAATAAGTTCTATAAAATTTTATAATACTTTAATCTTTGAAAATAGTTATATTTTTTAAATTTTTTACATAATTTTTTAAAAAAAAAATTGGATTCTTCAACTTCAAATGTAGTTTTTCTTTTGATTTATTTTAGTTTTTTTTTAAGCAACATTTCTTTCAGTTGACTTGATTGTAATTTTAACAGCAAAAATGTAGTCCGGGTAAAAACCAAAATTCAAGATTCATATAATATATATCTTCTATATTTTCTTTGTTCGGCTAAATAAGTACTACACGTTCACATCTGTGAAACGGATTTAAATAACCAAACATTTTATAGCATATATCTGAAATGTTAATTCTACTTTCATTGGTTTTGCAAGCAGTCAAAACAAAATAAGAGTGAGAAAACTTGGAACAAATTTGACCGTTGACCCAACTCATTCAGTGATCCCTTCACGCCTAATGGCACATGAAAGTCAAGTGCCATGCACAGAACAGATGATCTACAGTCAACGACTCAACGTCTATATTTATACACAAACACACACATATTGGCTATTACAGTGCTAAGTTGCAGAGCAATCTTCTTTTTTATCTATGTTAGTTTTTACAAAAGTGAAACCAAACAGGTATTTAGTGTCATTGCTTTCTAAGATTTTCGCAGTTCTTGTTAATTTTGTGGCAATTTAGGGTTGTTTTGATTTTCTTTTGAATAATATAATATGTTTTCACTGGTTGAAAAAAAAAAGATTTAAATAGAATGTTAATCACATGCCAAGTAAAGGTGATTTGAATTCATGTTAATTTATAATTAGATAAAGCAAAGTGAGACCCCATTAATCATTGCATATTTGTAGTGCTAGTGTCCCCTAACTAGGATTATGGGACGACGCTTGTGGCTGAAAACGGGTTTACGGCACAATTGATTAACCATTCGACATTCGCCACCAAGAAAAAGGGCCACTTCATTATTTTATTTTCCAAGCTCCAAACCCACTTTTCTAGAAACTTAAAACCAATTTTTATTCCATAAGATTGTATTTTTGCACTAAGAATGTGAAAATTGTTGTTGTTTTCGTCATATTACGCATGAGAGAATGTATATCAAGTCTAAAAGATGAGTCCCATTGGTTATAATTCTTAGAATCCGACTGGAAAGTTATTTATTTCCCCTTCTATTGGATCAAAGGAGCAGAGACAGGATTAGGCAAATAAGGATTCAAAGAATGTTCATTGTTAAAAAATTGTGATGAAATAAGAGGCTAGAATGTGGCAAATAGTTTTCTTTATTTTCTTATTGCTTCTGACAGTTCATTGCGAAATTCGGAGAGTAATAAATAAATCCTTTCTAATAAGGAAAGAAATGCACTGAGAAAAAAAAAAAGGATAAAAAGTTGATTTTAGAATTCAAAGATCATCATCAGAGATCTTGATTTTAGAATTCCCTTTTCCCTTAGCTTTCAAAAGGTGATCATCACAAAGAATCAAAAAATGGAGAATGAAACTATTGCCATGATTAATATAGAACCATCCATCGCAAAATTCATAGAAATGTCAAGATATTTTCGAATCAAACATTTTTTAACGAACACATTTTTCAAATATTGCAAGTGTCACGATATCTTCGAATTACCCAACAACACATAGCATTTTGGACTTCAAAATTAGCACTTAAATAAGCCCAAAAATGTTCATGATCCATTTACATAACTTGACCCAAAGTCCAACCATGCTTTCATAAATAGATTTCTGGCATTTCTCTATAGAACCTAGACAAGACAGAACTACAACTGTTACAATTCACAAAGAAGATCTGATCAGCACCTCACAGGAGTATTGGGACAAGAGGCTTGACCCTTGCGTAGGTTCTGTTGCCAAACTCATAACCAGTTTAGATTTTTTATTATTGTTTTATTTTAAAATATTTAATCTAGATGATCCAAATCACATAAACATCATGAGAATTCAGGTTCTACAAAACTCTCGCATTGGTTGCCACAAAATTTTATAAATAATATCCCATCATGTCTCAACTCTTAACACACCCGAGTTTCCACATGATCAAATTGCAGGACATAGAGATTTAGATTTCTGGGATTCTCAAATGAAGTGCCTTAGCTTAGACATTATCAGAATGTTTAAAAACTTGCGGACCTCTGCTATTACATTTATTGGATATACAGTTATATTTTCTTTTCCTTGATTGTGACTTTACTACTATTTTAGATTTTTGAACTCATAGGGACTCAGGGTAGAGAAAAAGTATATGATATGGTAAAGACATGTGAGAAGCAAATGACAGGCAAACAAATATCACACTTAATATCCTTTAATTTAATTCACGAAAGAATTATGAGAAGAGGTAAGGGGGCAAAAAAAAAAAATAGCATTCACCAATCACAACAACATACACCCCAAAACCCACACAAAGAAAGATTGTCTAAAATACAGATGGAACATGAGTGCAAGCAACTTCAGAAGCACCTCTATTTAAAGCTCTCTCTAACCTTGTCTCGAATGGAGTTGAATGCCAGTTCACCCTCTTATCCTGTAAAAGTAGTCAAATCCAAATCAGACTCCAAACTAAGCTCATGCAAAATCTTCCTCAAATTTCAGTTCAGCTTTACCTCTCCGTACTTGCTTGTGGTGTTAGGAATTCCTTTAAAGGAAGAGACCGAGCCAGAATCCTCAACAGAGCCCGAGTGACTCCAGTAGGTCCCAACAGTACCTATAATGGGCATCTCATCCGGACTCCTACTTGGTGACTTCCTCGGTGAATTCGAAGCTGAAAATTGCTTAAGCTCCTCAACTGTTAATGCACCCAAAATGGGTCTATCTTCATGGCTTATTACTGAACTTTGTGAAATGCTCCTGTCAGGGGTACCCGCATACAAAGCAACCGAGCTAGACTTGTTAACTGGTGTAGTTTCTGATGAAACCAACCAATTTGAAAGGCTGGCATCAACAGCAACTTCCTGCTTCGATTTCTTTAAAGAGTCAGTTCTTTGGAATCGTTCCTTGAAGCTGGGTTCTGAACTAAAAGGAACATGATATTCTTGATTGGAATTGGAATTCTCTTTTTGAGGGATTAATGCTTGTGTTCTTGTAGCTTTAACAGCTTTCCATTGAGTGAGATTTTCTACTGGGTTCAGCACAGGATGAACATAAACACTCCTATCACGAGCATTTGGGTTCGTCCCAATTGGTTTCACTTCCCTATCACACGAAGCACGAGTTGGAATTGGACTCTCCACCTCCTCAGCAACCATTTGAGCAGCACAAGTTCTTGCCCTTGAGTATTCCATACCATCGTCAAAGTCCTCGCCGAGTTCTTCTCCCATGTCACTGTCTTCATCACTAAGGTCACTAACCCCATAATCCATTTCTTCATCTTCATCATCGCTTTCTCTGCAATTTTGGTATCTGCCATTCGAAGGATAAGAACTCGTAGAAGTCACCGAACTAGCGTCTGAGGAAGACTTAGATTGGCTTGATTTCACCAAAGCTTCTTCATTTTTCCCACCTTCTTCACTCTTTTCCAAGGGATACACCGTAACTTCATCCGGCAAAACCGGCTCGTAGGCTTTCACATTGGAATCAAAGGTTACTTTCTTCCTCGTACTGAAGCTTAACTGCTCCTCAGGTTTATGATCCCTACATTTAAAACCCATTAATCCCTATCATAAAAGCTTGAGAGAAAAAATCAACCAAGAGGACGAACAGAAGGGAAAAAGGCAGAAAGTAGGCTGCACGAAACTGATGAATTAAAATTGCTTACTGGACTTCCGATATGGGGCTGAGTGTGATGGGTTTGGAGTGATCCTGCACTGAATTGACACAAGGTTGCTCTGGCTTGCTATTTGTACTCCACTGTAATATTCAGGATTTAATATTAATATCATTCACGTGAGGAGAAGCTCTACTTTACTTAGCTGGGTTTGCTGAGAGAATCAAAGCAACAAAATTCCGCAGGGCAATTATACTTGAATGAGAAAAAATAATAATTAAAAAAAAAAAGGTGCCAGAACAGAATCAATATCGCGAGCACACTAATCTCCACTATCCCCAGCGCCAAAATAACCGGTTTCTGTCAAATTAATTATGTTCAAGGGTTCTTTTCCCAATCATTTTTGAGAAAACAAACAAAAAGCACGGCGAAGCTTGAAGAAGATGAAAGGAAGGTCTTACTTGGTCACCATCATGAGGCGGAACCTTGCGCCTTTGTTTTCTGCGTCTCGCATCCTTAGAAGAACCAAAACACGCGAAAAAACAACCCATGACAGGCCTCTTAGGGTTTCGGTCAGTCCAAGTGAGCAATGCCCGAAAATTAACAGAAGAAGGCCTCGCTAATAGTTCTCGTCATGGTATGAAATAGCACATTGTGGCGGGAGAGAGAGAGAGAGAGAAGAGGAGGATGGAGAGCGTGGGTTTGGGGGAGGTGTGCGTTTAGTGTGACGTTGGTAGGGACAAAAAACGGTCAAGAAACTTTTGAAGGCTCTTTTTTGTTTTAATTTTCTTATTGAAAAAGATGCAAGTTACCGTTATATGAATGATTGTGATCCCAGCCTGTAATTTGCGCAATTTCGTTTTATTTTTATTTGTATTGTTAAAGACAGGTCTTTATCATCAACAGTTAAACCCTGAACTTCAGGTTAAAAAAAAAATTAAACCTGCACTATAATCGAGCGGGCCCCACCATCCTTGCCGTCTGATTAGATATCGGATCACTGTCTGATTAATTAGATTGAACTGAATCAAATTAACAGAAAGAAAAGTAAGAAAAAAACATTGAAATTAAACCTGAAACGGAATCGAGCGGGCCCCACCATCCTTGCTGTCTAACTAGATATCAGATCACTGTCTGATCTTGCCGACAGATCTAATTAGATTTGAACTGAATCAGATTAACAGAGAAAATTAAGAAAGTAAAAACTTGGGGTGAGAGAGGCTCGAACTCTCGACCTCAGGATAACTCAGAAGCTATGAGACCTACGCGCTAGCCAACTGCGCCACCACCCCAACTGCTGTACAATATTATTTAATTATAATAAAAACAAGTAAGTACAAAGTCATGGGATCTATCCCTTATCCACTTAAATCCTGTCTAATACCAGAATAATTTTTTACAAAATGAAAATGAGTTTCAAATATACTTTTGATAAGAAAAAAAAAACACAAAATGATTTAAATACCCTAAATTAAAAAAAAAATTCATGCTTTCTCCTTTCTTTTTTCCTATGGCCAATGACATCCACCACCATCATCTTCCTCCAACCACACCATCACAAACAAGCCAATTTCAAAAAAAAAAATTTGCTAGTCTCAAATTGAAGATAGGGGTCAAACACTAGAGGGGAGATTCTTACGTGATTCTTCAAATAACCCATATCAAAGACGGAGATACCTGAGCTCAAATCTTAGAAATTGATGCTAAGGAAGATCTGTGAGAGTAGTCAATGGTGAGCTTTGCAATGTCGATGAAAGAAATGAAGAAAGAGACAAAGCAAAAAAGAAAAAGAAAAATCAGATCAGCAACAAAGTTGTTGATGAAGATGAAGTTGTTATCGTTGACGAAGTTTGATGGCGATGGCGATGACCCGTCCTAACAACAACAACATTTGGCCTTGCCAATGGCAACAACTTGTATCCCTCACGTTGACAATAATGTGAAAAGAAGATAAGTTGTCCGAAAGCTGAGGCATTTTTTGCCCATAAAATCTCATTCCCACAGTCTTTAACCTAATCCCACCCCCATAGGTTTCCTAATTCCCTCATATGTGGGCGTTGGTTATCCCCAAGAATCCAGAAACCTTCCTACCAAAGGTGCTTCACAATGGAATCCCTTTCCCATTCCTATTCCCTCATCCCATTCCCTTATACCATACACAACCTTTAAGTTAAACCCAAGATTCTCCTTCAGCCAAATAGGAATAAATTTGTTTTATAAAATCTCATTTTAGGACCCTCCAACAAGAATAATTCCAAATTAGGAATTATAAAAGTTAAAATCTTTAAAAAGGACCTAAGCCCTTATAGGTAATAAAAAAAATAGCTTTTTACCAAAATACCCTTTCCCCCTTCTTCCCCACCTCACCGTCACCATCATCGGTGACGGTAATATCACCAGAGGTCAGATCACTGACGACGTCGCTGGAGGTCTAGCCATCGGAGGTTCAATCGCCAGAGCTCCAGTTGTTGGTGACAGTGTCGGAACAATGAAATATTCTCATCTGGAAAAATAATTATTGCCACATGGAAATTTAGTTATCTCCACTTGGGAAATTAATTATCGCCAATTGAAAATTTAGTTATTTTCACTTAGAAAATTTTTTATCCATACTTGGAAATTTAGTTATCCTCACTTGAGAAATTAGTTATCACCAATTGAAAATTTAACTATCCCCACTTGAGAAATTTGTTCTCCTCACTTGAAAAATTAGTTATCGCCAGTTGAAAATTTAGTTATTTCCACTTGAGAAATTTGTTATTCACACTTGAAAATTTAGTTATCTCCACTTGGAAATTTAGTTATCCCCATTTGGGAAATTAATTATCACCAGTTGGATATTTAGTTATTTTTACTTGAGAAATTTGTTATTCACACTTGGAAATTTAGTTATTTCCATTTGGAAATTTAGTTATCCCTACTTGGGAAATTAATTATCGCCAGTTGGAAATTTAGTTATCTCCACTTGAAAATTTAGTTATCCCCACTTGAGAATTTAGTTATCCATACTTGAAAATTCAGTTATTTCCACCTAAGAAATTAATTACCTCAACTTAAGAATTCAGTTATCTCCATATGGGAATTCAGTTATCTCCACCCGGGAAATTAATTATTCCCACTTGAAAATTTCCAAGTGTAGATAATTAATTTCCCAAGTGGAGATAACTAATTTTCCAAGTGGAGATAACTAATTTCCTAAGTGAGGATAACTAAATTTCCAAGTTTGGATAACTAATTTCCAAATAAGAATAATTAAATTTCCAACTGGCAATAACTAATTTTCCAAGTGGAAATAACTAAATTTTCAAGTGGCAATAACTATTTTTTCAAATGAAAATATTTCACTGTTCCGGTACAATCACCGGCGACCAGACCTCTGATGACTAGACCTCCGACGACATTATCGGTGATCGAACCTCTGGCAATGTCGCCGTCGCCGTCGCCGTCGCTAGTGAGGTGGGGAGGAAGGGAGAAAGAGAAAGGGGTATTTTTGTAAAAGACTGTTTTTTTATTACTTATATGAATCTAGATCCTTTTTAAGGATTTTAATTTTTATAATTCTTAATTTAAAATTATTCTTGTTGGAAGGTTCTAAAATAGGATTTTCCCTTATTTGGAAGCTTCCATAGTCGCATAAAGCGTAATTGCAATAATATCTAGAGAAATTATTAACAGTTGTCTGTAAACTTAATGGATTGAATATATGTTGAAAACTCATGAAACCAACAATCTCAAAGTTAGGCCATGTTTGGTATACACCGGATTTTAAAGGAAAGATAAAAGGAGAGGTGGAGGAAGAAAAATGGAGACCCATCATGCTTAGTATGTTTATAAAAAGATATTGAAAATCACAAATAAAAAACAAAATTGGAATTAAAGAAAATAAATAAATGTCACAATTAACCCCATTACACTATGGAGGAGAGAGTCTCCACTCATTACACGGATAATTCGATAAAAAATGATATCTTATGTGGAGAAGAGAGTCTCTTCTTATTTATGAGAGGAAAGCTCATCTTCCTTAAATATGAAAGAGTGAATTTCTTATGATGGGTTTTTCAATCATACCAACAAAAAAAAACAAGTACTCTATCTTACCCTTTCTCTGTCCCAACCTTTCTTTCCGTCCTAACGAACATAGTCCCAAATCAGACTTTTCAATCCTTCAAAGTGAATTAATCATGACATGATTCCTTTTCTATGCTAAAGCATCCCCGTTCCGATTCTCTATGCCTCCCCAAGTTGAAACTCCAGTTACATCAAAACATTTTGGCCAAAAAAAAAATAGTTGTGTTCATTGGCATGTCTCAGCAGAGTTCAATTGGTTCACATCAGATTAAGCCCAACCTAACCAAACAAGAAAAAATAATAAAAAATTTTAAACTATTAAAAAGATATAAAATATTTTGCTTGTCAACGAAAACATAATTGTCATTATTTAAAACATACTCTTTTGAAAAATAATACTTGAATTAAAAGTAATCTTTCTAAAGTTATAATTGTTTGTTAATACATGCTATATAACTTCTACCACATTAGAGATTTAAAATAGATTAGAAACTTTTCCTAAAAAGTGACATAATTAACCATTCCCCTTAATGTATTGTTGAGTATTTTGAAATGAAATTGACCATTTCAATAAAAAACAATTATAATTATTTTTACATAATTCTAGTATTAAGTTAAATTAATCTGGATTTTCAAATACGATTAAAAAAATGAAATCATAAAAAACCTTGATAATCATAAAATTAACTTATTACATGAAAGACATTAAAGAAAAACAATTCGATGAAACAGCTAATATTCTCTGGCAAAATAAAGAAACAGCTAATATTCACAAAATATATAAATATCTATACACCCATTGAGCCGGGTTGAATTTTTTCACCATTAACGGTTAATGCCTGATCTGACCCGAAATGATCAGGCAAAACCAGGCCAACCGTCCCAAATGCACACCCTTGAAAAAACGAGAAAGCTACTTCAAAAGATTAATGAGCAAAACTATTACTGGAGCCACTACGAATCATCACTAAATTCATAAGTTATGGTAAAACTACACCAGAAACCTGTACACAATAAGCGTTTTGCTAGGCACAAATAACTCATTGACTACAGTATTCCATACAATTTAGTATGACCTGCCTAAATGCTATCTAACTGATAAAAGGCTGCAACTTACATGCAGCAATTGACTCCAAAATCCATGTGTGCCCAACGACTTGAGAACCAGTGGTAACAGCTAAATCCTCAGCCTCATTTAATCTATCCCAAAGAATTGTAACTTCATCACCCAACCTACTTCCTTGTGGGGGGTCAAGATTGTAAACAATCAGCCTTTTGGCCTCCTTGTGTTCACGACCTTCTGTTTCCAATTCTTCCTTGCTTTCTAAAACAGTACCCCCTCCTGCTACAACCAAGTCTACAAGATCTTCCTTATAATCTGACATGTAATCACCAGAAAAGTACATACTTAAGCCATTAAATAGCTTGGGCGCCTGCAATCATCAAAGTTAGGTTATTAGTATATAAGCAAGATATTTACAAAGTAATTTAACACTCATAATCACCCACAAAACCCCAGAAAAAGAGTAAAGCATTAGTAAGCTAGAAAATGAGCCAAGAAAACCACATTGTGGAAACCCCAGATATTTCAATTGCAAATATATTTAACAAAAATATTGAAGTCATTCATAAAGATGCATCATTTATGGTACAAAACACAACCATGCATTTGCAAGAAAATAGGATGCAATGGAAAAGTATTTACATCGGCCAATGCCCTAAGTCTGCCAGCTTTTGGGCCACCTTGACACCCATGGTTATCAAGACTAATTTCATATGGCTCTTCTTCTACAGGACGCATCACATCCATGCTTGCAGTTACCCCTACAGAAAAAATGGGTGGCATAAACTATAAGGATATAAATAAAAATTAAGCATGAGGAAACATAATGCACCAAGTTTAAGCACGTATGAATAATATAGCAATGGTAGTTACGTAATAAGTTGTTGGGCATAGATTATAATGGGAAGAAATTATTAGCGCCAGCAGCAGAAAAAAATTAAGTTTAACAGTATAGTCTGGTACAACCTAAAGTATATTATACTAGTCACTACATATTTTAACACGATATACTGTATATCATTACATGAAAAAGAACCTAATAACTTACAATCCATTTTAAGAATCCATTGACCATTTAAAATTGCCATAAGAACTTTGAGTGTCCTGGAACATGCTCCATTTGAATCAGTTGCTGCAATCACGTGTGTCACATCTGGCGTCCAAAACTTGGTAACAGTAGCACCAATCCTGCTTGAGAAATTTATCAAACGTATCTGAATTGAAAGAGGAGGAAAAAAGATATCCGTCAGTCACCCATATGTAAAACAATACAAAATGATACTCCCAAGCACTTCCTTTTGGTCAAAAGCCTGTATGGGGCTTTCAACAAAATCTTATAAAATATTTTTAATCAGACATTTTCATATTTTTTCACCATAGGATTGAGTCTAATTTAGAGGCTTATGTCAGCTACTTTAACTATTATATTTTCAACATAATAAAAAAAGTCTTCTACATGCTTTAAATAAAAAAAATCCATTTTCTACTAATACTGCAGTCAAAATGCAAAAAGAGGTCCCAAGGTAAATTAGTAAATAAAATGCAGACAACAAAGAATAGAAAAGAACGTGTCATAAATGTTAACCTTTTCATCAATAGACAGAGCAGATCCGCAGAAAACCAAATGTTTACCATCATCTGACAAAGCTACAGGGGGTTTTGACTGCTTAGATACCCTACATGCAGGATAAAACATTAGACTCAGTACCAACAAATCTAGGAAAAAAAGAAATCACACAAACAATTAAAACCAAGTTTAAGCAGTACCAGAATCTTAAATTAATTGCAAAGTCACCAAAATAGCTGATAACAAAAATGCAAACATACAAATGAGATGACATAGGATGCTTCTGAGGGGCCGCTTTCTTAGACTTGGACTTCTCACATGGAAATTTGACATGAGAATGAGCTGGACAGAGCATAAGATAATTCTCCTGGCCAAAGAATAAACCTACTTTTAGATCAATCTATTGATGGCCAGGTAAAATAACATATATTCTAAGCAATAACCCAAAAGAAAAAAAAAAAAGAGGAAAAAGAAAAAGAAAAAGAAGAAGAAGTAACCTACATCATCCCAACGGCATGCTGAGATTTCCATTGCACAAGGAACATGATAAGTTCTCCTACAGGATCTGACATAGCATCCAAGAGCAGCTCCCTTTAGACCACATTTGCTGCATTTTAGTTTTGCTCCCCTTGCCACTTCAGCCTTCAAATTCTGAACAGCTTCATCAACAAAATACACTTGAGGTGACCTGGATTTTCAAGGTTTTAGGGTATAATTATTTTCCCAATACAAGAGACAAGCAATCACAATGTTTGATTCATATGCTTAGAACGATCAATAAGACATCAATATCATACCATTCAATGCAAATTCTATGCACATGTATGACATTTGGTTGGAGTGCTGCAAATGCCGTTACCAAATTTCCATTTTTATAGTGCAACATTGGCCCAGTAACCTAAGAAATTTTACCAACACCAAAATAGTTACAATAATGCATAATAGCAAATATAGGAAGAGAATAGCATACTTTAGAGGAAAGAGGGGATGAATAGGCAATGGCATAATGAAATCATGTGAAATCAAATATTACCTCAGAAGTTTTAGTGGACTGGCAAAAAGAACACACACTTGTATTTGAACATGAATCCAGGTCCATTCCAGATTTAAGGTCCAGGTTACAGCTGGAAGCCACAGGCTTACTTTGATGGGTTACATTAGGTTGAATGTCAATATTCCCATGTGAAAGATTTTTCGGCCTCTTGTGGTCTCTCACGAGACCCTCAGTTTCAGAGGCAGAGCTTTCAGACCTCAACTGCATCCTTTTCTCCAGCATCTCATTTTCTTTGCTTGTTCTCTTCAATGAAGAACTTTCTGATCTCTCAGCATGTAACCGCTGAAAAATATAGTTGGTCATTTCAAGAAGATCAAACAAGGCATACAACATACTCATAATACAAATTGCTAAACATGTACAAAAGTTAACAAGGATGAATTTGAAAATAAAAAACCATTACATCAAATATTCTTTGGAACAGTCTAAAACCTCCTTAATCTTATAACTATAGCCAGTATGTGCAATTATGTAGTCTTATCAAGCTTGCATCATGAAGCAACGAGTCACAACTGCCACTACAAAGATCACATGACTTGAGAATTTCTGTGGCAGCCATTACTTAGGCAAAATAGTCTAAAAAATTCCCTGATATAGACCAATGCATGAGAATGGGGCACCAAATTGAAAGAGACTCAGGGATACCAAAGATGTAAAACTAGTTTAAAGTGGCTGAAAAATTATCTTTGATAACATCTTGGTTTCTTACATGTTCACTGTCCCGGTCACTGCAGTCATTGTCTGAACCTTTGGTATCCCAAAATGGAGGGCTGTCGAGTGAAGATTGAGTAACTTGATTTATGTCCATTTCCACAGCTCCACACTCATCATGGTCCCCTCCATCCAGCTGGGAACAGTTCATCCGATTAGGCTTCCCTGCACCACTAAACCCAATCTTTTCTTTGCAAGAAACCTCAAACTCCTCAGCTTTACCATGCACCACACTACCACTCCTTTCATATCTGTGATTCTTGCCAATGTCAATTTCCACAGAATGGTCTAAACTCAAGGGAACCTTAACATGTTCAGTCATTGTTTGTGAAAAGAGTGGCTGCTCCCTACATAGATTATCTCCTAGCAAAGTTTTGAATGGCTCCTTGGTCATTTTATAATTAGAAGTTGAATTCAACAATGCTTCACACTGCTCCAAAACTGGTAGATCATCTATAATCATCAATTAACATAAGCAATATAAAATACAGGTTAAAAAGTGATCAAATAAATTTCAACAGAACACAAGTTTTCCAATGAAAAATAACAGTTTTACCAGAAGAACGTTGCTGAGACAGATTTGCACAAGAGGCAGCATCAAGGCTTCTATAAATTGCAACCATATTTTCCACAAAAGGTAAAGACCTCAGATCTGCCATCCACAATTAATTGATACCAAAAAAAAAAAAGAATTGATCATTTCATTTTATTAGATAGAAAATAGATTTTGCTCATTATATTTTCATTTTTTTTTATTTGGAGGGATAGGCGAATGTTTTGAGCATGTGGGAAAAAAATAACATCGAATGCAGTGAAGTTCTACCAACCCAAAGTCAGTTGAACAAACCACGATAAACCAAACTCACACTTTTTGACATGCAGCGAAGTACATAGACTGAATCAGAAAGGGAAAGGACAAAAAGAAAGATACAATAGCAAAACCAAGAACAATATGGGTCAACTTTTTTCTTAATTCTCCTCTGCCTTTTGAAGTAGACATGTAAAACCCTCCACTCTGAACAGATCGATTAAAGGACAATAGAGTGGAAATGCGCATATGGTGCTTTTATGATTTCCATGCACACAAACACCAGCATATATGGCATTTTAGCAACAGACACTAAATTAGATGACAACTAACCTCTTTGAGTATAATGAATATTGCAGACAGCGCATTCTGAGATAGGCCTTGAGCAATCAGCTATGCATGAGCTGCCAAGGTTCACTATTACAACTTGAAACACTTCCAAAAAAAAAATTTGCTTTTTTTTTGGTTGTGTATGTGTGTGTGTTGGGTTGGGGTTGGGGGGGGGGGGGTGCCGTGGGTGGGGGGTTGTTGAAGCTAAAATGCACAATAAAAGCTAGGAAGAAGTAACAAACCTGCAGAATATGTGGTTGCATGGCAGCAACATTGGCTTTTTGAACAAGTTTAAACTGCAAGGTCAACAAGGGCAAAAATAGGAGCAAATCAGATTGCCTCCACGAATTAAGAATTTGGAATGTTCTGTTCGCTTTGCAGGGGAGACAAAAAAGGGAGCACAAACTTGAAATTTTCTCAAATGAAAATAAGAAAAAGCACTAACGTTTAAAATCCCCAGACATAGCATCAAAAGCTTGAAACTTTTAAATTATTTTAAATTACAATTGCTAAGATCGTCTTAACAGTTTTATAGAACAGTTTGTCTTGAAGGACCAGAAACGAAAAGAAATTTCTATGTCTGTCCTTTGCTATAGGAGAAGGCGGTTCAAGAAAGAGGATTTCAAGAAGTCATCTTTTGCCGATGCTCTGCCTGAAGATGTCGCTCATTTATGTTGTAATTGGACTAACAGTAGACTTTGTTAATTAATAGATTGGCTATTTTATTTAAAAAAGAAAAATAAACGAAAAGAACAAAAATGTGGACCAAAACTCCAAACTGTCACAGAAACAAAATCGATTTCGGAGACGAACCAGACAAATTTCTAACATCTAACAGTTGAAGAAATATAATCGATTCTTCAGGTACAGCATTACAAAGCAACTCAAGACTGGTACAGCCATATGTTGGCATATCTCAGAAAAAGTTCCTTATTTACAAAGGCACAGCACCAAGCACAAATCGCTTTTAGCAACACTTAATTTTCTCAGCATCCAAGAAGAGAGGTAGCAAAAGAAATTATATATGTAAACACGAACACACTAAGCACAGGAAGAAATTAAAAAAATATACAAGACAAGAACAAACCAGAGGGGGCACTTGAGTTCGAGACCCATTTTCTGGAACTGAAGCATCCATGGATTCAAGAATTTACTGTTGTTGCTGTGCTTCCCAGAGTCCTCCATTTGCGACTCGGCGAAGAATTTGAACCACAGACACCGGCACGTCTGAAAAATACTTCTCAGATTTCAGCAAAATGTAGTCGTCACAGTGAGCAACTGATTTATTAGCGGCCACGGTCGCATCACAAGTCACGGGTGTGGAATGGCGGTGTGAACGTGGACGGCTGAGATTTCGTCTATGCGTGAGAGAGAGGAAAGAGGCGCCATGAATGATTTAATTGGCGCAACTATGTCGTTTGAAGTGCGCGCCCTTTTTTAATGCTTTTCTCCGCTTTTCAGTTTTCAGTTTCAGTCAGCTACTCCCGCTTGTCGAGCCAAATTGGTTCTTCGACAGCGCGCTCGTTAATTTCTAGAGATCCGTCCATATTAATTAATTTGGAAAAATAGTACAAATCAAGAATTTTTATTTTACACAATGTGATTTAAGATCAATCAATTAATTAAAAATGTAAGAGTGTCTATAATTTCAGTTCATTTCAATTTTGAAACCAAATTAAACTGATTTTTGTCAACAAATTTAACAGATTTTTTTCTGGCCTTAAACAAATTAAACTGATGTAAATTAATTGAATTTGCCCAAACGTAAAAACCTATTCAATTTTTCTATGTAACGGTTTTTTTTTCAGTTTTACAACATTGATTTTAATCAAATTTATTTTTTACCCTAAAGTCACTAAGTATGATGTGTTAATACAGAAAGTACCTTTCAGGGGACTTCCTTCCATTTGGGGCCTCAAACAACCCAATCCAATTAACTGAAGTCTAAAGTGGTAATTAAATGTATTATGATTTTATAAGAAAATTAATTTTTGGAAAAAATATAAACAAGGCCTTGTTACAACAACATAAAAAACATGTAACACCATAAAATTCCAGCTGGCCAAAAAAGAGACAATAAAACTCCACAATGACAATAAAAGACAAAAAAGAAAAACCATAACATCATGTGGGGGGCAAATTCAGATCTAACATCTTTGGTCATTAACAGAGGCCAAGGGGGTGGTGGAACAAGACCCTCACATTCGGCGCACCCCCTTTACTATAGTCACTGCTAACCAATCCATAACCAAGTTACCTTAGGGGTGTGCACGGGCCGGGTTAGACCTGGCCTCACCCCTGCCCGATGTCCGGCCCATGCACACTCGAGCCAAATCGGGTTTAGTACCGAGCTGAGGTCGAGCCAACCTAGTACCAAATAGTTTTTTAAAATATTAAAAATAAATTAAAAAACTAACTTCATGTATTAACAAAAAAAATTTAATTATTAATGTAAAAGTATATTTCTTTAAAAAAATAATGTTATGATAGAAATTAATTTTTTTAAAAATTATAAATATTTACAACTATACATTATTTTCATATAATATTAAATTAAAAAATCAATTTAAAATTTTAAATAAAATTAAAATATTAATATTTTAAAAAGATTTTCATAGTAATCAAATAATAAGTGTATTATATAAAATATATAGAAAAAAAATATTATAAAATCAATTAATATATACAAAATAATATATTTTTTATAAAAAAAACATATATATAGTACGGGCCGGGTCGGACAAAATAGAGTATGCCCTGAAGCCCGGCCCAGCCCGGTTGGCCCAATATGGTCAGCTTCTCTGCACACCCCTAAATTACCCAGACGAGAACTCCATAGTTAAACAAGAGAGTAGCCTCAGAAGCTAGTTCCACAAGAACAAGCCACGAGGGCTATCATCTTGCCTTTATCAAGATCAGACTTTCAACGTGTTCATCATTTTGGCTTTGTGTACCAACACAATCTCCTGCATAACAATTTCAGGCCCTAGCATCTTAACTAATGTTTGATTTGTTCCATCTCCCAGTTTTTGAATTGGATACCTTCCTTGATTTTAATCCAGTCTCCTCGTAATTCTCTTTTACATCATCCTCAGAAGATGATGGAGTCAGAATTCTATTTCTGCCCCCTACATTCAATTCATCAGTCTTGGCATCAACTGCATTCATATATATATATATATATATATATTCAGAATTCTCCAGTTGGATATTAGTTTGTCTAATTTTTGGAGTGCTTTTGTCAACACAATCTTTCTTCAGTTCCACAAGGTCCAATGATTATTCTTGAGGACCAAATTCTATGTTCAGTGAAGCCAGTTCAACATCAATATATAGCAGCTTTCAACACATCTTTTTCAACCACATGCATATGTATGTATGCATGCATGTTTTGACTAGGAGTTATGTGTCATGTGCTTATGGTCATTGAGGTTGCAGAACCGTGAAAATGGAAACAACTATAAATTTCTCCAACTGTCAGTGTAATGCTTTGAACCTTAATAATAAATGTAGGCCATTTAATTAAATAAGATGTCGATTTGTATAATATTTTTTTAGCAATTTGATTATAATAAATAGAGAAAATTGTGTATGAAGAGAAATTATAAAGAGAACCCAATATAATGTTTTTGTGTCTTGAACTAATCATGCAAAATGAAAGGCTGATTTCACGAATGTGAAAACAGGTACAAAGAGTTGTTGGGAACCTATTCTTGATACAATCCAATTTCCACTCTAAATTGCATGTCCAAAAGAAATTCTGCGGTGAATAATTAAATCATTAAATCAGTATATGACAATAAAGTATAGAAAACAAATACAACAACAACATTAGCTCTATCCTACCATATAAGGTCGGTTATATGGATCATACGATGTCAATAGGCTTTATCAAATACCATCTCCTCAAATAAATCACTTCTTAAAAGTTCATTTTTTATAACTTCTCTTAGAGGAAACAAATAACTTACAAAATTTAGGCAATAAAGCTAGAACTCAAAGCCTAATGCAAACAAAATTGGCACAAGAGATTAAAGACAACAAATCAAAAACCTGCTTGGAGTCGTTAGGCTATGAACTCATATAGTCTGTCCCTTTGGAAACCCAAATAAGCATATCGACTCCATCAGCTCCCTCAACAACCAATCCACTTCAAAATGGTCTTTAGCCAGTTATTTTCCTCAGTGCTAGAAAGCAACTCTGGACAGGACAGGAAAAGAAAGATTAAATGTGGGACACTCTTGACCATGATTATTACAGTTTAGAGAGTATTTTAGCATTACATGTTGATCGAACATCACAATATGAAAAGCCTCACCTAAAGCCTGAACAATTAGTAAGCAATTTTTTTGTTAGATGTTCATTTGTCGTTGTCTTCAGCTCGAGAAGTTTAGAAAACAGATGCTTGATGCCCTACATCAATTAAAAACTAAAAAGCTTGAGTTTATCCTAACGAATGAGCTCATGCATAGCAAACATAATGGACTCATTCGTGCAAACCTGGAGCTACGTTTGTTATTAATAGTCCAAATGCAGTAAATTAGCATTATAACTGCAAGTTTGTAGCCTTTGGTAAGGAGATTAAGGTTCTATTCAACAGGGGGAAAAAAAGTTAGCAACTCATACTCTTCCAGACATGGATTCACTGTCAATCATGCTATATGAGTCAGCTGACACCGAGGAAATGTCGTTGGAATTGCGCTTTGATTACATGAAAGTTGGAAATTCGAGATGGTCTTCCAACTGAAACATGAGATTATAAGAGTACAAATATTTAATCCAAGACCTTTCTTAAAAAATATTGAATCATTTCCAATATTTATTTTAAGTAAAATTATATTTAATATTTTCATATATTATATAAATAATAAATAACTATGAATCTAAATCTAAATTAAATTAAATTTAGTTATAAATTAATTTTCATAGAAATCAATTTATTACATCTACATTTATACAAATCTATGTCTATATCTATTTATTTAAAAGTTATTGGAGAAATGAGATTCTAAAGAGAAAATGGTACGTGGCATGAAAATGGCTTGACGCATACAGGGTAATACCATTTCTGCGGCTAACTCTCAAAAATAGCCACGAGCAGGAAGAGTACTGGAGGCACATGACACCGAACCCCACATGTGAACAATGGGAAAAGGAAGTGGGGGATATTGAGTTATTGACCATGTCCTGCGACGTTGCCCAATGGCGCATGCTTGCTGGTCGAGACTCGTCCCACATCCAGTATCTTACTGAGTTCCTCTGACAGCACTTGGTTCCTCTAGCTCACAAGGAACCTACGCCGCAGTTATGTGGAAACAGAGGAATTGAAACGTGGAAAATTTGTTTTGGCTTGACTTGCTGGAAATTGTGGAACATAATATTCACTCCATTTTGTTATATATTACACTTTTTTAAAAAATTAATGTTTCATAATATAGTGCACTTTATAAATTACATAGTGTAATTTTTTTCTCTTTTCAAGATTGTCCCTAATTAATAAATCTAAATATTTATTTATTATTAAAATATTTTATTCCCAAAGTATTTAATGAGGGTAATTTAAGACAATGTGAGAAATTTTGTTAATTATTAATTATTGTCTTGATCTGTGTATGAGAGTTAAAAGTGCACTATAAACTAAAATAAAGAGAGTATTATTCTTCGTGCGCGGAAGAGGTGGTGGCGTGCTGCGCACCATCAATGCCATGGCTGAACACATAGCTAACCTAAAGTCAAAGTAATTAATTATATTGAAGATATCAGTTGCCACACTGCTGTTAATCTTATTTACTTGTCTTTTCATGTGTCATCCTTGTACAAGGCATGCTAATCTTAAATCCATTATGAATAATATTTACTTTCACTAGAACCTTTTGTATTTTTTTTAATAAATACCTCATCTCATACGAAAAATATTTTAAGTCATATAATTTATTTTAAACTCTGTTAATAGTCTTATAATCAATTTGTTACATTTTTATTTAAAGAGAAAGAGATTTTTTTTTAAAATAAGAAAGATATCCTTATAATTTAAACATTTCATATAAATAGAAATATAACACTGCTCATATAAAACAAACCATTCATATTATTTTGGATGGTATTCTATTTTACTCCTGGTGATTCTTTTTGTAAATCTACATCATATGAATTAAGACAATAATTAAAATTAGGTGAAAACATTAATTTTGTCAACAATTAGTATTATACTCCCTCTAGTCCTATATATAAGACCATTTTAACCGAATCACGTGAATTAAGAAAGGGAGTTAAAACTAATTAACTACCTCGATTTCTCCGAAAATTTCAACATTTTTCCAAAACTACCCTTATTTAATCTCTCTCTTTTTCTCTTTGAAAACATTAAATAGGGGCATTTTTTGGAAATGTATAATAAATACTACCTCGTATATTGTAAAGAATCTTATATTTAGGATCAAGACAAAAGGTCCTATATATAGGACCGAAGGGAGTAACATTTTTAAAATACCCTTAATAAAAATAATTAATATTTTATATATCAATATTTGAAAGAAAAAAATTAAAACAGGATAATTATAAAAATCACTTATTAATACTTTACTAAATTTTGTAAAAATCTAAAACCATAAAAATCATTTAAAAAATTATTACTCCCTCTGGTCCTTAATATAAGACCATTTTAACCGAATCACGCGAATTAAGAAGGGAAGTTAAAACTAATTAACTACCTCAATTTCTCTGAAAATCCCAATATTTTTTTAAAACTACCCTTATTTATTCTCTCTCTTTTTCTCTTTGGATACATTAAATAGGAATATTTTTTGAAAATATATAATAAATATCATCTCGTATATTATAAAGGGTCTTATATTTAGAATTAAGATAAAAACTTCTATATATAAGATCGGAGGGAGTATATCGTACTATTTTATAGGGGTATCTACTTACAAGACACACTACACTATCGATCCAGGGAGAATTAATAAAATTTGGGAGTCCGGGGAAATAAAGACACATCACTCAGCGAGTTAAAAGCAACGGAGACTGCATGAACTTCCGAGAAGCTAGCCAGCGCATCACTGGTGCCCTTTTTCCTCTTCATATCTATTATTACTATATAATTTTATATTTGGCAACAACTGCCCGCGTTTTCCGTGTCTCCCGCTTTCATTATATTAAAAATAAAATAATAATAATAATTGAACAGAAAAGTAATTACCGGCTAGGCCCGTAATTTTAGAAAGGCCCATAGCTTTTTAAACATTCCAATCAGTTTTAGCTAACTCCCGTTTTCTAAATGCTGGTCATGTTCATACTTCTCTCTCTCTCTTCGTCTCCCAAAATGGGGAGACTACTGGCATGGCTGCTCGTCTTCCTCGCCGTCGCCGGACTTACTCCGAGGGCCTCCTCCGACGGCGCTGCGTTTAATGTCGACTATTCGAAACTCTCCGGCATTATTATCCCGGGCTTCGCATCTACTCAGCTTCGAGCTTGGTCTATTCTTGACTGCCCTTTCTCTCCGCTCGATTTCAACCCTCTCGATTTGGTCTGGCTCGACACCACCAAGGTATGTTATCGTTCATTCTTTACTTACATAAGTTCTTTTACGTCGCATTCTTGTATTGTATGGCTCGGGGCTCCACCTTTCGTGATTGTTTGAATGATGAGAAAAACGCGAGAGAAAAAAGCCTGAGGAAAATTTCTTGCTGAGTGACTTGATCATGTTCTTTTTTGTCTGTTGTCGTGTTATCAAGCCCACAGGTACTTCAGAACCGATGAACATGTAAATTCTGAACAGCATGCATCTAAAAGAATATATGAAAATTAAAACAACTTCTGCATCTACTCTGCTTGGAACCTGGTTGCCGTATCGTCTTCATTTAATTATTTATTATGGTGACTTTAATTTTGAGAAAACCTTCAGGAGAAAAGGAGTACAACAACTAGAAGGTATTGTCAGTACCTATGAACGTTTTAACTGTGACTTGAGATAATTTTTTGCTCATAACACGTCTGTTCTGTTTGAAATCACGCTGTCCGTTCTTAGCCTTTTTTGTTAATTAATGTAGAACGGGGAAGATACAGTCAGTACTTGTGAAATTTTAAATTGATTTGAGATGATCTTCATAACATGTTGTTCTCTTCGAAGTCACATTGGCTGTTCTTCGATTTTTTTTTTAATTAATTAACGTACTCTTGGAATCGAGCACATTCCGTTACACATAACACTTGGACCACTTTTCATGTGTAAGTTTCTGCTAATTGTCTTTATAGGGTCTATGCCTTGCGGATTTTCAAAGGGATTGAAAGCTTTTTTGAGCTGATTTGAGTCTGATTTTTTCTCCTTTGTTTTGTGAGGACTTTCCGTCCTTGGTTTTGTATTGCTTTTTTCTTCTCTTCAATAGTTGTTTCTCTATTAAAAAAAGTTTCCTGAAATCAATCGTTTTCCAGCTTCTTTCTGCTGTCAATTGCTGGCTAAAGTGCATGTTGCTGGACCCCTACAATCAAACAGATCACCCTGATTGTAAATCTCGCCCTGATAGTGGTCTTTCTGCTATTACAGAACTTGATCCGGGTTATATAACAGGCATGTTTGAATGCGTCTTCTCTGTGTGAATACTTTTGTAAAGTATGCAGTTTGACATTGCATTTTTGGTTTAATTTGCAGGTCCTCTTTCTTCAGTGTGGAAAGAATGGATCAAGTGGTGTATTGAATTTGGCATAGAAGCTAATGCAATCATTGCTGTTCCATATGATTGGAGATTGGCACCATGTATTCTAGAAGAGCGAGATCTTTATTTTCATAAGCTAAAGTATGTATGCATCTTTGCTTGTAGGATAGACCGTTTTCCTCTGATATGATTTGAAAAATTGTTTACTTGTTTTAAACTGCATTTCTTGTTACCTACTGTCGCAAAATTGCTGTAGACATTGTCGGGATATAATTCAATGAGGAGTTGTCATATTTCAGTCAATTCTGCCAGTCATACTCTCCTCCATATGGCCTTAATTATATCTAACTAGATGATCTATCACCATATTCATTCATTGGTTTCCCTTGAGGGTCAATCTGTACCATAACTTTTCTCTCAAACATACATGATACATCTATATGATGTTGAATTCAATGTTTTGCTGCTTGGAAAATTTCACTTAAAAAGAAGTGTGTTCATTCTAATATTAGAGTTCAACTTCTTGGAATAAGAGTTACTTTTACTTTGGTATGACTGACATATTAATTTGGACTTCCAATTTATATATGACAACTAGAGCCTGGAATCATCTAATAGAATGCTTTATAGCTTCTGCTTTGTCAACTAGATTTATGCCAACTCTTGATATCTGTTTCTTCTAAAAATTCATATATGGAGTACATTGACAATTACACAGAGGTTTAACATGTTCAAATATAACAAATTGGTATACGGCAGTTAATAGCAAAATGAATCAATTTTAAAAGTCATCTTTACATGAGCATGTGAGTGCACTGTTCCAAATTTGGTGGTTAACTTATGGATACTTGCATTTTTAATTTTTTTTTCCTCTTTGCAGATTGACCTTTGAAACTGCATTTAAACTTCGTGGTGGCCCTTCTATAGTTTTTGCCCATTCACTGGGCAATCATGTCTTTCGATATTTCTTGGAGTGGCTAAAGCTAGAAATTGCACCTAAACATTATATTGAATGGTTGGACCAACATATTCATGCCTATTTTGCTGTTGGTACGATTGACTCATGAATTGGATCCCTCTTGAAGTGTTGTGTATGATGATAATTAATTGCATATACTGGTTTGACCTTTTTGTTTGGTTTTTTCAGGATCTCCCCTTCTTGGTGCAACTGAGACAATTGAAGCAACACTTTCTGGATTTACATTTGGTCTTCCAGTTTCTGAGGTTACTTGTTAATTTTTAACTTTTCAGTTTGCCTTTGGGATGCTTTTGTATGTTAATCATTCTTGGTTAACCAATAGTATATAGGTCTGTTATTCATTTAGGTATTATTTTTCTATTTAGTTTAATTTTACATTTGGCTTTGTGTCATAATCTTATACTCTGATTTTTACTATTGACAACCAATTCTGCTGTGGCAGACTGATCAAATTTACTGATATCTGCTTATTGACCAGAGCCCAAGAATTCTTCTGTAGCTTCTATAGTATAGATTAATGAGATGGAATTTAAATGATACAGTCAAAGTACTTATTAGTATACTAAAATAAGCTTGCCTAGGGAAGCAAATATAATAGGCATGCAGAACAAGTGGAGTTTTGACATTAAATTAAATAAATATTTGACAAACTTAAGCACTAAACGTTTGTATGCGAAGGCACACTTAACCCAAAATCTTGATAATTAGCTTTTGGTCTTCCGGTGTTGATGAAGACATGTAGGTGCACTATTACGCGGTGGTGATTGTATCTTTCCATGAATTTCTCATTTATCACTTAACAATGAAACTTTGCTTATTTCTTTTTTTGAGGATTGACAAATCAAATGATATTTTTGTTTTTGCCTCTTCTTCTCCCTCTGAATCAAACTTTTCCTATGTTTCATTTCCAATTAGTATCAAAGATACAAGTCGGATCTTAGATAGACAAATGGTGATATACATAGTGAATTTTAGAGTACTCATATCCTCTCGAGTTTTGACTCAAATACTCTACTCTCTTATCCCGGAGTGTAGATATTCAATTTTCAGATGACATGAAACTTTCTTCAGTTGACTATAACACATGCATACCACAAAATACTTACCAAAACAGCTGGTTAGATGTTCCGTAGAAAATAGCAGCTTGGTTGCTTCATTGTGCATCATGAATGTCAGGATTTAGTTCAAGTTGCATCTCATTGTCATTGCCATTGCCATCCTCCTAATTTAGATGACTATGAGTTCTAAGAGTAGTATCAAAGTGATATTGGGTAACTGACTTTTTGGATGGATTTGGACATTTACTCTATGCTATATGCTATTATTTGTAATGCAGTTAAAAATCCTATATCAACTTAATACATGCTTATCATAATTTTTTCAAGGTATCAGGGAACAGCTCGATTGATGTTCAACTCCTTTTCTTCATCATTATGGATGATGCCTTTTTCCAAGTACTGCAGATCAGATAATAAATATTGGACGCATGTTTCTGGGAGAAGCCATGGAGGCCTCCACACATATCACTGTGATGAGCGGGAATTTCATTCAAACTTCTCTGGATGGCCAACAAACATAATCAATATCGAAATTCCTTCAACCCATGGTAAGATTATTGAGTCTCTTGTACCCTTTTGGATGACATTTTATCATGGTTTTGGTCCCCAACTGCCTATTTGTATCTTCTGCTAGCAGGATTGAATGCATACCCATCGGTGTCAGAAATGCCTCAGGCCAACGTGACCAGTATGGAATGTGGACTACCTACTCTGTTATCCTTCTCGGCTCGTGAAATAGCAGATGGCACCTTTTTCAAAGCGATAGAAGATTTTGACCCTGACAGCAAGAGGCTCATGTACCAGTTAGAGAAGTGTGTTTAATCTTCTCTCTCTCTCTCTCTTTTTCTTTCTTTCTTTTTAAAGAAATTTATTAGCAAAGCGTAAAGGTACATTGCTAGAATATCAGGAACCAACCTAACTACAAAACAAACAAGGAAAAAAGAGGAATCATCAGCTTATCTGAGCTCTCTGATCCCCTTACAAATCTGATAAAGACATTCCCTTGGACAAACCATGAGCATGAACACTCATAGAGGACAGAAAAGCTATCCTATTTGAAAGAATATTCAGTGGTGGATGCCACTGGCTGAAATTTCTTTCTTTTATCTCTTACTGAATGCACTAAAGTAATGCAAAAAGAGCACAGCTCCACAACACATTACCCTCCTTTTTCCTGAAACCATAGAATTGGGCAGAGGAAAAAGACTCAAGCGTGGGTGCCAGGAGGACAAATCCACTGCTCATCATATATGCCAAACAACTGGCCCACGACTTCCTAGCAACCTCATAGTGTAGAAAGCAGTTATTGCACCTATGCAGTTGAGCAGTTCATTGGTATTAATCCTAAATATGGCTATCCAAACAAAAACCTTAACCTCAGAGGCAGTTTTATCCTTTTCAAAAGAAGCTGAGGAAAGTATGAGTAGAAGGTTGTTTTATTTTAGTATTTTTTTAACTGCTAAGAATATCAATCCAGTTATCTTGGATTGCATCTTGTTCGTTTATATAAAATAGTAATAACAATGATTTTATGGTTTCAAGGACCTGCATACTTTGCCAGAACTATCTTATTATGTTAGTATACGGCTTAAAGACCTAATAACAGATGAAATCATGTAACTGTATCATGTTTCCTTATTCCTTTTAATATGGTGGAGTGAAATTCACTACTAAACTTTCCCTACGGGCCCTACCTTTAAAAAAAATTATTTGAAATTATAAATCTAAATACAGGTTTTAATCAAGCAACAAACTGCCTAAGGGGCTGTTTCCTTTTCATGGAATTTAAGGACATGTGCAAACTAACAGTTGTGTCCCAAAATTCTGTTGCACCAACTATCATAAAATATAGTTTCTGACTGGTGAATTATCATAGAGTGAATTTTCTTTTTGATTTAAGAACTTCTATTTCTAGTTGCTTCATTTTTTTGGACCTTTTTTGACTGTCTGGAAATTTTTACTCTTTCTAGTTTTTCTATTGATCAGGCATATCTTTGTATGTTTTATGTTTCAGATCATATCTCAGTGATAATATTCTTAATCCACTAACACCTTGGGACCGTCCACCAATAAGAAATGTCTTCTGCATTTATGGCATTGAGTCAAAGACTAAGGTACTTCTAAATGTGAATAGAGTATTATTTCTGATGTTTGACATTACTGCTAAAGCTAAAGAGTAAGTGATCATGAACTTAATCGTGAGTATTTTTTTCTCCTCTTAGTTCGTCAAGATGGCTTTAGAGTGTTAAAAACTTGTAAATGAACTTATTCCCACACTTTAACTCCCCTTTCTGTAATTTATTCGAGTTTGGAAAAATAGAAGCAAACAGTTATGTTTTAATTTGTTCATAATTGCAGTGACAAATTATGCTTGGCTAAGTTGAATGTGTCGTTTATGTTATGTTGGAAATTACATCTACTAGTGGTGTTCAGCATAAGCCTTGTTTAGAATTTACCAAGAAGAAGCATTTCATATCTTTTATGATTTAGGCAAGGAATGGATACAAGCATACTGGTTTTGGAAAATTGCTATTCTCGTGAGTGCCAATGGTTTATGAATACCTTAATAAAACTGGGGTCAACATATTGTAAATGTTTCCTTACTATCCATAATCTTAATTTTTAATTTATTTTTAAAAAAATTTAAAACATTGAATGCTTATTTCTATCTGTCTTTCTCATTGTAATACCATCTATATTTCCCAAGGACCTAAGTATGATGTGTGATAGATGTAATTATGGTATTTACCATTTCAAGCTCATTGTTGAATAATTTCCAGTAGTATTAAGGTTGACAGTTGTTTAGTAATTCCCTGATAACATTGGTTAACATGGAAAATATTTTTAGGTGTTTTACGTAGTGTCAAAACTAATGTAAAAATTTATCTATTAACTAATTTTCAGGATCTTTCAAGATCCACTCCTATTATCCTAATGCCTTAGTTTTTCTTTTAATATATCTAGTCTTTGGGGAGTCTGTAAAAACTTGAATAGAATTGAGAGATAATGTCAGCATGAATGATGATTTTGACATCTTGAATATCAAAAATAGGTTGGTTACTACTTTGCTCCAAGTGGCAAGCCTTACCCTGATAACTGGATTATTACTGACGTCATATATGAGGTTGAAGGATCTCTAATCTCAAGGTAACTATAAGTTTCTACTGTGCTGGTATACCACTTTTGCCGCATGATTGTGTAAAATATCAACCATTGTTAATATTTGATATGTTCATTGTCATTGGCAATTCTATTATTTTCCTTCCTCTGTCACATTTTTCTTCAAGGCAAGACCTTATGATGGTGCATAATGTTTAATCTAATTTTTGTCCCTGCTGCATCTTTGTCAAATTCCAGCTAATACCTTTTTATTTTTATATCTTTCTATTATTCATATTTTATGGTAAGCACAACTTGAATCATCATTATATATAAAACTTGAATAAAAACCACTTTAAAATTCCTGACAACCTCACAAGAAAAAATCTAGTTTGTGTAGTAACAAATCAAATTGCCATATGTTCCCAAAAAAAAAAAGCATCTAGTTGCTAAGAAAAAAATTGCAAAACCTAATTGTTCCCATCTAATATTAGGACCAGGAAAGGTAGAACCTCCGCTTAATTGCTTCTCGTCCGTTTGTTTTATTTTTCTTTATTCTTATTATATGTTTTTAGCCTTTTCTTTTTCTTTTCAAGGAAAGGGATAGGAGAAGAGGGGATCAAAGAGAGTCATATTAGGTGTTCAAAGCTTTGACTTTGCTGTGAGAGTGTGATGCTTTTACTTTTTGTCTTCCTTATCTTGTTTCCTTTCACTTCTTTCCCTCCATTTCTGCCTCTAACCATATTTATTGCCCTGTCTTTCCTCCAATTAGAGTTTTAGTATCTCAAATCCTACGTGAATGAGTTACAACTAGTTGGGTTTACAACATAATTGACTTATGGACATTGCATACATGAATGGGGATAATAATTCTATTTCTCTTCCATTTTTTTTAATGAAACTTGACTTTGTTTGTCCTAACCTTGTATATTTCCTACCCAAGCAGGCTGCATTCACCATCTTTTTTTTTTCTTTTTTTTTTAATTTTTAATTTTTTTATTACAGAAAGTTCATAGGCTAGGGATTTGATGCTGAGATCATATTGTGCGCATAATAATTTGACATCATTAGCTCCATTAATTTTGCGGTTATCTTGCAAATAATTGTATCCTTGTGTTTAACTCATTAATAAATCGTGTCTGTGTGTGTGTGTGTTCAAGTACCAACCATGGCCTCACCTAGACTTTCTCAATTGTGGGATTAATAGGGCAAAGTAATATCATCTAACTGTAAAAGAATGTGTATAATAATGAAGTTGGCATTACTATTAATGTTCTTTTTCATACATTGTTAGGTCAGGGAATCTGGTTGAAGGGAATCCTGGAGCCACCAGTGGAGATGAGTCGGTTAGCTTCAATTATGATTCCTTTACTGCAATTGTGATCATATGGGAAAACTTCATATTTTCACACTCTTGCTGTAGTACTTTGACTATTTTAAGAATTGGAAATGTAGTATCCATGTTCTACAGTTGGATTGCATTAAAATTAACTCTTTACAGGTACCATACAACTCCCTTGCCTGGTGCAAAAACTGGCTTGGACCAAAGGTGAACATAACAAGAGCTCCCCAGGTATTCCAGTTTAGGATATGATGTATGATTTATGTTTTGATTATTATTTTTATCTTCAAGATCAGTTTCTACTGTTAACTTTGTGCTTAAGTTGCATGTATTTTCAAACCTCTGTTGTAAAATGACTAGTTTTCTGGGACTTGGAGTGTAGTTTTAACCTGGCATCTCCTTTCATGCTGACACAGTTATGTCTGTGAGGTGGTTGTTGAAAAGAAATGATTCTTTCTTATACTGATTGATAAAATTATTTTCTTTCTATTGGGGTAAAGTACTCTTTCATCTAGTTGCTCTTGAACTGTTTTAGCTCCATTCTGCTATGCCTAAAGTCATTGATGTTTTTATCTATTAGTTCTTAGTCATTTGTTTCAGTGTCTAATTTAATATTCCCTGCAATAAATACTTCAAAACTATTAGCCATCAGCATTTTGGACCGTAGAAGATTTAAGATTATTCAACTTTGTCAATTCTTTTTATCGTACTCTTATGCTCTTCGTACTTCTTAGCTTTGTGTAGTAGAATTTGCTAGCTCACAGATAATCTCAATCGTTATGACAACAATAATAATATCCTCTGCTCTTGCCTTTCAGTCAGAGCATGATGGGTCCGATGTACAAGTTGAATTGAATGTGGAACATCATCATGACAAGGATATTGTTCCAAACATGACAAAATCGCCCAAGGTTAAATACATAACTTTTTACGAAGATTCTCAAAGTATTCCTGGAAAGAGAACAGCAGTTTGGGAGCTTGATAAAGGTGTATGATTTATCCTTGAAGTTTTTTCAAACTTAAAAATGCTTTTCCTTTGGACTGAAATAATGCCAATTGCCAACTAAGTCACACAGGCCACATAGGCTAAGCAAGTTGATGCAGTGTAGATGGGCATCTTCTGGGCTATTTTTTTTTAGAATGGATCCGGTAGTCAAAACTCACAACCTAGAAACATAGAGAATCTATAGCATGAAGATGAGTTTTAAAATCTGAAAGAAGTTTAAGGTTAGACAACTACTAAATACTTATTACCTAGGGATGGATTTTATCTGTAAATATCGTTAGAGATTTCATAACAAATTTTCACAACAAACTTTGCTTCTTAGTTACTTTTCCTTACCTATAAGCAATAGTTATACAATTAAACAAGTGACCTTGTATATACATCCACATTAATTGATGGTACATCGTTGTAGCAAATCACAGGAACATTGTTAGATCACCAGTTCTAATGAGGGAGTTGTGGCTTGAGATGTGGCATGATGTTCATCCCCATGCAAAATCTGATTTTGTAACAAAAGGTCTTTCATACTGTACTCAAAACATTTTGGATGTTTGAGCTGAGAACGTTCCACTAATATTTGTTCCATAACAGCTAAGCGTGGACCTTTAAGGGATGAGGATTGTTATTGGGATTATGGAAAAGCACGTTGTGCGTGGCCGGAATATTGTGAATATAGGTTATTTTTTTCCTTCTTGATTTAAGGTTTCAATCACTGATCAAGGAAAAATTTTCCTTTGTTTAATTGATCTTGTTTCTTCTTTCACATTTATGATATACCATATTGCAGGTATGTTTTTGGTGATGTTCACCTTGGACAGAGCTGCAGGTTGAGAAATACTTCAGCTGATCTATTGTTGCATTATTTATAAATAAGAAGGTACTTGTTATTGTTATTATGTTCCTTCAGCTATGGGATGTTTATCTCTGAACTTTTTTGATTCGATCTGTCTCAAAGTCGCTGAGCATCTGATTTAGATCCTCAGTTATTCAGGCTACGATCAATCATTCCTTGAAGCTATTCTCTCAACCAATCAGTCTAGATATTTATTACCTTTTTGCATTTGTATTTTATTTAATATGCTGAGTGCATATCTTCCTTAGATGGCTCATTGGCATAGTTATGCAACATATTGGAAGAATTGAACTATCAAATTTATTAACTTAAAATATGGCCAGCATAAGATAAGTTTACGAAAGCTGAAGATAATATATTGAATTAATGAGAATCTAAAATAGAATGAACATTAAACCACTGGATATATGGCCATAAAGAGAAGGCAACAATACTACCCAAGGCTTCACGTTGTGTAAAGATAGGTATTTTGGTACACTGAAAGCTGCAAATCCTTCTTTTGCTCTTGATGTAACCTTTCACGATAGTTATAGTTTTGAAGCATTTGGAAACTAAGTTTTGTTTCAATTATGCTTTATTTTTTTTTCTTATTTATCTTCTCTTTTCTACTCCTTTATTCCTAATGCTTCCGTATTTGATGACATGATGATTTTGAGTTTACAATTTGGTCCTTAACAGATGTTGGAGGGATTACCTCTTAGCAATGTATTCTGATGACACTCGAGTATGACATACGCAATTTGGTGATTTCCTCTATACTGTAGACTAGTAAGGCCCCTATGAACCTCAGCGCTAATTTGCAAATTCTTTTGCAAGAATTTTGGCTCATCATCTCTGTCTTGCTCATCCTTTTCCGTCAGCCGCACCTCTAACTAATGTAAAATCTCCCTTTTCCATTAGCATCTGATTTACACCTTCATGCCCGGGGATACAAAAATCATTTTTTGGCTTGTTAGTTTTTGGCTCAATCACGGTTTACACTTCAAATGCTTAGGCTAGGCGCTACACTTTACTGGAGTGAAGCAGATAGGTCTATTGTTCTCCCATTGCCATCCATTGCTGTAAGCAGGCATCCGTATGTGCAGAATAATATACTGAACTCTGGTGCGTCTGTAATTTTTGTTCTTCATGCAAATATCATACATGATAGAGTTATATGTATGTATAATCCATTGTCGAAAGAAAAACGTCAGAGTGGGAATGGATGGTGATTGTTATTGCTACACTCTTATCAGATCAGAGAAAATTTTCTTGTATTACCTGTTGTGCGTCTTTTCTTTTTTCGCCCCCACTAATATGCATTGTCATGTTCTACTCTTTGGATTTTCGTCACAAATGTGATTAAATCTAAGCTCTCTCCAAGGTGCACGATTTGAAGATTTGCCTCTCTCTCTCTCTCTTCCCGATTGCCTTATTTAGGCTATTTTTTCAAGAAAAAATTGCTTAACCGTTTGTGTGGCAAGAAAAAAATTGCTTAGTGGTTAAGAACTAAGTAGAAAATAACTTCCCAGAGAGCATAGTTAAGTAAAATGGCTTCCAACTATTAAGATGTCATTTATCATTTAGGAGTTTTTTGTTGACTGTTACAGTAAGCATCGGAAAGTATTTTCTACAGGCATACGCATAGAATTTAAAAGAAACAAACAGTTAATTCTCAAGTAAAATTAATTTGCATGTAATTATGTTATGTTCTTTTCACTATTTTGCATTATTTTTTATTAAATATTTGTTAAATAACTCTACTATCTGTGATGGATATTTAAATTATATTATTATCGCATGTTATAAAAAATTATACTTCAAAAACATTTATAAAAAAAGTATACTACTTTCTTAAAATAAACAGTCGGGTCAAATTATAACAAATTAAATACTCTTTAAATTTAATGTCATGTAAATGAATGGCTTTCAATGAAATTTCTCATGTTTAACATCATATAACCACTGAAGATTTTATATTATGCAATTATATAGATAAATTAGTTTATTTATGTCAGTATAACTTGGATCTCTATGATTAAAAGCTTATAAATAGAAGTTATATATATAAAATATTGGACACCCATCCCCTTAAGTCAATGTCCTCTCGTCCAATCACCTCTCATTATTAGCTTTCTTATATTTTCGTTAATTTCATATTATACTCAAACTAATTCATTTACTCTAAAAATATTCAAAGACTAAGTTAATGAATCTACAAGAGTACAAGTTCATGGACTAATTTATTTTATTAGTTTTTCTATATAATAAGATAATTCTTGTGAATCCTATATAAGTCCGTACTCATTTTTCAGGAAATGAATCGATAAGCGAAAAAAAAAATGTCAGGCATCCTTATTGTATGACTGGACGAGGTAAGAAGAGAATAGAAGCATTTGAAAATTGGCATTACAAGTCACAGGGTCTCCTAGCACGCACTTCAATATGATAATCATTAACTGCTTGCATCAATTAACAAATTCGTTTGATAATGTGGGTTTTGCTTTTTGGTGTCTATCAGAAGCAAGTGATAAATTACTCCCATTCAATCAGTAATTGAAGAGGGTAGCAGCAAGAAAAGGACATCGATCAAAGAAATAATGAAACATGACTTTCTTATTGACCTTTTAACAAGTCAACAACACTTGAAAATGAAGTCAAGTCATGATCATCTGAAAGGTTCAACAGGTGAAGTTTCTTCAAGAAAATGTGCGGCCTCGAAACATTCAGCAGCTTCCATTAATGACGAGGCTGTACCCTCATCCCTATGAACGAGGCCAAGATTATACCATGCAGCAGCATTCAATCTATCATGACGAAGTGCATCCATCAAAAAGCTTCTCACCACAGCATTTGATTCCTTACTACTACTGCACCGTCTCAGAGCCAAGGCACTGGAAATCAAGCTTGGGACGTGATTGGGACCAATGTTCAAAGCATCACCAAAAGCCTTCAAAGCCTCTTTGTAAAGACCCTTTGCTTCATACAGTATTCCTGTAAGATCAAACAAGAAAATAAAGCCCGTTAATGTAAGTCTGATAAGTAAAACAAGTGTCCTATTAAATCACTCAATCATTAATGGACCTCTGCTACTGGCTCAGAGGGAAAAATATATGTATAAAAACTAGGTGTCTCAAACTTTGTCATCTTTTTAGTACACTTTTCCTTTGATCAGATAGTCCACATGAATCTACCACTAACTGCCACCACTTTTTAGCATAACTCATTACCAAACATTAAACTTCTGTAATTTCACCCAAAATGGAATCAAATAAGGTTTAAAGGGCACTGCTAGTTTCACGCCTTCAGTATTAACAATCAGTGTGGTGTGAAAATGCAAACTGTACAATCATCAAATGAAAGTGAAGTCAATTATTCCCCTCTCGCCAAAAATAAATGGAAGAAAATAAAATTCATACAGACAAAAGTCATACATATTTACCTGTTGTATGACATCTAGAAGTAGAGCATAGTTTGATGGCCTTAGATTTAGACAGACACATCTCAGCATCATGCCACTGTGACAGGCTTATATATACACAGGCAAGATCATGCCATACTTCAACTTCCAGGTTCCTAGCATGATCTATGTTCTCCTGTGACAAATAACACAATAGGTAAGCAGCCAGCAGGAACGCTTCTTTTTCAAACCATATTTCTTGCATAAACAAAACTACTAAACAGTCCGGCAAAAAAAAAAAAAAATGAAAATTAGTAAGTACACACACACACCCAGATTTACAGATGTTACTGATTTCAGTGAAGAAAGACTTTTGTTTTTAAATATTCAGACACCAGCAGCTCGCATAATTCAACCTGAATGACAATAACATATGCATTGTAGACATGAACCACATAAACCTCAATCATCTCACAGTGGAGCACATTCATTCACTAAACATGCTTGGGACAGTTTGAGCTGAGCATCTTACAAATAGATCCAACAAAACAGATGTGAAGAATAGCCACATCCCAATAGATTTGAAGTCAAAAATGAATCTATCACGTATAAACATCAACCAGTCAACCATGGAGCCTATACTATCATCATATGGTTTAACAGATTCACACAAAGGACCGTACAAGCAAATACAATAAGAAGATTTAATTGAACCATTTAACAAATCATTTGGCATGAAGCATGATTTATTTATAAGATACATCCTAAGTTTGTGTATTTAAACCTTGAAGAAAGAGTATAAAAATTTCAATGCCGAACACAGTTAGAATCAACTCAATACTAATAAATAGCTTGAATTTGTGTAGTCATTTGTAGACCACAACACTTCCCCGCATGTTTAGGTTGAATAATCTTTTATTCAGGCCCCCACAATGAACTGTTTGGATTTTAATGGGGAGGGAAACATGTTGAAACTTGGGATATGCCACTCTGACACCATCATAAAATACCTACTCTTTAACAGCTAAATTCGTCAAGAGCAAAGGAGTTTAGTCAGTTATAGCCTATAGATTATAATAAGTACACTACGATACTATAACATAAATAGGAGAACCTAGCAAAAATTAAAATATCTAGAATGTCTTTGTAAGTAAACCATACTTTAAACGTTTTCAATGTCCTCGTCAAAGTGTCCAAAACTTTTAGGAACTTTATGCATCCAACACTTGCTTTTGCATGATATGTATCCATGTCAAACTCATTGTTACTACAAGGGTGTTGACACTGCTTTTATATTTTAATTTTATTTAGAGAAGATAGTAAGTCGTGAATTTTCAAATCACCATCCAGTATCCATCAACAATAACTTCATATTTTTTCAAGGTTTGTATCTAGGAGAGAGCCAAGACACCAGTTCCAAACTTTGTCATTCCTATCACTATGGTTAATCACAGACTAGCGGGTTATGCAGATTTACAGACAGGTTATCATGAAGTTCATGCTTCTATGGGAGATCACATCCAGCCAATTCAAGGAAGAATTAATCCCACGAACAAAGGCTCAAGATTCGTAATTATCAATTAATCAGTGTCAGTTGCTACAGTCAACCAACCTTATATAGCTTCTTCCCAAAGCCAAATGTTTTCTTTTGAACTTGAAAAACAGCAAGAAGTTGAGTATATGTCTCAATGGCACTCCTCAACTGGCCCTGTGCAATTTGAAGTTTAGCTTTTGTTCGTAATAAATCCCCTTGATCCCATTTTCCAGTCTGATCCAAAGCAGCATTGATAATAGATTCAGCATCTAAAAACCGTTTTTTAGCTGATAATATTCTAGCTAACAATAGCCACCCTTTGACATTAGACCCAGCTTCCAGTTTTAGAAGGCATTTTGCGCAATAAAGTGCAGCATCCAATTTCCTTTGTTCTGCATATTCTAAACTAAGATGGTATAATACACTGTGGTCTCTCATTCTAGTCATTCTGCCTGCAGTTTCCAGAGCATGAAGTGCCTCAGATTGCCTCTCAAACCTCTCAGAATCAGAAATGGCTAATTTTGAATTTGCCGAAAGTGAAACACCAAGTAAGCAATTGGCAACACTTTCTAACTTATCACATCTCTCATCCAAGCTCTCAAGCACTCTGCAAGCAAAGCTTACCCCCTCTTCTGCAAGACTAGGGCTCCTAGAACATATTTTAGACGCCATTAACAAAGCTGGAATATGTCTCGGGTCCTCTTTACTACTCAACAATTTTCTGAGAAGATCCAGTGTTATCAAGTCCTTTCCAGCTCCAAAATAACAGAGAGCAAGAGTAAAATACCTTTCTCTTCGGCTGACAGTCCCAGGAAGCAATTCTTTCAATTGATTAGCTAGGGTTGTCAAATCCCCAGAAACAGATAGAGCAAATGAAAGGTGGTCTAAAATTGAAGGATCCCACTTAATTCTATTTAAAGTGACTTTTTTAACCAAAATCATCAAAAGAAGTATAGCCTCTTCTATGTTGTTTCTGGGCACAAATGAGCTGTCCATTTGGGAACGGAGATTTGGAGGGCTTGCTTCCCCCCCACTATATAGAAGAAATATGACAAACTCTTTCTGAATCTTTGCTGTAGTCTCTGCATCAAGATTCCATTGATGAAGTAGTGCCCGCCTATAAGACACAATAGTTTCACGTGGGCTATCAGCAAGTTTCCATAATTCTGGAAGCAACTCAACCGCATTGCTCAGAATCTCCTGCAATTTAAATTCAGCACCAAAGTTTTCAGGCAAACCTTCGGGTAATGAAGATTCAACTATGTCCAGAATAACTTTGCAAGATTGAGCAGCTTCTGCAAGAGTGGTGAAATATACATTAGATTACACGTTGGCTCCTTAAGTAGCTTGGAACTTTCATTAAGTTCAATGTCCAAAAAATTAATTGGCTACCAGGTCTAGGTATGAAGTTTGAGTAAAGAAGGCAGATTATTTAACAGTTAACACCACTGTCAGTTGAAGCAATATGATCTAGGAAGCTGATATATGTCCCATAGTTATGGGAACAAATTCCAGATTCCAGAACATCACTTTGTGAAGCAGACAAGTGAAGTTAACACAATAATACGGAAGTGTTTATGCAACTGGTTTTACTGTTCTTTCAGCTCTTTGAAGTGAACAAAGGTACCCATAAAAGCCAGTTAAGTGAACAAACAAAGGGCAAATCTATGAATCAAACAACCAGTGGAGGTACCTTTAAATCTTCCAAGAGCCTGCAATGATTTTGATTTCAGGAGGACTGCTTCCAGCAGTAGGCCAACAGCATGTATAGACATTGGGGGTGCAGCATTATTCTGGGAATGTCTCTTATGTCTCTTAGGGTGTTCTATCCTTTGGGCAAGGGAAATTTTAATTTTAGGAGTCACAGCACCTATATCTATTCCCTCAAAAACATGTAAAGCAGCTTCAATATTGCCTTTCTGATATTCATATCTTCCTAACAGAGCTCTAGCTTCCTGCATATTACATACACTGATACATATTATTCTTGAAATAGGAGCCAGAAATATAACTATAATTATTTGAAACAAGTAAAGAACTGAATGTGAAAAAAGAATTTGTTGTCAAGACAGATGCATAGCTTACCAAGCAACAATATGCATCAACTTGCTCCATGTGAACAAGATGAGGTTAAGTGCCGAAGCATATATGAATGTATAGTTGTAAATTGACAAGTAACAACATTGTAATTACAAAACATGATAACAAGACTACAAGAGTTGTTTTTAGTCAAAGTTACCACAAAAAAAGGGCTAACCATAGCACAGAAACTCAGAAAATGATGGTCTATATGATCTGAAAGAAATCACTGCCCATATCACATTTAATATAATCAAGCAAGACGAAGATTGTGTCGACCACCTGACAGATAGGCTCTCAGGGCTCTCAACTTTCCACTAATAAAGGAATAGGAAGAGATTTTTTTTTTAAATAGTTTATACATCAATAATTCACCTCCCAAGAAATAAAGGAAAGAAGAGAAACAAAAAATTTTTTCTTGCGCATATTCACATGCATACATATTTATGCACTCTTAATAAGAAAGAGTGGAGCATATAGGAAAGACTGGTTATTACAAGTAGAGCAGCAAACTTAAAAGCGCTGAATTTTGAAGAAAACCAACCTCATAGTTCAAGAAACCACTCTCACGAAGGGATGATTCAGCTTCTTCTATATTACCAGTGTCTGGCTTCTTATTGTCAGCTTGTCCAGCCGGGCAAGAATCCCCGCTCACTGAATAATCCTTAGTTGCAAGAGATTCAGATGAAGGAACCATTTCGTCTGCTCTTCTTAACTGCTCCCCTGAACATAGGCACTTCATTATCTTCTGCAAACCCCGGCTGATATCGCCGCTCCTTCCTTTTCTGATTCTACTCACCATACTGTTTTACTTGACTCAAAAACCTGTCATTGCTCAAACATTAGGAGGCCAGTCATGCATTAGACTTACAAAACAATCATCTCAAATACAGTAGTTACCCGGTATATAATCAAAAGAAACAAGTCATTAGTTTAAGATCACCGTTCAAACATATAATTATGCCGCTCCTTTTAAATTGCCAAAAAAATCCGTCATAATTATGATGTATGCGAAGTAACTGAACTTCCATAAACGGAAGCACGGTTGACACAAAATCATACAGCAATTAAAACATAAGATAAGTGTAAAAACTCATATCTACTACGCGTCAAATTAAATTAAAATAAAATTTGAAAGGGAGGCAGAGGCAGAGACACAGACAAAAAGAACCAACATCACAAATTCAAACCGATCCCGATGAACCGCCCAGCATAGACGAATAAAACAAGATATTCTTACACAACTCGCATGTAAATTCACTCCAGTAAACAGTATGACCCTAAAAACCAGTAAAAATTCCTATCCGTCAAACCAACCACAATATAGGGGGAAAAAAGAAAGCACACTCGCCTTTTGATTTTCCAAAATGAAAAGCAGAGCCTAGGAGACCAGTGGATATGAACAGAAACACCCATCACTGAAGAATTTCTCCAATCAAAGCCACCTTTGAATTCTTAGAATCAAATAAAGCATCTAAAAGCTTCCGGAACCTTTCTTTCGTCCCTTGGCCTTTCTCTTTTCCGCTTTTTTTTAATAATTTTTTTTTAAGAATTGCGGTGAAATTGTTGTGTAGTGGAATGGGAAAGGGATCGTAAGGAAGAAGATCAAAATGGGAGAAAAGGGAATAGTAGTAAGCAATAATAAGAAGACGAGAGAAGGAAGTTTCATAAGGGGCGTATTGATTGTGGGTCCCACTGTAAGTGTCGGAGTGAGGACTGGAATCGTAGGCTCATTTGTGGCCAGGGATGCATTTTCATGCTGAATGAGCTGGCGTTAAACGGCCATTAACTACATTGTCACCTTGACACGCCTACCTCTTTTTTTTTTTTTTTTAAAATCTAATTTCATTACTTTTCCTTTTTTTAATAGTATAATTTAATTATTTTTCCTAGTAGGTTACCAAAAATAATTACTTTTCCTAGCCACAGCCAAAATAGTGCTGAGATATTTTTTATTTGATATGTATCCAATTTTTTATTTATAAATTTTTATTATAAACTAGAAGTATATGCAAATAATAGGGCTATGTTTAGGATGGATCCCCTAATGAGCACCGAATACTCATAAGTGAATCTGGGTCATCCAGATTAGAATTGGATGGTCCAGATTTAATTTAATTTTAATATTATATTTTTTATATATTTTTATTTTATTAGATGTAGAATGTAAAATGAAGATAATTTTATAACTGTCACTTTTTAAAAAAAATTGTTATCATTAAAAAAATTAAAATAAAAATTTTAAATCTAGACGGTCTAGATCCTCTTTAGTTGATGAGCATGGGGTGCTCATCACACTGATAAGCACCCAATGCAAATTTATTTAGTATACATAAAAGGATTTCATGAAGAGAAATATAAGAGAAATTCTTATGAAATATATTTGATATATATATCATTTAAATTTTTTATAAATAAAAAATAATCTTTTAATAAAATCATACTCTCACATTTTTTTTCTTTTTATTTTTCTCAAAATAACTCATTTTTACCAAATATATATATATAGTGGGGGAACTAGTCTCAAAGACTAGTGATAATAAATAATAGATCCCTCAAAACTAGATCTATTTTTTTTTGGGATTTGTATATTATAGAATACTAATGTAGTACAATAGTACTAATATAATAGTGGACAGAATATTGGAAAGATATATAAAAAAAAAAATAGATCTTTCTTCTCAAGCTGTCTATAGTTGATCTTTTCATCTGCAACCCCACCATCCAATTCCTTGAAGTGATCTAATGAAAAACGTTAATTATTTTTTAAATGAAACTAACTTTATTTTAAAATATATATAAATTTGATCAACAAGTTTTTTGTCAATAGACCATGTGAGGTGTTAATGATGTGTGTAAATATCCCCTCATAGAATTTTATTATTACGAGTAAATTGTTATTTTATTTTTTAAAGATGGATAACTTCTTAAGTTCTTATTTTGCGTGTGTATTTTTTTATGTAATCCTTCAATATTTTTTTCACTCATTTGTAGTTTTTCCAATATTAAATTAAGAAATTAAACCTAGAGATTTTTTTTGCCAAAAAACTTAGAGATGTAATATATAGAAATAGAAGAATAAAATGAATTAGAGAGAAATTAATAAGAAACCAAATTAAAAAATACATATTTCCAGTAATCAAATTAATGAGTTAACCATTTTCTAAAGATGAAAATAATTATTACCCAAAAAGGATGAAAATAATTATATAATATAAAATTATCAAATTCAGCTAAATTTATTAGAATTATTTATTATATTGGTCTCTATTAAGGGTGTGATTAAGAAATTTTCCCATATTTTAAAGTTAAAAAAACATATATATATATATATATATGAATGAAGGATAAACTTAGTGTAAAATTAAACAAACATTATCTTATCACACATTATAAGTTTTTAACAATTTGATAATATTTTATTTTTTTGGCAAACATAATATTTTATTTTAAAGTAAACAAAAATTTACACTAATTCCACACAAGTAATCTCTCAACTCACGAGACTCCATTTGGCAAAAAAAAAAAAAAAAAGTTCACGAGACTTCCAAAGTCCAAACCGTAAGTGATGCTCCAACAAAGATATAGTCATAGATATATTTTTTGTATTCGGCCAACTGTAACTTTCTTATTTTAAATTATATATAAATTAAGGTTCAAAAAATCAGATTAAATATTGAACTGATCAAGATATTAATTTAAAATTTAATGGTTCAACCATGATTTAATCGGAATTAAATCGGTGATAATAAATTTAATAATTTTTAAATTTTATATATTATATAAAATATAAAAAAATATTATTATTAAGTTTCATAACATAATATTAAAATTTAAATAATTTAATATTCATTTGTAAATATATTTTGAATTCAAAATAGTCAATTAATATTTTTTCATATTATTTGTTAAGTAAATTTATCATTATTAATAATTATGTATCATAATAATACTTATACAATATTATAATATATAAAGAAAAAATTTATACAAAAAATAATGTTATTTAGTACTAAAAATAATATTATTTTATTTTTAAAAAACAAAAAAATTGAAATTTGTTTTTAAAAATTTAAAAATAATTAAAAAAATAAACCAGTTTGGCCGGTTCAGCACCGATTCGATCGGTTTTCCATTGGTTCTCATCGGTTTTGGAAAGGGGTGGTCAAGATCTATGATCAGACCAAATCTGAAACTAGGAACCAATTGAACCAGTCGAACCGACCGATCCTGTTCGATTTTTTAAACATTGATATGTTTACTAATCCAAACAAATTATATAAATTTTTTTTTAAACTGGAAAAATAAATTTTTAAAATTTCAAATTTATAAAATAAGTTAAATAACATCACATAAGTAATTGATATATATTATTTCATTAATAAATCACAACGTATTAGGTTATTTATATATAAATATAATTAAAAAATTAAAAGCATTGCTTGGATCAGATAACAAAATAAAATTTCAAGGTTCACTAATGTTCACATTTCATATTTCTGAGATGAAATAATTAACAATAAGAGATTATTTGTATAATCTATGAATAATGCTACCTCTCATCTTTTTTATATTTTATGTTCATTTCGTCGGCCACAAAAATATTTTAAGCTGATTTAAAAATTTAAGATTCACTAGCAGTCTTTACAATTTAAGGAAAAAAAATAGTTATTTCCTTCACTCATTAATATAAGTCATTTTTTAATTAATTCACCAAAATAAAAAAAAGTTAGTTACAACCTTAAAATAATCTTAAAATGAATTTAGTTTTTTTTACCTATAATAAATATCACAAATTTAAACAATTGACATATTGTCTTTTACTCATAAATAAGAGTAGTTTTAAAATAATGTAATTACTATTCCAAAAATTAATAAAATATGAGTTATATTTAGAACCACTGAAAATTTTTAAAACATGACTAATAAACAAAATTGGAGCGGGTATACATTTTTTTTTTTGGCATGAAATTCGTCTCATTTACTTCGAATTCTTAAATTAAAAGTCAATTGGTTGGTTGATAAACCTAATTGTCACGCTGGATAATGCACGTTACACGCCATTCTTTATTGCCAGAAATGACAATGCATTTCACGTAACTTCCAGAAGCTTGAGAATTTCAATTTCGTTGTTTTTTTCCCTAATTTAGTTATTTTACTGTGTCTGAATAATTGTGGGACTCATATCTTCCGAAAGAAAGAAAATGAATATAACGACTTAATTAATTTTACAGTTTTTTAAATTTGTTTACCAACATTTTAAAATCTCTTCAACTCTTAGATTGTGATACTTTTCCATGAAATATCCTAATTATTCGTGTATAATTCATATAAATTTCATTAAGGACAAAAAGTGGTAGAAATATGGTGCATTCGAGTAAAAGTCATATGTGATTATGTTAAATGGAAATGAAAAAGTGCCTATAGGCCTCTTAATAAAATTTTCATATTATAAATAAGATTTTTACACCCACACTTTTGTTTGTATGGGTATGAGTTGCACTTTTACCAATCTAACTACCATAGTTTTCAATTTTCTCATCCTGACTACCAAATTAATAAACATCGAATATTGATTTTACAAAATCCTCGTCAAACAAATTGAAAAAATGGATGACAATTAAAAATGAAATTTTGTTAGTTCAAACCGTCATGGGAAATATTTTAGGATAGGACTCACCTGATAGTATTGGATAAGGTTTGATAGTGTAAGGTTGGATGGGACGAAAAATATATATAGTGTTTGGTATACTCCCTCCATTTCCATCAAATACTCCTTCCATTACCCTATATAAAACACATTTTATAAAAATTAATGTTTAATAATATAAGATATTTTATTAATTACATAATATATTTAATTTTTTTACTCAAAATGTCCTTAAAAAATAATGAAATTTAATCAATATTTGAGGGTTTAATTCATTATCAAACTATATTAAATTAGGGTAATTTAGAAAAGTGTACATGAAAAAAGTTTTAATTATTAATTATCACTTTTGATCCATATGTGATAGTTAAAAGTGCCTTATAAACTAGAATCGAGCGAATATAACATGCATTTTAGATGTTTTATTTAGTTCAAAATAAAAGATACTTTGATACATTTATTTATTTTTTCTAATTTTGCTCTTTATTAAATAAGTAAATATAATTAATTTTTGTTAATTACAATATAAAAGTGTTAAACATTAATAAAAGTATTTTTATAAACTACTCCATCCATCCCATTTTAACAATTGTTTTAAAGATTTTCACACTAACAAGTAGTAAAATTTAATAATATTTTACTAAAATATCTTTAAATTAAATATTAAAAAATAACTTGTATTATACTTGCCAATGTTTTCAATGAAAGGTAAAACTATATAAAAAATAATTAATGCTTCATTGTTAATATAAAATGATAGGTAAACTGAAACATTTAAATTTTTTTTAAAATAACAAATAAAATGAGATAGATGGAGTCTTTTGAATTTTTAACAAATTTAACGATCTCAACCTTTTTTAACTATATTTATTGATTTATGTAAATCAGTTGTTTGTATCTTATGTTTAAAACAGGAAATAATATAACACTATATTAGATATTATTAATGTATACTTCAAGATACAAATAACTATTAGATAGTATTAAATGATATAAATTTGAACAAATTTTATAGTTTAATTAAATTATCAAACTAAATAATACTGAACTATTAATCTATTATTTATCACAAATAAATTATTTATAGGTTTATCTTAATATTTAAATTTAAATAAGTCAATATTTATCCATAATCACATTTTGAATCCAAAATAGTCAACTAATAATTTATTATTATATTATTTGTTAAATAAATTTATAATTTTCAATAATTATATATCATAATAATACTTATATAATATCATAATATAAAAAAAATATTTTATACTAAAAATGATGTTAGTATATCTTAAAAATTATAAAAATATTTTAATTTAAAATCGAGACTGATTCACAAATTGGTTTGGTCAATTTTCACCAATTTATGAACCGACTAGCTGTATTTAACGTTCAAGCTAGACCTAGTTCTAGTTTTCGATCGAATTGACCGGTCCAATTCGATTCTAATAATAGTGATTATATATTTAGTGATAATGTATGGTATATCACAAGCAAAAACAAAAATTGATGATTTTTAAAAAAGCCATTTGTTTATAATTATAATATATGTATCAACATTTGTTATAGTATATATTAATTTTTAACAAAATAAACTTTATTTTGATGTATTATTCTAGTCAATACTAAATCAAAAAATATAATAAATTATTCATAGTCTATGCAAATGTATCATAAAAGAATTGAATAAAGGCTTTCTGACCAAAAAAAAAAAAGAATTCAATAAAGGCCTGGTCAAAAAGATTTTTAAATGTAAGATGCTCCTTTGGATCGAATTTATAAGGCATAATTTGAAGTAAACTTTAGTCTTTTATATAAGACATTTTAAAAGCTTAATGATGCATTGATAATTTTTTTCCTAATTAATCTTTAATATAAATGTTCTTTATTGATTTTTATATGTTCAATTAAATATTAATGCAAGAATAAATTTAAAAAATAGAGTTAAATTTGAAAAAATTTAATAGTATCAACTCATTTTAATTGGCTTCCTTAATTGGTGTGAATAAGAGTGGAGGGAGTAATTACTATTATGAAAAATATTCTTAAATGTGAGATAATAACTATTCTCATAAAGTGTGTTGAAAGGGAATTTTTTTTTCCTTTTCACTGAAAGTTGAAAGGTAAAATGAGATTTGAGCTAATACATTAAAATACTATCAAATTTAATTTAATTTTTTCTAATTTAATTATTTTATACATCTATCTATTATATATATAAAGATAGATAATTTTGGGGGAAATTTGGAACGTTACGTCAGCATATAGTCAACAAAATGAAAAATCACCCTACTTAGGACATATGGCATATGATGTGTAATTTTGATGTTAATTTATATTTATGATATCAGTATGTTCATGTAGGTTATGTTATTATATTTAAAAAATCATATTTAAATATCCCATCATTTATTTATATTATTTGATATTGCCATTATTGTTCTATTATTAGATCAATTAGGAAACGGCAACCATTTCATCTAATTATTCAAATATAATTAATTTTCCTCATATAAACGTGATTACCCACACCTTAACTTTGTTCTCATCAAATCTCTACTCTAAATTAATTAAGTATAGCTGGATTAATTTCTTACTTTTTTGTGATTATAACAAATATATAATTTATTAGCATCATTTAGGATATTTATAACTCCCTTCACGTTCGTTATTTTCTTATATAACAGTAAAATCATGTTTAAATCTCCTATGGGTTACATTCTTATATTTAAAACATCATATTTAAATCTCCTATCATTTATTTATATTATTTGATATTTCCATTATTGTTCTGTTATTATATCAGTTAGGAAATGGCAACCAATTAATCTAATTCTTCAAATATAATTAATTTTCCTCATATAAATGTGATTGCCCAAACCTTAACTTTATTCTCATTATATCAAATCTAAATTAATTAAAAATATATTAATTAATTCCTATATTCTTGGTTACTTTTTTGTGATTATATCGAACATATAATTTACTAGCATCATTTAGGATATTTGTAACTCCCTTCACGTCGGTCATGTTCTTATATAACAATAAAATCATATTTAAATCCCCATCGGTTACATTCTTATATTTATTTACATATTGTCGGTTACTTTTTTTCTTATTATATTATAATGATAGTGCATCTAATTAGGCAACCGAACTAATTTTCACAACCATTCATGAATGTCCACGTATCCTAATATAAAATTTGTCTATTTATGCTGATTGTCCCTATGTATATATTGTTGGTTACTTTTTTTTATTGTATCAAATCCCTAATCTATTACCATCATTTTCCATAAATGATATTACCATTACCGTTATTCTAAGTCTAATGCATTTAATTGGGTAATCCAATTCAAATATCACAACTACAAGGAATATCCACGTATCATTATATATATGACTTATCTATTTGTGTTGTTTGTCATCAAATCGGCCATGGAAACCTGTTTCAACCCCATCTGTGTGATATCCCAAGGTCGACGTGAGTGGCGGATTAAAGTTAGAATTGTAAGACTTTGGATGATGCCTGACATTCGTATACCTGGTGATGTTAGATTGATTGTGTTTTTGGTGCAAGATGGTGATGTAAGTTTAATATATGATCATCTAACTACTCTTTCTGTTTATGTTGCCTTACCTAATCTCTAAGTGTGCATGTTGTAGGGTGATCAAATTTTTGGTGTTGTTAAGAAGGCCTATTTTCCAAAGTTTAAGAGGATACCCACCAAGGGAAAGGTTTATGATACTAAGCAGTTTGGTGTTAGACCTAACAATAGAAATTTCCAGGCCAGCAAACATCCTTTCAAGATATACTTTCAGTATTGTACTCAAATATTTGTAGTTGATGACGACAGGTCTATCCATTTGCACTGATTCTTATTTACTCCATATTCGGATATTATTTCCAATGATACTGCTGAGGATTGTTTAGTTGGTATGTTTAAATTATTATCATTGGTTATACATGTATTACACTATTATAACATAATATACTTTATGTTATTCGTCTGATGTAGATGTTATCGGGAAGCTAATTGCAATCGGAGATTTGGAACAACAATTGAAAGATGGCAAGCAACTTAAGAGGATAGAAATCATGATTGAAGACTTTGAGTACTGATAATATAAATGATTAGATATGTGCATTATTTGGTCTACTACATGACTTGTAGTAAATTGTTAAATTATGTTTGCAGGAACAACCAACTGATGTGCATGTTATGGGGTGTTTATGTGGATGAAATAATTAAATTTACATGTTCTCCTCCTCCTACACCAAGTGTCATTATTCTCCAATGGGCAAAGATATGGAAGTTTAATGGCATCCCACCTGCAATGCCATAATGGACATATTAGTTCATTATAACATGCACATCCTATACTGATCACTGTATCATTGATGATTGACAGTGTTCATAAGCTATCAAATGCCCCATACTACTCACGACTGTTTTTACACCCAGCACTTTCTGAAGTTTCGAGTTTTATTGAAAGGTATAGAGTATATTGCTGAATATATATATATATATACATATATAATATATCCATTATTTGAGTTTTTGTAATTAATGCCTAATGCTAATATGATTGTAATTTTTATATTCTTTCAAATTAGATATAGATAAATGACATTTCTACATACAAACCTAAATGATGATTGGAAAAAACAAGATTTAGATTTAACATTTCAATTATTTGATGCAAGTATTTCATGTTTTTATTTATATATATGTGTGCAACAGATTTGGAGCACAACCATCCAACAGTGAACATCATTTGTTACATCTTAGTACTCAAACTGCAACCTCTGTCAATGATTTTATATTACAAGTCAAAACAAGAAAGAAAGTCAATGGATTGAGACAATGTTCAGCATTATGCAATGATTAACATTCCAAATATTAAATTTTCCAATTTTCATATTGAAATTGACCTAGAATTTCTTTTAATATGCTCAAACTACATGCAAGGGATGATGTGTTTAACCATTGCAACTATATCTTGTATTAAAGCTAAAAGAGGCTGGTGGTATAATTCATGCAATTACTATGAAAGAAGTGTCATGACAGATGGAAGTGGATTTTTTTGTGAGAATTGTTCCAAGATTGTTAACTTTGTTACACCTAGGTATGGAAGGACCATTTTATGCCAGTAAATACATTATTGTATTTGTGACACACATATATTTTTGGTACAGGTACAAGGTTCATCTTGAAGTGCATAATGAAACTGGATATGCCACAGTCCTAATATTTGATCATGAGTTCTCAAGACAAATACATCAGTGCTTTGCAACTCCGAGAGAATGTATCTAAGGTATCTGATACGTGCAAGACTGATTGTGCTTCCATCCTTATTTTGGTCCCATATCTGAGTTGAATTTATGTCTCACTTATAGACTGGATTGGATGATGATATTATACCTAAGGCTTTAATCAATTTGTTGGGAAAGAGTTTGTCTTCTGGATAAAGATAAGTGAGAGCAATGTCAAAGGATTTTCAAATGTGTATATTATGCAGCGATTGTCAGATGAGGGTGATATTATCAAGGCATGTGAAGATGACATGTGCTCTTTGCCACTGTCTTCTCTAGATGAGTCTAATAGTCTTTTTGCAAGTAATGGAGTTTGATTGATTATTTAACATGATTGCACATCATATATATATATATATATATATTTGATTTTACTGTTATGCTTATTGCATTCAATGTGATCATATATACCTGTAGGTATTGGACTCATCAGTTACACCTTCAGAAATTAATACAATTGATGCAAATACCCCAATCACACCGATTAATCTTGCTAATGCATTTGGCCAAGTTGATGATGATGGTGAAGGTTTTATAGCCCATGAAATGTCCACTAACGTCAAGAAACGTGTGAAGATTGAGAAGTAAATCCATGTGGATTATATCATTGCTTGTCATTTAATGCTTGATTTTTAAGTTTCGAAATCTACATTTCCATTGATGTTATGTTTGAGTTTGACTCTTCAGATTGAATAATTAGACTAATGGAAGTTGTCAAAATGATGATTGTGCCCTTACATACAATGCCATTATTCATACCAGATGACTATCATATCTCCAAAATAAGTGATATTTCTATATTTAGGGTTATAAATTAATTAATCAGTGATTACCATACCTTATGCACACATTTCCATAATGTCAAAAAATTATAAGGAAATATGACATAAAGGAATGTAAAAAAAGGCAAATATGGACAAGTATACCTTCTTATCTGTAATTTTATAATAGGTTGCAATTATTTTTTCACCAACATCATTTAAATCGATTTTAAATAGTGAATAATTTATGTTCCACTGAAAATAATGATTTGAAAGAATATATAATCATATTTTATTGATCTTTACAAATCCAATCTGTATTTGATCTTCAACCTTTATCTGAAATCTAAATTATTCAAAATCATTCCATAGATGCAGCATACATTTTAAACTGGTAAGAATTAATTTATTATACATTTTATATAATGTAAATTATAAATAATTTATTGTATATTTTAAATTTAATTTGAAAAGTATCATTTAATTTAAATATATATTCTAAATTTAATTTCACAATATATATAATAATTAAATACATATTTATTATACATTCATTTTAGAAATAATTTTTTTTGCTGTTGTATCTTTTATATCTTTATTTTAGATCTTTTAGCTATTTAATGAAGGCAAAAAAAATATATGGTATCTTTATCAGTGAGCAATTATATTGAATTTTGGTAATAAAATATTTAAATGACCTTATAATTATGTTTTCCGGAATCTGTGGGGGTGTTACCATGAAACGTTTCAAACAGCCAAGGTTGTCTTTATATTTTCTTTTCTCTCTCTCTTTGTAAATATGAATATCTTCTTAATTTACATTTTTTTAAGTGTGTTAATTTTTTATATGATTTTAGAAATTTTTGTAGGACGATTTGTGCTCACCAACCACACTAATTTAACATTGGTTTGTTTAGGCCGTTAGTTATTATTATTAAAATTTATAATTGGTTTACTTATTTCGTCTATATATGGAATAAGTTTTTGTAAAGTTGGCATAGACTTCCACATGCAATTATACCAAGTGAACCTAATATAGTTACTCAATTACTTATATCAAATTATTAAGAATATGACGAGGTTGATTTATTACATTCACTTGTAACCCAAAATGGTCTGAGATTACTAGAGATATGGAATATAAAAAAGCACATGATGAAGATCGTCTTGATATTATGTCAAAGATTTTCAAAGTGAAGCTTGACACCATGGTAAAGGATATAAGAAAAAATAAGATATTTGGTGATGTTAGAGCAAGTAACATTTATATAAATAGTGTTTTAATTATTTGATTATCATCTTTAACTTATATATTCCTCGCATAGATTATATTTGTTAACAATGACATATTATATTTTGTAATGCAGTTATATATATAATAGAGTTCCAGAAGCGTGGAATACCTCATGCTCATATTTTGTTATTTCTATTAGCTAAAGATCAATTCCCATCTCTTGCAGACATAGATGAAGTTATTTCTGCTGAAATTCCTGATAAAGATCAAAATCCTCGATTGTATGTAACAGAAAGTTCGTTAATGATGCATGGACCTTGTGGCTTAATAAATCCTAAATCTCCTTGCATGAAGAATGATGTATATTCTAAACATTATCCAAAGGCATTTAACACAGGAACTGAAATTCAAGAGGATGGCTATCCAATATATAGGAGATTAGAGAATGGTAGAATAGCAATTACAAAGGATGGAGTTGGATTAGATAATAGATTTGTGGTACCCTATAATCCTTTCTTATTGCTTAAATACAATGCTCACATTAATGTGGAGAGGCCAAACCATGATGAATTAGTGAAATACTTATTTAAGTATGTCAAGGGTTACTGCATTATTCTATAGTGATTTTGCTGATCCTGATAACAACAGGGTTCATGATGAAATTAAAATGTTTTATGAATACCGTTATTTATCTCCTTGTGAAGCTATTTGGAGAATCTTTGGATTTGATATTAATTTTAGAGATCCATCTGTTGAGAGGTTGTCATATCATTTACTAGATCAACAAAGAGTTATTTTTTATGAGAATGAGCCACTAGAATCTGTCCTTGATCACAGTGATAATAAGTTAATGATGTTTGAAGCATGATTTATAGCTAATAGAGACTATATTGAGGCTAGGCAGCTGTATTATTATGAAATGCCGATTAAATTTGTTTTCAAAAGTGACATTCAAGCATGGTGCCCTAGAAGAGAGTCTTTTCAATTGGTAGATTATATTTTACTCGCCCTGGAATTGGTGAGCTCTACTATTTGCTTACTTTGTTAACTATTGTTAAATGTTGTAAAAGTTATGAGGTTATTAGAATAGTTGATAGTATTGTATATCCTTCATTTCAAGATGCTTGCTATATACGAGACTTGCTAAATGACAATAAAGAGTATATTGATTGTATAATAGAAGCTAGCTCCTAGGCTGGAAGAAATTTCTTAAGAAAATTGTTTTGCACCTTGCTAATGTGCAATTGTTTGTCTATACTTGAAATTGTATGGCAAAATACATGGAAATACCTATCATATGATATTCTATACAATCAATGTAGGATTACAGGTCACAAAGATATGATTTGTAATTGTTTTCACATGATATTTTTAATAGATAAATAAGTTGTTTACTTTATTAAATTTTGTTTAAACATTGAGTTAATATATAAGGTGCCAAATATTCATATGTTTAATGTGCTATTATTAGGTCTACAACTAACAAATTCAAAAATTCAATATTTATCCTTGATGGAAATTGAGAATATCCTGCAGTGCAGTGGAAGAAGTCTTACTGATCATGACCAGATGCCTTTTCCTCAATTGATGAGCTCAAACTCAAGTGTTAACAAGTTAATCATATCAGAACTTAGTTATGATAGAAATGTATTGGCTTATCAACTTAATGCATATCTAGAGTCCCTTACTTTAGAACAACAAAGAATTTATGATGAGGTTATTGTAGCAATTGAGTCCAGTGGAGGAGGTGTGTTCTTTGTATATGGGTATGGAGGAACTAGGAAGATATGTGTGGAATACTTTGTCAGCTTCCCTTAGATCACAAGGTAAAATTATTTTAAATGTTGCTTCAAGTGAGATAGCCTCTCTTCTTTTACCTAGAGGAAGAACTGCACATTCTCAATTTTGTATCCCTCTTGCCGCTAATGAAGATACTGTATGTAATGTTAAACAAGAAAGTCAACCTGCTAACCTATTAGTTCATGCGTCTCTTATCATATGGGATGTAGCTCCAATGGCTAATAAGTATTGTTTTGAAGCTCTTGATCGAAGCTTAAAAGACATTTTGAAATTTAATAATCCTTGTGCAAAAAATCTTCTATTTGGTGGTAAAGTTGTGTTTGGTGGTGACTTTAGATAGATCCTACCAGTTATTCCTGGAGGATCTAAAGGTGACATAATTTTTTCCACCATTAATTCATCATATATATAGAGTGAATGCAAAGTTCTTATGCTCACAAAAAATATGAGGCTTATGGAAAGCAATGATGCTTATATGAATAGGCGAACAAAAAAATTCGCTAAATGGATTATTTCTGTTTGTCACACCCATAAATACGACGTGGATGGCATGGAGAATGAAAGAAAAGAGAGAAATCGGCCCACACGATGGGGGCCGATTTTGGAGGAGTCGCCACCAAAATTTTAAGGGAAATTTTGGAAAATTGAAATAAAAAAGGAAAAGGATGGTCTGCGAATTAAAGTTGGGTTCGGGAGTACGATTGTGAGTGAGGAAAGTGTTAGGCGTCCCCACAACACCTACTCCAAAGAACGGTTACCTTAAGTTGATCATGCAAATTTTATGGCTTTTAAAAAAATTTATTTTGATTGTCCTTTAATCATTCACATACAAAAATAAATATAAAAATAAAAGAAAACGTAAAAATGAAAATAAAGAATAAAATGAAAATATGGGAAGTTGGAAAAATAAAATAAGAAGAAAATATTATTTATTTACAAGATCGGACTTGACCCAAAATTAGAGTATGGGGCCTACGTACCCTGCGATAGGGATCAAAGTCGACGTAGTTCGGGCCATAAATACGTGTCACTGGGTTGATATTTTTTATTATATATATACATTTTTTTTTAAAAGAGAAGTTTGGAAGATGAATTATCATTCTACAAATAAAACGATTGTCAAAATTGGTAGTTGCGTTTTAATTTGCAAAAGATAGTTTAATTTCCATGCCTTACTTTTATCATCACTTTTTCATTTAAAAAAATAAAATAAAATGTGTAAAACAATTTTAAAAGATTAACTAATTTATGTGATGACTTTATCACTCACATTTCACCCGTTGGTACCTCAATGCATATGGTGTTACCACTCTAGGTGGATAGGCGTAAAGATTAAAGAAAGGTTTGAAAAAAGATAAATAATTTTTGCACAAATTATTTTCATTTTCTTTTTATTATAAAAATAGAAATAAATAGGATCCTTTTAACACATATTTACTTATTTAAAGGAGAGATATTGAGAAAAATATAAAATGTGATTATTACATATATTTTTGAAGAAAAATAATCAATATATGTGGTGACTTTATCACTCACAAGTTATTGATCCATATCTGAATACCCATGGTGTTACCACTTGGGGCAGAAAACTTAAAAATTGCTTAAGAGATAAAACTAAGGAATAATGAATATCTTACATAAATCATTTTTATTTCCTTATATTAAATTATAATAATAAATACGATCATGATAACATATTTTATAAAAAGAAGAGCAATAAAAGAAATTTAAAAATATGACTTATATATATATGTATTATTTATTTATTTATCTATTTATTTATTTTCTAGACAAATAATCAATCAGGATCTGTGGTGACTTTATCACTTACAGCTCACTAATTGATACCTAAATACCCATAGTGAGGCCACTCGAGGCAAAAGATATAAAAAATAAAGACTTGAAGGATAAAATCGGGAAAAATAAGTCCTTTTTGTATAAATCATTTTTATTTTCTTGTCTTATTATGACAATAAATAAAGCCATAGTAACACATTTTTATTTTAAAAAGAAAAGCGATAAAAAAGAATTTAAAGTATGACTATTATATATATATATTATTATTATTTTACATATTTTTTTTAAACAAATCAATCAGGATCTATGGCAATTTATCACTTATAACTCGCTGATTAAGACCTAAATACTCATGGTGTTTACACTCGGAACACAAAGGTAAAGAGAAATTTAAAATAAAGGGTTTTCATTTTAATCATTTATTTAAAAAAATAAGAGGCCATTCAAATCCAAAAATACTTAAGGCGTTGCCAATATGAATACCATGGTAATTCCTTACTCATGGCACTCTTAACTGACACCCTAGCTATTTGTTCACGGAGACTTAGTCCCTCGTGACAAATTCGAAAAGCAAAAAGAAAAGAAACCAACAACCAATAAAAATCAAAATTATAAAAGAAACACCACCAAATACAATTTCTCAATGTGTGTATACCTACATCAGCATACTAGTGCATGAGCCTACTTAACATAATCATATCATGGGTTAAATTATATAATAGATTTGGAAGAAATGAACTCTTCCCTTGTCTTCCTTTGGTACTAGTTCCGCTGGAATTTGTAGCTTGCCTTTGTGTTCCTCTCTTGTCTCGATAAGGACGACTCACTCTTTCCAAGCTTGACCTCATACCCCCATGGTGCTCAAAAGAAAATACAAAAACATTAGTATTTAATAGATATTTGGGCACAATTTTGAAACATTAGCAAAAGGTTTCAGCCTGACTAAAAATAGATTTTGAAATATTACACATCGAAAACATCAGCAATAGATTTGAAAAATAGCAAGGGCAGATTTTGGTCAGAACCACAAAAACTATATTACAACTTTCCAGCATGAGCGTAAACCCAAACATAAGTCAATGAGCTTGTGACAACAAATAGAGGTTTAAAACATCAAAGCCAAGAGTAATAGGCGTGACTTGGAATGTGATTCTAATGGCTCAAATTATGTATTCAATCAAACTCCTCTTATAAGCATAGGCCCTAGCATAGACGAGCCACATAAATTGAAACACAGAAAAGCCTAACATGATTATGGACAAGAATTTTCATGCATAATATTTCCATCCTATAGTCGAATCCACTCTAAATTACAGCACTTCATTCACAACAGACAAACAAGTTCCAAATGCATGCAATATGACATCGACTTTTGGATAAAAAGAAACCCATAAACTTGACCAAAATGTGTATAAAGGAAAAGCAACCCCCTATCATTCTCCCATGTCAATTCCCAAGAGGAGATCAAATTCATTCATGTAATGAGCTAATAATACAAGCTTAATTGACATAGCCTAGTAACCAATTTCGATCAACTGACAATAAACACAGCACACGAACAAAACCTCAGGATGACTATTGGCAATAAAACAGGGCTTTTCCGGTATACTAATCAAACTAGTGAGTTCAACACATCTTGAATGCAACAACCAGAAATAGAGCACCAATAATGACATATCAGGAGAACACTTACAAAAATGAGCTCTAAACTGATCAAAATGAAATAGAGAACCAAAAAGGGAAGAATAGACAGGCCAAATCTACCTAAGGATCCATATGGAAAGGAATCTCAGAATCTAGAAATTACCTATAGGGTTTCAAGATGCCTCTCTTCCTTCAACTCGACTCCTAGCTTTGTTTTACTCGTCCTCTCCTTTGTTTTCCTTCAATTCCCAAATTTCCTAGGTTCTTCTCAGCTCCGAGTTCAACTTCCCTGGCCCTCACTCACGTCCACGTCTTCGGCTTCCTTTGCCTTTTTTTTTTGATCTTCTTCTGCATTCCTTTTTTTTTGGGTGCCTCCCTCTGTTTTGCTTCTCGCCTCGCCCATAGCTCTGTTTCACGCCCTCACCCCCTTCGGCTCCCTCCTTTCTTTCAGTCTCCCCTGCTGTCTCCTGCCTGAGCCCTGGGCTAGGGCTCCCTCAGTCTCTGAGTCTCACTCGCACGACCCCCTTCTCATGCTCGAACTCCATTTTTCCTCTCCTAACCAACGTCCTCTGCTTTGCTTTAGTCCTCCCATCCTTGTGCTCTGCTTCCCCGTGGATCCCTCGCGGTCTCTTGCCTGAGCCCTAGGTAAGGGCTTCCTCCATCTCTCTTACTCTGCTTCCCCGTGGATCTCTCACGATCTCTCACTTGAGCCCTAGGTTAGGCCTTCCTCCGTCTCTCCCTCTTACTCGCACGACCCCCCTTTGGCTCATGCTTCCTCATTCGCCGCTCCCTCTGGTTCGTCCTCCTCTTATGGCTCCTCTTCCTTTCTTTCACTCACGGCCCCTTCTTTTGAGCTCCCTCTATGCCTTAAATCCTCGAGCCCTCAGGGCTCCCCTGCTTTGTCCACGAGCCCTTCTCAATTGGGCTTGTGGATGCTTAGGCTTAAATATTGGATTAGCATTTCAGCCCAAACATATATACCTTTTTTTTATTTACTATTTTTTATTTTATTTATTTATTATTTTTGTCATTTTATGTATTTATTTTATTATTTTTTTAGTGCTTGGGCTTTGGGGTTAAAAGATTGGGCCACCTACATTCAACCCAAATTCCATCCTAACTTTATTTTCTTTTTTTTTTTTGCTTCTTTCTTTTTTTTCCCTTTTTTTATTATTGCCTTATTTTATTTTATTTTATTTTGATTATTATTTTTTTGTTGTTTTGTTTTTTTATCCATTTTTAGTTTTTATGTATAATGTCCGGACAAAATACAGTGTTCACATTGTTGGTGATGGAACTATAATAGATAATAGTCAAGGATATGATGAGATTAAAATTTTGAATGATTTGTTATTAGGTTGCATTGATGATCCTATTAAAGCAATTGTTGAGTCTACTTATCCTGATATCCTTAGTCATTTGAGTGATGCATCTTACTTCAAGAATAGAGCAATTTTATCTACAACATTAGCTATTGTAAAACAAGGGAATGAGTATATGCTATCTATACTTCTAGGTGAGGAAGTTGTTTACCTGAGTTTTGACAGTGTTGTCAAAGATGATGTTAATGTGGATTCAGTTCATGACCTTCATTCTGTAGAGTTCCTGAATTCTATCTCAATGTTTGGATTGCCAAATCATGAGGTTTGTCTTAAGGTTAAAGCTCCAATCATTTTGTTGAGGAATATTGATAAGTCAATTGGTTTGTGTAATGGTACACGTTTAATAGTGACAAATACGGGTAAGCATGTTATACAAGCTAGAGTAATGTCTAGATCTAATGAAGGTTTACAAGTTTGTATACCTAGAATTAGTATATGTCCATTAGATTTGAGACTACCATTTACACTGCAGAGAAGACAATTTCCTATCATGTTATCTTTTGCTATGACTATCAAGAAGAGTCAAGGTCAAAGTCTATATAATGTTGGGTTGTACTTAGCAAAACCAGTTTTTACCCATTATCAGTTATATGTTGCTGTTTCTCGTGTACGAAGCAGAGAAGGCTTGAAGATTATGATTCTTGACCAAAATGGTAACACAAGTAATAAAACAACAAATGTTGTATATAAAGAAGTTTTCAGTAATACACATCCATATTAGGTACTATATGGATATTAGTCTCATATTTTAGTTTGGTCTATGTATCACATCTATCATTATCATTGAATAAGGTATACAATGATAATATTTTTGTATTCCTTATATTACAACATTTTTCTATATATATATATATATTACAATGTTAAATTTAATTTCAAATATGATTTTATTCATGAACTCCATGCAACGCACGGATGCTAACCATGCTATATTAGTTACATATATAAAGATAGGTAGATCTGGGGCAAATCTAGAGTGCCACATCAGCAAGGAAATTTGTAATGCTACATTATCAAGAATTTCTACATATGAATTATAATTATGGATGTTTTAGGTAAAAACTGATGTATTTAACGTCCTTTAATCCCATTGAAGATTTAACTTATATCTCTTTTAAGATAAACTATATCCTATAAAAATAGTCATATTTTTTTACCATTACTTGCTGAATATTTTCATGTTTTAAATATGTTTATATGCTTATTGAATTAATATATAATCACAATTAAATAACGATTTCATCTTTATTTGTCAAAACCTCACTATTTTCTGTTTTAAATATATTTATATGCTATGAGTAAGTTATATGCTAATTGTATTAATGCAAATTAAATGCCACTTTTTGACCAACAACTAAATTACACTTATGGTTATAATACTATAATTCTAATTTATTTAAAAATATTGCAAATTATTATCGTTTATCCCCAACAAATTCTCATGCATCTGCATTTAATTTTGGTCCAAATTAATACGTATTCCAAAATCACATATCTTTATTTGCCTATATAAATTCTATGCTGTTGTTGTAGTTGAAATCTATTTTCATAAAATATTTAAGAAGTATTTTCTCATATAGTCAAAATAGAGGGATTTTATATTCTCGTACTTCAAATATCATTATACTAATATTGCTAGATATCTTCTTCCTTTCCAAGCAAGCTATGATATCTTCTCCAAGTAAGCATTTGCGTATATCATCGGATCAATAGAGACATAGAAGAATTGTTCTTTTGATTTGTATGAAGTAAGCTGAATATATTTAAATATATGTACATTTTGTTGATTAAATTCTATACTTATTTTTTTTGGCTTGATATATTTTCATGCTTATTTAAATTTTTGGTGGATATGACATGTAAATTTTTTCTAAATAAAACATGTATTTTCGATATTACTAATATAAAATCATTTAAAATATTATTTATGTTTCAATTTAAAATATAAATACATATATGTATGAAAGTTTATTTGATGATATTATGGATTCCGTGATTATAGCTTATTGTATCATACTTATAGTAAAAATTTTTAAATTCTAATACATCATACATTAAAGCATGGATTATATATTAATACAAATCATTATTTTAGGTGGAGCACGAATTATTTTTTTTTTTGGAAATTGATTCAAATGATTTTGTAGAAGATACTATTACAGTTGGAGATTAAATTTTATAATTTAATAAAAATATTTTATTTGTAAATATTTATGTACCGATGGCGGTGAAAAGTATTTTTATTCTACAAAGGGTATTTTTTTCAAATTGATCACAACCATATAATCCCTATCAAATAATTTTTTTTTATAATAAAGGAATTAACTGATTTGAGGTAATGATGCAATTCTTATAACTTAAGTTTTGTATAATCAAATATGCTTAGTCATATAATGTAATCAGGATTATATCTCATGTCCCTCTTGTAACTGAGCTAAACATGATTTTAAATTTTATATTTCAAAATAGAAAAACAGTAAATGTAAGAATATGTGCAAGCTATCTACATGTCAAAATACATATATGGGCACTTTCGGGTGGTTTGCTATTTTCTTAAGTCACATCAAATATAGTGTATATAAAAATATTTGACAATCCATACAAATAGTATTTTTGTAATTATTTTTCTTTTCTTATAAAATATTTCTTATTAATACATCATTAAAAATTCTTATTTATATGTTTAATTTCTTACATCTCCTATTATATATTTATATTTTTATTTTATAAATATATAATTATTTGAACTCAGTGTATTATAATAATAAGTGCTTATATTAAAGTTTGTTAATTTTGGAGGATCCGTGCATCATAGGAGTAATTGCCTAGTTAGTCAAATAATTATAGAGGGGGGAAAATTGGAGCACCATGCCCGTAAAATTACAACTCCGTCTACTGTGATTGATTATAAAAGGACATTTAAGGTTGTAACGTCGCACGCCAAACGTTCCAGCAGTGAAAAATCAAAATCATTCCAAACGTTACATCAAACCTACTCAACATGGGCCATATCCATTGTTTATTCTCTCCTCCCCTCATTATTCTTATATGAAAAACATAAATATATATCATTAAAAATGCACATGTTTTCTCATGAGTGGTATGAAATTTTACAAATGAATTGTATTATTCATGATTTATATAAATAATATGAATTGATGCATATTTAATTATATACTAGACATACATAATTTTTGGTGTGTTATATATGAAGTTTGGAAAATTAATCATATTGTTTATGATTTATACTATTTTCATTTTAGAATAATTGTCACTTTAGAGTTATGTTTATAGATTAAAAAAATAATAAATTACCTAAAATTTTCCCTCTTTATTCCATAATATAAGTTATGTTTTAAAATTTTTTTTATCTAAAATATAAGTTATATTTTAATTGTTGTATGGTACACTAATATTTTTCCTATCTTGCCCTTTAGCTTCAGTTAAGAAGTTAGAGAAAAAATAGTTATAATTTAATGTATTTAATAAGAAGTTATAGAAAAAATAGTTATAATTTAATGTATTCAATAGAAGCAACGATGAAAAGAACTACAATGTTTTTAAAAATATTATTAGTTAATTAACTTTTAACTCATTTTTTTGATATGTGTAAAATATTTAAAATAATACTTATATTATGGACTAGAGGGAATAACAAAATTTGATTATATTTTACTATAATATTTTTATTAATTATATAGTATTTTTCAATGCTTTTTTTCCTTTTATTATTATTGTATGATAAATTTGTCAAAAATCATTGATATTATCTTGAAAATTGTAAAATAACAGTTTTTTGGAAGTATAAAAAAAAAACCAAATGACAATTGTTTTAAAATAATTTTTCTACTTTTAAAAAATAATTTGAAACCACGAGGATTCCAAGCCTTACAAGCTTTTATAAATTTCCTGGCTAAGACAAATTGAATTAGAAAGAAACAATGTTGAAGAGACTGGGTTGGCAAGGGTTTGGATGAAAATGCCAAGGAATTCACTAATTGAATTGATCAGTTGCTGCCACTTTCCAAAATTATGCTAACAACATATATTGTGGAAGTAACAACAAAAAAATTAATGCTATTTATACAATCATATGGCTTCTATTTACTATTGTTATCCCCAACTTTACTTTTCAAGGACAAGTGAGAGCCTAGTATTGAGAATTGAAATCATTCATGACGGGACCATCACGGAAGCAAAGAACTAACTTTAAGTTTGGATGAGTGGTGTCTTCAAAGACCCTTTGCAAGACATTGACAACTCTATCATCAGGTGAAGGGTTAAAGCCATGAAGCAAGGATTAAATGGGTTAATCTTGAAACTGCAAGACTAGGAAGCCTTCTACCCTGATAAATTAGAGGCGTACTCGAAGTCCAATAATCTCTTCGAGATGACATTCACATTTGGGGTAAAAGAGTTTGATGATTTGTTTGCAAGTCCAAATCCAAGAAAAATAAGTTATTAGTAGCGTTACTTTTTAGGAATTAACTTAATGATCCATAATGTCACTTTTTAAGCTCAAGTTCTTAATGTTTATGTTTTAATAGGTTTTAGTTATTTGCCTTAATTATTTGTTTAAGTCTTTTGGTAAAATAATATTAACTAAATAAAGCCTAATTTTGTGTCTTAATTATTAAGTCATGATGGGTTCTAGTTTATATTTTCATAGGCCCATAATTAGAGTCTATTAGAGCTCGTTTTTAATTAAAAATTGCACCTCCTGCAAGATCCTTTCAATTAATTAGGCGTCACCTCCTTTTTAGCATTCTAGGAAAGAAAAAGGTACCATCTTTATGCTTGTGGTATCTTCTATCGATTTTTTAGGATTTTTTTTAATATTGTTTTGGCTCAGGGAGCAAGTCATATGAGCCTATATAAAGACTCTTCTTGTAACTACTAAAGACATAAGTTTTTTATGAATAAAAGCTTCATATTGCTCAGAATAATTTTGAATTTATGTTCTCTTAAAAAATTTATAACCTACTATTTGAAGTAATCAATTGAATGAACGCCATCATTAGAAACTTAAGAACAAGTTTTTTAGGACATGTGATCAATTATCTTGTTCTTGTTTGTGAGTATTGTTTTTGCTGTATTTATTCGTTTGTTTTGTCATCATATCAATTTATATTTTGTTTATATAATACATAATCATTTTTGAAAAATTTTGATATTTTTCATTTCAAATAATAAAATTAAAAAAATTATATTAATGGCAACTTTTAAGAGTGATTTAAAAAAGTTTTAAATTATTAAAATGTGATTTAAATATTTTAAATTACGTACTGTTCTGCCTATATGAAAAAAGAAACTGAGTTTGTGTTATCTAGAGTTTTTGGGATTAAATTTCGTTTTTCTTCACTGACTCTCCTCCTCTTACTTCTTAATTAAATTTATACTTTTTAACAAAATTTTAAATTTAGATAGCTCAAATTTAACATTTTATAAAATTATTATTGATTTGTCAAAATTAATCAACTAAATGTTGACTTTTTTGTAAATGAAAATAAATAAAAATTAAAAGCAAAAAAGATGGAATATAAAAGGGGCATGGGTTGGAGCGCCGCTTCTTGCTCCCCGTAGATCAGGCATTGAACCAATCCCACCCTAGTCATGCAGGCTAATATTTGGTGGCTTAAATAAATTCACATTCTTGAGGAGAAGTATACCTCCGTTTTCGATTTACATGACACATTGTTTTTACGCTGTTTTCATTTTTTAACATGGGGTAAAATTTTAAATATTGTCTTATAATATACTTTCTCTATTTTCTATTATAAGACATATTTTTAAAGAATTAAGATTTTAAAATATAAGTTATTTTATAAAATTTATGAAGGATTTAATATTTGTTTTCCATTTTTATCCTTCTTGAGAATATATAAAAGAGTTATAGTAAAGAGAAATTAAAAGAGATATAATCAAGATAAGTTATAATTTAATTAGGATAATTTTAAAAAGTCATGTTAATTTTTAAAAATACCAAGATTGTCAACTAATTTTCTAGGTATATGTTAAGTAGATAAATATGACTTATAATAGGAAATAGAGGAAGTATGATAGAGAAAATATTTCATAATATAAGGTATTTTATAAATTATATAATATATTTAATTTAATTTAATTTTGTCTACAATATCTCTAGGAAAGGATGAGATTTAATTAATGTTAGAGAATTTAATTCATAGGCCAACAATAATTAATAAGGAGAGTTTAATTTATAGGTCAACTATAATTAATGAACTTAAAAAATTACAATTTTTTTCAATTGTTAATTATCATTATTAGTCTGTGTGTAATACTCCCTTCATTCTATTTTATGTGTCATTTTAGAGAATTTTAAATGTCTCATTTTATTTGTCATTTTAGAAAATCAATGAAAAATTAATTATTTTTTTTTAATTATATCCTTAAACATTTAATAGCATATTATTTCAGGAAACCAATAGTATGTATAGTAAATGAGTAATAATTAAAGACAATTTAATAAAAATATATTATTCAATCGGTCATTTATTGTTTTTCTTAATCTTTGTACTAAAATCTTAAAAGAAAAATAAAATGGGATGGAGGAAGTAGTTAAAAGTACTTTTTTTTTTCATTAATATAAGATCCATTTTACCAAATTACACGAATTAAATATAAGAGTTAAAGTTAGTTAACCACCTTAATTTTAAAAAAAAAATCATATTTTTTCAAAATTACCTTTATTTAATCTATTTCTCTCTCTCTCTTTATGACGAATTAAATATGGATATTCTTTAGAAATATATAATAAATAATATAAGATTCTATATTATAACTAAGATAAAATATCCTATATTTAAGAGTGAAGGGAATAGTTTATAAATGAAAATGAAGGAAGTTGTACTCTTTAATCTAAACCATATCTGGTCTCTTTATGACGAATTAAATATGGACATTATTTAGAAATAAATAATAAATAATATATCATATTTTAAAAAATATTTTATATTTAAACTAAGATAAACTATTTTATATTTAAAAGTGAAAGGAATAGTTTATACTTCCTTCTATTTATATTATAAGATATTTTGTATGACAAGATTTTTATCTAAAATATAGGGTATTAAATATTTTTCTTCTTATTTTACCCATATCTTTAATGTTTTCTTTATCCTTATTTGTAGTCCTATAATAATAATAAAATAAGGTATTTAATGAAAATAAAATAAAAAAATATAGATACTTTTCATATTAATTTTAATTACAAAATAATTTTTTTAATATATGTGTAATTACACAAAATATTTTATAATATAAACAGTAGAAAATAAATGAAAATGAAGGAAATGGTACTCTTTAATCTGAACCATAACTAGTGAAACAAGTGAAGTGCTCATAGCCAAGTTGTTTTCTTTTTTTTTTTCGGCTAAAAATAGAAGCCACGTTGTTGGAAAAAAAAATAAATGCTGATTTTATTACAAGTTGAAAAATCTTGGAAGGGGCGTTCGCGTTGATTAGGGTGGGGGCTACCAGAATTTAAGGTCAGAATTTAGTGTTCGATAACTTACAGGACTTTTGTTCGGTTTATCTTGGAACCCACACTTTTCATGTGTTCAGAGTTTCGTTAATATACTGCCCCCTTCCTTTACTTTTTTTTTTTAAAGAATTTTATATTTCATAATATACAGATTAGGTAATATGTTTTTATTTTTTTAAAAAAAATATCCCTAACTATTAGGTCTTAATATTTATTTATTATTAAAATATTTTATTTTTAATACATTTAATAAAGATAATTTAAAAAAATATGAAAAAAATTTTTAGTTACTAAATATTATCTTGATTTATATATGGTAATTAAAAATATACTATAAATTAAAATAAATAAAATATTATATTCATTTTTTTATTTACCTTTTAAAGTTTTGATCAATGTATTAAAAATTGAATTGAACCAAACAATCCACCTAGAAAAGTAATGAATCGGACATTGGTTCAATCTAGAATCCTCCTGGAACTCACCTGCCTCAAAACCAGTCAACCTTTAGCCTTTTAAGAAATTTTTTATTTTATTTATTCATCACTTTTAAATTTCAAAACAACATTAATTATTAATTTTTTAATTATACCCTTATTTATTTTTTATTAATCATTTTTTATCTATTCATTTATTAAAAAGCATATTAAAAAATTAAAAAAAATCCCTAAGACATTAATTATATTATCTGTATATTAAAATTTTAAATGACATATAAAAAATGGAGATAGTAGATTGAAAATGGTAGTTAAGATTAGTTGAAAGCCTAAATTTTTTTCAATAACTTGTTGAAAATTCCAAAACTATCCATAATTTATATCAACATTAAATAGAGAAATAGTATTTATAGAGAGAAATTACTTCTTCTATTCTAAAACTTTTGTTATTCGAGGTTTTCACACCTAAATTAAGAAATCATAAATTATTTTATATGTTAATAAAAATACTCTCATTTACTTATCTATATTATTACTGTGAGAGAGAGAGAATAAAAAGAATAATAATAATAATAAATGAGGGCATAATTTAAAAATAAAGTATTAAAATTTTAAAATAACAAAAGTTTTGGAAGAAGTATTTCTGAAATAAGATTATAAATGCTTTACTAATTTTCATAAATGATCTTATATTATGAAACATCAAAATCTTTTTAGAAAACGTGTGACTAATTTGAAACAGATGGAGTAACAAAATATACTATTAGGAATGGAGACGTAAGTATAAAATTATTACATACCATATCAATGTCTGATATTAAAATAAAAAACACTGCAATTTTTTTAAAAAAAAAAACACGCGAATAAAGTGTTGGCCATGGGAGTTTTGAAATTTGAACCATGTTTTATTTCTCGACCGTTGAGCGTTAACTAGATCCAAATTGAGTGGATGAAATTTTCATATTTAGAAATAATTACTCTAGAGTTGAGACAAAACCTTGTTTTATATAAATTTAAAAATTAATATTTTTTTAATATCACATCAAAACAACCAATCTTCTCTTGACTTTGGCTAAAAAATAAAATAAAATTATTTACCGCACCATAAGCATGGTCTGATTATCTCTCTTTACATGGAAAATATTTTGTTTTATTGAAAGACATAAAATTTATAATACATTTTTATTTAGCTAAAATGCTTAAAACACTCGTTAATAATTTAGGGAGTTATACAATCTATCTCTTCCAGGTTTAAAATTCGACTTTCTGCCAAAGAAAGAAAATCATAAACGTTTAAACTGCTACTTTTATGTGACATATTCATCTGTTATCTCTTTCCTCAAATGCGTTAATATTGTTTATCTACAGAGGCTATAAAAAGTTAAATCAGCAAGAAAAGCTTCTATTTGCCAAGCGGCAAAAGATAAATTTAATAACGATGGATGGATTGAGTGAAAATAACTGGATTATCTACATGTAAGGTTAAAGATTTAAATTTTATAAATAAAAAAATTATATTGAGAAAATCACCCTAATTAGATTTGGCGATACTTAAATATAACCCTTAGTCATTGGATAGTTGATAGCTATAAGAAAAGAAAAAAAAGGCGAAACTTGAATCTATTTGTAGTTAATGATTTTTCTTTTTTAGCATCTATAAATAAAAGATGTCACTATTTCTATGAAAAAAATAAAGAATTTTGTTATGATATAAAGGTTAAAAGTCTAAAGAATTTCGTATATTAAAAATATTTATTTAAGCATTTTAGTCTTAATATTTTCAGAAATAAATAATTTAATTTTTCTGGTGAGATAAATAATTTAAATTTAATTTAACTGAGATAAAAAGTGAGGTACACAATTTCAGTAAAAACAAATTAATTAAAGTGAAAACCAAAATATAAAAGAGAATAACTGAGAGTTAGATAACTACATGGGCTCTCATCACGAACACACGTACATGATGAGATATTTAAATTGGAGAGGAGGGTATGCTGAGAATTAGAATTTGAAGTTGTGGACATATTCTTTCGTGCCTCACATGCACAGGAATATGATGCCGCATCCCCGAATCTCCAGAGATAATATGATATTAGCCCACACTGGTGGCCCCACTTCCCCCAGATGATTAGAACTTAAATGTTTGGTATAGTGGAATGCTTTAATACTGTTGATGGATATGGAAACTTTGCTGAATTACTCCAAAATGCCTATATAAGTTATTTTTAAATTTTTAAGATAAGTCATTTTTAATTATTTTATTAAAAAAAAATTATTACATCATTAAATTTATTATAAATTTAATATAATTTTTATTTTTACTCCTAATAATAATGTTGATAATAAATAAAGATATTTACGGAATATAACATATTTTCCAAGTTAGTCATAACATAACATTATCAACAAAATTAAATACACCCATCAACAATCACAATTACATTCCTTCTTAATCCTAACTAACCAGAGTCGCTTGTCAAGTATCATTTTTTTTTTTTACCAGAATTATGATTTCCACCTATCCTATCTTTCAATCATGAATGAATAAATATAAAGATAAATACACAATGTTAGATAAGTGACATCAATAAAGTATAAAAACGATGAGGGGCATATAACAAAAAAATCTAGAATTGAAATTTGTTTGGAAGAAAAAGCAAGTATTTCTTGCATGCAAATCAGATCCATACATTGGAATCGAAGTACAAGTAAAGGCGTGCATGGATATGGATGGGAATGGCATAGGCAATGCCACAATTAATCGCAGATTTGGCGATTCTCACACAAAATCCTACATAGAAAAAAGAGGGGGAATCATAGGAAGCTACAAGAGAAAAAGGATTTCTTTTCTATTCTTTCTTTGTTTTAAAAGCAAGGATAGCCAATAGGATCCTTCCACGTATTATAGTGGGTCACCTTAGATCACAACTGTAAGAAGCGAGCGAGCTGGGTGGGGTTAACTATGCCTGGTACGTGGGTCCCGTTGCCTCTCAACAAGTCTGCTAGTTCGGCGTACCTTTCTTGCTTCTCCGGCTCCGCTCTCTTGCTCCACGGCTCCGCTTCTCCTATCTGGCTCGCCTTGCCTTTTTTCTTATCCGGCTCAGTGGGGCCCTCTGCTGCTCGGGATGGGTCCCAAGGTTCGCCACAGAGAGTCCCTCTGGTGAGGAACTCGTGGGCCAGGAAGCCCGCTAGTAGCTGATGGGACGAAGACGGCTCCGAGCCTTTAATGCTGCTGCGGGGCGGCTCCAAGCCGGCTCTCGGCTTATCCGGCTTAACCAATTTGGGTGGATTTATAATTGGAGGGTTTGATGGGTTGGGCTTGGGCCTCTCAAAGCCTTCCTCTCTCTCTTTACGCTTGTTATTGTTAGGGGAAGCGCTAGGCGTTAATACACGCCGAGGGGGCAAACGCATCGTTTTGGTATTCATGGCTATCTCGCTGCATGCCACGTCAGCACCCAAAACCCGAGAAATTTTTGACAAAACAAAAGTGGTCCAAATTTTAAATTCAAGAAAAAGAAAAAGGAACCCCAGAAGGCAGAACAACTAACCTGAAAGGTTTGATGATGAAAATATGAGATGGCAAAATCGTAAAATAACGCGAGAGAGAGAAAGAGGGGAGAAACACGAATGAAAGTGTGTGATTAGGGATGGGACGGATCAGATAGGGTTGAGGCAGAATCTGGGTTTGGGGAGTGAGGCTGCCACTTAAATTTCTGGCAATTTAGAGAGAGAGAGAGAGGAAGAGAGATGAAGAGAAAGGAAAAGACGCAAAACTAACGGGTAGCGGAGAAGAATGGGCGGGAGGTCAGTGGCCTTCATATTTATAGTGGTTGCCGTAAGCAATTGCCCTTGTAATTTGATGAATATTACAACTGTACCAGGGACGTATAAAATGACTGACTCAACTATTTTTGTAACCAAAAAAAAAATTCAAGACTTGCCCTCTTCTCATTTAAAGAATTTGCATATACTGAAGTGGCAGATCTCTACGGTAAAGCCCATAGGGGCTTAATTTGAGGATCTGAGGCCCTGAGCACAAATGTTGGTAAAAAGAAATATAATTTTTTTAAAAAAATTATATTATATTATGAAAATTTAAATTCTTAATACTACTACAACTCACCTCTTATCTCATATTTATCTCTAGGTGGTGAAATAGAAGAATTCGTATAAATTGATGAACCAAATTTTTAAAAGATAAGTTAAAAAATCATATCCCGAGAAAATAATTTTATTGGTAAAAAAAAGAAAATAAATTTAAAATTTTAAAATGACATAAAATTTTATGCATATCAGTAAAATTTAATTATAGCTACTTGAAATTTATCCAAATAATTATGTGAGTACAAATTAAAATAAATTTATTCAGATATTAAATATAATTTATAATGTCATCCATACAGCAAATTAATCATATTCCAAATCATTACTTAGTTGGAAAGCTAATAAAGAAACAAATCAAATATCCAAATCCCCATCATTTATAGTTTTATACATGGATAAGTGGATTTTAAATCTCAAATGTAAATATTTTAAAAGGGAGCCTTTGTAATAAAATAAGTGGATTTTTTTATGTGAATAAGAATAAGTAAGCCTGTCAATGATTGGATAGTTTGTTTGGCCTGAATAAATTAAATTTAGGTTTAAAATTTAATGCTATAATTAAAGGCACACCAAACTTTGTCATGATAAATAATCAAATATCAAAACCGACCCAAACCCAATTCTGAAAACGTGTTTTTGAATATAATATATCAGTTTATTAATAATATACTCTAATAATGTTTTAATGACTATTAAAGCTAATTCTTTAATCAAAATATAATTTTTAAAATTTAGTATGACATTTAAATTTGCATGGTAATTATATTTAAAAAAATCACAATTTTCTTAACTCTCCACTTGGGTGAGAAGGGAAAATGGGGAGAGAGGAAATGAGGAAAAGAGAAAATAGAGAGAAGAAAAAAGTAAGGCCGAGAAATTTTCTCTCTCTATACTTGAATGATTGGAAAAAAACAGAAAAGAGAGAAAATTGACTAATTTTACAATGACAATAATACTCTTGTTATTTTAAAAAATATATTTACATATAATAAAACTTATTATTCTACCATATTATATATATAATTTCCATAAAATATTACTCAATGAAATTAAAATACAATTTTAATTTTAATCTTAATTTATAATTATTTTGTCTAATTTCAATTTTTCTTTAAAAAATTATAAAATTTATTTTCCCTTCTAAATGGAATTAGTTTATAATATATTATTGAATGAAATTAAAATGTATTTAAAAATTATAAAATGATGGGCAATTTTGGTAGGAGAATTTTCTCTCCAAAATCTCTTTATTTTTTGAGAAAAAAATATATAGGGCCCATATGTTATTTTCTCCATGATTTTTTCTTCCTCCTACTTTTTTCTTCATATCCAAATAAGAAAAAATTAATTTTTTCTCATATTTTCTTTCTTACTTTTCTCTCTCCTACTCTTTTCTTCCCATCCAAGCATAAAGGAAGTGTTTTTTCTTTCGGCTTAGGCGCTAAGCTTCAAGAAGTAAAAGAAAGAAATGAATTTGTTTTAACAAAAGAACCCATATCAATGTCATAATATAAAGGAAATCATGAAATTTAACTATTTTTTTTATCAATCCTAAATGAAAAAGACACTACTAAATTTGATTTCAAGTAAATTATTAAGTAACAAATTGAATATTTTCATTAAAATAGGTTTTCTCTTTCTTGAATGTGCAATAGTTTATAGATACAAATTTGCAAAAGCTTTAAAACTGGAGACTAAACCCTAGATTAAATATAGGGTAAATAAAATCAAATTAATGTCAATATCAATTAATTTAAATTTGTAATAAATTATACTATATATATTATTAAATTATAATTAATCTAATTTAAAAACATCATTAATATAAAAATAGAAAAAGTTGTACTAGTTATGAATAATGTGGTTTATTGTAAACTTTATATAAATGTAAGAATCCATTATCATTGTAACAAGATAAGAGAGCCGTACACTTCACAATTCATCTTATAATATTATATATATATATATTGGGGTGAATATTTGGTTTTAAGGTCGTAAACTTGTGTTTATTTAAAATGAAGTTAGAATAAAAAATAAGGTTATTGTAATATAATTTATGTTTAAATATTTTTTTGTGCAAAAGTAAGTTTACAAAATAAAACTTGTTTGGATGGTGTAAATCGAAAATACTTTTAGATGTATAAAATTATAAAAAATGGCCTGAGTTTTATAATATGATATTAATATTTATTAATATTATAAAAATACATATTGATATACATGTTTGTATTTTTTGTGCATAAAACTACTAGTTATTATTTTACCAAAAGTAAGTGTATTCCAATCGAAAAGGAATACTGTGGCCAGAGAGAAAACTTACTTTTGAGCCCAAAATTAAATTTACAGAATGAGGTTTAAAAACAAGTCAAACGTTATTTACACCCAAACATCATTTTTAAACCCAAATTTAGAAAGGAAATCCAAACAAACTCATCTCAAGTTTGATGCATAGGCTTGCTGTAATTATAGAGATATCACAAAGTCTTGAGGGCCTTGCAAAGGCTATAGAACTATAATCGTAACACTAATTAGTGTAAAATAATGACATTTGAGTGAATCAGTTAGGTGTCCCTATCATCACGGTGAGAGTTATCCTTGATTGATAAAGAAAGACCCTCCAATCACATGTGTGACATACCCCATCAACTATATCTTGATTTTTCCATTACCTAATTATTATTAATTAATTAATTAATTCTAGTAAAAAATTTATTTAATTAATTAATTCAGAATAAAACCAAAACACATCAACGTTTCTTTTACAGCCGGTCAAAGCAGAAAACTTAAATCTTACATCTATCTGAACTTTTTTAATTAAGTAAATGATAACATATCTCTCAAAATAGTTCTGGTTCATGACAAAAAAAAATCTCTTAAATATACAAATAATTATAAATAAATAAAGTAAATCACATACACATATTATTATTATTATTATTATTATGTTGTTTGAAAAATAATTAAAAATTTGATATCAGATCAGAGATATTTCATGAATTGTTAAAGTTGTTCATGATCTAAGCAGTGATAATTGTATAAATATTATTAAAAATATATTAACCAAGACAAAGAAAGATTTTTAACATTCATTTTTAAATTTAATAAAAAAATAGTGATTATATACTTAAAACTAAAAAATCATGTGTATGATTGTCAAAAATTAATTCATGCTATTACTAATAAAAGTGTCTGTCCAAATTGGCTTTGTTTGGATATCACGGATGATATTGTCCAAATTGGCTTTGTTTGGATATCACGGATGATATTGTCCAGATGCCCCTCGCTGAAGTTTCAGATGGATTCCTCGCTCAAGAAACAAAGCGACTGATTCATTTGCCAAGTTTGCTCACAAGAGGATGTACTATATGTCTGGACATTCAGTACATGTAATGAATTTGACACGCTTAAAATAAATTTAATTGACTTAATATATATATATTTATATATATTCATCCTTTTTTTTTTCTTTTTGCTAGTTGGGCTTTAGTATATACTCACATTGATTCACATAAAAATAAGCTAGATTGTGGGGAAATAGAAAAAGACTATATTAATAATAAGTCTGCAAAAGCGAACCTGACAACCTAGTTAGCCCGGCTTGACCTAGCTCAACCAAATATTCTCAACCAACAGAAAGTCTCAGCAACCCAAGATACTCTGGGCCAATCCAACTTAAGGTTTGTACCACAAGTATGATTGAGTATTGGGCAAGTGCAACTTAAGTTTAGATTGTAATTTAATTTACCACTTATTTGATAAAATGTCTCTTTTATTTGCGTTGCCCATGCCATTATTCTCTCCTTCAATACAATGCATCTGGCTTTTTATGAAATAAAATGCAATAGTCACTAGATTTTGTATGAATGCTCTTTAAGACTTGAGCAACCTAACTAAGCTCGACCATAATGTGACCAGGCTCGGGGTTTGATCAAGCATTGAACAAGCAAAGCCAACCCATACATATCCTAGGATTAGACCGTCGTGCATTAGTTCATGGCCAACCTAGCTCAATCCTACCCATGTGCAACTCTTACAAATATTGCACATGCAAGGCCTGTATAAAACGATTAAAAAATTGTATCCAAGTCAAGAACAATAATAAAATGATAATGATTTTGATTTCACTTATACATATATTAATTATCAATTTTTTAAATTTAATGGTGTCATCTGTCTAATAAAATTAATCTATTAATAAAATAAATACCATTTTCTTTTGTTATCTACCTTAATCTCTTTAGGTCACGTGCATATTTTTTGTGTTGTTTTGGAGGGGGTGTTAACGGGCCACTTGTCTACTTTATTGAAAATAACTTTTCTTCTTCTTTTTTTTTTAACAAGTTCAAATTATTGTTAAATAAAGGCATTTCATTCTAATGTTAAATTTTGGATAAGTTCAAATTATTTGCTAAATAAATGTATTTTATTTTAATATTAAAAACATAAATATTATTTTTATTAAGGAAAGTGAGTTAAAAATTAAGGGTATTCTTTAAAAAATATCATAAATTACTTAAAAAATAGATTTTTTTAAATTTTTTTTGACAAGTAAAACTTTCCAAGTTAATCCTATTTTTCTAGACACTTATATCTTTCTTAGAAATTAAGCAATACAATTGATCTACTTTTCTTAAATATTCATTCCGTTCCATTTTATTTATTATTTTAAAAAAATTAAATATCTCAATCTAGTTATCATTTAGCATTACTAATTGAGTATTAATTATTTTTTATTATTTTACTCTTCATTAAAAATAATAATAGGTAAAATATAAGTAATCTTTTCACATTTAAATGAATAATATTTCAATAAGTATTATTAAAAATTTTTATAATCTAAATTATTTAATAATTTTATTGATTTGTATAAAAAATAAAAAAATTAAAAGACATAAAATGTAATGGATGGAGTATTAACTTTATCTTCTTACTCCTCGGTGAAGCAACGCCTTTAGTTTATACTAGTACTTTTATATATATATATATATATATATAGCTTCCATGTTAAAGAGCATTGATTCAAGGCATAGTTAATGACTTAATGTGAATTTGTATCCCTTCAAAATTTTAAACACGTGATGGGACGAACGTTTTTCCAAGTACCGAAAGTTTTTTCTTAAAAATAATTACTATTAATTAGTGGATTAGTAGATATTTATAGCATGACTTTATTTTCCATTAAAATTTTTTGTGCATTCAACATAATTTGGATTGTCCATTTCCGACCTATATTAGTTAAGTGTAATCTAGGTGAGCGGTTATAGCGCCAACCTAAAAGTTGACGCACAAAAGAAAAAAATATTTAAGTTCTTATTTTCTAGGCTTTAATTAAATCTACTTATTCCGGTAAAAAAATAATATAGTTATTGACCAAAAATGAAACGAATAAGTTCATCTAAATTAGCTTGAGACCTATTAATGTAAACTTGGAATAAATAATAAAATCTCTCAAATAATTATCAATATAATTGACAAATTGCGTAATATTATTTGGATTTTATATCCTACTTCCTCACCAGCAGTAATTAATATATGATATGTGTGTGTTTATAGAATTAATTTGAGACATACTAGATATTATATTCTTCATATTTGAACCAAAACCCTTAAACTACGGATAATAATTTTTAATTCATATTGAAACAAATAAAACTTTGTAAATATTCATAAGATATAAATATTTTAGAGTTTATTAATGTTAGCCCCCTACTCGGATGCTCCGATGCAGCTAGAATTTAGGATACTTTATTATTGATTGGTTGCGTTTCAAAGTCACATAATTCAACTTTCAATGAGAAACGCACGTTTTTATTAGATTACTAGCGTCATGAATCACGACAATTTAGTTTTTGTTTCATTTTCCAATTTAAACATAATAATCAAATTTCAATTCAATTTATTTATAAAATCTATAATGGATCATATCATTAATAAGTCATAAATAATAGTACTCATTGAGTAGGTTAAAAGTGAATGTACTTCCTTATTTTAACATATAGATTAAGAAATATAATTAGTATGTTATGTATTTTTTTTAGATTTTCTAACAAGCTCTTAGAGAAATGAATAGATTAAAAATAACAATTAATGTTATATTTACATCTTCTAATAATGATATAATTAAAAATAATAATAATTAATGTTGTATGACAAATTTAAAGTGACAAATAAATATTTTACCAAAAAAAATGACATATAAATAAAAATAAAAATTTTCTTCTATAAAAGTTACATATGAAAAAAAACAGAGGGAGTAATTCGTTTATTCAAACTGTATGCAATGTAATGGGTGGGTTAAGGGTTAATGGATTTGTTTGTATAAGGACAACTTTGTTTTTCCCCCCCTTTTCAAGTTTACTACTACAAGAAATTTAGTCGTGACTCCCGTTCATTCAAAAGAAAAAAAAAAAAAAAGAACACAGTTGCCAAAAAATGGCTAATTTAATAATCATGTCCATCAAAATTTACCCTCGTTTGGATTAGTTTTCGTTTTCGAATTGAAGAGAGATTTTATAATAAATACTTCTAATATGTATTGGACTCTATCGCGCTGGCTGTATACAATTTTTTTGGTTACTTACATTGTTTTTATTACATGGAAAGTATTTCAATTGATGTTCATATTTTTTTATAATTCATGTTTATTACAAATATTAATTTTCAATGTAGAAAATACAAACTATTTTTTTTACACCAAGATACCGATAGATGAAGACTAATTTCTTTCTTTCTTTTTTTGAAAAAGCAAAACATAAACAATGGGTCACCTCATTACAAATATCGAAATCATTCCTAAGAGCATTCAACACATGACTCCCAAATGATAATTGAGAGCCTCTTTAGATAAGAGATCAACCACGGCATTTTTCTCACAATCATTCCAAATCAAACTTGCATCCCAATCATGAGCTAATAGGTTGTGAAGCTCCATGATCAAACCCATATCAGGATGTGCCTCCAATACATCATTCTCTACTACTTCCAAGAGTTCCATACAATCTGTGGCAATAATAACAACCCTCACATTCAAATCCCATGCAAGCTTCAAGCCCCAAAGAGCCCCTACATCTCCACTTGAAAACTATTGCCTTAGCCAATATTGAAAAGAAAACCACCCGATACATCACCCATATGATTCCTCACAATCCTACTACACGCCGCCTTGGAGTTATGACCCTTATAAGCTCCATCCACATTGACTTTCACAACACCGATAGGAGGGGGCGACCAAGCGTCCACAAATGATCCTTTAATATGGCTCTGAACCAATGAGGCACTTGACCAGTAAACACACGCCTTGGCCTTTGCATAAATAGCAGCTAGACTTGACGTAACATTGTCAAATATATAGTTGTTCCTGGTAATCTATAACTACCTATAAAGAATAGTAAACCAAATGTCCCACCTAACTCCCTCCACCGTCTCTTGTCTCATCAAGTTCCACTGTATCCATCGGGTGTGATCGTTCAAAGAGAAGAATTTTGCAGCAATATGGGCAGGTAAGAGCACTTACCAAACCACCCTTGCAGTCTCACACTCCCTCAACACATGTAAAATACTTTCCGGAATGCTGTCACACATAGAGCAGGACCCAGACATAGCAAGGCCTTTGTGTACCCTTGCTTCGTTAGTCAACAAACGACCCCTAGTGCATAACCACATAAAGACTTTATGCCTTTGGGGCACCTTGAGCTTCCAAATCTTCTTCCAAACCTCCAGTCGCCTCCCTCTATAACTCAAACATAGATTAGCGTAAGCCGACTTGGTGGAGAATTCCCCTATATTTGACCAACACCAAATGGGTATTTCTTCACTGTTCCTATTAATATTCCCTTCGAGCTGGGCAATCTCTCAAAACACAGACTCAGGAAGCATGTTTGCAAACTTCTCCCACTGCCAACCTCCGAAAGTAGAGATAAAATCATCAACATGCAATTCCAAATCTCCTCCTGGGACCTCACGTGTCGTATACTGGGTCAATAGTTCGTGATGTGGGACCTAATAGTCTTTCCAAAATTTCACGCTGCTACCGCTTCGTACATTCCATGCAATCCCACAAGTGGTATTCCCCTACTAGTTTTTAATCCCTCGCCAAGCTTTAAAAGAAGATCTTCGTGTATCAACCTGTGGAACAATATCATCTCTACATTTATACTTCTCTCGAAGGGAGCGCACCCATAAAGCAGCTCTCCTCTTCACAAGACCTCGACCCAACTTTACCATGAAAGCATTGTTCTGGGATTTCGCATGCCGTAACCCCAGACCACCCACTTCCTTTGTCTTACAAACATCTTTCCAAGAGACTAAATGGATCCTCCTAGTTGCCTCATTGCTCCCCCAAAGAAAATTTTGGCATCACTTATCAATCTCCTTGCAACACTTCACAAGTAAAGGAGCAGATTGCATAGCATAAGCCAGAATGGCAAACATAACAGATGAGACCAAAGTGTGTCTAGCGGCCATAGAGAGCATTTTGGCTTTCCAACTAGTCAACCTGCAATCCATCTTATCTAGGATATACTTAATGTATCCTTATAAACCTTCTCATGATGCAAAGGTACACCTAGATACTTCCCCAAGTTCACAGTTGGTGTGAAACCCAAATAGCGACTACTCTCCCTTACTCTCGTGAGGGTGCACATTCCTCGAGAAAAAGATGTGTGACTTGGCCTTACTCACCTTTTCACCTGAAACTGCACAAAAATCATCAAGGTACACCTTCAGAATCCCCGCTTGCTTCAAAGAAGCTTCTGTAAAAAGAATAAGTTCATTGGCAAAAAAGAGGTGCGACACAGCCGTACCCTTCCTTTTCAACCTAAATGGCAACTAGTTCCCTGAATTAACTTCACTTTGAATCAGATGTGCAAACTTCTCCATCACAAGGACAAACAGGCACGGTGAAATTGGATCCCCTTGCCGGAGCCCTTAAGAAGGCGAGAACACCTCACTCCTCTGCCCATTCCAAAGAAGTTGAAACCTTGTCGAAGACACACAATGATAAACCATGTCATAAACATGCCTTGGTAAATTTAGTTCCTCCAAGCATTGCTTCACAAACTGCCATCTTACATGATCATAAGCTTTTTTCAGGTATATCTTGATAGCCATAAACCCCTTCTTGCCTAGATGAAGACTAGTTTTTTAGAAATGTAAAAATCACCAAAGTGGGTGTTGGTTTTACCTCTCCTAATAAGATATTTTTCATATACATGGTTAAGGAATGAATCTAGAATATCATGTTTAAGAAATTCAACTATTTACCAATTATACCATAACCTTGTTAATAACTATTTTAACTATAAGATATTAGATATATTTATTATATATATATTAGGTCTGCATAATAATAGGAAAAATAAATTGTATTATTTATAATTTATAAATAGTATGATTTTTTTGGTGATAAAGTTATATATAATATTAGTGTTAATCTTCATTGTTTAACCGACATCAATGACACTTTCCATTGGAGGAATGATAAATTATTTTCTTACTCCAATAATTTGTCTAGTAGTTTTTTAAGCATAATGAATAATTAATTATTATTATTATTAGTTAATAAGAAATGTTAACAATCCATGAGCAAAAAGGGTAACGTAATCACATTGGGGGGCTGCGCAAATATAAAAATGACATTATACGTGCCAAATGCCCTTGTGCTATTTTGTCTTCATTGATTTTTTTTTTTGGTGAAAAACGGGATATCTTCATTGAGTCTGATCAGCTTCTTTCTTTCTTTTTTTGATAAACATCAGCTTCTTTCTTTTTCGCTCAGTTCAAATCCATTTCGATCCCATCTTCAGCTTATATATATATACAGATTGCACTGCTATTTTCATCTCCACTACATTCCCAATAAACATGCACTCTCCCTCCATTTTTTTCATAACATTTCCTCTGTTTATGACTATTTTTTCTTAGTCATTTATTTTATGGGAAACATTAATAAAACCAGTAGAAAAATCGCTTAAACCCTAATGAACAAAATTTATATATAACTTTACCTACTCTTTTTTATTTTTAATATAAGATTTTTTTAACAAAATCACACAAATTAAAAATAAGAGTTAAAATTAGATAATTATCTTAATTTTTTAAAAATCACAATATTTTTCCAAAGTTATCTTATAGAATTTATTTTTCTTTTTATTTCTCATAAATTGAATAGGGCCATTATTTAGTACTTCGTCCCATTTTATGTGTTGTTTTAAGGTTTTTTATACATACCAATAAAAGTATTAAATAATCTAAATTATAGAAAAGTTCAATATTTTTTTTACTTAAATGTTCTAGATTTAAATGGTAAAAAAGACTTGTACTCAATGTATCATTATTTTCAATGAAGGGTAAGATAGTAAAGAAGATAATTAATGAAGCATTAATAATGTAAAATGACAAATAATTTGAAATATTTAAAATTTTCTAAAATGATAGATAAAATGAAATTAAGGGAGTAATGCATAATAAATATGATTTCGTATTTTGTGAAGGGTTGTATATTTAAAATATGATATAATATAATAATCCACCCCATTTTATGGCTACCAAATTTTATTAAATTTCACACAAATCAGCAACAGTTGTTAAGTGGTAAGAGACTCAATACTTTTTAAGTAAGATATTAAGTTTGAGTTTTGTGAATAAAAAAATTATATTGGGAGAGTTACTCATATTTAAGCATAATACTACTCAAATCTTATCTTGTTAGATAAATATATAAAAAAAGTGCACACAAATAAAAGATGTAAGTTTAAGTAAAGAGAAATAGTTAGTGTAATTAAATGGTAAGATTTTTTGTTTTTTAAGCAAAAGTCTGGGATTTGAAGTTTTGGGTTTTATATATAAAGTAAATCTAATTATACAGATTTATCTTTTACATTAGTCTTACACTTTTATGATTATTGATGATTTTGTTATAATTTGTTGTTAATTTTTTTAAACAATGCAATAACGTGAATATAATTCAACAACATTTTCATCAAAATGGACAACATTTTCGGATGGTGATGAGGATGAGCAAAATCATACTCGACTATAGAGTCAAAAGTAAAAACAAGGATAAAAATAATACATATAATAATCAACTATAACTTATTACTCCCTACACTTTTTTTATTGTTATTTTTTAAGAATTTTTCTTTTCAATTTATTTGTGACTTTTAAATTTTAAAACAATATTAATTACTATTTTTTCAACTATATTCTTGTTTATTCTTTTAAAAGTTAATAATAACATTAAGTACTCTTTTTTACCTATTTATCTATTGAAGGGTATATTAGTAACTTTAAAAGAAATTATAACAAACTAACTATATTTCTTAATCTGTGTGTTAAAACCTTAAATGATACTAAAAAGAAACAAATGGATTATTAAGACGGATATTATATTCTAATTTTTTTAGATGAGTATTAAGGGTATCCCCTAACCGACAGTTAAAAATTAATCTCTTTAAGATGTAGAAATCACCGAAGTAGGTTTTATCTATCTTAACAAAGTCTTTTCCATGTACAATATATTCTTATAAGGTTAAAATATACTTTTGGTCCATTAATTTTGAAATATATTTCACTTTAATTCTTTAATTTTATTTAGTTTCATTATAATCCTATAGCTTTTGAAATGTTGTCAAAAGCTTCCTAATATTAACACCGTTAATAATTTAACTATAAATGATGACTTGACATATCTATAAGATAACTAATTAATATTATTTTATATTTATTGATTTTATAATTATAATCATTAGCCAAAAATTTTATAATTATAATTAAAATAATTTTAAAATATTATAATAAATAATTATAACCTTAAAATTAAAATCTAGATTAAATTACCTAGATAATTATAAAATCTTAAAATAAAACCTAACTTTAAAATAAATAATTATTTCACAGTCTTAAAACTGATAACAATAAATTAAAAATAAATAGTTGATAAAAAAATTAAAAATAAATAAACATAAGTTAAATTGTTTCTTTCGTTATAGTAATTTTTTCTAATTATTAATGTGAGAAACTCAAAACAACTTGATGATACAATTTTTATTTTATTTATTCATTAATTTTTAAGTTATAGTTTTTAATTTTAAGGCATTAAAATAATAATTTATTTTAAAGTTAGTTTTTATTTTGAGATTTTATATTTATTTTGATGATGTAATTTAGATTTTATTTTAAAGGTGATAATTATTTATTATAAGAATTTAAAATTATTTTAATTATAATTACAAGATTTTTTGCCCAATTGTTATAATTATAATAATTATAATATTAATAAATATATAATACCATTAATTATTTATCTTTTAAATATGTCAAATCATCATTTATAGTTAAGTTATTTAACGGTGTTAACAATTAGGATGTATCTGACTATATTTTATAAGTTAAAAGATTATAATAAAATTAAATAAAATTAAAGGACTAAAATGAAATATGCCTTAAAGTTAAGAGATCAAAAGTAGATTTTAACCTTCTTATAATTAACATTTCGTATCATAGGTGGTTTTGCTACTACAATTGTCTCGTAAGAGGCAGGATAAGTATCCCTGGTTTTGGAATCCGCATCGGGTGTTCATTATTGTGATGAGCACCCAATGCTCATCACTCAAGAGCAATTTGAACTGTTTAGTTTTAATTTGGATGATTCTGATTTATAGTTTTTCATTTTAATTTTTTATATAAAAATAATATTTTTTAAAAAATAACAGTTATAAAATCATATTTATTTTAAATTAAATTTTTTATCTAATAAAATAAAAATATATTAAAATTATAATAATAAAATATAATTAAATCTAAACTATCCAAATTAATTCTGAATGTTCTATAGGTAGGATGAGCACGCATAAGCACTAGGGCTGTGAAAAAAACTCGTGACCCGGTTGGCCCGGTCCAACCCGATCTTATTGGACCAACCGGGCCGGGCTTCACTTCGGGTTGGGTCGGGCTTCGGGTTCGGTCATTTTGTCCGGCCCAACCCGAACTAAATATAGATATATATATATTTTAAAATATATTATTTTGTGTATATTAATTGATTTTATAAGATTTTTTTCTATATATCTTATATAATACATTTATTATTTGATTACTATGAAAAACTTTGTAAGATTTTGATATTTTAATTTTATTTAAAATTTTAAATTGATTTCTTAATTTAATATTATATGAAAATAATGTATAGTTGTAAAAATTTATAATTTTTAAGAAAATTAATTTCTATCATAATATTATATTTTTTAAAAAATCTATTTTTATATTAATAATTAAAAATTTTTTATTAATGCATAAAGTTAGCTTTCATTTTATTTTAATATTTTAAAAAATTATATGATACCGGGCTAACCCAGCCTAGCCCGGGTGTGCACGGGTCGGGTATCGGGCGGGAGTGAAGCCCGGCCCATGCACACCCCTAATAAGCACTAAAAGTGCATTTTTGATTTTGTGGCCTTGAGGAGGCTATCGCATTCATTTACAATTATTTTTAGTATTAATTAATAGTCATAATTCCTACAATTATTTAATAACTTCAATATTTTTTTTATCACTTTTAATTATTTCCTCGTAAAAATTGAATTTATCAAAATTCAAGCACAGCTCCTATGCACATGCTTTTATGATTGTAAAATTGTACAAGAATCAACTTAATAATTCAAACAAAATACTCCAGTGGGCTGGTAAAAATGTGGAGTGAAATTACAATTTCAGGGCAAAAATGTACAAATTGAGAAGCCAAACACTACTCAACACAAATATATAATAATTGATTACGATTGTTTCCAATGAAATTTCACTACATACACATCCATTTGGTCTGGTAAAAATGTTGAGTGAAATTACAATTCTAAAAGTTTTTTTTTTTAAATATAATTGTATTGTGCGATGTATTTTGTTTTTCGAAGAATAATAATATGCTGCTTAATTTTCAAGCCAAGTATATTGGCGGATCTAACCCGAAATGAAAAAAGCGAAGTAGAATTCATAGGGTCCGATCTCATTTCTGACCCGACTCGGCGGGGCATCTGACTCTCGAGACGCTGAAAGAATTGCGATTTGAAGCACACCGGCGTTTAACGCCGATCTGAGGATTGGATCTTTGAAATCTGCAGAATGATGGTGAGGGGACTGCTTAACAAGCTCGTATCACGGTCGATCTCCGTCGCCGGAAAATGGCAACGACAACAGCTCCGCCGCCTCAACATCCATGAGTACCAGGTCTCCCTCACTTTTCGTCCTCCGTACTCACTTGCAATACGAGAGAGGGATAGAGATTGAGCTTTAAGTGGTTTTTTTTTTGGACTAGAACGGCAAGAAAACTACGTGTTTTTTTTTGTGTGCTCTGATATCGTCCCCGTTTTGTTCTGTGACCGATGGTTAGAAATCTGCATCTCAGTGGCTGCCTTTGTGTCAATGAGCTTCTTGTTGGTCTTCCCGCTCTGATCTTGCGGCATTTTACAATTTTCTTTATTATTTCTGTATCGTCTATTCGCATATTTCCTTGGGAGTCAAGTGACTGATAATTGTGATGTTAGAAAGAAGTTATTGGACATATCCGTACATGCTAATTTTTGGCCAAATATGATTAATGATCCCTGATTTTTTCTCAAAATCAGGGAGCTGAATTGATGAGCAAATATGGAGTCAATGTTCCAAGAGGTGTAGCTGTTTCCTCTGTTGAAGAAGTTAAAAAGGCAATCAAGGACGTATTTCCTAACGAAAGTGAGGTAGTTTATACTGCTGACGCTGACATAAGTTACTGAACCGGAGAACAAAAAAATGATTTTATATCATTTAAGTTCTTTCCTTATTAAAAATATGAGAAATTCAATCTTCTAAATATCCCCTCCAAAACAGAATGTAATACAATAACTTATTGCTGAACTTCTTGAACGATGAAAAGCATTGTAACTTCAATTATGATGCAGTTGGTGGTTAAAAGTCAAATTTTGGCTGGTGGACGAGGTTTGGGAACATTTAAAAGTGGTCTGAAGGGAGGAGTTCACATAGTTAAATATGAACAAGTTGAAGACATAGCCGGTAATACATGTTACTGCCATGAGACATCATCTTGAAGATTTTCTCGTTCTCAATTTAAATTCTGTTGGCCTACATTATACCAGGCGATTGAAAAGTTGGATGGGATTGGTTTAAGTAACTTCATATGTTTGCTTAAAATTATGGTTTGTTACTTTAGGTTTGTCTGAGTTGTGACTGAATTTCTTGTATGCTGTCTATGTTGCGGATTTAAGGTGTAGTAATGTTTGGCCAGATTTTTTTAATAAGATATAGAACACTAACTCCATGATAGAGTAGTACCTTGATGTAATTCAGGGTTTGATAATACTGGATGATCTCAATTTCTATGGTTGTTTTGCCTATTGCTATTATTGTTATGATTTGTTGCTGTTACTATCATCATTACAGGGAAGATGCTTGGGCAGATATTAGTAACCAAACAAACTGGCCCACAAGGAAAACCTGTTAGCAAGGTGTTTCACTGTTCGATCATTCTATCTAAAATACACTAGTTCTTTCAGCTTGATTGCAAGTTCCGGCAATTGTCATCTTAAGATTGAAATTCAGTGAAGCTGTGCAATGACTAGTTTTCAAAAATAATTTATGCTTGTGTGGTGTTTTTATACATTTGATATTCTTTAAACTCAAAATCATGACTTGCTCCATATTTGTATTTGTGTTCAAACTCACACAATCAACAACAATAACAATAATCTTATCCAATTAAGTGAAGTCGGCTATATGGATTGCACGATACTATTAGGCTTTATCAAAAACCAACTCTTCAAATATATCATTTTAAACTAGTAGAAAAAAATGTTTCTTCCAAATGATGTTTCAAAATTTTTTTGAAGGTACTTGAAAGAATATTACCTAATGTATTATGGTTGCAGGACTGTATGAAAAAAACTAGTCATGCATTCTACTTGTGTTTCCTCGTCAATCTTTACAGTTCAAAGAATGATTGTGGTTTTTATGATTTTTATTTTAAATTATTGGTTAGTATCATTTATTCCATATATTATATGATTTATGTTTATAACCATATAAGAAAAGGGGTGTATTGCCTCCAACAGATTTTATTGCTTAACATGCAAATTTCTATTTACTATAGGTTTACTTGTGTGAAAAGCTGTCACTTGTGAATGAAATGTACTTTGCTATAACTCTGGATCGTAAAAGCGCTGGTCCTGTAAGTTTCAAATTTCAGTATGTTATCTTTGAATTTATTGTATATGCTAAGTATGACTTTTCAACCATTTCTGAGGTGTGACTCTCCATCCAGTATTTTTTTTTTTTCGTTTCCTTTCTTCATTAAATTCAATCAATCAGGGGTGATGTTTCTTCTCACTTTTTTTTTCTTCCCCTTTTTTCTTTTGGGGTATTCTGCTAGCTTATAATTGCTTGTAGAAAGGGAGGAACCAGTATTGAAGACCTGGCAGAGAAATTCCCAGACATGATTGTAAAGGTTTGTTATCTTTGGCAGTGGCACGTCTCATGAGAATATTTCCATTGAAGCAGTGCCCTTGCTTTACAATATACACCTGATGCTCTCATTCTTTTAGTAGGTGCCTGTTGATGTTTTTGAAGGGATTACTGATGAAGGTGCTGCAAAGGTTGTTGATGGTTTGGCTCCCAAAGTGGCAGATAGAAGCAAATCAATTGAGCAAGTGAAGAATTTATATAAAGTTTTTTGTGAATGTGACTGCACTCTTTTGGAAGTAAGAATGGACAAATCTTGTTCACAAATTGCTTGGTCATGTGATTCATGTCTACTTTAGACATTTTAATTCTATGAAGATTGTGTATGTATAAGTGGATTTTCTTGAACAGATCAATCCCATAGCTGAGACTGCTGATAACCAATTGGTGGCTGCTGATGCTAAGTTGAACTTTGATGATAATGCTGCATATCGTCAAAAAGAGATATTTGCTCTCCGTGATACATCCCAAGAGGATCCTCGGGAGGTTTACTCACATTTTCTTTTGTGTCTGATGCTTTTTAATTTTGATATGGTTGCATATGATTATGCTTGATTCATGTGCTCAAGATAAAAGATAAAGAAGTTGCAATACTGCAATTTCAGAATTCACAATCTATTTGTGCCTTGTTGTCAAGAGTCAAGACCATACATTCATGGCCTTTCTTTTTTCTGGCTATGTTTGACAATCCATGCCTTCCATCTGGGACAGGTGGATGCTGCAAAGGCAGATTTAAATTATATTGGGCTAGATGGTGAAATTGGTTGCATGGTGAATGGAGCTGGGTTAGCGATGGCCACAATGGATATAATCAAATTACATGGGGGTACTCCTGCTAACTTCCTGGATGTAGGTGGGAATGCCTCTGAAGGCCAGGTGATGTTTCAAAGTTAGGATTGTTTTCAATGCTCCGATTTTGGCATTGGTCTGAGCTCTGCATTTGTAATCAAGCTAATCAATTCTTTTAATATATTGAGTATATATACCAGATCAATTTGTAATCTGCTGTGCTGTTTTTTTTTTTCCCCATAAATATTGTATTTTACTGTTGCTGAATATTAGCCACTTTATGATGTTCGTTTAGTTGTTCTTAATTATTGTATTTATATTAAACAGGTGATCGAAGCATTTAAAATACTGACTGCTGATGACAAGGTGAAAGCAATTTTGGTGAACATTTTCGGTGGTATAATGAAGTGTGATGTTATAGCAAGTGGAATTGTAAATGCTGCGAAACAGGTTGATAAAGTCACTCCTTTCAGCACTCAGTTTTTTCCCTATGGCTGGTTATATGCTTGAGCTTGAATAGGATTTCCCTCTGTGCTATTGAATAGATAATAATGCTATCTCGTTATCTGGAATTGTATGATGTCAAGATAATCCAGCTCCTGTTTGTATTTAAGTTCTCATCGGATTTAAAAACAAGGTTTTCTGTTAAAAAAAGGTTTTTGGCCTATAATGTGGAATTAATTCTTGGTATCTGCAATTTTTTTTGAAAGATATTGTAGAAAAAAGAAGAGGGAGATATTTGGAAGTAATCTTATTTTTCTCATTTCTGTTTCTTTTATTCTTTTATTTTAATCTTAATGCTCATAATCTTGGTATCTCATCCAAATTAACTCAATTTCCTGGAGATTCATGCTTTTTACGGGTCTGTTTACATTTGATTTCTAATTTTCTATCTCTTCAATTTACACTGATCTTTATCTTCACTTTGCTGATGTCTTGTCTTTAAGGTCGCACTAAAAGTACCAGTAATAGTTCGTCTTGAAGGCACCAACGTTGACCAGGGAAAAAGAATTTTGAAGGTAATGCTTGGATTATTAAGATATATAGAAATTTCCTGATTTCGTGAGAGTTTCCAATGGTTACTTAGTTGATGATCATTAATTGGACCAACAGGAAAGCTGTATGACGTTGATAACAGCGGAGGATTTGGATGCTGCTGCTCAGAAAGCAGTAAAAGCAGTTTACAGTTAAAGGACTCCTGTTCAATTTTCCTGAACTTTAATTTCAGCGCTATTGGGCTGATTATACGTATTGAAGAGAAGGGAGTTGAAGCGAAAAAGTTTTTGTTTTTTGAATTTGTAGTGGTTATCCCAGCTTCTCTAATAAGTTGGTGCTTCACAGACGTTGAAGTTTATTTGAGTTGATGCCCATAATTGCATTTTGGTTTATTCCATACCATATCTATCAGTACTGATCTTTCTTTTTATTCCAGGTTTATATTTCTTGAATTCTTGTACAGCCAATTTCTATGTAAATACTTGGCTTTCTGATTGATGATACGGGGAGCTATATTTTAAATACGCTGCGAAATTGGACATTTCCTAGGTGCAATTAGATGATATTGTATGCTTCTCCTACACTCTAGGTTCATTTCTTTTTGTTTAGTACTCAACAACACGAGTATATCATATGAACTTGCGTAGACTTATCACCAAGGCAATGGTCATTAAATATAGGATGGGAAGACCTGTCAATGGTAAACTCAGGTCTCCTACGAATTTCTGTTTAGAAGATACTTGTAAGCACTTGCAAGTCACGAGTTTTCATTTTTCATGTGGGCTTTCCTTATCCACCCTTTTTCCCCCTAATTTCTATGACTGTCAACATCGGTAGAATGGAGTTCAGATGTGCATGTTTCATGGACACCGTTTAGATTTTATTATTATTTTTTATTTTTAAAGTAAAAAATATGAATATATATATATATATGTATTTGACAACCTGTTAACTATAAAATTGATATTGTCTTTTATTTGACATCATTTAAGATAAAAATTATCAAAATTCAATAAAACAGAAGATCTAGATTGTTCAAATTTTATCTAAACAGTCCAGATGAGATGTGCTTCATGTGCACATCTTTGCACTTATGAATAAAAATATGCAGAGGATCCATTTTCTGGCAGAACGATATTAAAATGCTGTGAGTTAAAAGGAAAGGAACGAAACAAAACATTTATTACATAATAACATACTTGATTACATTTGAGTAATTGAAATGAAATAAAGCATTTATTACATATTAATATATTTGACTACATTTGAAAAATTGAAATGAAATAGACAATCTCTAACCAATGACTCATGGTCTATTTCTCCTTTTTCAACGACTCTGCAATCTTATTGGCAATACAGTATGCTGTGGATTGGATGGTTATCATTGGATTGACGCCAATAGCACTGGGCAAAACGCTTCCATCACAAACATACAAGCCTTTTGCTTCCCAACTCTCTCCGTTCTCATCAAGTGCACCTTCTTCTTCAGTGACACCCATTCTACAGCTTCCCATTTGATGTGCAGTAGCATACATGGTCCACAGTTCATCCCTTGATCTTGGACCCCCAACCACTACGACTGAGTCTAAAAACTCCTCCACATCTTCCTCTTTCACCCCTTTACACTTCATTCTCTGTCCATCACTCCTATATGTCCCCACTTCCACAGCTCCTGCTCCAATCAAAATTCTCAATGCCAGCCTCAATCCATCCCTAAGGCTTTCTTTATCCCACTGGTCTAGCCTGTACTTGATTCTGCCTTCTTTCAACACTTCCCCTGATCCCTTGTCTCTCGCCAGTGCAAAAAGGGTAGCAGTTCTTCCGTACTTCACCATCCTGTCTTTCATGTCCTTCCCTGAAACCCATGGGATATATGCAGAAAATGACGCAGGCCCAAATGCTGGGCTTTCTATGATGAATCTTGGTGTGGAATCCTCAGCAAAAACCTTATGGATTGAGGTAATGATTCCTCCCTCATGGTTATTGCCATCATATTCTGTCATATCCTCTGGGAAGTATCCCCAAGCAAATAGAACAGGATGGAGGTGGAGGTTCCTTCCAATGTTTGGATTTTGCAGCCCACTGGAAATCATCAGAGGAGGTGTCAAGAGCGATCCACATGCTGAAACAGTTACCTTTGATTCAATTTGGAGTTTCTTTGACATTTTACTCCTCAACGTTGTAGCAATCACTCCCACACACTTCTGGTTCTTTATTCCACTCTTCCCATCTTTCAGTATGAACTTCTCAGCTTTACATCCAGTTAGGATCACTGCACCTTTTTGCACAGCATCAACCAACCAAGTGGAGTCTGTACCCTTTTTATCTCCTTTTCTGCAACCGTAACAGCACGATCCACAGAAGTGATCCGCAGAGGAATTTATCGCAACTGACTCGATTTTCAACACGATATTCTCGCCCCCTTTTCGAAGAATTTGGTTCTGAAAGCTCTCCTTGGCACATTTTTCTGTTACACCAATCCTTCTGCAGACTGATTCCATGGCGGATTGGTATGTGGAGCTTCCAAAAAGTGGAATCTTATAGTGTTGAGACCATTCCCTGAGAACAGAATCAGGTGTTTTGATGGATGCAGACCAGTTTATAGCAGAGCCACCCCCCACAGTTGAGCCAGCCAAGACCATCATTTTCCCATCAAGGGTTGACAAGATTCCACCTGATTCATATAGCTCATTGAAAGAAGGACCTTCCAGGGAAGAGTAATCTTCAGCCACAAAGTAATTTCCTTTCTCTAGAACCACCACTTTCTGACCAGAGCTTGCAAGAACAGCAGCTGCAACTCCTCCACCACAACCAGAACCAACAACGACAACATCACATTTGATCTTGTATGTGTTGTTCTCTGCATCTTCACTCACTTCAAGGCCTTTTTCAGTGAGGGACTTCAAAATGGTGGTATCATTTTCATGCATAGACTCCACTATTCCCTTCTCAAGAGGCCTCTCCTTTCTCTTCAGTTTGTCCCTTGTGTCCACTTTGTATCCAATTGCTTCCCATGCTGGGTTATGCCCATTTTCATCAACCTGCAACAGTGGGAGAAAGACAAAAGCTTATTGCAAAAACAACAGAAAGGAACCCAAAATAAAATGCCAACCTCCTTAAGATTGAGCATCTAATGAGAGTCAACACAAGTGTGTACCTCTCTACTTAAAATCACTTATTAAAATGAAGTTTTTTTTTCCCATATCCGTCATTATCAATTAAATTACTTTGGATTCGACGCTCTAAATAAGACCTTTTTTTTTCCATTTACATTGAGTCTAACCGTGATTGAGATGTCCGTTTGATTTGTCTTTTTATAAAAATATTTTTAGAATAATCACAGTTTACAAAAATGAAGTTTAGATAAAAGTAGAGAAGTTTACTGAAAAACTATTTGGATGAAAAGATGTTTAGATTAAAAAAAAAATGATGATTAGAAAATACAATTTAATTTAAAAAAAAGGAGAAACAGGCACTAAGGTTCGGTCCTTCCACTCATTGGTTCGTACTAAAGTTTTATATGTCCAAAACACTTTCCGTGATAAACTGTACTTTATTTACAGTTGGCCACAATAAAAAAGAAAAACTTTACAGGACAATTTTTTTGCGACAGGTACAAGGAGCATGTTTAAAGTTGACAATTTTTTTACGACAGGTACAAGGAGCAATGCTTATAAACAAAAACTCATAAGGTTACGTGGAAGGTTTTGAAAATGAATGTCAGGCAATACCCTCGAGAAGAAATTATAAAAGAAGATGACTTTCATGAGCAAGAACGCAATCCGTAAAGGAACGAGACGCTTTTCCCTGGACCAGTTCTGGAGAATCAGTTCTCTCTTTTCCAACGATAATTCAGAGAATTTGTGAAGGAATGGCCACTTCCGATCCAAGGCAATCCTTCCACAAAGCAACAATGTCCCCAGTCTGAACGACAGAATCCTCAGAACAGAGCTCACAACGAACTGAGCCTCTGGCAGAACCCTCTTGTGCAACAGCTCCGCAGCCTGCAATTCATTCAGAGAGGGAAATCACAAATCAGCGATGAATCGATTTTACACAAACAGAGGTTATCTTCTTCGACATCAAAGGACTGAATTGAGTGTGAAATTGACCTCATCGGGAAGAGGGGCCTGAGAACCGGAGGCTGTGTAGAAGGATTGAAGGGAAGGATGTTGTGGGGTATCGCCATGGTGAGTGATTGGAGGTAGAAATGCCTCACAGATAGCAGCCATGACCTGCAGTTGGCTTGAAGATAAGGCATGGCTATAAGGTCTTCCCTTTCTCTCTCCACTCAATAGAGGGTGACAGGACCCCTCTCTTCCCTGCATCTTGGCTTACTCTCTCTTTCTTTCTGCGTTTCGTAAGATTCCCGAAGGCTCGATTCTGATGAGTGTGAGGTTAGGTCAGAGGGGGCTTTTATAGAGGAGACAGTAGGGAAGTGACTTCTAATCTTTGTCGAGGTCGCATTCACGTTTCCCTGCAAATAGGGGTAACGTTAATTTTTACGTGGAAGCCGTACGAAATAAGAGCTGTGATATCCATGACCCTTAAAACGATATACTAGTGTTAGGTATGATATTTGGAGGATTTTATCTTACGTAATGTATAAAAAGAAAATGATTAATTATTGATATTTTTAAAAGATGAATTTAAAATATTCTTATAACCCAGAAAAAAAAAACCAAGTTATAGCTAAAACATCGGTTATCACTAGGTTACAACACAACTTACAACTTGGTTGGCCATATGGATAGTACAAAATTATCTTCCAACTGGATTTCTCATGATAATTTTCTTAAAGAAGAAAAAGCAAATTAAATAAAAACAATGATATAGCTATGACATAGTTTGCTGTGATTCAGATGGTTGAGTCTGCCTAACGTGCTTCAGATGGATTTATAATTAGACTTGACACAACTTGGTTTGCTTGAATTATTGCACAGGGATAGGATGGGATTTTCTTGCCCAAGATTAGTTATTTGGTTCTCGCTTCATCTCATAATTGAAAGGTTTTATAAAAATCAGGCATATTAAAAAAGATAATTAAAATTAGTTGGGAGTCTTGATTTTTTTAAATAATTATTATGATTAAAAAAATTGAACTTCATTCACATTAATCAAAATATTAAAAAGTAAGAGGATATTTGTATAATGACATGATGAAGGTTATTTTTGAAAAAAAACTCATAAATACTTTATTAAATTCTATAAAATATCTTATACTCATTTCGTTTCTAAATATAGGATATAAATAAAAAAAATGCACAAATCAAGAAATACGTTAAATTTATCTAGAATTCAAAACATTTTTCTAAAATGCCTCCATTTAATATAACTTCATGAAACTTACTAATGTTTATTATAAGAGTAAAATGGAAAAGTAAATCAATAAATACGCTAAATAACTTCTCTATATATCTTATATTTTAAAAATAATATCTTTTATATCTTATATTTAGAAATGAAAAAGATAATGTAAGATGTGCTGTGGGGGTAAGAGTAGTTGGTTTTTGTTCTGGGCTTAAGCCCCTTTTATCCTAAAAGGAAAAAGAAAAAAAAATCTAAAATAGGCAAACTTGAGGAAAATATGGATGAATAGCGGTGATGACGAAAGGTTGTTTCTTTCTTTCTTTTTGGTTAATTCTGAAATAACGAAAGGTTGGAGGTTGGGAGTGAAGAGGATATATTTGGGGGCAAGGGGGGTGGATTCGTGGGGAACTGTGGATATCTTGAGAGCATCCAACGAAATGAAATTAGATAAACCAAAACCAACGGAAGACTGAAAGTGAAAGCGTTGCCATGCCGTTTTCCAGGTGCAGGCCCAGATTAGGAAATGACTATTATTAATTTATCACCTTTATTATTGTTGCTTAAATACTTCAAAATTAAAATTAAAATTTATATAATAGAGATCATAATTACTTTTATTTTTACTTTCACTTTTAAAATTTTTATTATTTATAGAAAACATTACTATCATATTTTAATAGAAAACGTGCAGATAAAATATATATATATATATAATAATTGAAAAGGGAGAAAAATGGAGAAGGCAATCAAGGGAAAAAGACATTTAAGGATCTTTCAAGATAGATAATGGCAAATTAGGGATCCTAATTTGTCTAATTCTCCCCAAGTCCCAGATCTCGCACGGGCATAAAATTAAAATCGTATGGACAAAATTAACCCTCAATTTAGAAAAAAAAAATGCACGCACGCACGACTCAATCCCAAAAACGCACGGATGCACGACCCCCTTTGTGTCAAAATCTCAAAAACACACGCACGTGAAGCCCGAATGTCATTTTGTCAAAAGGCAAAATCTTTTGCATCCATTGTTTGCGAGTATCGGCGTTAAGTTCTCTGCTCTAGTTTCGTTGAAAATCATCTGCCTCGTGGTGTTCAAGTCTCCGAGTTTGTGACATTACTGCTGGATTTCGCATTGAAAATCTTCTGCCCCGTGAGTTCAGAGGTTCCGAGGTTCTGAGTGCTCTACTCCATCGTCTGTGAGTCTCTGAGTTTGTGAGCAGTCTACTCCAGTTGGCGTTCATTTGGTCGGGGTTGAAGGTTCGTAGGTTTTGAGTTTGTGAGCATTGTATGGTCCATCGTCTGTCGGATTTTCACATTTAATTTGGTCGAGGTTGAGTTCGCTGCTCCGTCACCAAACTTCATCCTGTACAGTGATCCCGAGGTACGACTATTCTTCCATCGGTTCTATTAGTTATAGTATGTTATATTCCTTTGTGTGATTTAGCAAATCCTAGTGAAGGCATGACATTTTGTTTTAGGAATACGCAATATTTCTTATTGGTAATTAGATTATATTAGTCTGTGAAGTAAAACTGGGTTATGATCTGAAGTGGTCAATAGACTCTGCACTCTGAAAAAAATTCGTTGTGAAGAGAGGGAAGATGTTACTGGGCAACCAAATTTGTGTACTCTGTTTCTATGAATTATTGGTTATGAGTTGCTGTATTTTCTATCTTTTTCTCATATAAGGTGCGGCCAAATATGGTGACCAAATCTAAACAAGTTTCGAATCATCCATGCTGTAGTTTTATAGAAGTTTCTGTTAAAAAAATTGACAGAATTAATTTGCAGTTTCAATATGACTGATTAGCCAAATGTGATAATCAATAAAGAACACGTATTTAGTGGTGGTTGTGTTCTATCTAGTTGAAGTGTATTGATCTGACAAAAAGATGCAAAATTTTTTTAATAGGTGAAAAACGGTAAAGGAAAAGGTTAGAGAAATGACATCAGAGTATTATGAGGTATGCTATTTGTGAGTTCAAGTAAAGTGGATTTCTTGATTTAAAGTTATGTTGCTGACATATTCTCTTTTTTAACAAACAGGTTCCCTTTGAAACAAGATGTTCACCAAAGCAACTGTAAAAATTTTTGAAGCATATCAAGGGGAGACAAACATTGGTGGAAAGGGTGGCAAAAATTGGTTTTGTCACCCTATTGGACATGGAATGTTTTGTTCTACATAGAGGGGTATGTGAGGAGGTGATCAAGGCATTTGATCCACCTACCTCCAGTGTTTATGTTAGAGCTAAACAACAGCAAATGGACCCCGAAGTGGTCAATCGATTGTTTGGGTTACCCTATAGTGGGCAAGAAATTATGTTAGAAGATGATAGTGACACCTTCATTTTATTAAAGGGAGAATTTGGGGGAGTAGCTTATAAGGTTATAGAAAATAAGATACTCTTAGGTGAAGATAAAGATAGATTTGAGTTATTCTTTATTTTGTATTGCTTGGGGAACTTTCTTTGCCTAAGCACAAGTTCAAATATTAGTCATAGACTGTTGAAAATTGTGTCTAATCTAAGGCTTGGAGACACTCAGTATGACTGGTATACTTTTGTATACAAGGAGCTTGTAAAAGAAATTTCAGAATATAAAAAGTGGGTGCAGAAAGGGAAAAATGAAGGAAAAGAATTGTTGGAGGGTGCTTATACTTTTTAGTGGTATGTGGTTTCATTTTACAAATATATGTTTTAGGTCTTAAACAATATTTTCCTCACATCCTTATTTTTAGTTATATGCTTACTTTTGGTCCATTTGCAGCTATTTTTTATGCAGTATTTTCCCCTTGGTAGAAATAAGGTGCCACAACCTCAACATGCATTGAAATATTGGACTCATGAAAGAGTTCAAAAGCATGTTGAGGATGAGAAGGAGAGCTTCTATGGAATATTGAAAACATTTGGCATCAATAAAGCAACCTCCTCCTTAGATTTGCCACCCATGTCTGCATTCCATGATTTGGTAATAGTAAATTATTATAATGCTTCACTTATATAATCCTTTATAAAATAACATATCATTTTCATTGTTACAGGAATTAAAACATCTGTATGCTGAGGTCATGAACTGTACAGGTAGAGTTATGAGGCAGATGTTGAAGATGCAAGTGAGTAGAGATGATGCAGACAAGCATGAAGAAGGGGAAAAAGAGGAGGATAAAGAAGAAAAGGAAGTGGCTAATGAAGGGAAGAAGGAGAATGTAAGAGAAGACAAGGAACAGGATGACGAAGGAGGGAAAGAGGATGAAGAAGAAGAAAGAGAAGAGGACAAAGAAAAGGAAGAAGAACAACAAAAGTGAGAGGACAAAGAACAAGATAAGAAAGAGGAAGAGGATGGAGAGGATGGAGAAGAAAAGGGAGAGGGACCAAGCAAAGATTTGACATCTACAAAAGATGGACAGAGAAGATCTCAAAGGGAAAAGAGAGCAACGAAGCATTCTTCATTTGTGTATCAAGCTCAATCATTTAAGCAAACAAGATGAAGGACAGTTGCAAACACCAATGAGATGGAGGAGGTGTTTAGATACTGCACAACAAATGGGAAAGGGTAAGCTCAGCAATGTTTATTTTGTTAACTACAAAACTAATTCTAAATGCCTAATTATGTGGTCATTGATTGATGTAATAGGGAAATTGTCAATATTGATGGGCTCATACTCACAAGAGCTGATTATGAGTATCTAGGTATAAGAAGATGGTTAAAAGTTCATGTGAGTGCATTCTCTAGAATTATATTGTAGTTGGAAATTGTTATATTTGCTATTTCCTACTTCAATGAAGGTTTGCAGGTATTATCTATCATTGGAAGAATCTTGGTTCAAGACCAAAAGGAAGAACATAGAGTTGTGTAGCGCCACATTTTCCCCTCAGAGCTGATGGTAATATTTTGCATTGAATATTTTTTTCATTTTCGTAAACATTGTTCTTACATGATATATAATATGCATTAATATGAACTGATCTGAATGATTCATTATTTTGAAAATAGCAATGAATGACTTTAAGGCAATGGAAAGCAGAGAATGACTTAAAATTCATAATGCCAGAATATGTAGGGTATAATATAGGGGATTATCAATTTATTTTTGCACCAGTGTGTCACGCACTACACTGGTTTTGCTATGTTGTGGAAGTGAAGACAACTACAATGTATGTTTTGGACTCACTATATTCAAGGAAGTTTTGTGAGGACAAGACTTACAGGAGAAAGGCTTCGAAAAATGATCCTATAGCAATGGGAATAAACTTAATGAGCAATTTCATGGTATGACTTGAAACAACATCTGAAAATCATTTTTTTCCATGTTACTAATGTTTTAAATAATCTATGACTTTTTTAATGTTGATAGAAACAACACATTGAAGACATATTGAGATTAGTCAAACCGGGTGTCCTTGGAAAAAACCACAGTTTGGAATTGAAATATCTCCAAATGCATCCACAATCAACCAAGTAAGTGGCATCATTGATTAATTCATTTATTCTTATTATGTTTATGCCCATCTGTGTTATTTTTTATTGAATGCTTGTAATTTTTGTAGTGATGATTGTGGAGTGATTGTGATATCATGGCTATAGCATTGGACCAATACTCCAAATAAAGAGTGGGGTGGTTACACTAGCCCCAAGTTAACAATAGTTAGTGGTTTTATATGATTAATGTTATTTATACTAGTTTATTATCATTTGGCCTATAATGGAGTTTCATGGTCATTATAATTTTTGTTTGTGCAGGAGGAAGCAGATAATATGCGACGTGAGTTAGTAAATTGGTTAGTAAAACATCCACTTAACCAACTGTACCAACAAGTGTCGACCTCTATTTCAAACCCCAAGGAACTCAAAAGGTGAAGAATGAAGGTATAAACAAGTTGCCAATATTGTTGTGTGAAGCTGGGGTACAATGGGATGTGTTATGGAATTGGACCAGATGGTTTTGGTAAAGAAATTGAACTCATGTGTAGAGCCAGTAATATGGAGACAGGGGTAGAACTCGTTGATAGAGTTATCAGAACTAATAACTGCTTGTATTCTGAACTAAATGATGATGTTATGAATGGGCTGGCGTATGATTACAAGAGTGGAGTTACTGAAAATGGCTCAACTAGCATGAAATTTGAAATAAATAAAGAGGCTCAAGTAAGGGGAATAAAATATTGAACTGCAATGTGGACCAAAATGCTAATGGAGATTTTGGCGATGAAAGGAATGGACATAGGCAGAAGTGTAGAATTGATGAGATAGTGGACTGGAAGTTAGCATAGTTGTGGGAGATGAGAACAAGGTCAAAGCTGTTCCAAGTGAAATCTCTGTAAATCAAAACCTCTCCAACTTGCTTAGGCTTGCTCTGTTGCACAAGTTTGGGGGCATTTACATGGATGCAGATGGTGAAGAAACTAGGGCAAATTAAAAAGGAAAGTTTTGTAGTGCACCTATGGAACAAGCGAAGTAGGAAGCTAGATATAGAAAAAGGAAGCATTGTTGATAGTATCATATCAAGTTGTTGTATTTTCTGCAACTTAGTTTTGAAGCTTATAATTAAAGGGCTAAATAGAATTGTTATTCCTATAAAGTTGTCTGTATTGTATGCATTATAAGTGGATATGGACTAATTGTAACTGGGTCCATTCCACCGTAGGAAAGAATATTATTGAAATTAGAGTGGTTTCTGTTGGCCGTTTTATAGTGGTTTTGTTGTGTGTCTTTCAGAATCTCGAAAGATTAGGGTAAGAGGTGAACATGTTGTGTTATTTCCTTTCTCCTTAACACTGAATGGATGACATATTTGGAATTTGATCGCATTTTTAATCTGGAAAGTGGGATTTGATTGATTGATTTTTGAAAAGGGAATGGACAAAGCTAATCTTGTTTATGACAATTAAATTGTGAAAGTAATCTCTTAGTTAGTATCCTAATAGATCACTTACTCTCTTCCCTACATATGACAAGAAACTCAATTGTCTTGTGAAGATATTGACTTATGGATTCGGATGTTGAGGATTTTAGTGAATGGTGAAATTGTATTTTTATTAAAATAAAATAATATTTTATTTCTTGTTTAAATTTTTTTTTACTAAATTCCCAAGTGATCCAACCTTAATTCCCAAATCCGTCAAACTGAATTCTCAAGTCCGTCAAATTGAATTCCCAAGTGACCCAACCTTAATTCCCAAATCCGTCAAACTGAATTCAGAAGTGCCCCAAACTGAATTCCCAAGTCACCTAACCTGAATTCCCAAGTGCCCCAAACTGGATTCCCAAGTCCCTCAAACTGAATTTTTAAGTGCCTTAAACTAAATTCTCAAGTGCCTCAAACTGAATTTCAAAGTGATCCAAACTGAATTCTCATGTCCCTCAAACTGAATTCTCAAGTGCCTTAAACTAAATTCTCAAGTGCCTCAAACTGAATTTCAAAATGATCCAAACTGAATTCTTGAGTCCCTCAAACTAAATTCTCAAGTGACCCAAATTGAATTCCCAAGTCCCCAAAACTAAAGTCCCGAAATTGAATTCCCAAGTAACCAAAACTAAAATCCCCAAGTCCCCCAAACTGAATTCCCAAATCCTTCAAACTGAATTCCCAAATCCTTCAAACTAAATTCCCAAGTGCCACGAACTAAATTCCCAAGTGACCTAACCTTAATTTCCAAGTGCCTCAAACTAAATTCTCAAGTGTCTCATACCTCAATTCCTAAGTGTCTCAATGTACATGCATGTACTGAATGATATCTACCTGATTTCACAAGTGTCCCAAACTGAATTCCCAAGTGACCCAAACTGAATTCCCAAGTGTCTCACACCTAAATTCCTAAGTGTCTCATACCCGAATTCTCAAGTACTTGAAACTAAATTTCCAAGTCTACCAAACTGAATTCCCAAGTCCCCAAAATTGAAGTCCTGAAACTGAATTCCCAAGTGACCAAAACTAAAATCCCAAGTCCCCCAAACTGAATTCCCTAGTCTCTCAAACTAAATTCCCACGTGCCACAAACTAAATTCCCAAGTGACCCAACCTTAATTCCCAAGTTCCTAAAACTAAATTCCTAAGTCCCCAAAACTAAATACCCAAGTGTCTCATACTTGAATTCCTAAGTGTCTCAATGTACATGCATGTGCGAAATGATGTCTATTTGATTTCACAAGTCCCCAAAACTGAATTCCTAAGTCCATCAGACTGAATTCCCAAGTCCTCAAACTGAATTCTCAAGTCCATTAAACTAAATTCCCAAGTCCCCTAAACTGAATTCTCAAGTCCGTCAAAGTAAATTCCCAAGTCCTCAAACTGAATTCCCAAGTCTCCCAAACTGAATTCCTAAGTTCGTCAAAGTAAATTTCCAAGTCCCCAAACTAAATTCTCAAGTAACCAAAACTGAATTCTCAAGTCCCTCAAACTTAGTTCCCAAGTGCCTCATACTGAATTCACTTGGGAATTTAGTTTGAGGCACTTGGGAATTCAGGTTGAGTCACTTGGGAATTCAGTTTGAGATACTTGAGAATTCAGTTTAGGGGCTTGGGAATTCAATTTAGAGACTTGGGAATTCAGTTGGAGGACTTGGGAATTTAGTTTGACGGACTTAGGAATTCAGTTTTGGGGACTTGTGAAATCAGGTAGACATCATTCCGCACATGCATGTACATTGAGACACTTAGGAATTCAAGTATGAGACACATGGATATTCAGTTTTGGGGACTTAGGAATTTAGTTTCAAGAACTTGGGAATTTAGTTTGGGGGACTTGGGATTTTAGTTTTGGTCACTTGGGAATTCAGTTTCGGGACTTGGGAATTCAGTTTGGGTCACTTGAGAATTCAGTATTAGGGACTTGGGAATTCAGTTTGAGAGACTTGGGAATTTAGTTTAAGAGACTTGGGAATTCGGGTATGAGACACTTAGGAATTCGGGTATGAGACACTTGAGAATTTAGTTTTAGGTACTTGGGAATTCGAGTATGAGACACTTAGGAATTCAAGTATGAGACACTTGGGAATTCAGTTTGGGGGACTTAGAAATTCAGTTTGGGACACTTGTGAAATCAGGTAGACATCATTCCACACATGCATATACATTGAATTATAACAAACGACATAAACATGTTCAACTTGCATATATGTTACTGGCATATATATCATTCTTACATTCGTACATCAAAGGTAGTCTGAGCAATTTACAATTTATCATTCTAACATGTTAACTACCCATGTTCCCAATAATAAACACTATCACCTACCTATATGCAGTGCCCATTTCCAAAAAAACATATATGGGCTGCATACAACTTCTGCCAACCCTAACTTCTGCAAAAAATATCGATTTGGGGTGCATATCTATACAAAAAAGCTGTTTAAAACCATTAACAGAATGAAGATAAAAACTAGCTCCATTTCAGTGGTGAACCAATTGATATGCTAGTGGTTTTCATCCTCCACATTTACAGAAGATCTACATAGGATTAAGATTCTTGCAGTTAGAGCGATTATGCCCAGGTTGGTGACAAAATGAACACATGTACACCTTCTTGTTTTGAAACTGAGACTCCCGTCGCCTAGTCGGTGGGCTACCAGGAGCACGTGTGGTAATAGGAGGCTATAAAATAGTTTGTAATTCATAATTACTAGATGTTAGTTCATCCAACTATGGCATGTCATTAGTTTCCACTGGAATCATGGTGCTACTGTATTTTTTTTTATGCACTAATCTTGTAACAGTCTTTAACATATGCATAAACATTTCCATGAACTAATCTAATTACTGCACATGCATGTGAACATGGAATGCCAACCATTTGCATGCTTGATAGGTGCATTCCCGAGTTGTGAGATTGACCCTTAAATCTGCGGACACAGTGCGAACTGATATCCTACTTAAGCTATAATGTTCAGCAACCATTGTTTTAGCCCTTACCACATTCTCTTGTAGTTGTTCTTCCACTTTTAGACTTTGCCAATTTAACATAGCCATCTTGCAACTATACAATTTCTTTGCCAATTTTGATCGATGCTCATTTATCAAAGCATATATATTGTCCTTCCGCTCCTTCACCAACCAAGCATTAAATGACTTAGCCAATGTGTTGTAATATGATCCCACCTTCGATGCCGGAATCGAGATAAGGCCTAACAGTGAATGTCACCATTTGTTTCTAGCCATTGTGTCACCTTAGGGGAGAAACACCTCAAATTGTCCATTGCTTTATCAAAATCACACTTCAACCTTGCATATGCAACAACATCCAACAACTTAAGTGCATCATCCTTTCTCTTTCTCCTTCTACTGCCTGTGGTAATTTTTATAAACTCAGAACTGAAATTTTTCTTTACATGCCAATAACAGTATGCATGTCGATCACTTCCAAAAATATCTCGCACTGCACTAATAATTGCATTATGCCTATCTGAAAGTATGGTCATATGTACAAAACCTGTAATCGCCCTCAAATTCTGAAGAAACCATGCCCAGTTATCATATGTCTCCCCACCTACAATTGCATAAGCTAGAGGGAACAAGTCATCATTTGCATCATATGATGAGCCTGACAGCAAGGTCCCCTTGTATGGAGCACTCAAATGGGAGCCATCTATAGATAATATTGGTCAGGCCCCAAGCAAAAATCCATTTATGTAACATCCATAAGCAATAAATAGCCTCTGAAACATGTTGTTTCTCGATGCTTCCCATTTTGCAATTGTATCAGGGTTCGTCTCCATCAGTCTATCACAAAGCCATGGGATTAACATATATGAATTATCAGGACGCCCATGAAATTCCTCTAACGCTTTTTCTCTTGCCCTATATGCTTGCTTGTAAGTAAGGATTAGCCATAATCCCTCAATAAGTCTCATATTATCTCAGTTGTTGTTTTGTCCAGATTACCCATCAAAGCACCACCAATTATACATGCTATTAGTGTTGAGTTGACCTTATGAGGCACAAGAAGGTAGTCTTGTGCACTATGTGTGTGTTCATTATGAAAATGATGTACACACAGGAAGGGGGTTTTCTCTTTGAACAACATATGCTGTTATCTTCCATTGACACCCAACAACCATGCACTTCACAATCATCTTTTAACGACTATTTTTTACATACTTGTATCCAAATTTATGAGTAACATTGTATTTGTACATTACTTTTTGGAATGTCTTTGCATTTAGAAATGTCCGTCCTACTCCAAGAAATAGGTTATTCCATTTAGTAGAAGTTAACATTGGCCAGGGTATAGGCAGACTTTGTGTTCCACAAGGTAAAACATTGATTTCCTCCCAAGAAGGATTCCCATCCTCCCCACAAGTATTCCCTTCCTCCCAAGAAGGAGAATCATCTAATGAGAATCCTGTTATAGTCTTTATTCTACATTCACAAACCATCACAGTATATTACAACAAATTATTGAAAAAAATCAGCTTCAAAATATGTCCAATTTCATTTAACTAAATTTCCATGAGAGAAATTCAGAATTTCCAACTTATTACAATAATTTTTAGCATTCAATGTTTTATTTAATCAATCCTAAAAAATGTTCAAAGTTAAATTAATATAATTCCTAAGTGAAAAATTCAGGATTTCCAACTCATTCTACCTATTTTCAACAGTCTCAATATTATTTATTATTGTCATTTTATTCCAAAACTCAATTTAAGTATGTCTAAACATCTAACCAAGATAACTTACCCTTCTGAATGTTCCATCGATGTCTCTACAATTTCATTGATTTTGTTCCCCCCAATGTATACATGTGTAAATTCATCGTTGAACCTTACCAATTTTTGAACTCCTTCATTATTTAAAAAATCTATAAATGTACTATAATCGAACTTCACTGTATACTTCACCTCAACTTCGTTGCATTCATTACCCGTTATCGGTGATATCATTCTCAATAACTCGTGCTGTGTCATACCTTCTCTTAACAACTTAGCATTTATTTTTCCTCCCTCATATTGGATCCTACCTTACACATCTTTCACAAATTGTCCCCCAAAGTGAACATAACAAAATACTTCTTTCAATGAACTACTTGACATCTGTAAATCAACCCTGCAAGAAGTAATTATGTAGTTGTTACAAATGGTTTTACCAAGATGAAATCATTTCTCATAATAACTATTAATTAAACCACAATTCCTAACTATAAATTCCTATCATCTTTATCTATACTAAATAAGCAAGAGTGAATTATAATATTTATTAATAAAATAATCCAATAAGCCAATTGTTGGTTTAGACTACAGTTTACAAAAGAGATCATTTTTTTGCATAATTTTCATGGAGATAACAAGCATTTCTAACTGACATTTGCATAATTCCATACCTTTCATATCAGTTTTCAGTACTCCTCCATACTTTAGTTTAAGAAAAATATTTTAGTTCAGTAAAAAACATCATATGCCACTGATAAGTTCATAAGCTATCGAAAGTGTGATATATGTAGTTTTAACATATTATTAAGCTATACAAAATAAGTGACAGTGCTTTGCCAATGTTTTACCGAAAACCAACCGATGTTTTACAAGCAAAGGTGAAATGCATGATGTAACAATGATAGAGAGGCAGCAGAGAAGATGAAGATGAAAGCAATGATGTAGCAAGGAGAGATAGCTACAATAGAAGAACAACACGACAGAAATTATGATAGAGGCAGATGAGAAGAATAACAATGCTTTACCCAACATAAACTGACGATGACACCAAGCTTTAGGGAAAAAGATTTTTTTAGCCTGGGGAGAGGAAAAATTTTGCCCTTTATGGAGCTCTGTCATTGAAGACAATGACTTCGCGCGCTTTCTGATTTTGACACCAAGGGAGCCGTCGGTGCATGCATTTTTGGTTTCTAAAGTGAGGATTCATTTTGTCTATACGGTTTTATTTTTATGCCAGTGTGAGACCTGAAGACTTGGGGAGGATTAGACAAATTAGGATTCCTAATTTATCATTATTTGTCTTGCGTAAGGAAGGGTGGTTAAGATATCATGCCATGATGTCCAACAACATAAATATACTACACCAACATAAATAAATAGGTGGGTCACAAAATTTAAAAAATGAATTGTATTGTCTGAAGATTTGATATATATAGAAAGAATTATAGATTTTATTTTATATACACACACATATTTAAGGAAGAGCAAGACGTCCTCTTTCCTTTGTGCATTTAATTTAATTAACGAGTGGTTAGTTGGGGGTGTGTGATAAATATGGATATATATAACTAACACACAAAAGATGAAGACCTTGTGTTGTTAGTAGATTGATAAAGATAGGAGAGGGTGGCGTTTTGGCTGAACCCAACCCAGCTGATTCTGAAGAGGGCAATCAAGTTGTGGCTGAGAATGATAATTGGTGCAACCCATGATGATGATGATGCAGTTTGGAGCATTGCACAGTGTCCAATGAATTTGGCAAGTAACATGCTACTCACCCACTCCCACGCATGTCTTCCGTGCTCCTCCAAAAGTTTCATTTCGTCCCTATTCATTATCCAATCTCCATCAATCCCCCCACCCCCATCCTCATTTTTCATGCATGTCACTTGCGTATTATTCATGTCATATCCATTTTGTTTTTTCTATCACCCAAATTCTGGTCTTCTGTCTGCCAATTGCAAACTATACATGTGACCCACTCTATTCAATTTTGAAAATAAAAATTTTTATATATTGATTATCATCAACAACTAAACTAGCTTGTCTCATGATATATTTGTTTTTTTCTAAAAATAAAATTAAAGATATCAAAAAAAGTGAAGTAATAAGATGCTGTTTGAATTTTTTTTTGCTTGATGTGATTTTAGAAAAAATAATTTATAATAATAACAATAATAAAGTGCTGATTATCTTCCTTCCTTTAAAATTCAAATATAATAATTTGCAATGATGTTCAGGCTGGGCATAGTAGCTATGAAAGAAGTTATTTCATGAAAGAAGAATTTGAGAAAAAATTTTCGGTAAATATTTTCTTAGAAAAAATAACCTTTAAATGAAAACATTTTTTCCCTCTTCTCCTCCTTTTTTTTTTTTTTGGGTGAACTCTTCTGCTTCCTTTCTGTTTCCCTTAAAATAGACTCATTTTTATCAATCATAGCCTCAATCTAGTTTTAAGCGAATGTGGTGTCCATTATAATGAAGTGAATTAATTACAAGGAATTAGCACACACCATCATAATTCAATTGTGCTGATAGAGAAAACATTTTACTCAGAATCATCAATATTCTGCTCAACCAATGGAAAAGAAATTGTAACAGAACAAGAAATGAGATAGAATCTTGTAATTTAAGATAAGACGACGTTTGACATTTTTTTTAAAAAACAAAGGAATGTGAATAGCTTTTCCTTCCTTCTTGGGTCGCCATCCATCACCATGTTTGATTTTGTCAGCCACTGGTGGCCATAACCTATGCTGAAGAGTGAAGACCAAACAACATAGCATTTTACTTCATTCAATTTCATTATTATCTTTTTCAGTAACCAAACAAGTCCGAGATTAATGATGAGAGAGATGATTTTCATTGTATCACACGCATTTCTCGGGCATTCCCTCCAGCTTTCTCTTTACTCACCAACTTTTTCCATCAAACCAAACACAATCTAAATTGTATTCGAGAAGCAACCTAACTAGAAGGTCTTCCATCCATGTACTTTGGAGCCAACTTTAATATTAGAGGTAGTTTGAAAAAACTTGAATAATGGGAGTAAGGCTTATGAAGTGTATATAAGAGAAAGAAGATAAAGCATGCTAAAAATAATTATAGAGGAAAAAAATGTTAAGTAAATTTAAATATTATTTATTTAATATTTAAAGCACTTAGTACTTAATACTTAATGCATTATGATCGTTGGATTAATCTAACGGTGAAGATCTAGTTTAATATAAAATTGAGATTATTATATTTAATTAATCATTTTTTCTTCAAAAATAGAATTCCAAATAATATCATTTGGAAATAGTACATTATGAAATAGCACATTATTTAATATTTTATTTTAATTTAATAACAACGTATCAATTCCAACATTCAGAAATAAGCACATTTATCAACAACATTTCAATTTTTTATTTTTTATTATTATAAAAAGATCACATTAAATAATAAAAGGATCTGTCACATTCTCTACTTCTTGAAACATTTTCACCGCCCCATGTGAATTCCATGTACTGTCTCGTGTCTTTTATGTTCCTCCAAAAGTTATATTTTGTCCTCCTTGTGAAATGATCTTTTTTCCATGTGACTTCCTAATTCGTACCTGCTGTCATATATATATATATATATATATTGAATAAACAGATGTGATATGTATTTATTATTTGTACTAGTAAAAATTTATCTTTCAATTATTAATTTATTATTCTAACTAATAACCATCCAGTTTGGCCCCAAGAAAAAAACAAATAATAATCATCCAGATATAGTAAACTAAATTATTAGTTTGAAAAAACTTGAGTAATAAAAGTAAGACTTATGAAATACATATAAGAGAAAAAGAATAAAATATGCTAAAAATAATTATAGAAAAAAATTAAGTAGATTTAAATATTATTTATTTAATATTTAAAATACTTAGTACTTAATGTGTCGTGATTGTTGAATTAATCTAACAGTAAATATCTGATTTGATATAAATTTGAGATTATTATATTTAATTAAATTTTTTAGGAATAAAATTTTAAATAATAATATTCTGAAACGGCACATTCTAAAATAACATATTATTTAATATTCTGTTTCAATTTAATATCAATGTATCAATTCCAACATTTAGAAACGAGCTGTTTTATCAACAACCATCACATTTTGTTTTCTATGTTTTATTATTATAAAAAGGTGAGACTAAAAATTAAGGGTATGTTTGGTTCAACGGAGGGAAAGGGAGGGAAGGGATTTTAATGGAGAGAAAGGAAGGGGAGGGAAAAGAAGGGATTTTAATTTTACCTCGTTTAGAAGGAAAATGAGGGATTTTAGTGGAAGGGTTTTAATTTTACCTCGTTTGGGTTAGGAGGGGAAATGAGGAAAAATAATTATAATTTGACTATTATACCCTTAATTTATTTAAGTTAATATAAGGACAAGACTGACCAGTATATTGTGTGGTCGAGTAATAAAAAAATGAAGGGTATTTTGATCATTTTAAGCACAATAACACATTTTTCCCCCAAATTACCCCAATTTGGGGGGAAAATATATAAGGGGAGGGGAGGAAAAATTTTAATAACATTTTCCCTCCCCTCCTAATTACCAAACAAGGGGAGAGAAAATTTTAATAACATTTTTCCTCCCCTTCCTTTCCCTTCCCCCCATTTCCCTCCAACCAAACAAACCCTAAAAGCATTCATCCATCACGTTCTCTCCTCTTGTTTCTTGAAACATTCTCACCGCCCCATGTGAATTCTATGTACTGTCTCGTGTCTTTTATGTTCCTCCAAAAGTTATATTTTGTCCTCGTTGTGAAATGGTCTTTTTCCATGTGACTTCCTAGTTCGTACCTGGTGTGATATATATATATATATATATATATTTTAAATAAACAGATGTGATATGTATTTATTATTTGTACTAGTAAAAAATTGTCTTTCAATTATTAATTTATTATTCTAACTAATAACCATCCAGTTTGGCCCCAAGAAAAAAACAAATAATAATCATCCAGATATAGTAAACTAAATTATTAGTCCTCTAATCTCACAAAAATCGATAATTTTCTGAATGTTCTCAGGCCCGTTTAATTTGATATAACTGATGGGATGGAATTTTTATTTTCAAAACAAGCGGATTAAGTTACGCAGTATCTATTACTTATTATATTTCTGTTATCACTGTCTTATTATTTTTATTAAAACACTAAAAAATTCACATCCATAAAGTTACTGTTTTTATTCGACGTAGCAAACAAACGGGCCCTAATGGTAGTAAATTAGTTCACTTCATGATGTTACCTGTTTTTTTTTCTACCATTTTGGGTAAAATAAGATATTACCTGCTTTGGCAAAGCGTTTTACTGCGAGAACCAGACGCATATTGCCACCTGGACCACTATAGATTTTTTTTCATTTGCAGCTAAAATTTGGCCTTTCATTTTTTCCCCCAAATCAGCATTTTTTTTCGCTACTTTTAAAATAAAAATAAGTAAACGGAAGAAAAAGAATGAAGGGTCAAGATTGCTCTAACTGTGGCTAGTGCAGCACGTGATAGCTCTGTCAGGAATTCTGATTGAATCTTCTTCCCACTGTTCACTGCTACATTCACTCGTGAAATTATAGCTATTTAGGGTCTATTGATAGTATTTTTATTTTATTATTTTTAAAATAATTTTATAAAATTATTTCTGAAAATAAGTTTTAAAAATAAAAAAATAAAATAATCTATTTAAATAATTATTATTCAAATCATAATTAATAAATTTTAAATAAATTATTTAAAATTTATAATTTTACCATTAATGATGTGGGTATTTTTTATTTTTTATTTTATTTTTCAGAATAAAAATTATAAAATATCTTAAAAATATTCTAAATTTTTTATTTTTTATTTTATTATTTTTCAAAATATTTTATAAAAAAAATATGTTTATCATTTAAATTTCTTTACTTTTCTATTTTCAAAAACCAAAAAACTATTTCTAAAACAATTGTCAATCAGGTCCTTACAGGCATTCAATCCTTTTCATTGAACCGAACCCACTCGCCGAATAAAAGTTACTGTCTTACTCTATTGATCAGTAATTTGGATGAAAATTGCTGGGAAGAGCAGTATTCATAACAAAGATACTCAAGTATTTAGCTAACCTGATATATAACATTCATATATTTATTTACATTTTTATTACATGATATGGTTTTATTGATAATAAAAGGTAATCTATTATTATATATTATAAAGTAGAGGTAGCAAATACGACATATTACAATTTTAGGCCTCCACATCATTTTGTTGATTATGAAAAAATTTAGTTTACATTTTTTAAATAATATTTATTTTCTTATATATGTTTTTACTTTTTTAAATTTGGAATGATAATAAATATGAAAATAGTGAAAAAATCACGATTTAATTATCTAGGTCATATCAGCTATTATTTGGTGAGATCTATATAAATTTACATCATTATTCTAATTGTAAAAAAAATTTGACCAGCATATTCTAAATAATATTTATTTCCTTATATATGTTTTCTTTTTTTAAAATTTGATATCATGAGATTTTCTTTAAAAATTTGATATCATGATAAATACGAGAATGAAAATCAAATATATATTTATGAAAAAAATCATGATTTGATTGTCTAAATGACATCAATTATTATTTGGCGAAATTTGTATAAATTGATATTATGTGACTCTTTTTCACCATTGTGAAATATTTTTAATTTTGGAAGCATATGCAAATATAAGATTTCATCACATTATTGTTTGTAATTTTCTGTGGTAATTTTTATATTTTTCTCTTATATTTTATCTTCTCCAAATATAAAGTAGAGGTAGAAAACATGACATATCATGATTTAAGGCCTCCATATCATCATATTGAATATGAAAAAATTGGTCAACATATTCTATATAATATTTATATCATTATATATGTTTTTATTTTTTTAATTTGGTATGATGATAATGTTGAATCAAGTGTTTTTGATGATTTCAAATAACTGGAGCCTGGAAGAAGGATATCAAATGAGTACAAAAGATCTCAAGTAAGAAATCTAGAAAGAAATAAGCATAAGATTAGGTTGTACGATTTCTCACTTTATTAACAAGAGTAAAATGCTTTGATCTTTCACCTAATACTTTTAAAATGTGTTTTTCAATAAATCCTATGTTAACTTACGATATATTCGAAAAATATTCACTAACAGACAAATTTTAAACTATTAAAATCCATATGTTAACATTGAAAATTTGAACTTACAAAATTATTCTCTCTAATAGACGAATTTTGGCATATGAAAATTCAAATTTCGAGTCAAGTATAAGTTGTGAAAAATAAAACATTCATCTGAAACTATGTCAAAGTTCATCTGAACTTAAAGTGTAAAAAATGTTCTAAGTCAGTCCCTCTGACAGAGGAATTTTAGTTTTGAAACTTTGAACTTTGGAAGAAGTCTGATAAGAGATCTCTCTGACAGACGAACTTTGGTTTTTGAAAATTTAAATTTTGGAATGAAAGTGTATAAGTTTGATAAAAGGTCTTTCTGACAGACGAACTTTGAAGGTTCAAAATTTGAATTTCGAAAAGAATAACTTTTGTGCTATATTGAGTTGGTCACTGACAGACAAATTTTAAACACCAAAATTCAAATTTTTAATGCACTGTAGAAATATGGAACAACTGTTCACACTTTTTAGAAGAACTTTAAACTTGAAAATTCATATGTTTCAACATGGGAAATATGTGTCAAAATGAAAATTCGAATTTTACCTTTGAACAAACGAACTTTGAAGTTAAACGTTAAAGTCTTTTACCTATGGTCTCTGTGAAATTCGTCTGTTGACACCCAAAAATTTAAACTTTAAATGTCAGATGCATTAAATGTGATTGGTGAACGGTTAGTTTTGCAGAATAATTGTTGGGTAATGTCTCTAACGGTTAGATCTTATCTCTAACGTATAGTTAAGACATAAATATATAAATAGAATTTCATTTGAAGGTGTGGGTAATAATTTTTACGTTGCATATACTGAAATTCTGTCAAATTCTTCAGTCAAAGCCTTTTACTCTCAGACACCTCATTTATTGCTCTTCAACTGTCAAACATACTTTGTATTAGAGAGTTTCTCATATTGTAAACAATTTTATCTTCATCTAGAAGAAATATTTTCTTATGTGGGGACATCACAAGGGATTTGGGAAGCACTTAGTTAAAGTACAGAAAGTGAAACTGTAAGCTTTTGAAACAAAGTATAAAGTTGTATTGTGGCATTGCAAGGAGCCCACTGAATTCTTGCAAGATAGTAAAAAATTTCAAGTGATAGCTTGAAAACTGGACATAGGTCAAGAGGAAGAGACTGAATAAAGATAAATCTTTGTGTCCTTCTTATACCTTACTTATTAACTTATTACATTTTACACTCTATTTTTCTGCAACCTTTGCTTTTACTACTTTCTTTTAAATTTGTAAAAAAATTTCAAACTTCCCAATTTACTCATATCTTGGGAAGCCAACAGAATTAACAGATAAATATGAAAATAGTGAAAAAATCACTACATGATTATCTAGGTTATATCAGCTATTATTTGGTGAGAGTTATATAAATCTATTATAAAGTAGAGGTCGAAAATATGACATATCGTGATTTCATACCTCCAAATCATCATGTTAATTATGAAAAAATTTGACCCACATATTTTAAATAATATTTTTTCCTTATATATGTTTTTATTTTTTTTAATTTGGTATAATGATAAATATGAAAATGGTGAAAAAATCAAGATTTGATTATTTAGGCCATATAAACTATTATTTGGTGAGATCTATATAAATCTACATCATCATGCTAATTAAAGTATTTATTTCCTTATATATATTTTTTATTTTTTTTAAATTTGATATCATGAGATTTTTTTTTAAATTTGATATCCTGATAAATATGGAAATGAAAATCAAACATATATTTGTAAAAAAATCATGATTTAATTGTCTAATTGATGTTGATCATTATTTAGCGAGATCTATATAAATTGATATTATGTGACCTTTTTTACCATTGTGAGATCATTATAATTTTGGAGGCATTTTCAATTATAAAATTTCATCACATTGTTGTTTGTAGTTTTTTGTGGTAATTTTTATATTTTTGGAGGCACCTTTATATTTTTGAAAACACTAAAAATCTTTGCCTTCATGAAATATTTTTATATTTTGGCTTATATAATATTGACAATAAGCATTCAATATATGTATAAAAATTATGAACTATATGTTAAAATCATAGAAATACTTGGTAATTTAATGTTATTTTAGTTATTTTCAGTAACGGATCTAGACTCTAATATAGAGGGGGCAAAATTGAAAACTTCATTAAATATGGGGAAGTTACAATTATTTTTCACATTTTTTATAAGTAAGGTAAATATAATTGTTAAAGGAAGGTTGGAAGTATGAGGGAGTGGGTACCCCTCCGCCTGCAGTCATGATGCAGATATATATGTATTTAATCTGTCTTTTTTCTTTAGTACTAAAATCATCATCTCCTTTTGGATTTAAAGATTTGTGAAGGTGACTTATTTTTAATATAATCTATCTTTGGTTTTCAAATAGTTTCTTAGTTTAAAAAAAAATACTTGATTCAGTAATTTGTTATACATTATATACAATAATGATAACATTTTTATTGTACATCATATATATATTATACATGTAAGCAATTTGTTATTTTTTTTAATTGTATTGGGAGAATTAGCGTTAGAATGATAATATTTTTTTATTATAATATAGTCATACAATTAAAAAATGCCAAAAACATATCTTATTTATACTCATTCTATTATATTTATTTATATAATTTGATTACATAAACCTAAAGTTACTCATGTATTGCATGAGTTTCAAATTCTAATTACAACGTTAGTCTTTGATGTCAAATTTTACAAACCTAAGAACTGATAATCCAACCGTAGAATTTGAATAAAAAAATTGATTAATTGAACCAATATCAATATAAAATACAAAATCCATAGCAAGTGGCATTATTAATCTTAAGTCATGAAGACTACATATTATTTATCAAATTCCATATAATACAAGAAAACTCTTCTAATTTTGATTAAAAATCACATTAGATGATTTTGTCTGCTAATTTTAATTTGTTTTGCTTAACAGGTTAAGGAACACTCGAAAGGCCGAGACACTGCATTGATCCCAGGTCCAATAGCATGCCTAAAACCAATGTCTAATGGAATTATAAGTAGTTGTTACACTTGTACACCCAAAAAAAAAAGTAGTTGTTACACTCACAGAACCCAAAACTGACAATATTCATGACGAAGGAGAAGCACTGATATCAGTCATGATAAAATTGAGCTGCACCCGCACGAACAAAACCTGCTAGCATTCATCAATGGCTAGTTAACTATCAGTTCACTCTCAATTAACTCATTTATTAGCTATTAAATATTATAATAAATAAAATTTCGCCACAATAAGCCAACAAACTTCTCTCTCTCTCTCTCTCTCTCTCTCTCTCTCTCTCTCTGTGTTTCCCACCTTTTTTTTTTTTAAAATTTAACAAGGAACAAAGAAAAGTCTATGGTTTCATCATATAAAAACCTCGGGCATCCAAATATAACCAAAGAAATGAAAGTAAAAGATAACATTAAAAAAGAGGTTATTACCTCTTCCTGAAGCAAGGGAGGGAGGTTTTCAGTTGTTACAAGGCCTGTAACTTCCACCCGCAGCTTTTCTTCTTTAATGCCTGACCATGTATGTAAGGGCAAGGCCAATAAAAGCACTGTTAAAACATCTGCAGTGGATGGGTGCAATCCAATGCAGCGTCCTTCATTGGAAACACACAACCTACTTGGCTCCCTATGACACAGAGGGACCAACACATCAACTCCTTGTTCACTGTCGCAGGTTTTGACAGTTCCAGAAACCAATGCCACGGGATTTTTGGTATCCGCATGTAACTTCTGTATATTTATTTGACTGCAGCATTTTGCACCTGATGAACCTAACCTATCACAACCCGTCAAAAGATCTGCCCCTTGGCAACAAAGACTTGCAGCAAATGTAGGCAACATATCTTTATCATCAAGGTTTGCACAAGGATTGCAACATGAAATTTCAGAATTCAACCATCTAGTTATATGTTTGAAGAGTGCAGTTGCTCGAATTTGTTCCAATATCACTGCCTGAAATTCCAAAGCTATCAATTATTACAGTTCTATAAGTTAAATTTTTCCTCAATAAATGAAGGTTCCGATATGAAAATGAAAAATCTAAAATCTTTCTGCAGTGAAAATCCTTTATCCATAAAGGAAAAGAAAGATAAGTCAAAACCTTGATAGCAAGTCTTCCTTTTTCTTCTTCGCTTAACGTGAGATTTCCATCCTCTTGTCTACGAACTTCAGCAATCCATGTGATAAACCCTTTCAGTTCATTAGGAGGAGACTTAAAAATAACAAAGAGTAGTTTCTGAATGTCTTTTAAATCCTCTGACTTCAAAAGGAGGGGGACGTCTTCAGTTAAGTATTTAGCAACACTGTTCCAACCTTCATGTCTACAACTCTGCAGATAGTCTCAATTGAATTAGGCATTTGCTGTGATAACTATGACAAATGGTTTGTATGAAAAACAGAACAAACTATCAAGAGATTGAAGAACTAGTAGAAGTAGAATTACACAAATTAAATCATGAAAAAATCCTTTAAGAAACAAAAAAGGATCGATGAAACAGACTTAAATGACATTTAGCATACTCAATGCGTCTAACAACATATAGAAGGCTGAGACTTCTTATTGTACAATATAATTACAAAAGAAAGACCAACTCGTAATTGACTTTACTTGTTTTATAGTCACATTTCCTTAACAGTTCATATAAATTCACCAGCTTTGAAACTTAGTACATGTTCTCATATGGTTGGTCAAAGGATAAATTCATGTCACAGTACCACAGTATAAAGCATTGATGTTGCCCTGTTAAATCTTGAAATAATCATGTACCTGAAAATTACAAATTTCCAAATGTAAATGGAGGAAAACAACAAAATCATAACATTTTCATCCCAAAAGCTAGTACACCTTGGTGATACTGACATTATCATATAATGCAACTTTCAAATAGCAATTTGAGATAAGCAAAATGTCAGTACAGAACTGCTAATCAGACAGATATCCAAAACCCTTTTGGCGGATAGAATACAGAGATAAACAGAAGATAAAAAAGATTTAAAACATGCAAAGTTAGTAATGCAAATAACACATGACAGAAACAATTGATATTTTGATTTTATGTAACTTCCGGCCCTCTCCCTTGCAAATTAAGTTCTACGAAGTTAAAGAGATTGGTGACAATTGTAATGTTGCTTCCAAATAGGAAATTTAGTTAGTAGATGAATCAAGCCAGTTCACTGATATCTGAAAATAATCAAACAGAAACCATTCTACAAAGTTTTCTTTATTTTGATTTCTTTTTCATTATTAAGAACACTTTGTGATGTAGAAAGAATAATTAGATAATTAGGATTTTAAATAATTATTAGATTATTTAGATTTAATTTATTTTGAATTTATTTTATCTTTTAGAATTTGATTATTTTGTTTAGATTTATCTTTATCTTATATTTTAGGATATAGTTTAATTTATTATTTATCTTTTATTTATATTTAAATTATTTTATCCTTTTAAGATCTTAGTTAGATTAGGATTTGAAACTCTATAAATAAACCTTAAGATCCCTCAATATATCTCAACTCTTTCCTTCTTAATTGAATATTATTTGAGATTTTGTGAGTGGATTTTTTCTCTTTAATTTTCTCCTCTTCTCATCTACCTTTAACCCTTCCCCTACCTTGTCCTACATCACTTTATCTATCACTTCGAAGAATAAACAAGAGCATACATCATACGTACACAAAACAAGGATGAGATACATGCCACAGTGATCTGACCTTTATTACTTCAGTGAAAAAAATACACAAGTGTGACTAGTAAAATATTATTATACTTCAATACTCACCAAAGGTGCAATCTTTAATTTCAAAAAAGAGAAACAAGCAAAATATTAGAAGATAAGAAGTTTACAAAGAACACTATCACACTACAAACCAATAATGAATTATTAGATTTGAAATTTAACATTGCTACAAAAAGGAAGTTTAGAATGATAGATCCTACCCCCTATGATGTCCAGTTGCTTTATCAACGGTATTCATGGCCTCCCAGAGAAGGGTAAGTGGAACCCAGTGAGGAGGATATTTGAAACGTGCAACATCCAAAATGAGGACCATATCCCTTTCGGTGTGGTAGCCCCCAAGTGGTGAAAAATGACCAGTTCCAGTCTGTTGCCAAACAATAAGGCAAAATTTGCATCATCTCTATAACTTTAATGTTATGATATATTTAGCATGGCATTGTCAATGATTATGATACCTGTTTAAACACACCTCTGTGGTATGATACAATCACATGAAAATCCCCTGAGGCACTACATGAAATTACAGTCTTGCGAAAATCATCTATTGTGCTTTCATTTGTTCGCAAAGCTTCAACTTTAGCTCCATTGCATCCAGCCAAACATGCAACTTTTCCAAATGTAATGCCCTGCTCTTTAATTTTTGCCAAAGGCTCACAACAATCCAACATGGAATCATCAAACCATCTCCAAGGGCCTGTTAAAAAGCAATATAGTACCGCTGACTTGAGACATAATTAGTATGGGGCTTTGGGCACAAAAGTGCCAACTAGTTTTGTGACTTTAGTCTAATAAAGTCTCTGCACAGCCAGAATTGTCAAAAGAACATCAGATATAAGCCTGTCTTATGAAGGATCTATGAGAAATTTAAGAGACAAGGCAATATGTCCTCCATTCAAGCAACCTAATGCCTAATGATTCATTGAAGCTTCACAGCAATTAAGAAAGGGAAACCACGGTTGCTGTCTTTTTTTGGCCCAAAGGGTTGCTATCTGACCATGGGTAACTTGGATAGAAATCAATAGACTGAAATGTTTTTTTTTTTTTTGTGAGGATGAACTGAAATACTTTATTTCACATGTATCCTAGTACATTGAAGAAAGGTACTGTAGTAAGACATACAGCACAAACAAAATCAATACACAGGATAAAGCAATGCAATGCAAGTTAGCAGCAGTCTCAAACCCTGACACAAAATTCCTTTATGGCAAGAAAAAGACGGATCAAGTGTCGCGGTCTCCAATATGTGTGAGGAATTAATAAAGTAAAGTGCATTTGGTTGCCTTTTGTCATTCTAAGCTAATTCCTGACATGAAAGTGAATTTGGTCTAGAGGCTCGATGAGAGGATATTATCATACAAATTGGATGTCACATTTGATTATCCTTCCGAACTCAATGTAATCTAGAAATCCTCGTTAAAAAAAAAAAAGGAAAGAAAAGCATTGGAAAAACACACCTTTCCATTTTCTACCAGGGTCAATAGCAAGCGCATTAAGGACGACTGCAAGTGTGGCCAGCCCACAGTACGCAGGTTCAGATTGCGTTTGATAGTAAGATATTAATTTGAAGAAGCCTTCCATGGTTCCTTGTGCAAGAGCTTCAGCAAAGATTTTCTGTATAACCTCACGATTATTCATCATACTAAATCATTTGAATAATTCCTCTAGGAAGAAAAAATTAGGGATTTGATGATTTTTCTGGATGAAGTAACGATATACCTTGCCTTCCGGAGAAGAAAACTCGATTGCAGGGGGAGAAGGGAGGACTCTGCGAAAGAGACCAGGAGTCGCCATCGTCAATTTTGAGATGACTAACACTGATGACAATTTCGGCTTCTTCACTTAGCTTTGTGTTTAAGCCCTTCTAATTTATTCGAATTTCAATATAGAGAGCGGGCCCCGTTTTACGTGGGCATGAAGCTTTTTGATATGTCAATGGCGGATCAAGTTCCTGTTGTTGACCTCTGAAATACCGTAAGTGTCAACATTTATATCAGAGAGAATGATAGCTAGAGTCAGAAAGAATAAATTAATTAATATTCCGAGCCTGTTAAAAAATAATATTTTTATCTGGAAAAAATAATATTTTATAAAATAAATATGAGAATTAATATTATTATTTTTAAAATTGTTAATGATTTTTTTAAAATTATAACTTATTCTTCTAATATTATAAAAATATTTTGAACTGATAAATTTCAAAATATATAAATATTAATTTTTAAAAAATTAATAATAATTTTAGAAGAATAAGTAATAATTTTAATTTTTATCAAGAATTTTAAAGTTCTATAATTTTTTTAATTGAAAGTTTTGTAACGTTATTAATAATTTGTAAGTATTTTCAGTATTGCCATAACTAGATGCAATGGGTTAAAAGTGGTAACTTGGTGCTAGAACCGAATCAACTTTAAAGCAGTTAAAAATAAAATTAGTCAACAATTGGCTAAATTACAAAAATTATCGGGAAAACCAACCAAAACTAGTAAAAAAGAATTGGTAAAAGCTTTTTAACTTTTTTTTTTAATTTTTAACATAAATAACATTATTTTAGTGTAAAATAATATTTTTTGGATAATTTTTTTTTATATTATAATATTATATAAATATTATTATGATACATGTTTATTAATAATTATAAATTTACTTAACAAATAAAATTATAATAAATTATCAGCTGACTATTTTATATTTAAAATGTGAATATGAACAAATATTAACTTAATTAGATTTAAATATTAATTCATGAAATTTATTAGTAATTTTTTATTTTCTACCTAACATATATAATAAAAACTTATTAATTTCATTATTATCAATTAAATTACGGTTTGATTATTATTGAAGTAATAGAATTTGAATTACTGCCTTGACTTTAACCAGTTCAATGGCTAATGTTGTTTTAAAAACATTGAAGAAATCCCTTTATCAAAAATAAAATGAAGAAGTTTTTTTAATGCCATTTCTTCAATGTTTTTTATATTTTTGTTTTCAAATGCACCCCTCGCTGTAGAAATTTTGTTTTACTGATCACTTGCTTATAGAATAATCAATACAAGAGGTCAGGATCAGATCGATTTGCAATACAGTATAATTTACAAAATAAGAGAAATCAAAGAGGAAGTGAGGAACCCATGCCATCACGCAGAAGGATCTAACATGCAAGTCACTGATGTACAAATATGAAACTGCTGGCAACCGTTTTACTGCGCAATGTAATTGATGAGCCCAAAAAAAAAAAATCTATCGAACGTTAAAATTCTCTATAAATTATTTACCAGTAGAATTTCTATATTCTCAAATAAAGAGTAGTCACGTCAAGTGACTTTCCAATACCGGACAAGAATTTAGCAGTGTCATCAAGTATTTCGGGTTCTTCAATTTAATTTGCACTCAAATATTTCTACTGTCAAAAAAGCTTGGTAAACTTCAATTTCCAGCGAGAACTTCAGCCATCCGTACAAAACGACCTACTTGCATCTTAAACTGACGCCTTGGCCCTATTCACGAAAAGGGGTCCAAATACCTGTTCCGTTTGGACACGTAACTGGAAACAAGAAATAGTATTTCTTCAAGGTGTGCCTGAAGTATTGAATTCACAATGCCGGTTGACACGAGATCCCAGCTTACAGATTTTGGCTCGATGAAGATCATGAGAAAGGGAGATGCTACGAGAGAGGCGCACCAAGATCTTCATCCACGTTGTTCTCTTGACATCTCTTCAGCATGTGAAGTTGACGTCTTAAGTGCAAAACCTGAGATGGATATATTAATGATGAGGAATGAGTAGAAACTGGATAGAGCAGAATAAGCAACAAAAGTAAATGTTCTGCAAAGCGTCAACAACGCACTTGGTTATTGACCACTCTGTCACACGCCAGCTAAGTAACACCAAAATTGTACAGACAATAATTCAGGTTTGCTTTATACGACATTTGGAAGGAGGTCAGGGCAGGAAAAATATTCTTAAGGCATATAATGAACTTAAGTTTGTCCTTACTCAAGCACTCCCTAGGACTAAAATGCACAGTTCCTTATTTGTGAAATAAATATATATTAGTGAATATGATAGATTACATAACATGAAGGAGATATTATTACTCAAAGCACGCCTGGGCATCAAGATTAACTAACGTTTTTTAAAAAATATTATTATTCAGACAGTAATAAAAAGTTAACATTTCCGTAGAATAAAGCGACCTTTTTTTGAGAAAAGAAAATGAGAGGTTGTTACCTCTTCTTGCAGCAAATTAGGAAGGTTGTCAATTGAAACAAGTTCATCTATTTCCTTCAAAAGTTGCCCATCTTTGATACCAGCCCACGTTGTAGATGGTAATGAGAGTAGCAGTGCCGTTAGTACATCACTGCTAGCTGGGTGCATCTCAATGTATTTACTTGGGCCAGAGCAATTGCTACATGACCCCTGAGGAGAAGGAATTAAAACATCAACCCCTTGCTCACTGTTACCATTTACTACAGTCCCACACACCATTGTGATTGGCTTATCACCCTCTGCTTTCAAGCACTTCATACATGTTTCCCGACAGCAATACACTGCTGATGAGCTAAGCTTCCCACCTAAGATTTCTGCTCCTTGACAACAAACACTTGCTGCAATGTCAGGTAGGGTGTTTCCATGACCTGAAATTGACAGCAGCCTACAACGAGAATTTGACAGAAAAGAAGTGACATGTTTATAAAGCCGTGTCTCCTGCACCTGTTTCAATACTTCAAAATGTACCCCTTATAACTCTGAGCATAAAATGAGTCTATACCAATGAACAGAAATGTGACAATTAGATAAATCATTACCTTAATAGAAACCCTAGCTTTCTCCTCTGCACTCAAACTTGGACCACCATCCTCTCGCCTCCTGACTTCCGCAACCCACTTAATAAAATCCCCAAAATTAGATGGAAGTGAATTGACTACAACTGAGAGAACCTTATGAACATTATTCACGTCCTCTGATTTTAGTAGAAGGGGAACATCATCCATAAGGAATTTTGCAATACTAATCCAACTCTCATGTTTGCAGCTCTACAAGAAGTTCAAGAATAACATATATCATCAGCAGAAGTGCAGAATACATCCAACGATCAACATCAGCAATCAAATTAAACAAGCATGACATAAACAAAATAAGCACACACATCTAAAAATTTAAAAAAAAGAAAAGAAAAAAAACTGATGCAGGATGGTGAAAGGACTATGATTTAATGGACAAACAGTAACAATGAAGGAATCTCCATTTGAACATTTGTGCATGCACTATACTTCATTCTTCATGCTTGAATTCATACTGTAAAGAAAACAATCATTGATAAATCAATGTGGGTAGAAACTACCCAACAATTTAATACCCGCACCAAAACTCAACTGTTTACTTTGTGTGTGATGTTTGGACTGACTTTATAATGGGATACAACATACCAGAGTATAAAGCATACCAGGGTCCCTGTGAGGCCTTGATATAAGCATGAACCTGAGGATGGAAACTGATATAAGTAAATATAATCTCCCATCAAACATGTTACATCTTCATTTACAAAAGGAAAGAGGTACATTTTATAGTAGAAGAAAATGATGTGAAGAAGAGAGCAAAATATATACAGATAAAATATACTCCTTTAGCATATATTTTCTGGCAAAGGAGGGGGAAAATGAAAGAGAAAAACAATGAATTTGTTGCAGTCATGAAAAACCAAGGTTGAATTTGCCATATTACCACCAACAAGGTGCCTTTTAGCAGATCCATGCCTCATATTTCAGAAATCTCCCTTAGCTACTTTTATAAAGAACCTAATATACCTGCTGCCTCCTTATTCATAAAGATAAATTACTATGATTTGATTTCAACAGGTCTTCCAGTTTTGAGATAGCCAAATATCATTAAGGAGAAGAGGAAGCATCATTCAATTACCAGGTCCAATTACCAAACAACATCATCAATTCTATTATATGGAAAATCACTCTGTTCCTTCTGATTACACCCATCCTTGAGCAAGTAGTTATGCAACTGCTGATCTCAATCATCTCTACCATATTAAAGTAACCAGAAAATTTTATAAAATTAGATACAAGACAACCTACCCCCTGGATTGTCTAGTGTCTTTCTCGGCATAGTTCATGCCTTCCCAAAGAACAGTAAGCGGGACCCAATGAGGAGGATATTTGAAACGTGCAACATCCAAAATAAGCACCATGTCCTTTCCAGCATGATAGCCTCCAATAGGCGAAAAATGACCAGTTCCGGTCTGTCATGAAAATTTAATTATTATTCTCACTATTATTCCATAATAGAACAAATCAATATTGATTACTAAGGATATTAGGAGAACAATATATGAGAATTTCATCCTGTACAGCTCAAATAGAGATAACCAAATACTGGTTCTAATAGATATGAGTAATAGAAAGTTTGCAACTTCTTAGCCTCATAGAAACAACAGATTCATAACCATCAATAATGGGAACATCATCGAGTGGAAGGTGGTGAAAATCAACGAACAAAGCATAAAAATTTTGTCATTTCCTATTGGGCCAAAGCAGTATAATACATACTTGTTTGAGAGCAGCTCTGTGGTATGATGAGATTATATGACAATCATCAGAAATTGAACACCTCATGACATATTTACGAAAGTCATCAATGTTGCTTTGATTCGCATGAAAGGCTTCAACTTTCGCCCCAGCACAATGAGCCAAGCATACAAGCTTCCCAAATGAGATACCTCTGGCTTTGACCTTTTCTAGAGGCTCACAACAGTCCAACATAGATTCATCAAACCATCTCCAAGGTCCTGTAGACAAATTTTCCAAGAGCAATACATTTTACACATAAACAAAACTCAGATAGATCTTTTTCAATTTAATAACTAAAAAAGAACACACTGCAATCAATGAGAATAGAAAAGTCTAAAGATACACTAAACAGTAAGGAATTTTTGCTGCAGATGATAAGGTATGGTAAACAATTAAAAGATTAACAGCCACTAGCCCCCCAAAATAACAAAACTGCAAAATGTCAGGATGTAGGCAAGGAAAATAAAGAAGAAAGCAACCTGTGAACAGAGTATATTGAGTACTTAACTTGCTCTTAGAATGGACAAATGGCATATTCTAATTTCTAATACTATTTTTTTTCAGGAAATTGAAGGAATCTTGAGCATTATGAAGAACAGGATCAATTCAAATAAGTAAAAAGCTTCGGAAATTTTGATGAGGTAAAACAGAGGGAATTGCATTAAGTCTAACTCCTCAATCCCATAGGATGAAGGAAGTTCTCATATATTGAGTCTAAGGGGCATAGTAAAGTATAACTGCACACGAAATAATATGCGTACCTTTCCATTTTCTACCAGGATCAATAGCAAGAGCATTCAAGACCATGGCTAAGCTTGCCAATCCGCAGTATGCAGGCTCTGATTGTGTTTGAAAATAAGAAACTAATCTATAAAAGCCTTCCATGGTTCCATTTTGAATGGCTCCGAGAAAAAGTTGCTGAAACTCAAGAAAAATGAGTTAATAGCTCGTGAATTAAAAAAGATGATAATATGCATCGAAAAGACCAATTATAACAATTTCTGATTTCTGATCAAAAGAAACACTAATTACTGCTATACAATTTATTCCGAAGCCTGAAGCTACGTTATCTCAAATTAGGAACAAATAATAAAAAGCCCAACAATCAGCCCAGAAAGTAACTCAAACACACTCACACACAAGAACAGAGAAATGCAGGTGAAGGGTAAAACAAGAGCAACAAACCTTTCCTTCAGATGAAGCGAATTCAACTGCAGGCGGAGAAGGAAGTAACCGCCTGTACAATCCAGCCATCGCCATTTTCTTCGATCAAGTTACTGTAACTTGATAACGACCTGAGTGAAATTGAGCGGTAAAAGAGATGTTACGACGCAGAATCACAAAACATGCATTAGGGTTTTTCGAGCGCCACAGCCAGGCAGACAGAACCCTCAACCCCGCGTAAATTTCAGTGTTTCAAAAAGCACCAGAATCTAGCTGACTAGCTGTCAATGGGAGGGTCATGCCTGGACCCAAAATAATGTAAATACGTATTTTATATAATTTTAAATTTTTTTATTAAAATAATACAATATAGTAAAAATTGCATCTCTACAGTTTTAAGTTATTTACTAACAGCCTTGGTAAAAAAAAAAAAAAAGGTTATTTACTAACAGGGTCCTCGCATGAGATGCCCCCACCCATGTTGCCTCTTGCGCATGATTTTTTTTTTGTTTTTATCTTATTTCTATTATTTTCTATTATTAACTTTTTTATTTAAATTGAAACTTTGAAAGTAGTGTTTTATTTTTACTTCGGTCCTATCAAGTCAGACTTATTTATTTTTTAAATTGTGCTGTTTTTTATTAATTGATACGTATAAAAAATTTGTAAGAATTGAATCATTTTTCTTTTTATATTTACAACATTGTGATTTTCAATTTCGGAATTATTAGAAATTGGCATTTTCTTGACATAAATTCTCTGAAAGTCTCTGTACTTGTTTTCTCAGTTGCATTGTATCAAAAGAATTTGAACCTCATCCACTAAGAACCCTTTGGTTCGGTTCTAAAGGGGATAGGGAGTGAGAATGATGATCCCATTATCAAAATTACTGCATTTGGTTGGCAAAATATATCAAGTGCCCATCGTACTATTACATCCTATTCCCAACCATTTCAGCCTATTTCATTCCTAATGATTCCGTGAATCAAAGGGCGTTAAATGAGTTTGTAAGTGGGTTATAAATCTGATAGTATGCGACTGCCAGTGGATTTTTTTTTTTAAACAATAGTGCCAGTAGATCTTTTGTTATAATGAAAAGAGGCTTGTGGAATTAGAGTGTAGGAAATAATGTGTATCGCCTCCTCCCGTGTACCTTTTCTCGTTGAAATAAAATATTAAAATTGCATATTTATTTTTTAAAAAAAAAAGCAGGTGAGGAGTTTATGTAATTTGAATTTTCTACTATTTTCTTAATTTTTTATACTCTTTCTATTTTTGATTGACTCAAATTTAATATTTTTAACATTTCAATTATTAATTTTTTAAATATTAAATCTAAAGTGTTCGATTTAAATTTCCATAATCATTTTTTTAAAAAAGAAAAACTAGCAATTATTAACGTTTATGCTGACATCATTTTTTCAAAAAAATAAATAAAGAACAAGACAGTTAGGACATCCCTAAACATAGCACGTTAAGATTATTTTGATTCTATCCGATTATCGCCCTAACTGTTATACCTAAAATTTCGATCAGCTTGTGGCTTTGAATGGTGGGTAAAAATCAACAAACAAATCACTGCCACTGAATTAACACGAAATTGAAGATGGGTACCCTTCAAACAGAATTTCTTTTTCAGCTTCATCCCTTTCTCACATCATTTCCACCTCCATAAAACTTCTATCAAAAACTCCCTTTAATTCTTTTTTTTTTCGATAAAAAAAACTCCCTTTAATTCTTAATTAAACTGTCTTTCGCTTTCGGACAAAAACAAACCCAACACAATTTTATACCAGGCCTGAGAAGAAAGGGAAAATATATATAGATAGATAGATATGCCTAAGGACTCTAAACCACCACGATGGATTTTCTGTGGAATATTCATTCAAGTCAACGATACAAATTCCTGAAACTCGGCCTTTGACAAGAGAGAGAATTTCATATATAGGTCACACAGTGGGTAATATCCGCTTCCTCAACAGACGAAGAAATTCATTTTTTGGTTTTATTTCTGTCGAAACATGTATTCCTCATATGGCTATCAGGTTTATTATTAAACTCTAATTTCGGGAATAAAATCAGATTAGTTTAAAATGGCGTCGCCCAACAACAAAAAGGTGAAGGGTCTTCTCAAAGGGCTCAGATACATTTCTCAGATATTTGGTGCGCAAACCTTCTCTTACTTGTATCTGCAAAGAGTTTTGGTAATGGTGGTAATGAAAAGAATGATCATGATTATGCAGATAACGAAAAGGAACAAGAAATGCAGATAGGTAACCCCACAGATGTAAAGCACGTGGCTCATATAGGATTGGATGGTCCATCGGTAAATTCTCCCAGCTGGGTAATCGAAAGCTGAATTATATTATATTTAGAATTATTTACTGTGAAAATGCTTTTGGTGTTTAGAGTAAATATATAGGTGGAGGTGTAAATTTCTGCTGACAAAAAGCCTTTCAGATGAACGAGTTTAAATCCGCCTCAGGCCCAGGAGCTCCTCTAGATGTTAACGGAGACCTTCATAATATTAACAGAGAGCTGGATTCTCCCGCAAAATTGACATCCCAAGGTATCCCTTTTGTTTGGTTCTTCCCAAGCAAGGTGGCTTGTTGAATTATACTGATCACAAATTTGTAAGATTTAAGTTAAATGAGAAAATTAATGTTCGGGTGATTTAAAAGATTTTGGACCAAATGCACTGGGTAATGATGAAAAGTTTGACGTGTAGATTCAAGAGGAAGAACTTCAAGACCGGTAAATTCATCGGGGAGAAACTTACCGGATATACCCAGGTCATCGGGACAGCAGTCAAGCAGCGAATTCATGGATTCGCCGAGTAGAGAAAAGTCAGAAAAGCCAAGCCAAAGAAAGACATCTAAACTCAAGGATTCTTCCAATGGAAGTGAGTCTCCGGCAAGGAATCTGCATGACGCTCCCAAAAAGTCGCGAAGGAAGAAATCAAAAGAAACTTCCAGATTGAAAGCTCAAAACGCGGATCTGGATGTCGGATCCCCGTCAGGCTCCGTAACTAAGTCTCGGAACAAACATAAGTCCTTCGATGAAGACTCGAGAGTGAAGAAGAATAATTATCGTGGAACTTCCTGATCAATTGATGTAATATATGCTACAACTTACTAGCTAAGTAGCAGCTAGTGTTTTGCACACGACCACTCAAAAAATGAGTTTTGCATAGTTGAGACTTGAAACAGGAGCCATTTCACCGTCTTCCAATTTTTGCCCCATATTTTTTGGGAATGCTTGGTTCTAGTTTCCCTATCACATTACTTTAAACAAGAGCCATTATTCTGTTTCTAGTTTCTCAAATTTGTATTTTGATAGAAGAGATACCTTGTATAGATTGTTGTTTAGTGTAATATCTCATCCTAAAAAGGGATGCAAAATTTGAGAAATGATAACATAAATTTCGGGTTACCATATTCTTTTGTGATATACCTATAATATAATTATTAAACATTTTATCATTGCTTTCTCCAATCCATATAATAAAATATTTTATAAAATAATTTTTTTATCTAAAATATAGAGTGTTTGGATATTTTTTTTCTCATTTTACTCTTATTTTTAATTATTCTCTATTTTTTATTTATAACCATATAATGATAATATAATAGAATATTTAATAATTATAAAATAGAAAATATTAGTACCTTTTGCATTGATTTCAGGTAAAAATAATTTTCTTAATATACATATAATTGATACAAAATACCTTATAATGTGAAATCGAAGGGAGTATACTTATTTTCATTATTGATACAAAAATAAAGTAATGTCACTGTGAATGGGTAATTATTAAAAACTATTTTAAAGAATTGTTTTATATAATATTGTTTCATATCAAATAATTTTGCATTATGCCCAACATACTGTACCGTCATTTATAAAATTTACATAAGAAAGCAGCTCAATATATGCATCTAATCTAATCCATCAAGAGAAATACTTACAATAAAAATCTTACAGAGCAAAATGAGTATGCACTTGGGTCACGAATTAAATGAATTAATGTTATCCCTTTCCTTACTTTGTATTTTCTCCGTTATGCTATATAGTGCACTATTATAAGAAATTTATGTTTTAAAATATAGTGCATTGTGCGGATTACATTGTGTTTTTTTATTGTCTTTCCAGTATTACCCCTAATAAGTAAATTCATATATTATACGGTTAGCAATGCATTTAATAAAAATTCTTTAATGGTTTGGAAGGAGAGTTTCGCTTAAAACCTTCACTCTTCACAATTGTTAATAACCCATGAAAACTCAGAAAAAAAAATGAGTAAAAGAATTGTGGCAATTTATTAACATATGAAGTATTATTAAATAAGGATAATTTAAGAAATAATGTAAAAAAATTTCGGTTACTAATCATTGTTTTAATACGTATTTGAGAGTTAAAAGTGCACTATAAACTGAAACTTAGTAATTTGTATCATCACTGCCATTCCTCCACATGGCATTTCTTAAAATTCTCACCTACTCACAATCAGTATAATATGTAGTTTGCTCGTTTTAATGAGCAAAAACAAAACTCGACCTCTTCCTGACTAGTCCTTCTCTTGGTAAGGATGAACTACCCTCATAATCATGGAAGGACAAACAAAATCCCCATAGACATGAACAAGAAAAGAGGATTGAATAGCACCAAAGAAGCTCCATTGAAAATGACAGCATTGGGAATGTCTGGTTTCTTGCTGCAGGGCTTCAGTTTCCCCAAGTTGTCTCTGTTTTTAGTATGCATCAACGTGTCGTCCACGCAGAGCCCTCTGTTTCCTGCCAACTTTAGCTTTTCTCTGACTTTAATTGAAGATGGGATTCTACCACTCAAATTGTTGTTCTCCAGGTTTATTTCATCCATTAAATCCACAAGGTAAAACTCCTCAGGCACCGGCCCTTCAAGGTTGTTGTTATCAAGTCCGAGATAAGACAAGTTTCTGAGATAAAACCCCATTGAGGCTGGAATGTTTCCTATCAAACCCATGTCTGAAAACCCTATTCTCTTGACACCTCCAAGTTTTTCCCAGATTTCTGGAATTTTCCCACCTAGAGAATTCCCACTCAAGAACACTTCCTTTAAGCTTGGAATTTCTCCCAAGAACAGAGGAATTCCAAAGTTACCAAAATGGTTGAAGCTGAGGTCTAAAAACTCTAGGCGCTCCAAGTTTCTGAAACTTTCTGGGATTTGACCCGTGAATCTGTTGAATCTCATATCAAGCTTCACAAGCTCCGTGACACTACCCAGTGATTCAGGAAGACACCCTTCAAAATTATTCTGACTAAGATCAAGAAGCTTCAGCTTCTTCATGTTTGCAAAACTCCCAAGTTCACCAGTAAGTTAGTTTCTTGATAGCCTAATCTCCTCCAGATTAACTAAATCACCTATCAGGTTAGGAACTTCACCATGAAACCCGTTTCCAATCAAAACCAGCCTCCTCAAATTCGTAAAATTACGTAGTATACCACGCAAATGGCCTACCAAAGACGGATTCTCGATGAACACAAGCTCCTCAAGACTCGACCCAAAAGTCGGAGGAACATCAGGCAACGAAACCCTAGACTCGTTGAAGCATCTGTAAAACAAGAGCTTGCGAAGGTACTTGAAAGAGGTGAAGAGGAGAGGGGTGAGAGAAGCATTTTGAGAGCAAGGCGGGTTAGGAGTATAGTCTGATAAATACCCGAAGTTCAACTCAACAATGCGCGCCGTTTCATTGCCATCACCTGAACCGTCAGATTCAGAAGGGTAGTCGCAGACGACGCCGTGAGGGGCAGAGACACAGAGATCGTCCGGGAAGAGAGAACGCCAGGGAATGGCCGAGTTGATCGAGTCCAGCACCTGGTAGACCGACTCCTGCTCTGCCACGTCCAGCGGAGGTTGCTGGTACGAGAGAACCACCATGGACAAGATGACAACGACAGTAAGAGTTAAAAATGGATGACGAAGAGCCATTGAAAAGAAGAAGAGAGGAAAAAAGACAAAAAACAACGGCAGAGAAGCAGAGCAGAGCAGCGAGGTTTAGTAAGAAGTGTGTGAGATAGAAAGAAGGAAGAATGTAGAGTTATAAGGGTAAAATGGTGAATGAGGGACCGAGAGAGGTACAAAACAAACAAAAATAACCCAGATGAATTACGAGACGAGCATGCTATTGCGAAAATAATTAGCAGCCTAATGAGTGAAAAGTATGGCAAAACAATACAAGATGATGAACTAACTGGGAGTTAATGTAAATGACGCAGAAAATTATATTAGAATTAGAATTAGAATTAGAAAATGAAAGGAATGAAAGAGATGGGTGAATATACGTTGGGGGAAATCGTACAAGTGCGATATGATTGTGGGACTAGTGGACAGTGGTGAGGTGAGGTCAGAGTCAGGCGACGACTGATGCCCAGAATAACTAACAAAAAAAGGCGTCCGAGCACGCCAGCTAGCAGAAGCAGTGAAACCCTCTGCAACAGTTTACGTTTACAAGAACTGAACAAGAGACTAGTAATAATATTAATAATAATGACTCCTCTTGGCCATGGCGCTGTGAGCTTTATTACAGGAGGCGCTTCTTAGATGAAAGAGGAAGCTGGCGGAGCCGACAAGGGCTGTTAAAGCCGACACTCAGCCGCCGACTTGCCCTTGGTAGCAGTCCCAAGTTGCTGAACACAAGGCACTTTCTCTTCTTTTACTATGTTTAATACAATAGTTTAAGTAGGCATACAGTTAAAAATAAAAATAAGATTAAAATTATTAAATATGGAAAATTACAACAAAAAAAAGACCAAAGAAAAATGTTAAACGTGTTGAAGGATTTGACATTTTTTAAAATACGATGACGAATTTAGGTCCTTTGGTGTGCAAAAATAATTTTTGATGAATCAAAATGCTCATGGCATCATCTGTAATTACAAGTATTTTTAAAAAAATTTACATCTCTTCTTACATGATTTATAGATGATCCTTGAAAACTTACAAGCCAAAATAAATGGTGTATTTATTTATAAATTTTATAGGATAACTCAGTGGCACATCCAGAAATTTTAAACTATGAGGGCACCATCCATATATACTATAGCATCTAAAAAATATCATAATATGAAATATTTTTGCCCTAAGCAAGGATCATCAAACATGGCAAAAAAAAAATCAAATTCCAAATAAAAAAAATTCTTAATGTATAGAACCAGTGATCCATTTCTACATTCATTAAGTATAAGAAAGAATGGTTAAGTATAAGGAAGAATGGTTAAGGGAGAATGAGAAGGGTTAAATGGGAGAAAAATTAATGCATATAGAACAATAATAAAAAGAAGAATCAAATCAAACAAAATAAAAAATCCAAGATTTAATAAAGGAGTAACAGACTATAATTCTCTTATAGATAAAATATGAGTTTATCTAATTAATAGATTAAAGTCATAATTCACTGAGACATAAAATAAAGATATATAATATATACAATAAATATGTAGGAAACATGAAATAACTATACCCTTAGAAATAATGTCATTAAATATTAAGTACAATAAACACACATAATACATACTCTCTTTAATTCTTAATATAAGACCCTTTTAACCAATCATTAATATAAGATCCTTTTAACCAAATTACGCAGATTAAGAATTGAAATTAAAACTAATTAATTACCTTGATTTCTCCAAAAATTCCAATATTTTTTCAAAACTACCCTTATTTAATCTCTTTCTCTTTCTCTTTAGATACATTAAATGGGGATATTTTTTTGAAAATGTATAATAAATACTACCTCGTATATTGTAAAAGGTCTTATATTTAGCGTTAAGACAAAAGATTCTATATATAGGACTGGAGGGAATATAATATTAAGAGAAAAAATCTATGTGGCGGTACTAAATCTCTTAAAATAATTTATAAATGTCATTATCTCATGTTTACACTCATTTATTTTTACTTGTAAACTTTTGGAGATCACTTGTAAGAGTGTGTTTGGATATTGGTTTGTCATGCCAAACCAACATTTATTAAGTTTAAGATGAGAGGATGTTTGGCTATTTACTAACACAAGTTGGAGGAATAAAAAATGGGGGGAGAATATCAGTTTCATCAACCAACAAAAAAGTTTATTTTCCGATTCAAAACTAATGTTTATAGAGAGAGAATCCAAAAATTACCCCATATCCCCAACTAAACTATATTGTGCAAAATAAGTCATCCAAACATAAATAATATTATAACAAACTTACTTTTAATTAAATTTAATTTTTATAAACTTCATTTTGTTCAAACTTAGATTTGTAAACATAAAACCAAACATGCCCTAAATGTTTTGAGAAGAATTGTATTTCTTAATAGTGTTTAGAAATGGAGATGATACCATATTAACATCCCTCTGAATCACTACTAAATCATTTGAGAGGAGTTGTAAATTTTGACTTATAAGTTAAATTAATGCCATGTTCAAACTCTTTTATTTTCACTTGTAAATTTCTAAGAATTTCTAAGCATCAAAGAGGAATTATAAATTTCTTAAAAGGACTTCTAAATAAAAATGGCATCATATTCACAAAGGCATTTTTTTTTATACTTTATCATCCGGTATCTTGGAGTATCCTGGATTTATTACCCGTCCCAAACTAATCCGGACCCTGCTATGTAAGACTTTACGGCGGCTCACGGGTATCAATAGGAAGACCTCTTTAAGGGCTTAAGGTTTTAATTTTTTCAACGCTACTCCACCCCTCAGGAATCAAAACCTCGACATTAAAAAATATTGGTTAAATCTTTTACCACTTGATTAGGGCGTCCATTGGTTCACCAAGACATTTTGATCAATAAAAAATTATTGTTGACACTAAAATATTCACGTATTTTTAAGATTTTTAGATCCTTTGGTATATTTAACCTCCTTTCTAAATTATTTTTTTAGTTTTTCTATTAATAAAAATAATTTAATTATTATTATTAAATTTTTTTTATTTTTCTATTAATTAATAAAAATAATTTAATTACTATTCAAATATTCTCCCTTATATTTATTTACCGAACTCTCTTGTTAAAGGCTAATAATTTGGATGTCCAAGTTTAAGATCCGCGTTGTGGGACACACCTGCGATTTTCACGGTCCCACCACATGACCAAAATATGCATTTTTAATGCCCCTTTTATTGTATATCTTCGTGTCGTTTCTTGGGGAGCAACTTGGGTGATATTGACATTCTCTCCCTTCAATTTTTTAATGAACAAATTAATATTATACTTAAGAAGTTGATAAAAAAAATATTACTCTCTCTTATTCTTAATATAAGACAATTTTAATAGAATCACGTGAATTAAGAATGAGAGTTAAAACTAATTAACTACCTCAATTTCTCCAAAAATTCTAATAGTTTTCCATAACTATCCTGACTTAATTTCTTTCTCTTTCTCTTTAAAAGTATTAAATAGTGATATTTTTTAGAAATATATAATAAATATTGTCTCATATATTGTAAATGGTCTTATATTCAAGATCAGGATAAAAGACCCTATATATAGGATCGGAGGGAGTATATCTAAGAACTTAGGAGAATGAAGTATGAATTGAACAACAATACACCATTCATGATCCTGCTAATTTCAATACCCTTGCATATTCTAGAAAGGGGAAAAAAAGAAAAGAAAAACCTTGCATGCTTGACACCTATTGTAACGACCCTCAATATATTGTCCTATACTTAGTACCGGGTTAATGAGAAGTATATTTTTTGAATTATATAGTATCGAAAGGACCAATACTAGGACTAGAGGAAGGACCAAAAGTATAAAAAATTTAAGAAAAGTAAACAAAGGCTTATCACATCGTGGCGGGCTTTAGTGGCACTGTGGCAAGAACTGTGGAACTTTTCAAATTGGGATGAGACAAAGAAGACTCGCGTCGCAGCGAGCTTATTGTGCATTGCGGCACCAGTTGCAAAACTATGATAAATTTGAATGCAAACCAGTCAACGAAAAAAGAAGAAAATAGAGAAAATGAAGGGAATTCTATTAGGGTTCGAGATTTTTTACCTTGGGACTTGATTTTTGGATTCTAGAAGTTTAAATGTTGGTTGGTAAGTGGATTCTCACCTCTCATCAGTATGAAGTGAAATCCATCTTGATTGACTTTCCCACTTATTAAAATGGTTGTAAATGAGTTATTGAAGTATTGTTTGGTATTCTAAAGGCTCAGGGGAGAGTTTTTGGGTGTTTATGAAGTGTTCACTACAAATCCTAGCCTATAATCTTATGACTCATCATGGAATCTTAATTTTTGGGAGTTGGTTCCGCTTTGGACGAATATTTTGGGTGTTTTTGTGTTTGTGTATGATGTGGGAATCATGAGTTTGCCTTTGTGTCCAAATATTTTGGGTGTTTTTGTGTTTGTGTATGATGTTGGAATCATGAGTTTGCCTTTGTTGTGTTTGGGTTGCCAAGTTGTGGATTTCCAAAGTTTATGTCATATGTTGATTTGGGTATTTTGTGATGATTAGTGCGTGGGCTAACTTAATTGAGGTTCGGGCATCCCAAGAAATCTCTCGGAAGCATTGAATCCATTATTGGTACTTCTATGACCTACTGTTCTCCAGTGTGTGTGTTTGTGTGCGAGTGATTCAAGGTGACTGGGGTGTATTTTCATATGTGTTGTAAATTGCCCATTTAAATATATGTTCATTCCTTTCATATCATGCTGTATCCCTAGAATGACGACCAATGTTACGGTAATCTTTTTTCTCTTTTCTTGTATGTGATGTGTAACATGTGTTGCTTATTACTATATGATTTATATTGCATCCCCATTCATAGATTACTGTATTGATGAGCATGCTAACATGATGCCAATAATGATAATATATACCTATATGCATAATGCATGATGATATGTTAGCATGACATGAAAGGCATTATCACTTTGGTTATGCCTATGAAGCATTGGTTGATTGGGTGATGATGTTAGGGATACCATATGGTATGTTGATCCATTGGTGGGACACGTGAGTCCCCATGTCCAAGTGGTAAGGTTCAATATAGATATTTCTGCCACTAAATCATCATCATTTGGCCGGGAGATTCAAGTGACAATAGATTGTAGATATATCTTCCCTAAATCAACGCTAATTCGAGTGGTCCAAGAAAAGGAGAATCACAATCCAATCATTATGGTGGCATTTGGCCGGGTCATACTAGTGAGCGGAGAGTTTAGTGATGTTTCGAAATCAGTTTTTATTTATTGTTGGAAAGAAATCACTTATTGGGTATACCTTATAATGGTAACTAGCTTGTAGTTTTAACCATATATTTTGGGGGACATTCATATCATTAGATATGCATTGCATTACCTCATTCATATACATATGTAGCTCTATTTGTAAATGTGTTAGTTTTAGTTTCCCTCAATTACTGTGACTTTGTCTTACACCTCTTTGGCTAACATTTTAGATGAAGATTCTAGCTCTATCAAGGAGAAGATTAAGGAGTCTTAGTTCCCTCCTTCGTTTGGGAATATCTGAGTTGTAGCTGGTAGTGTTTTGTGGTTGGTTTATGTAGCTGTATTGTGCCAAGTAGAATGTTTGTGGTAGATACCATATGTAATACTATGTTCTGAGTATTTGATGTTGCTAGGTACCTTGCAATTGGATTATGTATCATTTGTATGTATGTGGACCCATTGTTGGGGTATGTTGGTTATTAGCTTGGTGGTATGTTATGTGTTTTGTGCCCTAAGACCCCCGTTTGGGTCACAATGCAATTGTTCTATATGCATGTGAATGTGTTAGGTTGAGATCATGTATTTGGGATGGATTCAGGTGTATGTGTGACAAAATGGATATGTAACCCACTAGTGGCATTTGAGGTCTTAGGGGGTCAATTCTAAAGGGGGTTCTTTTAGAATGCACCACCCCAAACCCAGTCCTTGGGGTGTTTGGGACTTGGGAGAAGTGTTGGTATAGACTATTGTGATATGGATTGGAATTGGGAAGTTCTAATGCCAGTTTTCGTCCAAACGTGACCATTTCGTCTTGGGCATCCAAAATTCCCATACAAAGGTATTTTGAAGTGTGGTCTATGTTTACAGTTAGATTATGAGTAGAATGACTTGTAGAAGTTGAAATCAGGTTAATTGGATATTGGAGTAAGAAATTATGTGTCGGAAGTTAGTCTAAAAAATCATCAAATAGCTGGTAGCTTATTAGTATTTGGCGTTGCGATGCCCAGGTTCAGGCTGTGGCATCGTGCTTCTTTGTTTCTTTTCCCTTTTGGATTTATTCCACTCACACTGCAGCACCATGTTCCTTAGGCACAGTGACGTCCTCCTTCCTGGGCTCCCTAGATGATGTCCTGTCTTTGTTTTAGTAGTTGTTTAGGTTCCATTTGTAGGATGTTACACCTATCAAATACTTCATCTATCTCAAAATATAAGGCAGATTTAGTGAGAAATAATGTTTTAAAATATAAGTTATTTTATAAAAGTTAGCAACCATTTAATATTTTTTTTTATTTTTACCCAATTTATGATAGATCTCAATTAAAGTGGATACTTGACTTTTTTTTTTACAGTTGAGAGAGATTAAAAGAGATATTAATAATTAAGATATGATAATTTAATGAGGGTAATTTTAAAAACTTATAATAATTTTTGAAAAAAATTACGGTATGCAACTAACTTTGACTACTTTTTTTTGTGGGAGTGGGGTAGTTAAATCCATCCTATATTTTAAAATGAACACAGTATTAACTCTCCTTATAAAACTTTTTATCTTGATTTTAAATATAAGGCCATTTTTAGAATAAAAATAGTATTTATTACACATTTAAAAAAACATCTTATTTAATTTATCTAAATAGAGAGAAAAAGAATTAAATAAAGGTAGTTTTATAAAAATACCTTGATTTTTAGAAAAAAACAAGATAATTTACTAACTTTAACTTTAATTCTTATTCTATATAATTCAATTAAGAGAACTTTATACTAAGTATTAGAAGGAATATAAGATAATGGTGATTTAATATGTAATATGGGGAACATTTTTTTGTAGACAAGCTTATGAGTTTTGACGCACGTACACTTATTTTAGTGACTTTGTAAAAACAAAGAATAAAATATAAAGTTTAGAGGTAAAATATAATCTTAATAGAAATATGTCTATTCATAGAATAATTACAGGCCCAAAAAAAAAAGGCGGGTAGAAAAAGAAAGTTTTTTTTTTTTTTATAAACACTGAGAGGGCAAAGCCTCAACAGTTACTCAGTAAATCTAACGGGGACCGAAGTCACAGGGGCATCTTGTAGCGTTAAGTCCTGAACAAAACTTGGGGCACCATCAAAGAAAATAAATGGTAGTTCCCAACGTCGTCCAATATTTGCACTCATCAGCAACCATATTTGCCTCTCTTGAATTGTGGTATATCTTGACTGACCAAGTGACCAATCCTTCCTGAGCCATTTAAAAGCAACTAGAGCTATTGAAGAGAGATGGGAAACGTTCATAACACCCAGGAGAATTCTGAAGGTGTTCAAGGAGTTTACTTCCATTATTTTCTTTTTAAGCCCAAGCTACCCAGAGACATGTAAACCTTCCACCGCTCCCCACGTCTCGGCTTCATCAATAGGACAAACTCCCAGATAGCAAGCAAACCCTCCTAACCTTTATGCAAATCAACTGACCCATCTAAGTTAAGCTTACACCACCCCACATTAGGTGGCTACCATGACCCTATAACAAAGCCAAAGTGTGTGTCAACCAAATCAGAATACTTGAAGCAATACATGGCATACTGTGACAAAATGTAATCGACTGGATTCATTGGCCTCTTAAAAGAGGCATAAAAAATCTCTTTATTTCTCCATAACCGTAATTGCCACACTGTGAATCCCCAAACCAGGTTCCAATCTGCAATTCCAGATAACCCAAAGTCCTGGGACAGGTTTTTAAAAACCCAAACCTTTAGATCACACTGGAAAACACTAGTAAAAGCAGCTGGGGAAATTAGTTTTACCCATACTGAGCTCACGAGGAGGCAGTCACGAACCACATGCAGAGCATCTCCCTCCTGATTCAAACAATAATAACAATACGATGGGCAGTTAAACCATCTACTTCTCCTTTTATTCGTGAGTAATTTATTGTGCCATAATACCCATAGCAAAGCTCCGATTCTCTTAGCACCCCCCCATCTCCACACTTTCTTCCAAATAGCTTCGTTTCTCCTCAGATCAATCTCCATTAGCATGTAATAAAAGCTCTTCAAAGTGAATTCTCCAGATGCACTACCTTTCCAAGAGATTACATCCTTCCCTCGTTCATCCGTTGGAGGCAATATGCACCTTAAATCTGTCAGAACGAATTGAGGTATAAACTCGGCCATCTTACCAAGATCCCAACAGCCATCATAATCAACCCTCTGTTTAACAACAGAATGAGTAATAGAATCAGGAATATCTCTCACGGCTATGTCCAACAATTTCACTCCGATGTTTAGCCAAGTATCTTTAAAAAACAGAATTGAAGAGCCATCTCTTACTCTCCATATTGAGCCTTCTCTAGCTTTACCATGAAGGACCACAGATTAGAATCACCCTTCTTACTAATGAAAGTACCAATATCAGATTTGTTCTCTTCATATTTCTTCATTAGGACATCTACCCAAAGACCCCCATTGCAATTTAAGAAATTCCAGGTTAATTTATCTATACATGCCTAGTTCCAGGCCTGAAGATCTTGAAGTCCCAATCCCCCCTGATTTTTTTGGAAGGCACAGGGTATCCCAATTGATCAAATGAATCTTCCTTGCAGAAGAACTATCTCCCCAAATGAAGCTTCTCTGTAACTTTTCTAAGTCTTGGCAGATGGAAGAGAGGATTTTAGATGATAGCATAGTGTACAGAGGTAAGGAGCACAATATTGACTTAGTAAGAGTGATCCTTCTTGCCACAGAGAGACTTGAGGCCTTTCAGTTCGACAGTTTCCTTCGAGTATTTTCCACCAAATAGTGAAAAGTCTGCTTATTTTTCCTGCCTTTATGCATCGGGGCTCCCAAATAAGTACCCAAATTTGAGGAGATATGCTCCTCGTAGAAGTGCTAATGTTTTTTGAGAAAAAATTGGATGACTTAGCAACATTGACTTTCTGTCCAGAAGAACAACAAAAGCTCTCTATACATTCCATCATATGTCTTATGTTACTTTCCGTGGCCTTGCCAAAGAGTAGCAAGTCATCTGCAAACATTAGGTGTGGAATAAGAGGCCTATCCCTTGTGCACAGGTAAGGTTGCCAAAATTCTGTTTCAACTACAGCAGAAATTATATGGGAAAGTTTATCCATACTCAGAACAAATAAATATGGGGATATAGGATCCTCTTGTCTAAGCCCTCTACAAGGATGAAAGTCCTCTATCATACTACCATTTCACATCACACTGAAGGAAGATATGGAGATACATCCATTAATAAAGGATCGAAATTGCATACTAGACCCTAACTCAGCCAAGATATCATCAATGAAGCTCCAATTGAGCTTGTCATAAGCTTTTTCTAAAAGAGTATACCACCTCTTGGCCAATGACAATATTGTCTTGAATGCATCTTCCCAGGACAAAGCTAGATTGAAAAGGAGAAATCAACTTCTCCATCAATGGTTTCAACCGATTGGCAATAACCTTCGTTAGGCATTTGTAAGCCACATTGCACAAAGAGGTTGGACGGAAATGAGCAACAAGGGTTGGGTTCCCTCTCTTAGGAATGAGGGCAAGAAGAGTTCTATTGATACCCTCCATGGGAATAGTACCTTGAAAAAGCTAGTTTGACTTGTAAAAAATGGGTGAGAAGCCGTCAACCCCTGGGGCCTTATAACTACCCATTGAAAAAATGGCCCTCTTGATTTCTTTCTCATTCGATAACCTATTAAGGTCAAGTAGTTCCTTATACGAGATAAGAGGAAATCTAGTAATGGTAGATGGGTACTTACTTCTGGAGATGTGTTATGAGAAAAGATTCTTGTAAAAAGACACAACCAGCTTCGTCAAAGCTTTTTGGTCATCCACCCATTCCCCAGTGTCGTTTTTGAGTGCTGAGAAGTGATTAGTCTCCCTTCTAATGGAGGTCTTCAAGTGGTAGTATCTGGTATTTCTGTCCCCATTCTGAATCCACTTGGATCTTGACTTTTGAAACCAGAACATCTCTTCCTTTTTCGTAATATCATCTAGTTCAAGCTGAAGATGACATTCCAAAGTATGAAGGAATCTCGAGTAAGGGCAGTCATTTGATTGTTGAATGCCCTTCAATTGAGCCATCAGTTCTCTCTTTTGAAGAACATTCCCAAACACCTCCTTATTCCACTTCAGTAAATCATCTCTAAATGCATCTAGTGCTCCAGGATGCGCAATTTCATTATTCCATCTATTCATAAAAAATTGCTGATACCCCTTATGCTTAAGCCACATTGCTTCAAACCAAAATGGCGTGTTCTTTGGTCTATCATTACATCCAGCCTCAAGAGAAATAGCAAGTGGATTATGTTCCGAGTAAGCAAGCCTACTCAAAGTTCTAACTTGAGAATTCGGGAAACAAGCCAATCATGGAGCATTAGCCAAAAGCCCTATCTAATCTTTCAAAGATTCTACCTTTACCATTAATAATTGGGCGTTTCCAGGTAAAACAAGGTCCAGTGGACCGTGGATCAGATAAAGCACACTTCTGAATTGGCTCACCAAACCATCTACATCTTGAGAAGTTAATTTCCGCCCCTCCCACCTTCTCTGAATGATCCAAAATATCATTAAAGTCCCCAGCTAAAAGCCAAGGTTCCGTAGTGGTAGAGGCCAAATTCAACATATGACTCCAAAACTCTCTTAAAATTTGAATGTGGAATCACATAGGCTATTGTAAGTAAAAAAGTAGTACCTCCCACACCAGTATACTTTGCATGGATAAATGGAGGGTTCAAAGTAATCACTTCAAAGTTAATCCGACTGTCCCACGCAACAAATATTCCTCCTGAGAGACCATTACTAGGGATCCACTCCAGCTTATCGAAACCAAGTGATCTCAACCGTTGTAATGGTTGCACTCTGTAACATCTCATTTCTACAAAAGCCAGGATAGCAGGGTGGGAAGAGCCCAAAATCTGCTTCACATCTCTGACTCAGCCTCGATTGCAACCCCCTCGGGAATTCCAAAATAAAAGGTCTTGATCCATAACAAAGGAAAGCAAGAATAAGCCCAAAGTAGCTCACATCTGCATCTCGTTGGGCTCATGGAGCCCTCCACCAATATCATCACTCAGGTCCACATTTGGGTAGACATCTCCCACTAGGCCTTCCTGTTCCAGGTCCATAAATGGCCATAAATGGAGATTCATGTCCGTGACCCTCCTCATCCATTGGGTTTGGGCCATGATCCACTCATTATACATTTTTTTTTTAAATATTATAAATCACTTTTAACTACATCATACAAATTAAAAAAAATAATTAAAAGTAATTCATATTCATAAATTTTTCAAAACATTACCACTTTTTTTTTAAATTATCCTTAATTAAATTCATTAGACTTATTAAAAATAGTTTATTTCTCATAATGAATTCTCCTCTCTAATTTAAAATTTTCATTTGAAAATAAAGTCAACAAAGCAGCTTCCAATATAAGTGCACTTGTGGGAAAAAATAAAATTAATGTCCAACTATCTTGCAATGTGACTTACTATATTCAGGATCATGAAAATTTTCTATAATGTGACCTATGGAAAATAGGGACCAAAGACAGTACTATTGTATAAAGAAAATGAAAATAAAAGAATCATCCTATGGTGAAAACCAAATGATGCCCTACAGCAAAAATACAAAGGTCTTAATTTTCTACAGCAAATTCATTTGGCACCCAATTCATAATCGGTGCCAAACAACAAAGAGTAGGGGTAAGTAAGGGGCTGCTCTCTATCACATTAAAATAAAGAACAATTAGCCTATCATGAACAACTAAAAATCTCAACAATTTCACACCAAAAACGAAAAGTCTCGAAACAAATTCAGTATCCACTGCCTCCACCTTAAATGTCTATCATGCCTTCTTGGTCTGCAATGCATCAACAAATCATTGTTATAAAGTTTCACATCTCTTCCAGGAAACGAACACACAAACGAATTGAGACGGAGAATATAGAAAGTAGGATTGTAAATTAGTAATGCGTTCAAATTATAGATTACTTGTTCCGTTTCCTTTTATCTCATTCATCTGATCTTCCAACTCAATCTAGCAACTAGCATCGCTTTAAACACCCACCCCTCCCCAAGAACAATAGCAAAGCAAAAGACAAAGGAAGATTTATCAATCTTTTATAGGATCATAAGGAAATATATGGTCCACTGCATCAAATCCTCCCCAGCTTCTCCTAAACAAACAAGAACACGTGCATCTAAAAATCAGGAAAGTCAAAGCGGAACTTACCTTGCTCAGGTACTTTTTCTGAATTTTCAATGCCTCAGTACATGCTTTTTAGCATCAAGATTTGAAGTTATGTCACCCAAGATCTGGAAAGAATGGTTCATGTAAGATGCATGCAGAAACAGAAGTAAATAACAAACATGTATCTTTGCATGAGGATGAAAAGAGAGACCTTGACAACATCATCTACACCCTTAGCCTCCTTCAGAATCTGCCTATTCTTGACTTCAAGAACACTCGCAACAAGAAAAACAGCCAGTGCACTATGTTGCTCTGTATTGCCCGTCGTCAAGTTCTTCCTCTCAAATTTGCCATATTGCTTCAACAATTTGCCACTTACTACAGGTGCATTTTCTTTTGTTTGGGCAGTCTCTGGCTTTTCATATGATGAGAAGATGTTTGGGTTGTATTCCATAGCCCACATCAACTGAAAACAATCTATATTATGTCTTAAAATGAGCTTCTTAATCTGGAGCTATACAGACTCCAAGCTATTTATTTCATTAAAAAATAACCAAAAGAAGTATAGCTCCTTCATGTTTCCAAATGAGCCCATGTACAATGAGAATATCAATTCCTCCTTACCTCCCAAAGATAAAGGGCATCTGCAAATGAAAATTCTCTGCGGAAAAGAACCATCAGCATGCGAAACGCAAAGAGATACTCCCCAGCATCTAAATCATCTGTAAAATAAATATCTACAAGTTTGTGAGCTATTTTTTTTGGACATTCATACAAATATAACGTTTCCCTATGAACCGAGGAAAATTTAAGGATGGGAAGGATAAACAAGCAACCTCTCCTTTTTTAGAGGACTCTTATTGCTATAGCCAAAATAATAATTACAACACCCATGTGCAAGATGGTGTAGAAGAAAACTTTGAACCAAGAAAATATTAATCATGACACATCAGAAGCTGCCCATGCAAATTTCCCATACCAAGGTGTTGGTGAAGCTTCGGATCAACAGTTTTAATAATCTGGGAAAGCGTACTCAACTGAGATTGTACCCCCATTGAACTTGCACTGGTCCTGAAATTCTCTCTCTGTTATGGGAAAACGGAAGGAGTGTAAACTCACCACAAAAATTCATTATCCTGGGACAAATATTAGCTATAATTTTAATTGAAACATGAGCAACAGCCAAAGCTAGAATGAAACTGAAGCTAGCTCTAGAGTCTGTTTCATGATTTCATGATTCAGTTACTCAATTCTTTTGCAGCTATAGATGTATTCATGAACAAACTACAGAATATATATATATATATATTTTTGTTTAAAAAAAATGCATTTGATGGGTACCAGGTGGCATGGGGAAACCCTCCCCCAAAGCTAGCTGTAGAGGGGGGAGAACTAATCCACTTAAATACTCTATTGAGAGTCCCATACTACTCACTATGGGACTTGGGCATCCCATACTACCCAAGTCCCCATCAATTGGCTCCCATTAAGAGCCGATATCCTGGCTGTTGCACACCACGACACTTTACTCAACTCCCCTATCGGTCAAAACCCTCCATAGATAGCCCTCTCCAGAACTGTCGACGCTCAGGTTTTGATAACATTGATGTGTACTCAAATAGGATAGGGAGAATCAACTCCTAAAAGCTAGCTATTGAGGTGGGAGAATCAACTCACTTAAATACCCTATTGAGCATTCCATATTATTCAATGTGGGACTTAAGCATTCCATACTACCCAAGTCCCCATCAGCATTGTTTTCCCAAATTTCACAAGTTCCCGTAAAATGTTGTTATCTCTAGTGTTAAAATCTTAGGCCCAAACAAACCTCTAGGTCCTCAAAATGCTCAAAAGGTTGAAGAATCCCTATTCTCCCTCTCCCATTTGATCTCTAGAGCATTTTTTTGACAAGTTGTGATTTTGAACCTAGAGGGTACAAAGTAGTTTCAGGAAAATTGTTTCAGGAACTAAATTGAGAGGCTTTTCTTTAGAGGACAAAATTTAAAGGTGAGGATTCACCAATAAAAAAATTGAAGGTGAGTAATCTTTCAAGGATTAAATCATTAATTTACACAAATACTGATTATTAATATTTATAGTCCACAGGTTGTGGTGACTTTCTCACTTTGATATCAACCGTCTAAAAAGATTCAGAAGGTACCACTTTAAGGCAAAAATAGTGTAGCATAATCACAATGATATCCCTAGCATACCAGCCTTCGCATTGCACGCTCAAAGCACCAAAAGGAATCTGCTTCATCCTCAAGAAGTATTACCATAGGTGAGCATATATCATTCATGCCTGCAATAGAAATAACAACTTTGAATGTCTCAACCTGAGACTACTTTAGTTTAAAAAGATTAAAACTAGTAATTCACCTTGCACATAGCCAATGTCATCATTCAACCAGGTATAAATTGACAGAACATCCCAAAGTTTCGCCTGGTTAGTTTCACTCTCATAGAAGACGAGAGCTCGATCAGTTCTTACAACATCAAGACCTACAACCCAAATAATTAACAGTATGGATGGTTACTGGAAGAAATCAATTACTAACAAGCCATAGGCAAACATTTCTGCAGACACATCAACAGCATAAACCTGTGCAGCTAGCATATTCATCTAAATGCTAATGCACTGTGAACATCAATTGACCAGATGTCAATCAACACCACAAGAACTTAAGCACAAGCCATTCGTCCTTGATCTCACTATATTACACAATTATGCCATTGGCAAGTCTGTTGCAGTCACTCCTCAGATTTGTGTTAACAAGTGACCATGTGGTAGTATAAATTAAACGTGATGAGCTATGATAGTGTCATGCATATGTAATCCTCAGATTTGAATTTAAAATTAATATTTAGAATACTTTTCCTCTTCATGAGGGACATTCATTAACTAACCAGTTAAGAGAAGGCCAAAGACCATCTAGCAATAGTTGTAGAACAAACTAAATCCAAACAGAATGGAGATATCTGCATAGTATTTAATGAATATGGAGCAGTATTTACATACCAATCTGATGTAATGTCCGCACCCACTGCAGAACCCTCTTATTGGAAAGTGGTATTCCTATCAAAGAATCATCTGTTGGCTGGCCATCATCACCAATGAGAGGTGTTGTAATGAATTTTCCAGTACCAATTACCGGAACCGCTTTTTGACATTCAGCTTTCCATGTGTTATACTGTAGCCTGAATAAATAATTTACGCACACTTATTTTCTATTTCCAATCAAGGTCAAAGGAAGGGAAAAAAGAATAAGCAGATTTGGGATTCACACCCGGGCAAATTTGAAACACCAGTTAGCTTCAGGAAAAAAAAGAACACATGGCCATATGTGAAAATAATTTAAGTTGCTATAAGAGGAAAACAGAAGACATGATAAATTTTATGGTTCATGGGATGAGAATAAAAAGAATGGAATTCAACAGAGCTTGGCAACATGTAAGGGAAAAATTTTTATTGGAAAAAATAAAATATAAACAGTTAACCAATGACTGCCATATAGTAGTATTGTTATAGAAGAGATGGAAACAATGGTGATGGGAAGTGAGTGGTTGGAGGCACAAGTGGCAGCAGCAGCAGGAAACTAGTGTTGACAATGTCAATTAAATGATCGTGGTATTAGCAGATGAATGTTAAATATATTTTCAATCCTTAATATGTTTTTCCTCTCATGTTCATTGCTCATAGAAGTGAAATAAATTTTCTTAGAACCTATACCAAAAGCACTTAATTGCATACTAAAATAGGATACCTAAATTTAGAGGACCATAGGAATTCATGCAATATTTTTAAAATTCTTTACTTTATTTAGACTGATTCATGAGTTCTACAAAAATATACTTGAATTAATATCCACCTCCTTTGTTCCTTGAGTTGATTCCGCTCTTCAAACGTGCTGTTAGGATCATAGCAGCCTAACAAGAATTCCCATACTACCCCTTTAATTGAAGGATTTATACCCTGCATAATTTATAAAAAGAAAAATGAACATCAATAATAGAGCACACGTTAGAAAGAATAAAACACGAAAAAACGAAGTACAATGTAAACTTTTCAACGTGAAAGAGGAGCATCAGTGATACAATCAGCAAAATAAACTACACATCAGATTATCATCATAAATCACCATCATATGGTGACATGAGTCTCTATCATAGAGAACAGCATCATGACAGATGAAAGGAAGGAGGAAAATATTTACATTGATGTGCATTTAAACATAGGAAAGGGTCAGCATGGAGTTGCAGGCTCTACATATTTGTGACAAATTCGCACAAATACACACATACAGAATAGCAGCCATAAGACTGTCATTACATATACATGCAGAGGTACTCATTCCATAAGGACCCTACATATTTTAAAAAATAAAAATAACCTTCAGCCTACTAAATCTTGGTTGCTTTATACCAGTGAAATACGAAAGAGAGATTCAGGTTTAAGTGAATTGCCCATATCAAGCTAAACTTAAATGCAGGCCATTGCCACAGAAACAGCTAAATGATAGCATAACTGTCTTTGGAAGAAAGAGAGGCAGCATGAATTCAACAGTTGGGTGAAGACTGGATGAGTTGGCAATTTCTATAAACCCACAGTAATTAATAAGTGCCTGGCACTGATTATGCTTCATCTGTCCACTAAATCCTTCTGTGATGCACAGAATTGTTCTTAAGAGCAAGAAAGGACATTTCCAAAGATATTATCAATCTAGATTGAAAATCAAATTGCTTTAACTCTAGCAAGTTTTAATGGGACCAAATTGTACGGTCAACTTTGAAACTACTATTAGTGCATGGGCTAAATTGCAGAGAAGAGGTAAATAGAATAGAGATTAAATATGTTCATGTACCAGATTCCTTACAGAAGGAAAGATGGAAGTGAAAGGGACAAATCACATTTAAAAAAAAAGTCTCACAGGGTACCAAGTGGGGCTTAATTGTAAGATTAATATCCCACGCAGCCACACAAGAGAGGGAGGAAGGCTGAGAGCAAATATAAGAGATTCATCTCATCTTGTTTAGCTTAAGAGCACCAATTCGGTGCCATTGCTCCAGCCGGAATTATCAGATTTGGATCACTCCATCTAATTTTGTCTTATATAAAGAATCTCATATCACGTTGGGATAATTATAACAAATCTTCCATGACTAAGCTCAAATCCCACACATGTTCACACGCACACTCATAATATATGATTCCATAAGCACTCAGTCATCTGAATCTGAGCAGCATAATAACGTTACCCCCCGTTGGATTCGTCTAAGCACTTTGGCAATATCCAAGTGACCATCTTGAGAGAATGATGCATGCCATCTTCTTTCACTCAGAGTTTTGCCAGCCTGTGGAAATGGAAAGTACCAGAATGTTGATCACAACATAGAATATACTGCAAAAAGGGTATATAAAAAAGCCAACCCACTCATGCGAGTATGAGTAATAGTAATGCCAAAAAATATCTATATTTTCTGCATAGCCAGACAAAAGCATAATTTTTCTCCGAAAATATTCCAAAGTTTTAATGTATGACTCAGTTGGATCTTATAAAAGTATCAGTTCAGTTTTTATCACATTATATGGGAGTAAAACATTCCACATAGTAGTAATTAATATGCTTTTTCAAACAAATAATATTTAACAAGCCACATGAAGAATGATTAGAAAGTACAGAACCGCACCCTTGGTTTAAAACGAGTCTTTGGAACGTCCGCTTTACAATCTGGTCGGATGGGATAGAAGGCATCCAACTCAGTTGTTCCATCCCCCGTGGACCCAAACATTCCCAGAAAAACAAGTATCAAAGTCATCTACACAACGGAAGGTCTTGAATTCGTCGCATCTCGCCAGTTGCTAGGACTCATATTTTTAATCGCTGCCAAGTGAACAATCCAACCCCAATACATCAAAAACATTGACTTTCATTTCCTTAAGAGTCAAAAACAAAATACAACAATTTCATTGTTAGTGACATCTTTCCAAGAATACAACTCGCATAGTTTCCTCAAAGTTGCCAGCAATGAAAATACCCAACAGCCAAAAGCTCAAGAAAACCGTTTTCAGGCACGTTTTTCCCTAAAATCTATGAAATTTTCTATCAAATCTCCACATGTGAACACCAATACTAAGAAATAGGTCCCGCCAATCTGATTCTGTACATTAACCCAGTGCTCAAGTACCGAGAAACACTGACATATCCTAAAGAACTATCCGATCAAAGGAAAATAAAAACGGCCGAGACAGAACGAGTTAATTACCTTCCCAGTTCGCACGATCATGGATATTCCTATCATTTTAGACACAATGCTGATAAGGTGTAAAATATCTCGCGGTGCTCTGACTCTGAGTTATTCAGATAATAATAGTCAATGCCATGCGTCGCATAACACCCTCTGGAAGGAAGGAATGTTAGAGAGTTTGAAGGAAGTAAGAGAGCAAGTCGCAAATGATGCCGCGGAAGACAATCATGGGGAATTATTTGCAGAGTCGTTGGCCAGAGAGAATATAGCATATGGTTGATGGAAACGATTTCTTCCAGCGTCTTCGGATAGTTTACGCCGTCCAACGTAAAAGGAAATACGTATTGAATTTTTTTTTTAAGAATAATCAATTTATTGCTTTTATTTTAAAAATAAAAGCATAATCATTTGATATTTTATAATTTTTAATCATAACAAGTACTACCATGTAATTATAAGAGGATTCATGTATTTACTTATTTGACGTATTTTATGAATATTTATATCTATTTTATTTTTTAAAATCAAAACTCATAAGAACATATTTATAAAAAGACATGGACTTTACCTTTTTATTCTTCTGTTTCTTTTTAACTTTTTGTTAGAAGATTTTTATTTTTATTTATCTATTACTTTCAAATTTCAATATAACATTATTTTTTCTAATTATATTTTTATTTATCAATTTAAAATTTAGAAATAATATTAATTATTTTTTATTTATTCATTTATTGAAATACATATTAAAAAATTATAAAAAAATTAATACATTAATTATATTTTCTTAATTTATGTATTAAATCCTTAAATAACAAAGAAAAAAACGGACTTAGAATTGTATTTTATAAACTAGAAAACTTCTACATTTATTGAGATGAGAGGTTTGATATATCGATATGTAATGAAAATTTACAATTTTTTAAATTTAATGCAAATAAATAGTACTAAATAATTTAAAAAATATTTAAATTATTTTATTTAAAAAGTCAATCTAATAAATGATAAGTAGATTTGATTTTATATTAATGTCACATAAAAAATTAATAAATAATAAATAGATACTAAATGAATCATATTAAATTATTTTAAATTTATATAACACATAAGCAAGTTTTCTAGCTGGGTTTCTTTTCTTCTTTGAGGCCTATTTGATTTCTTATGATGTTTGCATTATAAGTAAATAATTAATATATTTAAATTATTAAATTTCTAATTTACAGTAAGATATTTCAATTTTGCAAACCATGTGATTTGATATTTTTTTAAATGTTGTTTTCAAGTATAAAATTAAAAAAATTGGAAAAATTTTAGAATTGAAACTCAGCAGTCTATAATATAATAAAAGGCAAAAGATTTTTCAGTCAATGACCTTGGCGTTGACCAAAAAGTCAGAGATCTTTAGAAAATAAACATGATGTTGGAGGTGGCAACTGTGATTCCCAAATCTTAAAGGGCCAGCAATGCAAAGTAAAAACGCCACCTTTAAGTACCCAACAAATTGGATATTAGATAATTGACCCAAAGTCCGAACCTATATAATAAACACGAGAGAGATAAACACTGCGACGGCAGTTCCAGGATCCTTCTCTCCTTCCTTCGGGTTCTGGTTCTGATTCTGGAGCTTATCTTAAAATATTTGGAATTAACTTTGACGCAGGCTTCGACGAGCTCCGGTATTGACTGTTCTGTTTGGCGCCATGAACATCTTCAACAAGAAACCCACGGCGAAAGGTTTGTGCCCTATCTCTGATTCTCCGTCTTTGTTCATTTTCATCCCTAAAGCAAATCAGCTAACCATTGCTCAATGATCACTATCTTCTATTTTGTTTTTTGTTTTTGTTTTCTTGAGCTGAATAGATTTTTTTTAATGGATCGATCACTTTGATGTTTGGTCTTCAAATATTTTTTATAGCATAAAAATTCCTTTTTTTTTTTTTGGTGTTTGTAGAGCAGAACTGATGTCCCATATTAAATTTTAGTTAAGAAGCTTTTTTTTTTTTGTTTTTTATGTCATTCGCTCATGTTTTATTTTATCCAGAAGCTCTTCGGGAGAGTAAGCGAGAAATGGCAAACGCTACTAGAGGTAATTTTTCAGTTTCTTTCTTTATTTCTATGTATACATATACATATATATATATTTTAATGAAGGTAATTTTTCGGTTTCTTACTATATTGGTAAGTGTTGGCTCGACTTTAGATGACTTTGTCCTGATACTATTCCCGTTCGGTGTCAATTCCCTTAGGAACATAAACATATGGGGGGAGACTTTCAAACTAATTGTTGTTATAGTTAAAGTTGTGCTTTTGCACTGATGTTAATAGTTTTTCGTGGTTTTCTATATACTTCAGGAATAGAGAGGGAAATTGGAGCATTACAACTGGAAGTATGTCAAACTGTCAAACGTAATACGAACGATGATCCTCTTCCTGAACTTTTCTTGTCATATCTAATGAGGCTATTATATTGTTAGGAAAAAAAGCTTGTTGCTGAAATAAAGAGAACTGCTAAGACAGGAAATGAGGTATAATCATCAGTACCAATAGATTTTTTTTTTCTTCTTGCTGATTTTCTGCAGATTGACTCAAGGTTTTCTCATCTTGATCTATTGTTGATATGCCTGATTTTCAGATGTTTTCTTTTCCCATTCAATTTGCAGGCAGCAACTAAAGTTTTAGCTCGCCAGTTAGTTAGGCTTAGGCAACAGATTGCTAATCTTCAAGGTAGTCGAGCTCAGATGAGAGGCGTAGCAACTCATACACAGGTGGATTGTTGAATTCCGGTTTTTGTGATATAGCAAGTAGCAGATAGATGCTTTGTGCTCTTACATATGTTTACCATTTCCTGCAGGCGATGCATGCCCAGTCTTCTGTTGCTGTTGGTATGGAAGGTGCTAGTAAGGCAATGGCAGCTATGAATAAGGTAGCATGTCAATTATATTTGAAAATGGTTGCATGTCTGTGTATATACTGTCCTAACTTTTTTATATTGGGCCCTCGTACATTGCAAGATTGTGTTTGTTTTAATCACCCCTCCCAAAAAGTTTGCGAGTTGTAATGCAGTTTCAATGTTGCGGGCAAATGCATTTTGATATTTGCCAAAAGAGTGATATGCAAATTCTGAAAAAAATTTGAGCTGGTCAGGATATGGTTGGAGTTATTGCACAGTTTGTCAGAGTAAACTTTCCATAGAATAGGATGGTATCATCAGAATGTGAATGTTGGGATCGTGATGTTTTCTTTTTACCATCACATATATTGTGGAAGATAGTGTTTCCCCTGCCTTCCAATCACTAGCATGCACAAATGAAAGACGTAAGACTGCAGAAAATGGACACGTTGGAGTTGTCCATCTTTGAGCAGAACCTAAAAGACAGAAGGTTGCATCAGGACAGCTGTGATGATAAAAGCTGTTCTTCTAGAGTGTAACAAAACATTGACATTGAAATCCATGAAGTACCTTTTTGATTACTGAACACTTCCCCCTTGTGCTAAACTAGAAGATTCCTTTGCAGCAAATGGCACCAGCAAAGCAAGCAAAAATTGTACAGGACTTCCAGAAACAATCAGCGCAGATGGATATGACTGTAAGATGATTCTTTTACTTTAGTAGATTCACAAATGAGGGGAAAAAGGAAAACCACTGTTTACATTTCCCTCAGCTCATGGACCTTAATGTTTTATAATGCAGACTGAAATGATGTCAGATGCCATAGATGATGCCTTGGATAATGATGAAGCTGAAGAGGAGACTGAAGAGCTGACAAATCAGGTACTTTCCTTCAAGTATTTTCTTTCAGTACACTTTATTCTCTATTTTATTCTGTAACTAATGCGAGGCTTTGTACTGGAATAGCTTCTGTAATAATTAAAAGAATCCTGTTATATACATTCGGCATGACCAGTTTGTCTCACATAAAAGCAGGGCAATGCTCTCCTTTCTCTCATCCTTGCCCTCCCCACAAAATTGAGGAAAAAAAAAAGAAAAAGAAAAAGAAATTGGCATGTCATGTCTGCATAGTGTTTCATTCTCAAGACTTGAAATGACAATTACACTTCTGGAATGACAGTTACACTTCTGAATTTAGAATGAATTGTTCTGGTTTGGATTCCAAACGTTTAGTAGCAATATTCGCTGAATGAAGTCTAAATGAATTTGAGATTTTAAGACTTGAAATGACAATCACACTTCTGGAATGACAGTTACACTTCTGAATTTAGAATGAATTGTTCTGGCTTAGTTTCCAAACGTTTAGTAGCAATATTCACTGAATGAAGTCTGGATGGGCACAAGTTTAATATTTTATTTTTATGGGGTAACTGTGACTTCTACTAAAAGGAACTGATGGCAATTCTGCTCACCACCTTATTTTGGCAGGTGCTTGATGAAATTGGCGTGGATGTTGCCTCACAGGTTGGAATCAGCTGTCAAAAATTTCTTGACTCACCTTCTGTCCCTTGCACTTTGTTATTGTGCTCAAGCTAATTGGGCTGTATCGTAACTTTTTTGACAGTTGTCAGCGGCTCCTAAAGGAAGAATTGCAACAAAGAATACTGAAAATGCCAGTAGGTATATACCGTATAACTCTTTAACATTTATTTTAGTCATTACTGGTTTAGGAGAAAATGTGTATCTGTGTATATTGTGTAAGTCCTGAAGAATTTACTGTTGCTCCATATTTACTATTACAAATTCCAATGTCGAACTGTTTCATGTGTAAACAATAAAACACAATATTGACCTTGGAAATCTTATACTGTTTCAGCTCGGGCATTGATGACCTAGAGAAACGGTTGGCAGAACTAAGAAACCCTTAATTTTCTATCTCGAGTTCATGGGGTTCTCAAACACACACTCCGAGAGTTCTTGGACTTCGTTTCTTCTTTGGGATTTCATGAGTTCAGTGTATATTCCACCTGAAATTACTCTGTTTTATCAATGAATTGGTTCTTTTCAATGAGACTGCTGTAAACTAGTAGATGGATTCTAAGAGATTTTTATGACTTGCATGTGATAGGGGATTGAAAGAATAGCTTTAGTTGGCAATAATGGGGTAGTTTAATGATATAAGTGAATGCAAGTGGAAACTGGTTTTGTATTCCGGCCGGCTAAAGAAGCCTAGGCTTCTTGTTTGTAACTATTAAAGAACTAGTAATTAGTCACTGGCTGAGATAGCAAAGGTAAGGTGGAGTGTGGGTTGAGATTTAAACACTCGTGATGTAACCAAAAAAAGAATACATTAAATCATAAAATAAATGTAATTTAAATTTATTCCTTGGAAATTGCTCTAGTTGACTCATCATTATTGTTTTATCATTAGTTGTTTTAACAAACGAGGTACCAGAAAGAAATTACTCCCCTTTGCAAAAAATTAGCACTGATAATTGGTAAAAGGGAAAATTACATGTAGAGACTAATAAAATGAATTAATTATGAAGGAGAATTTTATGTGATAAAAAACGTTGAAAATTAAAATACTAAATAGTAAAGTTGGGAAAATGAATAGTAATAGGTTTTATTTTGTAATAAATTTATTATTTTGGTTTCAAAATATAATTTTTCTTTAGTAAAATTTGATGAGCGTCATTTTTCTGGTCATCTTTGGGGTGAATAGAGAATATTCATATTTAATCTGAATTTTCTGAATTGAATTTAAACTATTTGGAATCTATTTTATAATGGTAATTGTAATATATTTTATTTTTATTTTTAAATAAATAGAATACAACATAATTTTTAAATTATTCAGTTTAAATAATAATGTTTCAAATTAAAAATAAAAACAAAAAATTGAAATTTGAACATTAAATTTTAATATAAATAGAGAAGTTTTCATCTAAAAAATGAACAAGATTGATTTGGTCATTTGAGATAACAGAGACGCATAGAGATTTCGTATTCATCCCTGGTGAACTGCCCCCAACAAAACACATGATCCAAGTTATAATCAAGGTCTAAAAAATTGGATTGAAAATTGAACTCATCAATGTATTGATTCAAAATTTAATAATTTAATTATAATTTAATTAGAATTAAACTGATGATAATAAATTTAATAATTTTTAATTTTATATATTATATAAAAAATTAAAAATATTATTAATAAATTTCACAGCCTAATATTAAAATCTAAATAAGTTAATATTTATTTTTAATTATATTCTAAATTCAAAATAATCAATTAATATTATATTTTTATATTATTTAAATAAATTTATCATTATAAATAATTCTTCATCATAATAATACTTATATAATATTATAATATATAAAAAAAATTAATCCAAAAATAATGCAACTTAATACTAAAAGTAACATTATTTTATCTTAAAAACTAAAAATTATTTTTAAAAAAACTGATCAGTTCAATCAATTTTGTATTGGTTCAATACCGATTCGTGACTAATTTTTAATTGGTTCTGAGCAGAGGTAATCAAGATCTATAATTAGACCAAAAATTTCTAGTCCAATCAGTCCAACTGGCCACTTCGATCCAGTTTTTGGTTCCTTGGTTATAACACAGCCATATATAGATGACGACCTCAAGTCTAGTCGACCAAGACTTGGATTGTCAAGAAATTCCATTCTCATATCAAGCAAAGTGAGACTGAAATGTGAGCGAACAAAAACGCATATCATAAACGGTACTTGCTACAGCTCAAGTTTCATTTTCACCTATATAGTAAAGGAACAAAAAAAAAAAAATTGAAAAAGCAGAGACAAGTTCCTTCTTGTAAAGAGGCTTAAAAGAAAGAATCCTGGCTGAATTCTCACATGTTGGTGGCTGGGAAATCTTTCGAAGACAATGAAGTGGGCGGGAGACCATTGGGGTCGTGAAATGGTTTCATCAGGTAGAGGTAGAGGTAGTGATGGACGTGTGAAAAATTTGTCTTGGCAGAAAGGAAGCCGTTTTATTACTTCCTGATAGAGAGAAGCTCAAAGCTCCTAAGAGGATCATCCCGATTGACTCTAGTAGATGTGTTGCGTGTAAAACTTGCCTGTTTACTCTCATACAGAGGGCGTGTGGTAGAAGGGCGGTTATTGCTTGTAGTCAGCCGACCGATACGAGTATCACTGTGATCACCTGACGAACTTGGCTTGTTTGATGAGATGATGGCCTTTCTTGAACTGCTTCCATATCGAGTAGAACTGCGTCCCTTCTCTTGTTCATGGTGCTGTTGACACAGGACAAAACAAACCTCATAAAAAATATTTAAATGTATCAGATGAACTGGGTGATAACAGGTCAAATATTAGACAAGTAGAATAGGATTCAAGCTGTCCTCAAGACATCAAATCAGAAAAGGGGGAAAAAAAAAGCATCATCACCAAATGCAAGTTCACCCGTCCCCCAAAAACAACTCTCTCCTTTTTCTTAAATATTTTTTCCTCGCTGGAATGTTATTGCTCTCAGAGTTTATATCTATTCTTTTCACTCATTTCAATTTTCATCATTTCTGGTTTCTATGATGAACTGATGTTCAGAACCTAACCGCAATTGTTTACACTCAAGACTCAATCACTTTCAAATTTGATCTTGTTTGTCAAACAAATAAGAGATATAAAGCTAATGAATTAAAAAACAACATTGACGCAAAAATAGAGAAGCCATAGATAATATATTAAGAACACGAAAAAGAAAAAGTTTAGATGAAAAAATCTCAGCAAAAGTCGACTATAAAACTAGGGAATTATCAAAATTATCCAGCTTAAGTCCAAATCAAAGGATTAAGGGAAGTTCCATGATTTCTTCTGTGATCCCATTGCTTTACAACTATATACACTCCACAGACTACTAAAAAACCTGGAATGCAATATCATTCTCCACAAGCATCCGACAAACTAGATATTTAGGTCAATAAAACTCCTCATAGGAAAATTTCATATCAAGATTCATCTTTTCTTCCTGGGAAAAAATTACCATATCCTTATGTTGTGGTACATCCTCAAACATCCTGTGTTTAGTTTGATCACCTCGAGGACTAGAACTTGTGGGGTTTCTCTTGGAGAATGCTTCCACAGTACCAGACAGTTTCTCTCGAGGATCTTTTCCAACTGAAAGATAAAATTGCATGAGCAAGGATAATGCAATACGCAATGCAGAAGAGACCAATAGTATCACTACGATAGAGATGAACAAACATACAACTACAGTTTAATGCTTTCAGGTTATATTCTTTCTGCAAACCAAAAATTGCTTGGCACCGGAAAAGGTTTTGCACGGCAAATAATGTTCAGAATTCCACCACATATGAATGAACTCAATAAGTACAGGGATATTAAATTTCAAGGTCATATATAACTCAGAACAGACCTAAAATCTTTTCTGGCCTTTGCACAGATGGTCCTGCATTCATAGCCGCTTTGCCACTTCCCTGCTTATAGAGCAACAAATACAGTAAGAGACCAATAGAAAGAAAGAACTATACAAGCAACTTACAAAAGTACCAACCCGTCCTCTTGAGCTAGAACTAATCTGCGGATACTTCAATATAGTCCAGTCGAAAACATAGTCAAACTGATAGCCTGCAGTGTCAAAGTCAAGATCAATTTTCAATACTTAAACGTTCTAAAAGTTTTCAGCAGAATATACTGACCGAAATACCCAAATTAGAATCAGATATCAGGGTAAAAGACCTTCTCGAATAAATAAGTCTCGAAAAAGTCTCTTTAAATATGAATAATCTGGCTTGTCCTCAAAACGCAATGATCGGCAGTAGTGGAAGTATGATACAAACTCAGATGGATATGATTTACAAAGCACCTATTCACAAATGCACATAAATTACCAACATAGCAACAGGACCAATAAAATTCAGAAATGAGACAGAAAGAGAAGAGGGGAAAATGTATAAGTAATACCCTCAAATGAATGCAATATAGGATGAAGACTTAATCAAAGATAAAATCAGCCAGAGAAATTATTCTGTTGATCTTAGTACCCAGTAGAAGTAGGTAAACATAGTTCAATCGCACAAGATAAATGAATTTGTGCTGGTATTCACGTGAAAGGGCAAATGCTACTTTATGGGATGGATGACCCTCAAGTCAGGCCTATCTTCCCAACCTCTAGGGCATCACAGGTCCCAATAAGAATAACGAAAGGCTTATGTAACAGAAACAATTGACAATCTCAATATCTAATCAAATCAAACTAATCCCATTTTAAAAGTCATTAAAATAAATATGGCAAAAATGTAGATAATTCCCTCCAATCTAAACCTTAAAGCATATTACCCATCTGATTTTAATTTCAACAATTAATTTACTTAAAATTAAAATTTTAATATGTGGGATATTAGCCGACACCCAACCTTGCTCAAAGTATCAAACTTTAGTTCTAGAGGATCAAATTTCTCCAAAAGTAAATAGACACTGATCCAACCAGTCATAATACCTCTATAGGGGTTGATGCCTTCTTCTCACTGATCTTATCATATTTTTGCTTTTTGGTGCCAGCCTTGAGTCCCTGCCAAGGAAGACTAAAACAAAAAAAATTGCGCTAAGAAAGTCAATAGTAAGATATTGTAAGTAGTAGTAGTAGATGAGTAGCCAAGTATCCAACCTTCCTCTCAAGAAGTACATGAGAACATAACCAAGAGATTCCAGATCATCCCTTCTGCTTTGTTCTTCCAGTAATAAAATGATTTGAAAAACAGAAAATTGGTAAGTCTAATCATGTACTAATTAATTAATTTAGGCGCAAAATTGGTTGTCAATACAACAAAGGCAAAAACTAGCACAAGATATCACTCACCAATTCCAAGATGAGTGTTGACACTTGCATAGCGAGCTGTACCAGTGAGGTTCTTGTTTTCCCTACACAAGAAAAACATTTTCAGTAAAGAGGAAAAAAATTCTTGGGACAAATTTTATGTGGAACACATAACATGGTTTTGAACTAAAACAAAAATGCTGAAGTGAAATATGATCAGTGAAGTATGATATGGTCCCAGAAAAAAAGACATCAGGGGAAAGAGAGACTCAAAATAAAGCAATTGAGAAGGATTTGAATTGAAAGGCCAGAGCCAAGTTCTAGATGTCAAGTTAGAAACTGATTTTGCTCCACCATGGTCTTTAAAATGTACAGTTTCAAACCTATACGATTTGAGATTCGTCAAAAATGAAAGTACACTTCACACAGCCGCTCACTTATTTTATACTAACATAACCATCATAACCTATGTATAAAGATAAATTATACTGACGTTAAAATTTGTTGACTACATAATTTTTGTTAATTCTAGAGTTAAGTATTTGATACTAGTACTACCCACATTATGTGGTAGTATCTATGGAAAAATACATAACAACCAATTCAAATAATTGACTGCTTAAAAGTAAAAACTCCTGAAATTAGTTACCTGAACTTTTTTTTTGGTCCAACAGTTATATAAACTTTGAGACACATACATACGTACGTACATATGTAGATACATACATATGCGCACAAACTCACAGTCACACATGAGCACTCACTCACACACAGCGTACACCTTAATACCCTCTAATAAGCATGACAAAGTTTACCTATATGGTATGTGCTTATGAGTCCGAAGATCCCTATACTTCTTCGCTAGGCCATAATCAATAATGTACACCTGAAATTAGATAAACAGCAAGATACCAAGATAGTTAAAATGCCTAATATTTGCGTGTTAATTTAAATTTTCTTATCAGAATCTAACAATCAATTTTATTTATTTTAGTTATGGTTATATTACAGAAAAAAATTCCATTGAAACCTAATAAAAGGAAGAAAACGATTAAAGAAGATTCTCCTAGAAATTCTAGAATATAAGAAAAAGAGTGAGAAGAAATTCATTAACTAAAAAAGAAACTATGTACAATGACCAACAAGCAGGCTAAAGCAGTCTTTCACAGGGTTTATTTCCAGAATTAAGTTAAATAAAAGTTAATTTTTAAGAAATATTCCTTCCAGGCTTGATTTCAACTCTAGTAAGAACAAGGAATATTCCTTCCCCACATTTCCAAAATTAGGTCCTCCTCTAGTAATTTTTCTTTGGTTGGTAAATCAAGAATCCTAGAAAGAAGTAGGAAAAAGAACCAAGCAAAAAAAAGGACAAGTATAAGTGCTACTGATTAGTGTATGCTATAATTAACAAATTCTAATACCAGTCAACCAACCATGTATTCATTAAATGTAAATTACTAATTCCTTTTAATTCATAAGTAAATCAGCATAGCGATTATCAATCTTTCATGAAGTGTGGGGAGCAAAGAAAAAGAAACGAAGAACTAGAAAGTAAGCTTCTTCACAAAATAACATACCTGGTTTGCTTTACGTCCTAGGCCCATAAGAAAATTATCTGGCTTTAAATCACGGTGAAGAAAACCTCTCGAATGCATATATTCAACTCTGTTGATCTGAAAATAAATAATAATATGAAGTAAAATTTAAATAACGATGTTACTATTTAAGACACTAGGTTCACAATGCCAGCCAGACTTACTAATTGATCAGCAAGCATTAACACAGTCTTCAATGAAAATTTCCGGTTGCAATAGTTGAACAAATCTTCCAGACTCGGTCCAAGAAGGTCAATAACCATGACATTGTAGTCCCCCTCAACTCCAAACCACTTGATGTGGGGAATCCCCGCTTCATTAAGGAAAAATCATACTAGGTTATTCAAGGAAATTAGGAAGCATCCTAGTTGTTTACTGAAATTTTGTCATTTTTTATTTTTCCTCAAAGGCAGGGTTTTGGACTGATGGTTCTGAATCTGATTTCATCAACAGAAGATTCTGGACATCAATCAGATAAAACTCCAGATTTAAAAAGAAAAATATATTTTTTGTAAAAAAATTGTTTTCAACATATAGGATACTGAAAAATAATTCCCTTCAAACTTGCATCACCTAACACTTTTAGTATCCTTAGTCCCAAAAAGATAAAAGGAAGGAGATTTCCAGACTTACTTCCCCCTTGAAGAAGCATATACAATTTTGACTCATAGAAAAGTTGAGGATGCCTGGTCTTCACAGGTTCCTGGAAATTTTTTGAAGGACAAAGGTGCAGTAAAGAATTAGCAGCATATAATTTCATCACAGATGGATATACTAATGCTATTAACTGATAAGAACTTTCTTGTAAAAAAGCAAAAGAAAAAATATGACAGGGTAAACAAAATAGCACAATGTAGCATTCTGCATGTCACTTCAATCTTTATCGAGATCTCATTGATTTCTTTCTAAAGATAGAAATGAACCATATCTCATGGAATGTTTCAATATGACAACAAAAGCAATGATTAAAAAAACGAGGATGCACTTCGTAGTGCCAACGTCTGCAGCATCTACATATAGCACCACACATATCCACTGGGCATAGAATAATATAGAGACTGAAGATAAATGCGAGGTTCAACAAAGTAAAATAAAGGTGATCTTGATCATTTGCGCACTTTCAAGATAGTCAAAACACATCCATAAACAGAAAACTAGTAATTAGCATCTAGAAATTCATAACAGACTCCACCATTAAAGCATTTTGCCCCATCCAGTCATATGAAATTAAAAACATGACGTACCAGCTTAACTGCCACCTCCTCTCCATTTTGCACATTTACGCCTAGAATATGTTTATAGCAAATTAGCGATGTAAGAACACCGAAAAAGAAAAATTACAATTTAACAAAAATGAAATATTCATACCTAAATAAAGCTCCCCAAAAGACCCACTCCCAATTTTCCTTCCCAGTTTAAACTTTCCACCAATCAAATGATCCATGATGAAATGAGCTTCAATGCACCTCACCTACACCCAGCAAATGTAATGGGATTTTCTGCTTAAATCTGTACCGAAATCAATTCCTAATTGTGCACGACCTCATGTAGAACAACCCTCACTCTTATTGTCCGCGGATTCGCCGAATTAATGGATCATGCAGTCAAAATTCCTTGCTTTCTTACAATGTACACCGAAATCCAATGAGATTTCCCAGTCTAGTCATCCAAGTAGTAGTAAATTGGAATATGACGTAAATCCAGAATAAGAGAAAAACAAAATGAAACGAGTTTATAAAAATTTCAACATCCTCCAGCACTGAGGATGAAATATTTATTCAGAATAGAATACAGCCTTCTCCAACTACATTCTGCACGGCACATAACCCAAATCAATCAGCCTAGGCCTTGGATTGAAGCCCTAATTTGTAGAAAATAGGACCACATTGAACCAAGAGAATGGAATGCAAAGGATATCACAAATTCTAGAAGAAACAGAATTAAAAGAGGAGATTGAGGAGCCTGTGCTGGATCGGGTGGGAAGAGAATTTTAATAGTTCAACAGCACAAATAGTTGAGAGATAGACAGAGAACGACAACTGATGGGAAGAGAGAGAAAGACGGAGGGGAAGAACTAAGAAGCAACAGCAGGTAGGGGATTTTCATTATAATAATCGCTGTTTTTCTTCGGTAATTTTTTAAATTATCCTTTTTCTTAGTTGTTATTCGTACGAATTACCAAAAAATTAAAACTTCTAATTTCAAAAACAATAAATAAATCTTTCAGTTTTAACGACTGAGATATGAATACGACGGGTTAACCGATATCCTCTCCCTGCGCTGCTCACGTTTGGGCTGTCAAGGTGCATTTCTGTTGTCTTTTGGACAAAATTATTTTGTCTTTCATTGATTTTTAATTTTTAATTATTTTTATAGGAATTATTTTATTTTATTATCTCATTTTTAGTCATTTTAAGAATTTGATTTTTCCCTAAAAAAGTAAATTATGATTTATATTGGAAGAGGAAAATAAAAAATATTATTTTACATTTTTATTTATTTCCTTCTTTTTTTTTCTATCGGCAAAACTTCTTAAATCATATTATATTATTGATGATTTATTGTTTAGCGTCATTGTTTTACCATTCCATTCGTGGTACTAACTACATTACCGGTTTGTTTGGATTGGATTATATATAAGTGATTATAAGAATAAGTGCTTATTTATAATAGATTATGAGAATAAATGATTATGTTAAAAGTAATTTGTATTTGGATATTTTTACTCTATAAGTAATTTTGAGAAAAAAATGTGTTTAAATATTGAGATTTAAGTGATTATTAGGTGGATAATAAGAAGGAAAAGTGAAATAAATAATTATGAGAAGATAAGTGATTATCATAAGTAGAAAAAATTAGCTTATGAAAATAATCACTTAAATTACCATAAGTGATTATTTTGATCTAGAATATATTTGGGAACTGATAAAATAATCACTTTTTTAATTTCATAAGTGCTTAGATGTTGAATCCAAAAAGCACTGCTCCATCATTCCATTTTTGTCTGGGCCCTAAGATACTATTGTGGCCCAATTATGAATAATTAGGCTTCCAGTGGCCCAATTGTAATAGCCCTGTGCTGTGCGAAACGCGCCTGCGAGAGAATAGGATGCCTAATTCAATATGGACGCCAAAAATTTGGCGGGTCGTCTTAAGTAACTTACGATTATATGGTTAAATTTACCCTATTTCTTATACTCTTGACAGTGTTTTTTTTTTTTTGTGAGCACCTATACTCTTTACATTGTTATAATTTATTTAAATTTACTTCGCGATAAATAAAATACTACATTTTCTGAATCTATATCTATAGCCTTTGCACCGCAAGCATGTGCATTTTAAAAATGGTTAGTACTCTATTTTGTTTACATTCATTTTAGTTTAATTAAAATAAGTAAAGAAGAAGATTTTATGATTAAATGGGTAATCATGACCGCAATAAGAGGGAAACGTGCGATCCATTATTAATTCCCCGGAATATGAACCCCGCCCCGCAATTAATGTTGGGTCCCAATCACGTAATAATCAAGTCTTCCTCTTCCTGAATGTCCACAATATTATTTGCACGAATTAATCATAATAATAATAATAATGAATGGCATGTTTGGTAGGGATAAGTTATTTTAAAAAAAATGGAAAGAGAAAAAGAAATGGAGGGAAGGAATTCATAAAAATACTATATTTTATTCATAAAAAGTTTCAAAGACGTACACCAAACAAGTTTTATAAGAATTTTTCTCCAATTCTCCCTTTCAAGAAACATCTTTTATTTGTATCAAACATAGCAGAGGTCTTCCATGAATGTCCACCATATTATTTGCAAGAGTTAATAATAATAATAATAATAATAACAACAACAATATTTTTAAATAATGAACACTCTCAATGATAAATAAATTTATAATTTGCTGATAAAAATATTATTATAGATTTCAAATTATAAATTCCTCAAGAGAACATTTAAATTTAAAATTTATTAATTGAGTGTACATAATCAAATTATAGTAACAGCCAAAATCTTGTTTGAATACTAATAAAATTATGACATAATTGTTAGATAGTTGATCCTTTATGGGTTTGATTCTTATCCATGTATATGCAAAAGAGGAGAGACAAGAGCCACTTTGATGATTTCTATATCTCGAAAAGATTAGTCTCTGGTTATCGGTTGGAAGATACATTTGATACTAAAAACAATTTGTATATGAATATATATAATATATTCACTTAGAAGGAAGTAGTGTTGAGACCTTTAAACATTTAGTTCAATTGGTAAAAAATTGTATCAGTTTAATAAAAAATTTTGAGTTTAAATCTTAAAAATATATCATATTAAATATTTAATAATAAAATTTATCACTTAAAAGGGTTTTAGCGGATTGATTTAAATTAGTTTAAATTCAATAAAAGTTCCCTGATTGAGATGGGTAAGTATAAAAAGAGAGGGAGGGGGTTTTGTGACAGGGGAAGACATTGATGTCGTTTCATATCAGCTTTTAGAGACAGTTGGGCCTAATTATAGATACGTTCAGATTCATATATGCCTACTGTGATGCAAAGTTGGCCCTGATATTGAATGAGATCAATAATTAAGCTCAAGCAAAATGAAGCCACGCAGTGTCCACTCCAGCAGCATCACGTTCACTTTCAACAATGGCAAACACATCACTATCAATATAAATCAATATAAAATATAAATTTTATAACAAAACCTTTTTTTAATAAAATATCAAACATACAATTCAATTTTCAAATTTTATGTAATATAAAAAATATAGTATTTAGTTAAAAAATTGCACTTCAAGTTGTTGAATGTCTATTCGCGTGTTTCTTTTTTTGTCATGCCGCTAATATTTGAAATAATTAACTTAAAAACCTAAAATATTACATCAAACCAAGTAAGATGCTTTCGTATTTATAGAAAAGAGATCGGAAATTGTGGGGAAAAAAAAGAAAAGAGATCAGAAAAGGATTTCATATTTTAAAGAAAGTTTTTATGCTATTAAATACAAAATAAATAAAAAATTAGGAATGCAATGGCTGGAGGCAATTCATTTCCAGATTTGTTATATTTGGATATTATATTTATATTTTGTGTACATATTTTACTATGCTTAACGTTGGATCCATCTTATTAAGATATGGGTTCTCTGTTATTGGGGAACAGTAGCACCGTCCCAGCAGCAGATCTGGTGGTCTAAATTTTATCTTATATTTTTATTTTGTTTTTATTATTAAACATCATTTTATTTAAATCTTAGAATTAAGAGATTATTTTTATTTTATATTTTTATTCTTTTAAAATTAAAAAAATTATTAAAATTTAAAAAAAATTATATAAAAAATATGGCCTGTCCAAAATTTTCATGGATGATCCAGATTCTCTGCTGCTGCAGCAAATCCATTTCTGTCATATTATCAACACAACTGATAAAATTACTAGTCATAATAATTCCATGCTAGGTCATGTATACGGAAGCATCTGAAGAGACGACGAGCAGAAGAATATCAGAAAGATTCCGGATCTTCTTAACCTCAGAAAAAGGCAGAAAAAAAAGACAAGTTAGTAAGTTTTTTTTTTAATGAACAAATTAATAAGTTTAACCTCAAAGAATTCAACATTTTTTATACAATTATATGGTATTCATGGTTCCAAATCTTATTTACGAAAAATCGAGTAATTTTCACACAAGCCAATCACACATTATTCTTTTATACACATAAAAAGCACACTGGACTTAGCGAAATAATGGATCATGAAACGAAAAAGGTTAACAAAAGAAGTGTCAACTAGCTAACAGGTTTCCATTCCCCAATCATATATACAAGGCACGAATTCCGGCTTTTCAATAAGCCTACCAAAAACTAGAATCTTAATAAACTAGTACTACATCTGGAAGGCTGAATTATATTTATTCCCTTGAAGATTACGAGGACATAGATAATCGATCCTATGCTTAAATCAATTTGATTTTCTCTCATTAACATTTTGTTTTGTCCTTCCTAAGGTTTAGAGGAGTGGCATGTCCATGTAGAAGCCGTATACAAGCTAGTCTCTTTCCATCCAAGCCTGAGTGTGCCATCAACTTGAGCAAGAGTATAACCATGGCCATGAGAAGATGAGAACATGTTGAGTATCAATTGAGCTTGAGCCATACAATTAGGACTCATCGGAACCTGCACAAAGCAATGCCTCGCCAGCTCGCTTCTCCACTGTCTATACTTGTCTTCTCCACTTCTCGCAGGTCCTCCTATGGCCAATATGTTGTTGATCTCCCTACACAGAAGCCCTTGTTCAACCTTGTGCCTGTTAGGGTCCTCACTGGGCATATAAGCTCCAAGAGAATCAAACAGAGTAGAGTAATAGTGTAAAGACCCAACGAAACGATCCAAAAACGACCCGCCGCTTGAAGCATCTTGTTCCACCAGCGTTATGATCCTTGGCTCTAATTCTTCCAGGAGTCTCAGAGTTTTCCAGTCTGGTCCTGTTGCGTCGTACAGTGAGTGTTGTAGCCAGTGGACGGCGAGCGTCTCGCCGGGTCTCGCTTGCACCATGGAAACATCCTCGATCTCCCCGAATTTCCTCGCTATTGGTTGGAAATGAAACGACAATCCGAGCCTTTTGGCGAAGTTTGTGAGCTGTTTCCCCGTCTCGACGAGGAGATCCATTGATGCTCCCATGCCTGTCATTCGAACGCGCGGTCGGCCCTCCATTCGGGTGGCGAGGATGTGGAAGAAGGCAGGCCATTGGAGGCCCTGCATGATGTCCAAGTCTATGATATGAATAGAATCACAGCAATGCACTGCTTCGAGAATGGCTTGATTGGAAGTGAAATGAGCGAATTTGATGAAAGGGGAAATGTTGTTGAACACCTGGAAAGAAGAGTGAATGCTTCTGTGGTCAATCAAAGGGGAAAATATCCCGAGCCACGAGTTCATGACTCTGCTAGCCATGGCTTTAGCGAAGTACGCGACAACACGCTCTGCACAGGATGGCTTGTAAGGTGAGGCCACTTGGGTTAGCTCGAGCAACATCCGGTGTGCGTCATTGAGGTTGTCCACTGAGATTGCCACTGCACACTCCATTAGAAGTGTTAAAAGGTTTAACCCATCGTTGTTTTGATCGTGATGATGATCTACAGGGTTTGTTTGAGTTTGAATTTGCAGGTCATTGTTGAAGGGACCCTTCCTTGGGTATAGAATTGGTGAGATTGTGGGTACGATGTTGTCATGCGAAGACCTTGTTTGGTGGTTATGAGGAAGCAAGTTATCAGAGTTGGTTTCTGGTAAGTCGTCCACAAGATGTTTGGTGTATTGCTCCACCCAATCTGAAAACTCACTGGTTGCCAAGTTTACAGTGTTGTGGGTTTCTACGGGTGGCTTTGGAAATGGGATTATTGATGACGTTGCAGGTGATGAAGACAGCCCAACATTATTTGGGTAGTCCCAGGATTGATGCATATGTGGTCGGATCATGTTCATCAGATTGCAATTATGAATCACCTCAAATCCCACTTTCATCATAGAATAAAATGTTTCATCAGAAAGAGAGAGAAAGAGGAAGGGAGGGTTTAATGCAGAGGTAGAGATTGCTTATAAAGGAAGAAGATGATGACTCGAAAAAATTCTGGGCATTGCTAATTCAAGGGATGGCCGGCATAGTCAAGACATCTGGAAAATGATGAGGGACTAGAAGCTAATCATTACACGTCGGAATGGTAGTGATTTTTGCTTTATATTATTGGTAATGGTAATGAATGAATAGTAAATGATTTTCCAAGCAATGAGTTCGTCACATGAACATCAAGGCTTACAAGTTTGAGGGATGATCCAAAAATGGTGTTTATTATAACGACAGAGACGTTTTGTTTTGTTTTTCCCTATATATAGCGATGGGGAAAGAGCAACTACCGCTATTATATTATTATTTGATAATTAAATTAATGTTAGTAATTAAAAAAATGATAGAGAGTGATAGCGATGCCTTTATTAATCACATGAGGTCTGTGTGTGTGTGTGTGTGTGCTCCACGACTAGGCACTCAGGAATTTCAATAATTTAATTTCCAGGTCATAGATTACGTTATTGTGAGGATAATGCCGGTAAATGTTTTTGCTTTTGGATGGGAGACGTTGACAAGAATTATAATTTCTTTTGACATTTTGTTAGCAAATTTTTAGTTGAAATAAAATATATAGAATTTATTTATTTTTTATTTGAAGAATCTAATATACAAATTATATTCAAAGTTTTGTCATTCAAAATAATTCAACTAAAATTATTAGGAATAGTTATTGTCTTTTTTTTATTTATTTGTAGGGCCCTTGTAGCTCGTATTTAGTTTACTTTACCTCCATTTTAAATAAATTTATTTTTATCAAATTAAAAATGAAAATTCAAAACATGCACAAAAATTTCTTCATATTTAATCGATCCAATAAATTTTATAAACATACTCAAACATATAATGACAGCCCGTCTAATTACATCCTCAATTACATATTCATATATAGATTATTAAATAATACTTGAACTTTGATAGTTAATATATCTGTTGCTTGTAATACGAATAGTATCTAATATATTTAATTCAGACGTTTCCTTTGCCAATAATATATTGATATATTAATTAATTCAGTTGTTAAACACCCCTTTTAAGTGAAAGTGATGTCTATAATATAGTTTATTCTGGTTAAGGGTGGCATGAAGCAACCATCCAAGTGGCTTTAGTACCAAGCCACAAGGACAGTTTAATATATAAAACTTATTGTCATAATTAAAGTTAAGTTGCATATAGTTCTTTGAATATTTAAAATTACAAGGTTAAAATTATTTAACTTAAGTGGTAACCAGAAAGTTCAAATATCTATTTACATATGTTCTCTCACATACACAACTTTTTCATGGGTAACTTATTAAAGTTCAATTCTTCAAGAAGAAGGACCTAAATACGCAACTAGTATTGCCACTGTAATAATGCACATGAATTATATATATTTTTAAGATTAAAGGTAAAGTTAGTTAAAACTACTTAACGTAAATGGTAAATAAATAACTCAGATATTTATTTACATAAATTCAGTTCTCTTATGGGTCAATTGTGGGTCAGGTGTTTCAGTTCTCTTGCTCGTATGATCCAAAACACTGATAGAACTTTTGGAGACCAAAAATACCCAAATATTGACATTTATTTATTTTTTATTCTTTTTTTTTTTTGGAGTTTTGACATCTTCAAAATCCATGGATGACATAATAAACGGTCAGGGATATTGAATCTCATTATTCATTTTTTAACAATAATAAATAAAATAGTCCGGTTAATTGAATCCCAAAGCAAATGGTTTGTGGGGTGGCCAAATGTTCAAACGTAGTAAAGAGACCGCCATTTCTTATTCTTTTTTTTTTTTTGGGTCAGGCAATTATTCGCTAATTTAGTACTGCTTGGGACAAATTTTAGTATTTTTGAAGACAAGTCGCACATGAAGTTTTTCACACTGAGGATTCATTTATCGTGATCGATTCACGTATTAAAATCAAATAATTACTCAATAGTGTTTGGCACATATGTCAATATTATTTTCGAAAAAAAAAGTTACTAAATTCTTTTTTTTTTTGGGTTTGAAACTAGATCCAATCCCTGCTCATCTGAACTTAAACGGGCGGAGATCTTGTGACACGATGAAAAAGAATACGCATAAAATTTATTATTTTATTTTTACTCACTTTTTGTTTCTTATTTTTATCTTTGAAAATATTTCGAAGAATCTATAATAGAGTTAATAGATTAAAAATTATTAAAAATTATAATTGGTCCTTATTATTATTATTATTATTATTATTTTAAGTGAGCAATCAGCCGAATTGTAGAGGAATCTTGGGCGGTGATAGAGCTCTCAGCAACAGCATAGTCCATGAGTGAGTAATACTTTCCTTGTCAACGTCGAGCAAGCGTCACGCACACAGCCCTCTCTCCTTTGCCTGCCCTTGTTTTACATCTCATTGGAGAAAATGAATCTGGAAAAATAAATAAATAATTTGGAGTTTCTGCTGTAACTATGAACAAGAATTGGGTCAACGTAGAAATGGAATCTTCTAATCAGTATTCCGCAATAGCAGGTCAGGAGGAGGCGAATGGATCTAACACCACAGAAACGGACTAATATTATCACAAGTGTCGCCTAGATAGCATCCCAGTGCGGATTGGGCAAAGTCAATTATAACTAGACTTCAGATGAGTAAGACAAAACTGTCTGAGAAATATTCAAACCAAGAACCTTGCATTGCTTAACATAGTAGTACTACATGCAACTCTATCCGGCCATCACACCCCAATAAAAAAAAATCTTGACGAAAAGACATGATAACATAAACATAAATATAAAACAATAATAATTAATAAAAAAAATAAAATTAATCATAAAGAAAGTTTACTAAATATATCTTTGACATATAAACACCATCAATTTGCCTATTTATTTTTTCACAAACCCAGTCAATCTAAAGATTTTTTTGACGAACTCAGTGAGTTGAAGAGATCAAGTCAAATGTTGCTCCCATGCAAAACTTACGAGACTAGTGCAAGCAGCACTTTCTTCTTGCCTTTGCTCCATCTACCAGTCAATTAACTATTAAAGTAGCCAAGAACACGTCCAAGACTAAAATAGCATCAAGAATGGTATTAATGGTAGAGAAAGTCAAAATGCTGTTGGCTTGAGTTTTGTGGCTCCTATACTATCTGACTGGATCCATCAAGAGATTATCTTGTTAGGAGGAGGACTACTTCTCGCCACGATATAACTCTAAATGGGGCGGCAGGAGCTTTTAGCCTTAAGCAGATTCATTGGTTGCAGAAGCCTCAGAGGCTTCTGATGCTTCTGACTCGCCCTCTATCATATGTCAACCCCAATTAATATATTTTCAAACGGAAAAAAGGAAAAAGAAGTTATAAATAATAAAATGGTAGAGAGAACTAAGGGCTTACCAAAAAGCGACTTGACAGATGGCCTCCTAGCTTTGGAGGTTTTCTTTTTCAATTCAGCTGCAAGACAAGAGGACAGACCAATTAGCTAACAACGAACATAAAACTTAACATCCTTAGATGTAACACAAGATATAATCAGCACACTCGCACAAAAAATCAGGATTTTGAATTTCAACATAGCCCGCCAGTTCAATCTGATACAAACTATGTTGGCCAAAAATAAAATCTGATACAAACTATAGTTAGAGTTTTAAATTGATTTTCAGTATTATTTTGGGGGGAAAAAGCTCTGCTAAATAAAGATATACGTGTCAGACAAGCATAATCATGAAAACCATAGCCACATAGAGAACTTTGTCTACAATAAACTTGAATACATTAGATCTAAGAGAGAAAAGAGATGTACCCATCCCAGGAACTTGATAGTCATTGACAATTTCAAAGTTCTTGTACGTGTAGCCAACAAAATTTATGTCTTTAGATGAGAGCATCTGTAAAACAACCCAATTGAAAGACAAGTATAATGAGAAAAAATAAGGTTTGGGCAGGGCAATAGCCGCAAAAACTTGAAAACTTGAATATAAAATAATTTGTCACATGGGAAGATATCACCTAAGACAAAAAGATTGTCACAGACATTGGCTCATTAAGAAGACAACCAACTACTGGGACTTAAAAAGACATGTCTAAGTGCCTTGTTGGGCAGACAACTTTTGACTTCAGAGATTTGACTCTCAAGCACATGTTAACAGCCTGAAGTCATGGGAGTCAATGCTCATTCAAACTTCATATAATGTACAAAAAAACGTGTATAGTTTTATAAAATTATACTACACTTGAATAACATAGTTCAAAAGTTTTTTAAAATTTTTTGTTCTAGAAACAAATATAACCAAATTATTAGCTCCAAGTTCAGAGACCAACATGTGATTCTATTCGAAACCAAGATAAAAATGAAGGAAAGCTCTGTGGAACCAAGACAAAATGAAGTATAACTCTTGGAAACCAGGATGATTTGTATTATTTATGAATTTATGAATAAAAACTGAGTTCAATTTCAATCCAGTGCAAGGAATGAAGGTTTAAGCTCAGAGAATTACAGAAAACAATCATAACTAAAAGAAATAATGACTCTAGCATTCGAAAGGCTAGAGAACTCTCCCATTCACACACTCACTGATTGCTTAACCTCCCTTCTTCCCCCTAACCCCCTAATATATGTCTCACTAACAACCTCTCTCTCTCTCTCTCTCTCTCACACACACACACACACACACACACACCACTCATGACACATGTGAGATATCTAACATGGTTGTTTCTCCTTTTTACCCTTTTGGACATCTTACCAACTATTATAACAATTGATAGGTACTCAAGTGGGATGGGAAACCCTCCTCCAAAAGTTAGCTATTAAGGTGGAAAAATCAACCTACTTAAATAACCTATAGAACATCCCATACAACACAATATAGGATTTGAGTATCTCATATTACCTAGGTTTCTACCAGTATTAAAGGCATGTTTAAATAATAGAGCAATTGAGAAAAAGAGAGAAAGGCAAGAAGCAATGGAAATAGAGGAAGAAATATTAAAAATTAAGAAAAATAAGATAGACATATACGAAATTAGTGTGTTTAAATTAAAATGCCAAATTAAAAAGTATACGTGTGTTTAGTCAATTTAGTGGGTTCAATGAATTTAAAATTTTAAGAGAAGTAATAGTATAATATCAAGACTAATATTATTTACATATAATAAATGAAAAAGAGAGAAAGGCAAGAAGCAATGGAAATAGAGGAAGAAATATTAAAAATTAAGAAAAATAATATAGACATATACGAAATTAGTGTGTTTAAATTAAAATGTCAAATTAAAAAGTATACGTGTGTTTAGTCAATTTAGTGGGTTCAATAAATTTAAAATTTTAAGAGAAGTAATAGTATAATATCAAGACTAATATTATTTACATATAATAAAATTTTGAAAAATTGTAGAGAGTATATTTCAATCTTCAAACAAACTTGTCTTCAAACAAACTTGTCTTCTTATCCCATGACCACAAATCCACAATTTTGTAAAAGGAAAGAAAGAGAGAAAAGACTTGTTTCTAAAATGATGCTTGATCCAGAAAAAAAGAGTATTTGTTGTTTTACGAGCTAAGAAACTTGATAAGGTAGCTTTTGAGTACTCTCAATAGTACGTTATGAATCAATATCAATATAAAATATAAAATCCATTATAGGGAGCTATATTATTCACAAGCCACAAATGGTGCAGCTCCTTTTGGGCTCCGTGCAACTTTTTTTTTCCCAATTTTTCCCATCCATTTCATTGGACTTTGTGCAACTTTGTTCTTATTTATTAATATTTCTCCACATATTTTAATAGGGTTTAAATGTTGGAAAGTAAGTACGATCTTTGAATACTTTTAAGTTATTATCTCTCCCGTACATTGCATGGGGTAAAGATATCTAGAGAAGTTAAAAGGATAATTGCTTTCTAGCAGAACTGCATTACCATTGACAGATAAGTGATTCAATGTAACTGATTTTCCTTGCTCCTCCTCATCTTGCCAAAAGGGTAAACGGATATAACAGAAACAAAATATTGCTTTTTGAAAATATCAGCAAACAGAAAGTTATGCAGATGCAAAATCTGCAGATAACTTGGTAACAAATTTAAAACAATGAATCAAACAACTAAAATTACCTTCTTCCATGGACCACTTCTAGAAGATGGTTGACTGCAGCTGTCAGACTGCAGATGTACAACGTACGACAAGGTATGGTGAACAACACAAATGACTTCAGAATGAAGCCACGTGAAAAATGTAAGAATATAAAGCACTAAAATACCTCATCAAACTTCTCAAAATTTTGGGTATCTAAGTCATCATTAACCTCAGGAATAAATGCAGCTTCCATTTGGTAGAGCTTATCCCATTCAGTATCCTTGAAAAATGGATGAGCCTGAAGGGGAATAGAACAGGAAGTTAACCGTTATATCCACCTATAAAACGGAACAAATCTAAGAATTTAGAATAGGACACACCATACAACACCTTTATTTCACCTGCACCTTTTGATCCCAGCCTCTCATTCACATTACACAATAGTTTACTGATCAAATCTTTAGCTTCAGGAGATACCATTGCTTCTTCAGGAAATTTCAAGTGAGATTTCCAGTTTACTATCTGTGTGAGACAGGTAGTTGACGTAAAATACAATACAAAAGTTTAGAAAACTTTTAAACTATTCAAATAAAAAAGTCAAAATGTGCAAAAGACAACAGCAGTAAAACATTATAAAGGGCAGAAAAGTTGCTGATGCAAGGAGGAAAAAAACTCAAATGAGATAATGAACTGTAGGAAAACATGATCTAAACACCAGTGAGTTCACACCCAAACTCCACTGGTTTTCTTTCTCTTTTGTTCAATAGATAGGAGTATAATGAATGCATCACTGCTGGAAAGTAGTCGGACATGGTTAGAACAGAATACAATGAACATCAGCAAGCTTAAGCAGCCTGTTAATTGTATCAAAGCTTTCATGGCTGATTTGGCAACAAAGATGGCTCATTTAATGGCAAATGCAACGAATGGACAAGCAGGTGAGATTGGCGCAATGTCGAGCAACAATTATGGTGGAGTTTTACCTTAATTCGGTTCATTCAACAAAATGCCAGACAACTCAAACTCACTATACCATGCAAACTAAACACAACTGTGTTGAATTTTCAAAATTTGACAACATGGACTTCCAAGGTTGGTTGTATCTTTGCAGTCAGTTCTTCAAAGTTGAAGAGACTCCAACAGATCAGAAGGTGCAATTGTTGAGTATCCATCACAAGAAGAAGGCCTTGAAGCGGCAAACTAACTTCGTGAACAGGCGACAGTAAAACCAAATTACCTGGGAGGAGTGCAATAAACATATGGAAGCTTGATTTACAGATGTGACAAGGGAAAATGCTATGTTTCAAATTAAGAATTCGAAGCAAAATGGATCTATCGAGGAGTATGAAGAGAAGTTTAACAAGTTACTCATGAAACTCAACATTCCTGACAAGGTAGCTATCAACTGCTATATCAGAGGGTAGAGGAAGGATGTTCAGAATGTGGTGCAAGTGTTTAATCCATCCACGCTCACTAATTTGATGCACATGGCACCTATTTAGGAGCTCTGCATGAATGCACTTGGCCACCTTATCAAGCTTGTTGGATGCAAATTTGGCCCTTTTAGAGTCCTTAAACAGGTTGACAAGTTTGCTTAAGCTGGAAGTTCTTGAGAATTCAGTTGTATATCCTGTTTTACATGTTTCTCTTCTCAAGAAGTGAGCTAGGGGTGAAGTTGTTACCAGTTCCTTGCTTTTGGTTAATGATGAGGGTCATTATGTGGTGAAACCAAAAGAGATACAGGGTAGAAAGTTTGACGAGGTCAGTTGCCTGTTATCCAGGTTCTCATAAGAAGGCAGCATTCCAGGCCTGAAAATACAACTCAGTCATTCAGCAGCAATTTCCTGAGTTTTCTACAGCTGCTACGACTCCGTATTCTTCCATCCTTGTCAAAAAGATGTTTTTTAGGGGGGGGAGTGTTGGTATGAGTTAGTATAATAAGTAGAATAAGGGAGAGCAATTAACTGGAGGAAGTTAGTTGATAGTTGTTGAGGGGAAAGCTATATAAACAGAACTCGATGCCCTGATTTGGTGTGAATTTTCTTCTTCTTCTATCAAGCCCTATGAGGATATAAATTTCATCCCCTTAGAGTTAAAGCATTAATTCCTTATCTATCAACAATCACTCAATTGAGGCTATAGCAAATGGCTTAGACTCATCTTGCACAACATGAATCAGATCAGCTAGCCACTCCGTGATGAAGCCAAAAGCCAAGCTATCCGTATAAGAAAATCAAGTACTCCACACATAAACAATGCAGAAGGGGGACATACAATGCTGAGTAAGACGCTGTAGTTCTATTAGGGAAAGAAGAACATAAATTTGAATTAATAGTTCATAAACTAAAATGACAAGAATAAATGTTCCAGCTTGGTTACCACTATTCATAAGTTGAAATGGTTCACAAATTGTCTCAATTTAATCCAGAAAGAAAACTTGAGTAAAATTTAACACAAAAGATGCCATTAATCTGATTATAATGTAAATCAAAGATAGTAACCAGAATTTATCAAAGAGCAAACAACCTAGCCATATAGTAGATATTAGAATAAAAGAACTTGAAGAAAACTAAAAAAAAGAAAAAGGATTAAAACAGACAGTTTTACTGAAATCTGACCAAAAGTGAATTTCATAGAAATGTTTGTATCGGTAGATATTAATTACCTTCCTGCATGTTGTCATTGGATCATCAGAATAAAAAGGAGGATATCCTACCAACATTTCATACATAATAGCTCCAAGTGACCACCTGTGAATTTTATAAATATCATATTTGTGTCAATAAATTTTACAACTCTGAACTTACATTTTTTCCATGCAATCCACACAAATGAATCATCAAACCCAATATATACTCAAACAGATTTGAAGAATGTTAGGATAATGTGGTAGCAAGGATGTGGGTTAACATCTTGTGTGATGAACCCATTCTAGCCTTGGGCCATTTTTTGGCTATAGATCGACACAAGGGAACTAATAATGACAATTAGTGATTTCATTGATCTCATTGTCTTTTTCAACTTTCTCTTTACCCTTTTCCTTATCACAGGTTACAAAGGAGAAGGAGAAACAAATGACAGTGTGTCTCTAATAGGGACCTCCAATTAACACAACACATATACCACAGGAAGGAAGGCAAAATAGTTGAGTACTGATAATATGCTCTGTAACAAAGCTTACAACACAACCGCTATAAGTCAATCTCTCCCTTTTCAAAGTTTGGCTCTCTCCACCTAAAAAACTGACCAAAGTTATTCGTAGCCCCTTCCTCCTCAGCTTTTCTCATTACACCTCCCACCAACAACTGTTCTAAATTCTTCATCCCACCTCTTCATCATTACTCCCTCCTTTTGCTCCTCTCTTTTTCTGTCTTGTCTGGTTCATAACCACTGTGCTTATCTTTTGGGACCAATAGTTCCCCCTTTTCTACCCTCTGTCACTCCCTTATGTCTCCCGCTGTACGTTTTCGTGGTAGCAATGGGTTGGGACCCATCAATCTCTTGATTAATCTTGACTCTCAAACTAAGTTGCAAAATTTTGAAAAGATCAACCAGAAATGAATCAAAAGAATATTAACAAATCACATGCATAAAACCCACCAATCACATTCCATCCCATAACCTTTCTTCAATAGAACTTCTGGAGCAATATAATCTGGTGTACCAACAGTAGAATAAGCCTGCAACATTTACACAATTACAAGAATAAGCACAACCATAGCAAAAAAGGAATGCATTTATCTAAAACGAATTGAGGTAGAAATGCATTTTCCTTTTGGTTTGACATGTCCATTGTGAGCACATGACATAAATATTTGACAAACCTGCCACATCTATTATTATAAGCATTTAATTTTACACACTACATCGTATAAGAGAGAGAACAGCACATATAACAGTAGTATGCTTACAAGTGTCCTCCTGTTTTTTTGCCAGTGTTGTAATTGTTCTTGTTGTGTGCGATTTGAAGATCCACGTTCATCATTCTGTGTGGAACCATTCACATTCTGACCTACAGAAAAGTCCTCCTTTTGAAGTATACTGCAATCTAATGGTTTACAAAGTCCAAAATCTGACAGTTTTAAGTGTCCATATCTATCCAATAACAAATTATCAGGCTTAATGTCCCTGCAACATAAGATACTGAAAAGATCAATTTATAATCTAAAATTTACTAAAGTTGCTTTATTGCAAACAGAAAAATAGATAAATCTGACTTCATATATCAAACAAATTAAGCGTGTGATCATTTTTCTTCTTCTTCCTCCATTTTTTTTTGTTTTAATTGGTGAAAGGTGTGTGATCATTTTAAATTGATGTGGATAGCAACCACGACAACACCTACTAACACCGGGTTATATAACTTATTTTGTGCATACCTATGGATATAATTGTGTTTATGTATAGATTCAATAGCCAAAACTGTTTCTGCCACGTAAAATCTAGCTTCATCTTCAGTCAAGATATCCTTTCTCATAAGTAAAGTCATCATATCCCCACCCGGTAGGTACTCCATAATCAGGTATAGGTAGTCATCATCCTGGAAAGAACAGTAAAGTTTGACTATGCAATTGCTGTCAACCTCTGCAAGGAGGTTCCTTTCAGCTCTGACATGTTCTACCTGGAGATATTACCAACTTTGGAATAAGTATTATAATCTCATTAGCCTTGGACATAAAAACTGCTCTTGTCCGAAACAATATAACCGAGCAAGACAAATAATTGTAAACCTGGCCTCTGCGAAGCATCTCTGATTTTTTTAGCTTTTTCATTGCAAATACATGGCCTGTTGTATTTTCCCTACAGACTCTGACCTGCACAGATCTCAAAGTCTCAGGGAGCATTCAAACTATTAGCAGAAAACAAAGAACATTTTATTCCAAGTATCTATAAATGAAATCAGGGATCAAGAACAGGGTGTTGCATCCACAAACACAATCATATACTACATTGTTTTCAAACAAAGGATTAACCTTTTTAGAGAGAGAGAGAATCCCTTTTGTATAAGTGAGCACAAATAAGCCTAATGTAATTGGACTTCATCTTTTTTTTTTTTATTATACAATGAACATGAGGGAAAAGGTGAAGGTTTCATTAACAACCTGATACAGTAAGCCCATCTCAGCAATGCAGCAGCATGGTTCTTATAAGATGGGCTCCTCCTTGATTAAAACCAGAATATGAAATTCAACAGAAAATTATGACTGCAAAAGGTTGGCATTTGCAGCCGCTAGAAAGTGATACGCAGTTAAGGAAAAGAGTGGTAAAATGATGGTGTGTGGCACATTATTGCAAAAGGGGCTCCAAAAGCTCTGGCACATTATGGTTTTTAACCAAACATTCAAGTGGACACACCATGTGCCAAGAAAAAAGGTGGAGTTTGCCAAACTGACCACTAAGAACGTTGCGTGGCAATGTGTCACATGCCATGGTGTGTGCCATGACTTGCCAATTATAACTATGGATTGGAGTTGAGAAAATTGAGGAACTAGAGTTTAAAATTTGAGTTATTTAAAAATATTAATTTGTTCAATTTAATTTCTTTTGTCAACATCTATAACCATAAAGGTCTTGTTAGTTTCTTTCACAAATATTTGCATAAAATAAAGATACTTTTAATTAAAACTAAGGAACAAAAAAGTGAGGATAGGAACCTAACTTTGCTATTATTCATAAAAGAGACCAAGTAAAAATGTCAATTATCCCAGATCATCAATCGAGATTATTATATCCCTGTGAAATATATTATTAGAAAGAGAGAGAGAGAGGTTGTCACATCATGAATGCCTTAGGCTCTTCTACTTTCATTTCCCTATTACAAATTGCTTATGTATAATATCTACTCATAAATTTATATGAATCTAATGAATCAAGAGTATATAAGAATATATATATATATATATATTACATAATACATAAGCAGTCAATAATAAAGATTAATTTGATTCTATGCTTCAAGTAAATTACTCATATCATACACAAGTACATACATACCTCTCCAAATGCACCTTTTCCAATCATGGTCAACAACTCAAAATCATCAACACCCATCTTATGCCTCTGAAGCCGCATGTATTCAGTTTCCTTTTTCTCCAAAAATTTGAACAGGTTGTTTTGGTCTTCCTCAGAGACATCAGCATCAGCCAACTTCTTTTCCAAGATAGTTCGACTGTTATAGTAAAAAAAGATATTATCACCTATTACCCGAAAGTGATTTGTCAATGCAACTAACATTATACAGATTAACATTCAAGGAAAATGACAAGAAAAGGTAATTACTACTAAGAACTTCCATGTACCACATTAATACATTTCTCTTAGAACCATATAGCACCCATGGGTCTTGACTAGAACATGTGTAAGTTGTGTTAAGAGTGAATGACTTTGAGTCTCAAGAAGCTCCCTCCCTTTGAGAGCAAAAAAGAGAGATATCTTGAGACCCACAAGATTTATCCACTAGGTTACCCTTTACAAGAATAAGAAAAGTATAGTATTTCCTTTTTCCATAGATATTCTTCCAAAGGAAATACAAATCTGATGGATAAAATAATAGCAATGACTTACAGAAGAGATATAAATATAAACGTTCTCAAATGATTGATCTTAATGTGAGTTGCAAGCCACAAAATAGTAAGTTTGACATAATGATAAACATTCTCGTTCTGATTTGATTTGAATATCCACCCGATATGGCAGTCCAATTTTTTGGAAAATCCCTGATAAACCAGTATCTCAAATTGCAACTTCTCTTGCACTATGACTTGTATAATACACAATATATGATAGGATAATGATAAAGTGCTATGGATAAAAAACACAAGATTTATAGAGCTAAGTTGAAAAAATATACAAAACTTGGAACAGATATTCATAAACTAGCACTCACCACCTACATAAAAAAATTGACAAATTTCACCCAAAAAAAAAATTGACCAAGATTTGCTACAACTTTTGTGATCCATTGTTTCGATGGGTCTAAATTTCAGTAGTTTTCTTCCATTATATTCCAAACAGGTCACTTTGTGTTTAAGAGAATGTTATACGAATTTATGCAGTCAGCTTCTTGGTAAAATGGGATGTATAATTTACTATGCAGAACTGGCACCTGATCTACGTACTCTGCTCAAACAACTAACTTTGGATACTATTGAGATTCCAATATTCCAATTTTTAGCACAACTGTGGGACTGACACCTAAATAAGAGATGGTTAAAGCCAAACATTGAACACATTACGAGTTTTAATTGAGAACATGTAGCCAGGATCTTTGGAATTTATTGGATCAACAAAGTGATATTTGATTACACTTTCAAATTTTTTAAATGTTCTGAAATAGTAACATTATAAGCCGTGAACAAACCAACCATCTGCACATTGTGGGTAGATTAATTAATCATTTGGTGAATAATAATGATAATAACAGTATTCAAGTATATAATAAACATAAATAGCAACTTCCTTGATTAAAAAAGGCTTCTGTCAAATTATTTTCAGTATGACGATGATGCTCCTTGGAACAAACCCGTGGCTCAATCTAGCATCATATAATACACAAGGATTTTTTTTTTTAGTGTGTTTTGGGGGAGGACAAAGAAATGCAATCCAGAAGTTAGCACTGATGTAAAAAAAATATTTCTTCTATTCAATATACGGATGGCAGAAGATCCTTAATTTTTTTTTCAGTGAATTTGGAGATAAGTTGCATTGCTTAATGTTTTAGTACGTAAAAAATAATGTCAAAACGTTAGCAGCATTTATGAAATAAATCATACCGCTCCTTTCTATCCTGAAGGCTCTTCATTTGCTCCTTATAATGGTTTTCTATATACTGCTTTGCCGCTGCAACCTTCTGCTTGGTGATATTGGAAAGAGCTTCTTCATCCAGCTGTGCATCTGAATCTTCGCTTCTTCCACCAAAACCTTCCTTCTTCTTCAAAGAAGACCTCATTTTATCCCTTGGATGGAACTTATGAAACCAACCCCTGGTAGAATCCATATCATTCACCGAGCTCAGCAGGCACCTTGATGACTAACAACCATCCTACTGTGCATTAGACAGAAGCTAAGTTCCCCCTGAAAACAACTAGCTTCACATCCCAGAAACCCGAATTGCAAGAAACCTGCAAAAGAGTAAAAGTCACGCCAACGAATTTTATATTTACATTTAAAGCCTAAAAAAGAAAATTCTGTTCTCTTTTCAAAATATGCATGCAACCCATTTCTCAAAATTCACGCCAGAAAGTTTCAAGCGTTTGCGAAGCAAATGTCGTATGATTGATGCCGGCAAGTAGCAGGAGCCAGAAAACACGTGAACCCAGGACCATTCAGAATCCAATGGCATTCACAACGCCAAGGAATTGCGTTTCAATGACGCAAAAAAATTAACGAGGCTAAGAATTCGGATTACCGGGTAATTAGAGTAGGTCAAAACAGATAATGATTCGGCGAAAACCTAGAGAGAATCAAGAAAGATGGCAATGAATACAGCAATTTCGGCGTTAAATGGCTCTGTCATGGCTCCGGCTCAGAGAAACTCAGACGACGTGTCCGCGCGATTCTCTTCAAACCGGACATGGCAAATGCCAACGGTCAGGGTCAGTATCCCTCCCCCATATATATATATATATATATTTTCGCGGCCAAATTACTGTGTATTTAACGCCTATTATAATTTTCAATAATTCACTATATATTATATTAATTTAACTTGATGTTATAAATTAAAAATAAGGACTACGTCTACATATTTAACCTGAAGGTCAAGTTTTCCTAAACATGGCGGGGAAAAAAAAAAGCTAGTAGGAATTTAGCATGAGGATAGTTATATAAAATGTGTTGGCCAAAAAAATTATATAAAAAGGATATTGGTATTTTAAGATTATAGGAGTGTTTTGTAATATTTAAGTGCTCGTTTGAATTATTGATTTTTTAGAATAATTATAATTTATAAAAATAAAATTTAAATAAAAGTAGAAAAGTTTATTATAAATTTATTTAGTTAAAAAAAAAAAAAGATGATTATAAACAATGATTTGATATACAAATCATACACGTAATTACTAAATATATATTTTAGACAATAATTCTTAATGGAAAAATGTAAATTTCCCCAAAAAAAAAGTATAAAAAATAGTAATTACATTAAGATTAAGAAAATCAAATTTTCTTTCTTAACTCTGATTTTTCATGAAAAATAGGGTCTGAATAAATAGGAAATAGCCATATATATATATATATATTTAAGGTGTGAAAGTTAAAATGCTTGAATATGAATAAAAGGAGCTGGATGGCAATGAGGATTTTGGAACCATGGTCACGTGCCCAGGCGGATATAACGTGGCAGCTACTTGCCATTACAGACCACCAAACCATCAAAATAAGAGATTCACTTACTAGAGAGACAACCCAACCAAGAAGATGTTATGAGATAGTAAAAGGCTTAGCTTAGATTAGCTTATAATTATGGCCGCTTTTCCCATTAGCTACTCTCCACTCCTCAATTGCACAAGTGATGAATCAATGTCTAAGAATCCCTATTATAAGTAAGTAGAGATCATTCGAATCAATCAACTTTTGTAAATTGGATGGAAATGGGAAGGTTACGGTGTAACAGTTAAAGCATTGCCATCAAGATGTCACTGTCATTCGTTGTAGTTGGGGAAAGCCACCACATTTGTCTCCTACGCCTGCACCATCTCATGTCTCTTTTCTACACATACTATTTTATTTTTACTTATTAAAACAATAAAAAAATCAACGCAATTTATAGGCCTGTAGTTATTTTCTCTAGCCTAAAAGTAAGCCTGCACAACTTTTTTCTTTTATAGTTGAAAATGATTTGAAATAAAATCTCATTAATGCCATTAAAAAACTAGGCATTTTTTTTTTCATTCTACTACACAGAATATGAAAAATGAGACACACTATTTATAATTTGTATATTTTTTATAAATTTTATATTTATATTCATAATTTGATATATTGATGATTTGAATTAAAATCTTATGTCACTACTAATTTTTTTTGTAAAATTAAAAAAAAATAGTTGTAATTTTTTGAGTTCCCTCTAATTGCTCTGAGGTTTCAATGGTATTATTAATACTTTTTCCTTTCTCAGGGACTCAAAATAAGGTTATCAAATAATCCGAGCATCTATTTATATTGAACAAACACTATCATCTGTTATTGTTTTTGTCACCTAATGCTAACTTATTTTCGTTCCAGCATATAAAGAGCCCAGGATAGAAACATGTTAGAAGGAAATTAGAAATCTATTCCCCTTGAAAGTTTCAAAACATAATTCTTAATTTTAAAAGTTCAAAAAAAGAGTGGGTGGGTAGTTTCAACTACACTTCAAATGATTTTAACAAGCTTATAGATTCTTTAGCTCACGTAGCTGTGACTTGAAGGCTGTGTCAAATCCAATTTGATGACGCTCCCCTATGTATCAGGGATTTGCTTCTTGAAGACATTGCCTGGATTTCTATCGCAACCCGTATTCACTAGTTTCCTTTGGACTTAACCCTCTCCTTTTATACCAAAAAAAAAGTTCAGGGACAGTTTAGCGTTTGATTGCAAATAACCAAAGTTTAAAAGGAATCATATGCATTTTCATCAGTTATAAGCGCAAATGCTAAAAAATAAAAACACGGTAGGATCATTTCAACGGAAATGGCGGCCAAAACATTAGTAATCTAGATACAGGATCATCACCAACAAAACACTCGTTCATTCGAACAGAACATCAGAAACACAACTTAATAAAGAGCCAGATTGGGATGAGAAGCGTATTTCTATTTCTATAATATATAGACATAATTCATACAAAGGAAAAAATAGCATAAACATATTACAGGATATTTCTGTCGAATTACTTGGTATCTTCTGCTAAGTACACTTGATACAACCTTTCCTCGGTTTCTTCCACTGTTTCTTTTGTCAAAACAAATCCAAGGGAAAAAAAAGGAACAATGAAAGCCTCGCAGTTAAATGCTCATATTAATAATATAATCAGAAGGCTGCCCACCCTGATGCAGTGGTCGAACCTGAAGCAGCTGCTGAGGGAAGATTCTTCTGTAAATACAAACATAAAAAATGTTCAGTTAAAAACGATAATGTTAAGCATTACCAAGTTGCGACTTCAATGCATAAGGGCATTCATGATTCTCCAAATATTGAGTAATATAATGGATTTACCGAAAAAATGAAAATACAAGTAGGGCAAGTCAGACTCAAGCACAAGGCATAGTTTACACAGTACCACGAAAAACTACAGTCAATCAATACCCAACAACCATTATCAAACGAAAAACCAAGCTCTGAAGCTGAAAGAAAATAACCTAGAGAATGTGTTATACAGCCTGCTTGCAATAACAATAGGTAAATTTTCAACGCATCAAAACACCACCAGTATTGAAGATTAAAAAAAAAAACAAAAAAAACCACCAGTATTGTGTCCTAATTCCCACGTTTCCATTATCAATGAGGTGTGCCTCTTTGTTACCTGGCCAATATTATAACCATTACAAGTCCAACTTCACCTGACTAGGGAGCTGATCACATATATTTCAAGTTTCCAAGTAGTATACATGGAAGCAATGGATTTCATCTTGTATCAGGTCAGATGGGCTTTATTTTTGTAAACAAATCATTTAACAATGCCCTGAGGTTAATATGATGCTGTAAAGGAGAAGTTGAGGATACAATCAATAAAAAGATAAGCATCAACGGGATTCACAATCACGGGTCCAGGACTGCAAAATATATTAGCTCATATTGCTCCATCCTCATTGATCCAATGAAGAAAATAAATGAGCAAACAATGTTTAAAAGTCAACTTCTCTACCAATGTATTAGCCTTTTAGGCTCCACCTCAAGGATATAGATAGAAAGAGATATCATACCAAAATGCGTCAGCAAGTCACTTGGTTATTAATACAGAATACCAAGAATATTGCTTGTATTTCAAATCACTATGATCATGAAAACATATTACATAAGAGTCTTGATTAAAACCAGGATTTAAACAACAGCAGTAGTCGCAGTAGCCTTATATCACAAAGTGAGATTAGCTACATGGAACATATAATGCCATTGGACTTTATCAAAAGCCATATCTTTGTATTGTCAGTAGCAAGTAAAGAATCACTATTACAATTATTATAGCTGTAAAAATCCATAACTCCAAGAGGCATAAATGAGAATAGTGCAAATAGTAGTATCGTTATGCCTTTTGATCAAAAGAAATATTAAATTTTAATAAGAAGTAACCATGGAAAAATAATTTGTTTAACCCTAAATATGGTATTAGAAATAGAGACATAGAGCATGTAACCTTCCAAATATATATTTCAGAATAGTTATATAATGGCATTACTGTTCAGGTCATATAGAACTACTACCTTTAATTGAGAGAGATCTGAAGAAGTATCACTAGAATGTCTTCCACTTCCATTTGTCTCCTTAAGACCAGTCATGCGACTTGTAGAAGCAATCCGAGCAGCAACAGGATCATTTGGAGGGGGAGGAAGAGGAGACCTGACTTTTCCTAACCCACTGGGTGGGGGAGCAAGGCCCAAGGCCTTAGGTTTTGTATTTCCAGCAAACCCACCAGTTAAACCTGCAGCTGAAAGCATGCCGGTTCCACTAGAAGGTTTAGGCTTCACATTAATCCGGATGGTTTCACCTTCCTATAATTTGAAACACAACGAAGTCAATGTCAAACAAATGAGAGGAGGGATATGGCACAAAACTTAATCCTGACCAGAAGGCAGAGAATAAAAACTCTTGTAATAGAGCAGAAAGTACAGAATCATCCTTTAATTCAATACTTTGTAGGGGCCGAGCGGAGGGGAAATATTCCAACCACCAGGAAAAACACGTTAAGTGATAATAAAACAAAAACACATCTGACTTCTGACATGCATCTTCAGACTCAGACAAGTTCTGAAATGTTTGTGTATTATGCGTGTCACAAAAAGATGCATTCACCATGGCTTAGTGATCAGATAATGCACTATTCATATATGTTCATGCTCGTACATTGCCGCGTAAAACAGATCCGCATAAGAAATCGCGGAGGAGCCGAGGTAAACAATGTTGGTGAATAAAAATATAGCCATGGATCCACTTACAAACATCTGAACCCAAAAATCACAGCTGTGAATTATGCGTTATTTATTCAAGTTCACCGAAAAAAGCAATCAGAGAACACACATTTTGAGATTGAAAAGTTGTTAGAAAGCAAATAACAATTCTAGTGCTGTACCTTCAACCTATGATTTACAGCAGGATGAATATCAATTTGAGACTCCTCACTCGACTCGCCAGACTCTTTCTCGTGTTCCCTCTTCACATACCTGTCGTGATCCGATAATGCCACATTGAAATCAAAAGCTTCGTTTCGCTCCGCAAACCCTAACCCAATAAACGCGTGCTTTCCCTGACCATCCTCGATCTTCAGCACGAAGTACCTGGACGAGTCCAGCACAGACTCGACCGAGTTCTCGCGCTGGCCCGGGTAAACGAAGCACGCGGCGAAGAGTTCCCCGGTGTTCGGATCCTCCAGTCGGATCTCGCACCGATCCTTGCACGAAACAACCCTAAGCCGACCCGACCAGATTTTATCGGACTGAAGCCACTCCCCGCACTTGTACCCACCAGATGTAGTTCGGGGAGGAATCTTGTACACTGAAACCTCGCGGACTACGAGGAGGGTGTGCTCGAATGCCTCCTCCTCCAACGACATCGTCTGTAATCGGGAGGAGAAAGATTTAAAATTGAGAACTTAGAATCAAGCAGAGTTCGAGTGTGTTGATAAAATTTGATGAAGCAGAGGATCACGGAACTGATGGAGAAGATAATGGGGTTTCTGTCAGAAGCTGGAGCAATGATTTTTCAGGCGAATATGATGTGAATTTGAGAACTTACGAGATATGCGATAATGGAGGAGGAAAGAGATAGAATTGAGGGGACAATGCGAAACAATCAAACAACGTTTAGGTGTGCTGACAAAATCTGATGAATCAGACGACTAATGTAATCTGATAAAGATGACAATGGGAGTCTATTAGAAGCTGGAAGAGAGATTTTTAGGTGGATTTGAGACCCGGGCGTGGGAATGGAAGAAGGGTGGGAGGGAGGTATCAATTTCAGAGCTGGGCAAGACGTGGGTTTTAGCTTTGAAGCCAACTCTAAATGTCAACTGTACGCCGAGGAATGTTTAGCCGTGTGTGTGTGTGTGTTTTTCTTTTCTTAAAAAATAATACTCCCACTACTTAACAAGCGAGTCTTGAAATTAGGTAAAAGTAATTAATTTATTTTATATTTTTATTTTTTTTAAATTATCTAATTTTAATTAATCTCTTCTTTTTAATATTTTTTCGTAACTTTTAATAGTATTAACGAAAAAAATAATTTTGATAAAAAATTAATATAATATTAACTTTTTTATAAATAGATTTTAAAAAGAGAAATTTTTTTTCTTATTTAATAAGAGGAGGGAGTAATTAATAAGACAGGAGGGAGTCATTAGGAGTGTTTAAACCCTAATCTGATCCCTATCCAAATTAGTCCTATTTTATTTTTTGTCTGCTAGTAGTAAAGGTTATAATAAAATTATGTTTTCCTTTTTGTGCTAAATTATATAATGGAACGTCTCCTGGTAAAAAAAAAAAATGGTGGAACGTCATAACTGAAATTCTTAACTGTTATTCATTTCGTGAGTGATCTGATAGCCTACCGTGTTCCGACCTAAATGTCTATAAAATATATAATATCCGGCACTTGTTTTTCAATTGTATTCCATTGAAGTTTACGACTCCATTCCCCATAATTGAAAAATAATTGAATTCCTCAAATCTGATGTTTAAAATTTGATTTATAATTAAATGATTATTCTTCAACTATCAGCCTTATTAGAGAGGTAAAACCTGTTTTTATATATGCTGCAAAGAAACATTTCTTTAATTTTGAGATCAAGGCAATGATTAAAGAGAAAAAAGATTATTCAAGGTAAAATTTAATATTATAAAATTTAATCAAATAAAAATTGATAAAATTTTAATATCAAGATATTGTATAAGATAATCTATGTTGTAAAATAAAAATGTTTATAATTTGATAATACATTATATAACACTGAATAAAATAAAAATAAGTCATCTAGATAAATTATTCATATCCGTCAATCATATTTCATTTCATATATTAAAGAGTTGAAAATTTGATCCTAATAATTCGTATCGATATTTGGAAAAATATAAATTAAAACCTTAATAGCATTTTATGAAAATTCAGCAAAAAGCAACGGTTTTTGGGGAGAAAAGCAAAAGCAATGTTTTGAGTGATGCAGCTAGTCCAGTCCAGTGGACCCAAAAAACTAGGCAGGCCAGATTGATATGGGCCCAACATTAAATATGCCGAGTTACGTTATGGGCTAATAGCCCATCAAATAAGAAGGTTGTGGATCGTTCACCTATAAAAGGTCCGGACCTTTCAGCTCCTCTTTATTGCACTTGACGGCCGACGGCTACGTCACGGGTTCTCGCCTCTAATCGACAGCGTCCTCCGCAAAGCCATTTCCCTCACTGTCGTCACAACAAAGCTCCTATCTTTCGCTGGTGACTTCCTCTGTTGTTGCTTATTACCAAATCATCTTGTTCAATTAGGTATACTATCTTGATTTTCTTGTCATATAATTTCGACATATTTACCCTAAATAACTCGCAAAGACAGGAAGGGCACTTTTATCCATGGAATTTTTTATGTTTCTACTTGGTAGTATTTTTCTCGGGGCTGAATGATCTTGTTTACGCCAATTCTTGCAGTGTATCAACTATCTGTGACTATGTATCTTCAGTATTACATAAATGAGAATGGCGATAAGGTCTACACTACTAAGGTCAGCCTTGAATATTAGATCATGGTCGTCTAATTACTTGTTTGTCTCATATGTAACGCATGAAGTAAGTATTGGACTAGGCTTGTTTTAAATTGAATTCAAGTTGGAGGCGGACTTCTTGTTCCAAAATCCAAACTGATATTTTATTTACTATTATTTGACTCCTTTGCAGAAAGAGTCGCCGCTTGGGGTAGCTACACAATCTGCTCATCCAGGTTTGTAGCTCTGTTTATTATAATTTTCTAATTTCCGTCACTTCCAGTGTGTTCTGGACTATGTTCTGCGTGCTTGTAAATATTAAATAACTGAAAGTTATCAGTAGGGCTCATTATTTTGAGTTTGCTGTTTTATTGTAAGGTGCAAATGCAATACTGACAGAGTAACAGTGTGTCAATGTCTTAAGATAGACTCTTTTATCGGGAATATATTTTTAATTCGAAGCTTTACTTCTGTTGTAGAGCCTACATTTTTTTTTGTATTGGTTTGGTTTCATGTTGCACTTGCACCTCCTTTTCACAAACATTTGTCCCTAAGAATAGTAAAGGGGAAACTGCTTTTTGTTCTACTGAACTTGTCTTGTTACAATATTGATACTTGGGAAAAAGACATTTAAGGACCCCCACATGGAAATATTCCCCTCCAAGGACCCAGTTTAAGAATTCAGTACTCCTATATACTGAATTCCCAACTTGAATCAACTGAATTCAGCATTGGTATTGTTCATTTGTCAATATTTTTGTATAGAGGTCCGAAATTGTCTTTTTTCCTTGATACTTGGACTTTAAAAAGGTAGAACATTGTTCTCAAAACTAGTATAAAATGTGAAATTAGTTCTTCATGTTAAATTTAACATCTAATTACTCCATAACTGTTGGAAGTTAATCTTCAAGCCTTCCAAAGTCCATACTTGTTATATATTGTTATGTTTTAAGTTTACATGCTGATATTAATTAAGTTATATTTCTGATCACCAAAAGAAAAATTATAGTTCCATGATAAATTGTACTTTTCTCAAAATTAAAAGATGAAACAATTCTGATACTATCCACAACTACCCAGTCATTTTGTCGGTCACTTTGAGCATGCAATGCAACCTAAGAAACTTGTCAATATTTATTCATTCATTTCACTCTTTACCTTGTTAGAAACCATTCATGTTTTTCACCATACGCTCTTTGCGAAGGCTGGGGAACTTTTTATTGCTTACTCTGATGAAATATTATTACTTGTGTTTTTATCGAAAGCTATTATTCTAAATCCTGTTTTCTGTTACACGTGCTCCTTCTTGGTTTACCTAAACTGCAGCTCGTTTTTCTCCTGACGACAAATTTTCAAGGCAGAGAGTTCTCCTGAAGAAGCGCTTTGGATTGTTGCCAACCCAGCTGCCACCTCCAAAGTATTGAATGATTAACATCTTTTGATGTTTGTATCTTCTTACCGCTTAAGGTTTTTTTTCTTGTCTAATGCTAGGGTTGAGAAATTAAGGCGAATTTATCTGGACTAAGTACATTGCGAATGTATTAGAATGACTTTAAATACGAGGGTTTATTTCTGGAAAATATTTCCAATCCCTATTGTCGAGGTTGTGATTGTTTTGGATTTACAATCCCTTTTGTTTCAGAGTATAATGCTCGAGCATGTTTTCCTTTCAAGGCAAAGCTAAGCTAGTGCTCACCGTCAAACCGCAAAAACTAAATTCTATTGGCACTTTAATTTATTGTTTCACGCTTTCTCTATTTTATTTATAGACAGTTAAAACGATTAACACTTTAGAAGATCTGAATTAATGAGTGATAAAAAAAATTACCCTATATTGGTTTTTTTGAGCATAATATAATAAAAAAATTATTGAAATGTGACATGTAAGATAATGTTTTATCAAAATATAACATATAAAGTTAATGGGTGACAACATGACTAGAGCCTGGTAATATTTTTTTAATGAAAAGACAACTTGAATTTGACCCTTTTTTTTTAATGAAAAGGTAAGTCACATTTTTTAATAAAAAGTTATCTATGTGATTTTGTCTTTATTTTCTTTTTCAAAGTAATAATTTTTAATTATTGGATTATTTAAATAGGCTCTCTGATTCTATTTAAATAACCAATGTTTCCTCAGTCTTAGTAAGCTTTCACCATTTCTAAATATATTCTAAATATAATCCTTTGTAGAAAATATTTTTTATAGTGATCTAATATTATCTTTTTTGTCCCAGATTTTATCATCTCTAAACTTATATACACATGCTTTATTTTTTAAACATTCAAATATCACAAATGAAATTAAATGAAGAGGCAAAAAATCCTTATATGCTATGTTTATTTATATAATTGGAATTTAAAAAAGAAAAAAAAGAATGAAGAAGTCCAAAAGGTATTTTTGAATATAATAAATAAAAAATTACTTAAATATGACATATCAGATAATATTTACCAAAATATAACACATAAAGTCGACTAGAAGCAGTGCGTTTTGACTTCATACAAACAAGTCGACCATGTGACTTCTGATCTGAATATACTTTTTTAATGAAAAGGTAAGTGGCATAGATATCCATACGACTTATCAATTTTAAAAAGGTAAAATTGCATGACCATCTATGTGACTTTGGCTTTGCCTCTTTTTTTAAACAATTTTTTTAATTATTGGAATGGAAAATTTAAATAGTTTTTCTAATCTTATTTATAAAATATTGTTGACAAGTGAATGAATATTAAGGAATGTTACTTATATTCAAAAAGTTTAAGAAAATTAACATAAACTAGAATAAATAATTGATATATTATTAAAAAACAATGATTAGTCAATAAATTTTAACAAATATTAAATAAAAAATGTTAATTTTTTATTTTTGTTGAATAATCATTAAAAAGACATCAATTTATTAAAAATTGAACAAATACTAATTAATAATTAACTAATAATAAATCAATAATAATGATTAGAAATAAAATAACACTATAATGAAGTAACAAATATGTATCAATAATGAAAATATAAATTTAATAATTAACTGATAAAAATGGTTAAATATACTATATCAACAAAAAATTAATACTAAATAGAAAAAAACCATATCACAATTTGTATTAATAAAGAAATAAATATACTTACTAAAATTAATATTTCATCCTTTGTAGAAACTAAATGGAACTGGAGGATTTACGTAGAAGAAAAATAGAATAATGCTGCACAAATTAAGTAATATAATTATTCAAGTGTATAATTTAATCAAATCTACTAGTACAAAACTTCATAATTAAAAGGAAAATAAGTACTCAAGGCAATGAAAAATTTTAATGTAAAATGAAATCGTGATAATAAAACGTAGAATATATATGAAGTTAACAAAAATTACTAAGTAAAAATGGAAGTATGAATGGAGCATTGTGTAGAAATGAAAAGCTACAAAATTGAAGAAGACTAACAATAAATGAATGAGACAACCCTTTAAAGAAAAAAGTAATGAAATAAGAAACTCCTATAGTATCACGACTTGCACTGTTGAAGCTCTGCAAGATGCAATGTGTTTTTTTTTTCAATTTACTTTGAAGAAAATTAAGGCAACAAATTTTTTAAAATAACTAAAAGACAGTTTAGTTTAAAAAAAGTTAATAAGTATAATACATAATTATTATATTTCTTTATTTTTTTCTCAATTTTAATCATAAAAATTAACGTACTATATAATAATTTTTTGCCTTTTCATACAACTTTAATATGATATTTGAATATTTAAAAAAATAAAGCATATGTATATAATATAAGTTTTGGGATGATATAATTTGGGACAAGACTTATACAAATATAGTTATTATTAATTAATATTTATTGCACTTTTAATTAAATTTATATCTTCTTAATAATTATTTAATGAAAAAAAATAATTTCATATCCTTATAAAAAAATATTTCCTACAAAGAATCATTTTGGAAATGGTGGAAGCTCATTTGAACATGGTAAGAAATCGATTTGAGTATAATAGGAAATATTGATCATTTAAATAAGATTAGGTCAGGCCGGGCAGGGCCAACAACGCTTGGCCCTAACCCCGGCCCAAACCAAATTTTGGCCTAGCCGGGTTGGCCCGATGTTGCCAAGTTCGATTGGGCCAACCGGGCCTCAAGCCAAGATGTGCAGCCTTATAGCCATCAGTCGACTTTGTGTATTATATTTTGATAAATATTATCTAATATATTATATTTTGATAATTTTTTATTATATTATGCTCAAAAAATCCTATATACACTATTGTATTTTTTTGCTCACTTCATATATGCTTTATAAATTTCATACCGCAGAAAATTAAAATTAGTTATTTGTTATTGATACCAACGAGTCAATTTAGATAAGAAATATGACAATGTCATAAGACATTAAACCTCATGGCCGGTCAAACTTGTAATGAGCTGGACCTTTTAACATTAACAATCAACAAAATATTAATGATGACTGGGGGATTGGGTACAACACACACAGATAACCTCTTTGATAATCAGCTATTTCCCCCCAAGAAAACCAGAAAAAATCTTTTGAAAATTCAAAGATGAAATTATTAAATCAGTTTATGAAATAAAATTTAAATACAGGACTCCAATGTCACTTATAATTTGGATTTTATATTATATATTGATATTAATCCTCAATTTTACCTTTAACAAGCCCCGGTGATAGTAAATGATATAAGTAGGTATTAATTATAGTTATATTATTCAAGAATCAAGAATATGATTTTTTTTTTGCTGCAAAACATTAATATTTATCTATATTTTATATATGCAATGCAATTAATTCTTATTTTACTTTTCGGGACTATCTTTTATTCACATTCAACATACATAATTTAGTATAAAAATTTTAATTATAGCAATATCAATATTAAATTATATTATTCTTTTAAATTGTATTATTAATTAGTTCTTAAATTTTACTTCTTCCGATCGACATTGTAAAATATTTTATATCAATTATATATATATTAAGGAAATAATTTTTGTACCTGAAATGAATGCAAAAAGTACCAACATATCACATTTTATTATCATTATAGGGTTATAAATTAGGGGTAAGAAAAAATTAAAGATATGAATAAAATGATAAAAAAATATCCAATACCCTATATTTTAGACAAAAAACTTGTCATACAAAATACTATATAATACGGACAAAAGGGAATACCTATAAAGAAAAGGTAAAATACAAACAAGTAAAACCAAAAAGGTTTTTAAAGTGTTACAATAAGATAATTATAAAATTTGCTTTTTTATAATAAAAAAATTTACTTAAGTTAGACTTAAAATAGAAGTCTAAATTTTTTCCACACAAAATAAAATTCCAATCTCAAACTATTTTATGGCCAGTCTTCTACTATGAAAATTTTTAATATTTTAAATAAAAAATTTTTACGGCAAATTAGACAAGTCAAATGAGTTGCACTATTTAAAATACTTATAATTTATAATTATAATTATAATATAACAATATAATTTATAATTTGTAAAAATAGTCATAAATTTTATATTTTAATTTAAATATTTCGAATATTAATATATTAATCATCATCCTTATATTTATTTTATTATTATATAAAAATTAGGATCATTTGTTATTGTTATTATAAAATATACTGTTATTCACTCTCGAAGAGTCTTTTGATCTTGATGCCATGCGAACAGGCAACAGTTCCATAAGTTGGGGCAGTTTTGTAAATTGGTCCCGTTTTACTAAAACCTCAGCTCCTTCGCCTCCCAAATCGAATCCAAACTCCAGTCTCGGTCTCATACTCTCAGCTGAAGTCGTCGCCTTCAAGGTGCAGCAAGTACGGCACCGATCTATTCTCTAATATAACTTTCTAGTGTTGCCTAATTCTAACCTTCTTCACGATCTAAATTGATTCTAACCTTCTTCACGATCTAAATTGTTAAGCATTGAAATGTCATTTGCCGTGGGCTGAATTTGTCGGATTTGTGACTGCAGGAATGGCCAGAAACCTTGGGGGATTTCTGGTGCTATTTTTGGCTCTTTCGATCTGCCAAGCTGCGACAAACTTTCAGCCGATCTCTGACTCTCACCGATCCGCTGCCTTAGAACTCTTCTCCCCAATTGATGGATCGTTTTCTAGGTGACCATAATGATTTCTTGTTATCATTGTGATTACCCATTGTTAAGTCTTGTGCACCTTGAATTGTAGTTAAAGTCAATTTGCATGTTTATTGTATAAAATTGATTGTTTAGTTCCTAATATATTGATTCTTATTCCCGTCCAGAATTAATAATTTGCCATGCTTTTATCTTTTACATCAGTTAAAGGGGATTCTTTTTCCTTAAAAACTTCCCCATTTCTCTGTTCAAGCTACAGCATTCCACCCTGATTTAAGCACGTGTGGAATGCAAAGATATCAAAAGATTACTTTTGCTGTAACTGTTAAGTGTCTCATGTCGTCCTTTATTCTCATAGATTCGTTTCTATTGAAGTTTTAAGTGACTCTATCCAAGTTAACTTCCTAGTGTCTGTTATCAGCTTAGAAGATACATACGAGGCCTTAAGAGTTTTTGAGATTATTGCCATTGAAAAGAAGCCAGATGTCAGCGCAACTACTTGTCAGAAAGTATTGGAAAATCTTGGGTCATCATCACCCGCAAAGGATTTGTTCTACGCCTTAAAAGTTAATAGCTTATTAAAATGCGGGGTCAAGGAGGAGGTTCTCAAGGTATTTTATTCTGAAGGCATTATTCTGTTTTATGCAGCTTATATTTTATCACTCATAAAAGATCTACCGGTCTGTTCTAACTCTCAAAGTTGATACTAAAATTTATTTATCTTGTGCAAGGATATTGCTTCACGACTTAAAGCTGCTATGAATGATGCAAGTACTTTGCTTGACATATACTACTCAATAGGAAGTTTGGTTCTGATCAAGGTAATTTTCTGGACTTATGCTTGGTTTGCTCAACAGGTTATATTAGAATAGATTTGTTTTTATCTGAATTCTGTGGAGTAATCTAATGCTTATGTGAATGCAATCTTGTTCCTTTCTACTCATAACTTGAGCTTCATTTCCCATTCATCCTGGCTGTATGCGTGCTCTTCAATGGAATCTTAGTACTCACGAGGTTATACATAAGCTTTTATTAACTACTGGTCTCTTGTGTACAATTTCTTCTACTTGTGGCTTATGAAATTGACATAACATTTTGTTATAAATATACTTGCTGCTTCAAATCTCTGTCCTTTTTTCTATGCAGGATCATGCCTCTAATGTTGATGTCCTTCTGGCTGATGCTGATGGAACTTTTCGCTCTATCAAGGTTCATTCTATTTTATTTGTTATAACCACGTGTTTGCTGGGTTTGCTTTTGGATAAATGATATTGCCCCATCTAATGTTTCGTAGGAGACTCAGTATAATTCTCATTGTCTTTTGAGCATGTGAGTTCATATCCTGCATTATTGATAGGCTTTGAGCCAGAGTGATGGAAGGTGGCACTATAGCTCTAATAATCCAGACCCTAGCACCTATGCTGCTGGTAATGATTTTAATGGAGATGTTTTTTATAGCATTAGTCATGGGCTTCCTGGAAATATTTTAATTAATATTATTGGTCTTTGTTGACAGATTGATCTCATCATTGTGTTGCAGGGTTAGCACTTGAAGCACTTGCTGGAGTGGTCTCATTAGCATCTTCAGAAATTGATCAGTCTAGGGTAAAACTTTAGTTCTTTATAATGTACAATTCACTATTCTTCAATATGTAGAGAATAGAGATAAAAATTTCATATGTTGTCTAGAAAATCATCTAAATCAAATATCGATGATGAGTAATATCATATATTGAAGTTTTTTGGGAAGCTTCTGGGGTTGTTTGTACAAGGAAGTTTATTTGCACAAGTGATGAACTTGCTTTTATTCTGGAACTTCTATTGATCTTATTTTAGCTGCTTAATGGCAGATCAATGCAGTGAAAAATGATATATTGAGGCTATTTGAGAGGATTAAAAATTATGGTAAGTGTAACTTTGCTTTTATTTCATTATAAGTGTTATCCTTAAATTTAGAACCCTGCAGCTTGAATGTAGTTGCCATTGTCCTTTTATGAAGGATGTTAATTTGATTAATTGTAGATGGTAAATTTATCCTTATTTTAAAAAATTTTATGCTTGATTTAAGTATATTTGTAGAAGCTCATTTGAAGGGTAAAATTCTTGCTATAATTTTGGTCTCTGGAGTTTCAATTGATTTGATTGCCTTTGTTAGTTGTCTGCTATGGGACCTTTTTAGTTGTAATTATTGGTTGTCAACTTAGTGCCCTAATTTTATGAACCAAGTATTCAGAAATACCTCTTCAAGATGCTTGAATCTTGAAAACCTGTTCCTTGTTTCTAACCTAATTCTACATATCTAGTAGGGTTGGCTAGGGTAAAAATTTTCATGCTTGCATCAATGCATTACAGTCTTGGCATCAAGTACTATAATATTGCTTGAAGACTCTCTGTACAACATGCATTCCATGCCTTTAATTTGAACTTTTTTCCCAGTTCCACCACTTTTTTTCATATATGTTTTATGTTTACTGGTCCTGCTTTTTATCATACATTATATTCTATTATATTGATCTTAGATGAACTTATGGTCTATTTTCAGATGATGGAACCTTTTATTTTGATGAAAAGATAGTTGGTACTGGTGAACAACTGGGTTCTATTTTCACCACCGCTTCAGTTGTTCGAGGACTTACAGCATTTGCAGCTGCAATTTCTGGGAAAATAAATGTGTGTGGAGTATGAGGATTACAATTTTATTTATTTATCTGTAAGAATTTTCTATTAACGCTTTGGATTTGAATTTCCAGCTTCCAGAGGATAAAATTCTGGGTTTAGCAAAATTCTTCCTGGGCATGGGAATTCCAGTAGATGCAAAGGATTTCTTCAATCAAGTAGAGTCATTAGCTTTTCTAGAGAGCAATAGGTAAGTGCTTTGCCAGGACCAATTATAATTTTCCTCTTTATGGCACTATTTCCTTTTTTCCTTCTGATGCTTCTTTTCTTCTTTCTGATACATTTGCCTTTTCTTGAGTTTTGACCAAGTTACATATCTTGAATCTATTCTGGCTGTAGGGTTTCCATCCCATTAATATTGTCACTCCCTGCAACAGTTTTCTCATTGACCCAGAAAGACCAGCTTAAGGTATCTAACTCAGTCAAAATGTTTAGCACTTGTTATGGTTGTTCTATAATCCAGTCTCTCCTGGTAATTAGGGGAAAATGACCTGCTGCCCTTCACAATAAAGAACATTTGGTGTTTCTCCCAAAACCTAATCAAAGCATCTGCTCTGCTACACACATTTACTTTTTTGCCGTGGTCTCTTTGCAATGATAGATTTGCAATTGTGCATCACTGCTGCTAAGTTCTCATTTGATGTTGTGAAAGTATGACCAATTTTTTTACATAATTCATCAGGTTAGGGTGAATACAGTGCTTGGTTCAGCTGCTCCACCTCTAACAGTTAAGCTTGTCCGAGCTTTTAGTTCTGATTCTAAAGGTTCAGCTATTTTTGAGAGTAAGGTGAGTGATGACTATTTTGTGACATTCTTAATCTCTTATTTGTTCTATTTCTGTTGTATGAGTACTCCACCTTTTGCATGTGTGCAGGAGCTCCGGTTTGAACCAACAAGTGGACTTCATGTCTTGGATGTTTTCTCAAAGAATGTAGATGTGGGAACTTATGTGTTTGTTTTTGAGGTATCCGTACTTGTTTGGTTTAGTGATTTATTTTTTTTCCTGTTGCATCAAGTTGTGCTTTTATCTGCCAGTCCATTATATTTCAAACCTACTTTGTAGATGGTCCTTGAAGATTCAAATTTAAGTGATTATGCTACTGGAGGTCAAATTCATGAAACAATATACATCACCGGAGTTGTTAAAGTTGGCAATGCAGAAATTGCAGTATTGGACAGTGATCTTGGAACCATTGAAACCCAAAAAACGTATGTTTCTATGTTTGGTTTAAAATAGCCTATTTGATAATTGATGCATGCTTTATGTTGTATTAATTAAGAAATTTACTACTGTTTACTGATTCGTATGTTAGCTGATCTCATTCTTTTATGTTTGAAGATTGAATGTGTTCGTGAGTTCATATCTCACTGCACTTTTTCTGTTCAGAACTGTGTTATGCATATGATGTTGACTTTTGCATTTCCAATTACTCTTTTCCTATCCAGGCTAGATTTGAGTGGAAATGGTGTAGTTTCACTATCAGCTAACCACCTGACAAAATTGCGTTTGTCTTTTCAATTGACAACACCTCATGGTCATGCTTTTAAACCTCAACAGGTTGTATTTGTCTTTTCAATTGAAAGTACCTCATGATCTTGCATTGAATATATATATATATATATATTTTGTCTACATTCAGTTTGTTGAGGATTTTGTTGTTCTGCAGGCACTTCTCAAGTTGAGGCATGTGACAAATATTGAGCACATATTTGTGGTTGGAGATACTGGGGAGAAGTTTGAAATAGCTCTAGTTAAGTATCTCTTTCTTCCCTTGATTTTTTGTTGTTCATTTGAATTCATGTAATTTGTCCATGCAGCACTCTCAGTTCGTATGATGCATTCTGTAATTTGTCAATATATCACTCTGAACGCAAAAGTCATATGACATAATGAAGAAGGTTGAGGTGGTAGTTTTCATATATTGCTCCTAAATATTGCTTGTTAGGAAACTGGGCTTAATTATTTATTCAGCTGAGTCTGCATCTGATTATTGTATTGGTTGGTCTACTTTAATTGCTTTGAAATGACTATGATAGAGGCGCACATGTTTCTTTGTTTTACTTTAATTACTGTAAAGTTGTTTGATTCTCATAAACCAATGTTATTGTTCCTGTTTTGCTAACATTTTTTTGGCATGTAGGACTTTCTTGGTTTGGTGGAGAAATTTTTTTATCTCTCAGGAAGATATGACATTGAGCTGACAATTGGAGATGCTGTCATGGTAGCTTGCCATGTCTTTATTTAGTTTCCCATCTTTCCCCTATCTTACTAGTTTTCTGAGCAAAATTTTATTTGATTTTTCAGGAGAACTCTTTCCTGCGACCTCTTGGCCATGTTGAATTAGATCTTCCAGTAGCTCCTGAGAAGGCAGCCCATCCTCCACCACCACCTGTTGATCCTTACTCAAGATATGGACCTAAAGCAGAGATAACCCACTTATTCAGGGCTCCTGAAAAGCGACCACCTCAAAATGTGTCTCTCACTTTCTTGATTTTGACCCTTCTGCCTCTTGTTGGCTTTTTGGTTGGGGTAAGTCTTGTTAAAACTTAAAATCAATGATTTTGCGACCGGACCGAACCAATCGGTCAAACCAGCTTGACCGTTGCCCGGATAGCTTTCCGGCTCGTTTTGCAAAGTTGAGCCATTTTCGGGGTTGAACTGGATTAGCCGGTATGAACTGGCTTTTGAGCCGGAACCTAGTGTTGAGCCGAGAACCGGAGCAATTTTTGAAAAATCGGCCTTTTCTATGTTTAACGCCTTTTTTTAGTTTTTTTAAAAAATTTAAATCATTGTATCATTATAATATGTTATAATTATATTATTATAATAATATAAAATTTATAAATAAACAAAATAAAAGTGAATAAAAAGAAAATGTAACCTAATTGCAACAAAATCCCAAATTCCCACATCGATAATCACAGTCCTTGCTCTCGTTTGTCTTCATTGCTTGTCAAGTTTCAAGTTTTAGCTCAACTTAACTCTTTTTGTTGCCTTTCTCCATCACTCTAAGTCTCCATATACATATATTATTAGAGTATTCATGAAAGTTTAAGAATTTGATATTTTTTATTTCTTATACATATATTATTATGCATATAATATTATATTTTATGTAATTATTACGTCACTGGTTCAACTGCTGGTGGAACCATTAAAACCGTGAGTCAGAGACATTTCCAGTTTGATGTCCGGTTCAATTTTTAAAATATTGGTTAAAATCCTCAAAGTTGCTAGGTTGCGCAAAATTCCATTGAACTTTAATATTAAGTACTCTTAAATTTTAATCATCAGTTGTTTTTATTTTTTGATTAAAAAATGACTTTTTGAACATCTAAAGGAATATGGAATTATTAATAAAATATTTTTAATTTATTACTATTTCTCAAATTAGAAGTTTAATGTACAATTTATAATATATATATATATATTCATCACTGTCTCAACTATGTTTCAACTATGAGTCTACGGATGAATCTTAATCAGTACCTCTATGGGATCAATGAGAAGTCCAATTTTAGAAATATTAGGTTTTATAGATGTAGAGCAATGCTTATTGGAACTGCTTCCTATGAGAACAATATCTATCAAATTCAATGATATTCAAAAGAATGTTTTAAGTTTCCAATACTTTTATAGATATCTGCATGATGTTGGACTTCCAGTGGGGATTTTGTCTGATGGCTTTAGTTTGCTAACATTTGAGTTGTTTATTGTGAATTTTAACTTTAAAGGCTTGGAATTATATGCTTCATATATTTGTATGTTTCTACTGCTTTTGCGTAGAAAGTTGGGGGAGATTGGAAACAAAGTTTAGGGATTGTCTGCTCACTACTGGTGTTGAATGTTCTTGCCACATTGAAGTACTTCCATTGTCATCTTTTAGTTTGGTTAATCTTCTACATGGTGTTTAACATATATCATTCTCTTCAATTTAATTTGCAGCTATTGCGCTTAGGAGTGAACCTAAAGAATTTCCCTTCAGCATCAATACCGTCTACATATGCCATCCTCTTCCATGTTGGCATTGCTGCAGTTCTGTTACTTTATGTACTTTTCTGGTTAAAGGTACGTCTGCATTCATAAAAATTATTGCGGATCCGTTTAATATATTTCAGTCAATTTCTTGTTAAGCAGTGAGATTAATTATGCCCTGTGCATAATAGAGAGGATGATTCATTATCCACGAGTGTTATATCTCCTGATTCCTGTAATTATAATTACGTAATATAATATGCTAAACTTGACGGGGTGGTGATTCTGATCTATAATGCAATTTGTTGGAATGTTATTTTTCATTTTGTTGTTCTCCGGACATGGCAGTTTAGTCAGACAGTTAATTTTCCTCTTTTAAGTTTTTGTCTATTTACATTTTTATTCACGTGCAGCTGGACCTGTTCACGACACTGAAAACGCTAGGTCTTTTGGGAGCCTTTTTGATGTTTGTGGGACATGGAATTTTATCCCATCTGGCATCTACATCAGCCAAGTTGAAGTCTGCCTGAGTACAAGGAAGAATGTCTATTTATACAGAAATGACGGGAATATTTGATATTTTTTCGTTGATGTAAACTGTACTAATTCAATTTTGTAGGACCTTATACTTGCTGATCGCAAATTTTTAGAGTTCAATTCAATTATATTAACAAAGAGGATTTATCCAGATCTTGAAAGCCATTGACTGACCAATCTGTGGTAACATATTTCTACATTTACCTTGCCTTGATTGAGGGTTGTCAATGGAAAATCTTAATTCAACATGGTTCATGGGGACATGGGGCACGTGATATTCTAGCCGTCCTTTTCTTTTACCCTTTGTCTGGCAGGGGAGAAAAGTGGAGGGTGTAAAAATGGACAGAGAATTAGAGAATTAGGGTCTGTTTGATAATATTTTCTATTTTATTGTTCTCAAAATAATTTTGTAAAACTGTTATCGGAAATAAGTTTTGAAAACAAGAAAGTAAAAAACTTTATTTGAATAATTATTCTCAAAATCATAACTAGTGAATAATAAATAAGTTATTTAAAATTTATAATTTTATTATTAATGAGGTCGGTATTTTTCACGTTTTCTTGTATTTTTAAGAACAAAAATTACAAAACACTTTAAAGATGTTCTGAGTTTTCTGTTCTTTTATTTTTCTATTTTTCAGAATAATTTTTAAAAAATAGATTTACTAAATAAATTTTTTTATTTTCAAAAACAGAAAAACTGTTTTTAAAAATTTTGTCAAACAACCCCTTATATTTTTTCTCATTTGCTTGCGGAGAGAAAACCCCCGCGGGGGCCCTTGGGGGGTGCTGGTAATTCGTGGCCCCAAATGTTTTTCTCCCAAAAAATGCAAAGATTTTGATAAGAAAAAAACTTCCTCAAATTATTTTTCACTATGAGAAAAATACTCATGTTTTTTAATTCAAATATTGGTTATTATATATTTTTAATTTTAGTATTATTTTAAAATTTTTTAAATCAATGTATAAAAAATAATTTTAAAATTTTTAAAAATAAATATTGGATAAAATATTTTTAAATTAAGATTAAAATTAAAATTATATTTTAATTTTATTTGTTAATATGATAAGAAAATTATATGAATAATGTAATAAAATAACAAGTTTTATTATGTGTAAATATTTTTTTAAAATAATAAAGATATTATTATTAATGTAAAATTAGTTATTTTTTTCCTCTTTCTATTTTTTTTCTATTCAGCCAAGTATAAAGAGAAAACTCTTCCCCACTTTTTTCTTCTTTTCATTTACTCTCCTTCCTATTTTCTCTCCTCACTAATAGCCTGTTTGGATTGCACAAATAAATGCTTATGGGGTCCCATAAGTGCTTATCTGGTGGAGTTGTCAAACGGAAGCAGCTTTTCAATAAGCACTTATGCCTCAAATAAGTGCTTATGGAAGAAGCTGAAAATTTCAGCTTATGATAATCACTTATCCTTCCATAATCACTTATTTCATTTTTCTTTCTCATTATCTACCCAATAATCACTTAAACCCCAATATCCAAACACATTTCTTTTCTCAAAATCACTTATGAGGTAAAAATATCCAAACACAAATCACTTTTGACATAATCACTTATAAATAATCACTTATCCTCATAATCACTTATTCATAATCTAATCCAACCACACCCTAAGCAAAGGGCCAGGGTGAATCTACTAAATCATCTGCTTAAGCAACTCAAGTAATTTGAAGCGTTTGAAAGTTTTTTCTTTTGGTAAAGAAAAATGGCAGTTAGGGAGGGCACTCCCAGAATCACCGGCAAGGCACCAAATTTCAGTTACTAGGGGATTCATCTTATATTTTTTGTCACCTCTAAGGGCAGTCACCTTGGACCTTGGGAGTGAGTCTGTCACTATACATCCATCAGGACTTATTGATTACCTCTGGGCAGTGAAGGATCTCCCCACAATGGAATTGCCACCAACGCAGGACTTGAGCAGCTAAGGGGAGACTCCAGGATCACTTGTGCCAACCCACGATGGCTAAAGCGTTTGAAAGTTGTTTCCATGCTTTCCGAAAACTTCCAAATTTAAAGGCGAAAGTAAACTGATTGTAGTCCTGTAAAGAAGCTTGGGAAGAATTCTGCTTCCGAGAGACGTGACGTGACTGTAGTTTTGTTGGTAATTTTCAGCCTGAAATACTCAACGCACAAATGATTCGGATAAGCAAAGTATGTCTAGTGCCGGCCACAACTAGGCTTTTTTTAAGGGGTAAGCCCATTCTTTTGTTGTCTGAACCATGCGGTGAGACACCTGAACAAGAGGGACTACTTGTGACGTGTATGTTGCTGCATGAATATACTCGGATTATAGAATAGCGGGACACGAAATTTCATCCATAAATCGTTAAAATATGATGAGTTTAAACCCTGGTAACCAAAAGATTAAAAAACACACCAAGGCTATTTTTATGATGATGTTTGAAAGGTAGAGTATACAGTTTTGTTATTATTCTTCATACAACTTCGTAACTACAATGGTTTTTTACCCTTGAAAGAGGCGGGGAGAACTGGTCATGACTCTCGAGTTGTTTCCAACTAGCGCCATGCAGATTGTAGAGAAATAATGGATATTTAGAATGTGCAGTTTACTAAAGTGTTATAAACCGCAGTTTATAACACTCAGTATATTATATGATATGGTGGATATTTAGTATATTATAAACTGCACATTCTGGGACACCGAAGAAACACACTCTCTCCCAAAGATACCAAATCCTCGTTCTCGTAGTAGTTACGATTTGCAAGCACATAATAAGCAGCACCAATATTACACCAAGAACTATTCAGAATGTTCCTGTATCGCTGTTTATGCAAGGTTTTATCTTTAGTTAAATAGGAAGTCCTATTCCCATATCAAAACTGCACGCAACATTTTTCATACCTGTCCTCTCTTTTCGTGACGGGCAAAATTTCCATGCATAAAAGGACAAAAATAAGACCATGATAACAGAGAATCTGTTAAAAATAAATTAATACAGTGATCCCTCAATCCTCACATTCCTCTAGACGGAACAAAAACTTTGATTTGGAAGAGTCCATAACTAGATAAATTCAAACAAAACGATTTGAGTGAGCTTTCACTGTGACTTACGCCAAGTGAAGGGATCATAGGAACATGTAAAAGAACACTGCAAGCTTAAAAAGAATGCAAATGAGCAATTTTGCACTAAACTCTAGCAATCCTTCACCCAACTCCCGAGGTTTCCATGTCAACTGCAGAAGTCCCCTTGGTAGTAGGAGTATGTCATCATTCAGCAACCCGGACGCTCTCACTTGTCAGCCACATCTTCTTCTGAATAATAAGCACTGTATTATCCTCCCCTTGTTCTGCATCAGTTCTGGCCACTGCATCCCAGTGTAATGCTGGCAAGTAGTTCTTTATAAACTCAACTACTGACCGCTTATCATGAATGATGACAAAACCCTTTGGCCTGAGGATTCTGTCCATCTCAATCAGTAAATCCTCGGGACTGCATCCCTTCTCAATGATTTCAGAAAATATAGTCCAAGCATGAAGTAGATCGTATGTTCGAGGGTAGGTTGAAAAAGCTTCACACCTGTCACATTTATAACCAAAGAATATCAGTATCAGATGCAAGATACTGTGTGAACTCCTTTGCAACAGCTACAGCGAAGATTTTATGTTAGATAAAAACTTCGAAAATCAAGCACCAATCCATAATGTAATTAAACACAAGGGCATACTGTGTCTGTGCACAATACTGAAGACAATATTATTACTCCACGGATCATGCATTGATGAGATTGATAACTGATATATGAACCCCCTTCCCCCAAACCCCCCCACCCCCCAAAACAAAAAATCTTTTTCCCTGAATTTTATTCATAAAATGTGAATCCTTCCTTTTGATTGACAATAAACATGAAAATAATACGGTGAATCAGTGTCTTTCTTTTCAGGCTCACCATTTCCTTCAAATGGAATATTCAAAAAATAAAACAGAAAATTTAATAGGCATTCCCTAATATAATTAGTCAAAATCACTCTTCTACATATGATAGGAACCCTACCAATCGTGAACTGTTCCTAACAGTCCTCTGTCATATATTATCTTCAGAGTGTTTGGCCCGTTTTCTGGCACCACATTCATAACCCAAACATCTTTGTCCTTCAAAGCAGCTGCAAACGAACCCATATTTGCCTTCATGTCCATCACATTCCGGAAAGTGTCAGGCTTAATTTTTCTGGCTAACATGGTCCAATAATTGTCAACTTGTTGTTGCCATACTTCCTGCACAAAATTAGTTTTTTCATATTCCAAAAACTAGTAAACATTTATTTGCATAATGGAAAAAATATTACAATATTTTAAACAAATTGAACCAATATAAAGAATTGTCTTCCTAGAGGCACATTCTAGGAGAAAGTGAGCCAAAATGCACAATTTTTATATCTTTACTATTAGGTTCTCTAATGATAACATGATGAGTCTATGGTTTTTACAATTCAACATCACATGATTGGGTCTATAAAAAAAATTTAAAAATTGTCATTTTTACTGGAGAAGTTACAGCAAATGTATAAAGAAATATACTCAAGTCTAGTAGATATAAGCCCATTTATTACAAATATAAAATATTTGAGAAGTAGGTCGGCTTATGATCAGTTCATGCACAAATGTAGTCAAGTAGAGAACCTAAGGTCTCAGCTATCTTCAAATTTTCAGTCAGCTAATGCAGAGTTTCCAGCAGATTCTTTTTCACCTGTTTGTTCTATTTCTTATTTCACTTCTGTTTTTATAGCAACCTTCAGAACCTTTTTTCCTACGCCCTTCCCATGAATGAATACATAAATCAGGAGTGGTGAAAAGGAGGTGTAGAAAATAAATCACCGTGTCTTTCTCAAACATTGCAGCAGAATAGTCAAAACCAGCAAGACGGGGAGGTGGAGTAGTCAATCGTGCAGGCCAAGGAGCCAAACCACTTCCTCTTGCTCTATGAATTTCTGTGTACACCAGCACAGTATGCAGTTATTATATTTTCAATTTCCAATACAAAAGCATGAATCAATGCTACCAATTGCTAATAATCCAGAACAAGATATTAATCCATGAGAAAGTATAGTAATCTCATAATAATGTGCCATCAGAAAATGTGAAAATATCATTTCTTTTTCTTAATAAAAAAACTTCATATCAACGAAGTTGCTCTTATAACACCTTGGTAGACAGTATTAATGATCTGAAAGCATTTTCATCAGCAATCTATTTTAGGTCTTTTGATTAATAAAATAAGGGTCAAATCATTGAATGAGTGAGGAAAGTGTTACTCACCCTCAGAGTAAGGTGTGATGCAAGCTTCCATTTTAACTCCCCAGACAGCATCAGGATCATCATCAGATTTGCAAAGTGGAGGTTGGGTACCCGGCTCCCTTTTTCGGTAGCAATCATTTGTCAGAGGCTTGACCCATATAACAGTCTGATTCCTTTTAGCAGCTATTTTCCAACACATTCGTTCTACTAGAGCACTCATTTCTCTCCATATTCTTCGATCCTCTTCATCCTGTGCATATGCTTCAGGAGATGAATATGCAAAATAACCTCCTGGCCTGAGTAACCTATCCAGCTCAAGAAGAAGGATGCCATCTCTTTGAAGCCAATCAATTCTACATCGAGAACAATGAGCAAGTTCAAATGATCTACTAGGGTAAGGGAGTCTTCTTGTCCCCAAGACACCAAGATATGCTGGAATGCCTCTTTCTAAAGCAAACTGGATTTGGTTTTCATGAACATCATTGGGTGCTAATGACATTGCTAATACATTAGAGGAGAGTAGATATCCTCCAAAGCTTGCAACTCCACAGCCAACATCAAGAACATTCCGCAATCTTCCTCCATTGTTTATATTACTGTTTGGAAAGTTAAGCATCTGTACAATCATGAGTATAATGTTAATATATTCCCATTCACGAAAGAACTTATGTTTCAGTAGTATTCTATTCACAAATTATAATGGAGTAGTTGGCATACATTTGCAATTGACACAATGTATTTATCAGCACCATAGTGGAAGTGCGTTCCTCCACCAGGAAAAACTATCTTTTCTCCTTTTACAGCCATCCATCTCTGATCAGATTTCTCTGTTGCAAGGTGGGTATGAGGTATATTTGCTTTCCATACCTGATCTCTGCTTTTAGGCCACTTGATTGGAATCTATATTTATCAAGAACAGCATAAGAAACAAGAGATTAAGCCCAGAAAGTCCTTACTAGCATCTGACAAGAAAGGACCGGACAGTCACCTTGTACCCTGGAGGAGGAGGAATCAAACAATTGTAACGCCTCTCAGGCATTGGGCAGTGTCGCTCATAATGCTCCATCAAAGGCAAATCAAGTTTCAACCTTGTCTGGTATATTAGGTTTCTGTCTAGACAGGGAATCAGCTCTGAGAGATGATCATCACATACCTTAAAAAGTAAACAGAAATAAAATATGACTTGGAATTACAAAAAGAAAAATATGACTTGATTATTTCATAAGAGAAGCAAATATTTAAGGTTAGCAGGACAGGGGAATTAAAATTTGTTCAACTCTAGGATAACTCACTGGAATTGTCTTCAGCACAGCACCATATCCTCCTCCACTTTTGGAGGAAGATTCATTGGCATCTTCTTCCCCTCCCCAGCCAAAGCGCTTTAAAGATTTACTACCATATTCAAGAGGAGATGAGCCACTGTTTCGAGAACACAAGTAAAAGAAAGCACAAACAATCACCAAAACCAACAATGTGACTAGCTTCTTTCTTGAGTTCCCATCTGCTCTGCTTCTATTCATTCTTGCCACTGCAAATAAATCACCTTTTTACTATGATTTCGGCCCGCAGAAGATCAAATTGCAAATTTTCACAAGGGAAGCAATTGCTTAATTGAAACCCAGCACAACATTTTCTCACCGCACTCACTGATTCAAAGTTCACAGAGAATGCCCTTAATTTAAACGCATCAACTTAATAATTCATTTTCCATTTAGCATCTACGTGACGCAGATGAGAATCACAAAACGAAAACTGCACAAAAAGTTGAAATAAAAAAATAATCAAATATCATTAACATTATAGGAATAAGCATAAATGCATTAGCTCTTTGCGGAACCAGCTGCACACTCCTCCTAGAAAGGAAACATTACTGTTCGATCAAATAAATCATCAACAAAAATAAATAAATAACAGTATGACACCTTGAAAAAACGATGGGATAAAGATAATAGGATTACGGTCTCAAAGGCAAAAGCAGAATACGAATTTCGAGTAAGAATAGTAAGAAATGTGAGCTTCAAAGAGTAGCAAACCCATGGAAAATATGACGAGCACGTGAATTAAGATATTCCAACTCCGAAGATAAAGCGAATCCAACTGGATCACTAACTACGAGTGAGTGCCCACGAATTTCGCAGCAAAAGTGCAAATGAAGCAAAAGAGCAAGTCGGCAAGTAGGGACGAAATTGGAAAGACATAGAGGATAGAAGAAAGCGAGTAGCCGACAGTTATTGCCAGCTATTCACATGAATGCGATTCCCGAATTTGCATAACTGAAAGAGACTGGCAATACTCTCACCCCACAGAAACACAGAATTCATGAAATTTAGCCCCACAAAAAAGTAGTAATGGTTCGAGGTCCAGAAAAAGGAACGAAAAAGTCCCGAGCAGTATAGTCTTCACTATCAACGTAAATCCAAAACGTGATATTTATTTTCGCAAATAGCAGTGAAATCAGATCCGAGCCATGTTCTTCGTGAATTGTAAGATGAATTAGAAATGGAATGATAGATCTTTTTTTTTTTTTTCACACAAAAAAGGACCAGACTGCGAGCTCAAAGGGGAAAATAGAAAAGACAATACAACGTCATACGTACCTCAGAGGATGCAAGAAATTTGCCTTGGGGGGAAAGAGAAATGAGTTTTTGGAGTTTGAACAAAACCAACCAAAATCATAACAACTACGATCTATATGTTAAGGCACAGCTGGTAAGGGTTTTTTTTTACAGCTGGTAAGAGCTAAAACACAGTATCAGACTATTAGTATTGTGTAGCGAAAAAAGATGGGTGAAATGCGAATCCTGACCGTTGCTTTGCACCCCAAACCGTGCCAGGGTGACAGTCCGTTGAGGAAGGGATGCGTTTTGGTGGTGGAAATCAATGGTCAGGTTTACTCTTCAATTCCAACGGCTCAGATCAGATCTGGATTATTGATGATTTTGCGTTTATATACTTAGCTTAGTAGTGTATAATAATTATTTAAAAAAATAAATCTTATTTGTGCGACCTGGCCTGGCCCGTATTTGTCAAACCCAACCTGATCACAAATTGGGCCATTTTGATCCAAGTAAGACCTAGGTCAAGGCAACCAATTTGAGACGAGAATTTACCCAATGAATTCAAGTTATGCAGATAAAAGAGGAGGAGAATTATATTGAAGGACAAAAAAAAAACTGAGAGAATATTTAATTTAAAATTTCTTAAAAATTATAACCATTATAAAGGATCAAAACAAAATATAGTTAGAAAATGACCTATATACCCTTTCTATCCTCAATAGCCAAAACATTATTTCAAGCCCCATCAATATATAAATTTTTTTTTGGTTAACCAAGCCCCATCCCTATACCATACTACACCAAAGGAATTGGATTGGTAATAAATTAGTTGTCTATCCAAGTACTCTTGTCATGGAAACAATGTACCCTCTTTTTATTAGGCTGACAAATTGGGTCGGCCCGGCTTCAAATTGGACTGATCTTGAAAGTCCGATTTGATAAATAGGCTTGGACATTCAAGCCGAGCCTATGGGCGAATTTATGGACCAACCCACGGACTTTTTTAATTTTTAAATATTTTTCATTTTTTAATAAAAATTTTTCATATAATTATTTAAATTAATACAACTAATTATTATCATAATTGATTAAAAACTAATATAGTATTTAAATTTTATAATTTAGATATTACTAATTAATAAAATAATATGTATTTTGTAATATTTTAAACAAAAAAGGAAAAAAAAAAAGAAACGGACTTTCTAACCGACCCATGACCAACTCGAATCGAACCCAAAAAGTCTGAATTGTATTTTGATACTAAAAAATAAGGCCTAATCCACTCATTTTTTTGGATTTTTGGGCTGATCTATTGGGCTTGACTTGTTTAGCCAAATCTACTATTTACATTAAAGAGGGTGAATCAATAGTTAATTCTCTTAATATATACATTTCTTTTTGCCAAACCCTTAATACATACATTAAAATGGAATTGCCCATGAATTTGTAAGCATGTAAAGCCTATGAACTTGCTGAAACATGAGATTTTTTGTTTTCTTTGCAATTTTTATTTATTCATTTTCATTTCAATATATACATTTTTTGTTTTGGTCCTTTATAATTACAATTTTTAAAGAGATTTTTTATCTATGACTAAATATTTTTCTATTTTAGTCCTCCATCTCCCTGAAAAAGAAGGACAAAATTCCCGAATCTTCCTCCAAAGGGATGAAACGCCAGCGAGGGGAAGAAAACACCAGTGCCGATGAAACTCGATCACTCGGTGCGTAATTTCATTTTCTATTTCATAGAGCTTTCTCTTTATTTATGAGAATCCCTATCATCGTCGTGCTGTGAATTCTCTAATCAAATTCGCTGGTAATTTGAATTTATTTTCTTCTTCGTCTTTCGTTTTCCGTTTTTCCCCGAGTTCTCCTGAAGTAGGTAAATTCGAAATGCAGAGAACGATCTTACATTTAGTGATACAATGGTGGCGCTGCGAATAATGCGAGCTCAGTTTCCGCACATCGAGAAGGTTAAAGATTAACTGGATTGGTACTTCCGATTAAAATGAAAGATAAGAGGAATGCACAAAAGTGAAGAAAAAGCCGAGATAATCTTTTGAATGATTTGTTCATTGTTGATTTCATGGAATTCGGTTTAGCTCTTTTATCGTAATAGAGTATTTAGCTGTTCTAAAAGTTCTATGATTCATTTCTGCAGCTCTCGGTTCAGCCGTTTATTTTGAAGTCACAATTATATAGCAGTGTCAAGGACCGAACACTGGTAGACAGGGAATTAGAGGTATAGTTCTTCATTCACTCAAGTCTCTGAAACTCTCCTGCGTCTATGAATTAAAAAAGGAAAAAAAAAGAATTTACTCTGCAATTTATTTTGAGCCTAATAAATTCATCTAAAAATTTGTGCCTAACAAGCATTTCTTTTCTACTTCTTTGTTCACTTTACAAATGTAGGAAGCTTTAGGGCTTGTTTACAGTTACCAAGAATTGTTTTCTAGAATAAGTTTAGCTTTAGGGCTTGTTTACAGTTGCGAAGAATTATTTTCTAGAATAAGTTTTGAGAACAAGAAAATTAAAAGTTTTATTTAAATAATTATTATCAAAATCATACCTAATAAGTGTAAAATGAGTTGTTTAAAATATATAATTTTACCATAATAAGGTGAATATTTTCTACATTTTTTGTGTTTTTCATAACAAAAGATATAGAATACCTTAAGTTTTTTTTTTCTTTTATTTTTCTATTTTTTAAAATATTTTATATAAAAACATACTTATCAAACAATTCTTTTTTTTTTTCAAAAACAAAAAAAAAACCTATTCTGAAAACATGAATCAAACAGCCATTAATTTCTACCTTTCAACATGATAGAAAAAAGCCATTGAGTGGCTGGTGGAGATACACAGGTTTTAAATACTGCGTTATCAGGTGCATACATAAGTAAAACTTTCTCATTTGGTGTGAAAATTGTAAATTATGAAGGGGATGACTGGCAATTTGTAAAAGTTTGCAAAACTTTTTACTTAGCAAAATTTGCAAGGCATGGGTCACTTTTAATTGATGGGAATCATATCTAGGGAAGCATATTGGATGCTTGTGCTGTAATTACATAGTTAGTACAAAAGATAAGAAAGCATATAACATAGTCATAGATGCCTGGATGAAGATGATAGTGGTGTTAAATATTAAGCGTTGGTTCCTTCTGTAGTTTTGTTTGCGTTTTCTTTTCTGAATTGCCTAATTTATTTTCTGGGTCCTGGTTGAGTAACATGAATCATGTTTTTCTTTGTGCAGTCTTTAAGGAGGGATAAAGTTCTGCGTATTTTCAAATTGAATACTGGACAAGATGACCACGCGATAATGTTTTTGAATGATTACTTAAATCAGGTTGGTTGAATATGTGGATATAGTTCATTAATATTGTCATCACCAGCATATTTATGCTTTCTTTCATTCGCAAGAATTTCTGGTGGGTTCATAATGCAATCTGTCACTAATAAATTTATTTTGGGACCAATATTGTTACTAGTATTTTGAATGTTCTGGACTGTCCTCATTTGGAACTTTCTTTTATTTCCTTTTTTAATGTATGTTGAATATCTTTTGATCCAGTTAAGATTTTGAAGGATACTTGATGCACTTTTTTTCTTTTTGGGCCACTGGATTCTTGATGCACTTACATGTGTATTTTGCTTACTTTTTGATGCATAGATAGATCATGTTGTTAAAAGAATGGATAACAAGAAGCAAGGAGAATATCAAGTTTTTGGCTGGTTCAAAACTCATGTTCTTGATTCAAAGCTTGAACCTAGCATTGAACATCAGGAGCTTGTGAGTGAGATTTACTATTTTGCATAGACTTACATAGTTCTTAGTTCTTTCTTGTTTCTAGCTCTGTTCGTTCTACTGTTTACTGTTCAGAACTCTTTTATAATCTTGTAAATTTGTTGACTTTGGTTGAATGAAAATATTCTAGAATCTGGCTTACTCAAATTTATAGTGATAAAGTTTATTAGCTTAGATATATTCTTTAAGATAGATTTTCAGATGAGAGAGAGAGGGATGGGACAATTTTTGTAAAACAGCTTTCCATCATCAGTTTGCTACTTTTTGTTGCAGTGCTCCCTCTTGTCGCTTGGGGGAAAGGTGAAGGACAGTGATATATCCCTTTTAATTAATGCAGGCATCCTTGTGAGTATACTGGGAATTTAAACCACCATCTATTTTGCTTACTTTTTATGATTGTCTGTAATTGTGCCCGTGTTGTTATAGTAATAAATTAGGCTGTTGCTACGCATACATTTGTAAACCCAACATGAAGTATTCAAATATAACCTATCTTCTGAACATAGTTTTGTTGTTGTGTGTTTTTTTTTTTTTTTTGTTTTGGGGGGGGGGGGAATAAATTTTATATATACAATAAAAAACTTGGGCAAGTTTGTCAAGTTGTAGGTTTTTTTTTTTTGGAAGTGGAAATAAGTTTAGATTGTTTGTTCTCTGGTAGTAGATAGCTTTAACCATACAAGCACTAACTGTCTATTGTATTTTCTTCTCTATAATGTGTCTAAATTGATAAGGTTTCATTGTTCTTATGAACTATTGAGAAGAGGGATTAAGATCACTTTCCACTTCCTTTTTTTCCTTCTTATATTAAGAAACACATGTTTGTGTTTTTTTTTCTGAAGTCCAATGTAAAGTAACATTCCTGAAAATATGGAAGAATTGTTATGTTGTTGATTTAGCGACTGCTTGGAGCCTAATGCTATTCTAGTGCTCATATTTTTTAAATAAAGGAGAAAAAAGGTAAAGAAAATCGTGATCTTGTTATCAGTTCTTTAATGCTCTTTACGTGATTCTTGTGTAGTCTTTTGTAATCATCTTTGCCCTCATTCTTCTATGTATGTAACATTTATGCATACTTTCAGACTCGGCAACTTATTGATCCAAACATTTATTGGTTTGCAATTCCAAGTATTGGCTCGCTACTTAAGGGTCTTGCTCAGGTATGAAATTTTATGCTCATGCAAAATGATGGATAATATCTTGGCTTAGGCGGTAGTTCTAATTCTTGGCCTTGCTAATTGAACTCATATTACCATATTTAAGTTTTTTTAGATTCTTACAAATTTCATTGAATGACATTGGACACTATAAGCACTTGTTTGATATAGATATGATATTTCTGGTCTTAAACTACTTAACTGAGCTTGAATGGCCTATATGCTCAAGCACAAGCCATTACATATATATTCTAGTCTCACGGTGAACTTTTATTGCTGGAGATATTTATTCTCTAGAGTGGATGGGGGAAAGTATTCTTTGCTTCTTTAGTGGCGTATGAATGTATGATTTGGGTGCTCATTTGGAATTGGCAATACTTGAACTTTGTTCTATTATGAAAAGATACCAACTTTCTGAAAGTTTATTAATTCTTTGTATTAGATTCGCATTTTTAGACGAGGAACAACTATGTTCGAGTTACAAGATCCAAAAACTCACTATTTACTCTATCATTCAGGGAAGAAAGGAAATTATGTCTCTCCTCAACCGGCGTAAATACAAAGAGATGATGTTAACTTCTTTGGAAAAGAAGCCTCTACGAACATCTCCACTTGATATGAGGTTTCATCTTCGTGATCTGATTGGATCTGGTCATCTCAAAACTAACTTGACACCAACTGGTTTAGTTGTTCAATTCTCGAAAGATTAGGGTTTCAGAATGTCCTACATGTATTTGGATCCATTAAATGATTCGACGCCAACTATCATAGCCCAATTTATTCCATTTTATTTATAGAATAAATAATTTTGTTACAGTATTATAAGTAGCACTGCATGAGTTCTAAATTTATAACAACTGAAGCTCTAAATTAATTACACGTGATAATGCATAAGTGCTAAATTTATAAGCACTAAATTTGTAATAAAGAAAGGTCTAAATTAATTACAAGTGACAAAACATAAATTCTAGCATTACATCATGGGAATATTCAATTGTATATGTTTAATTGTAAATAGTCTCAGTCTTTAAAAATCGTAAATTAACGTATGAATAAATTAGTGAATGTAAAATAATCAGAAGATAACATAAAGCACATTCGACGCACTTGAATGTGAAATATGACAGATTGATTCCTTCACCTTATTCGACCCTTGTCACGATGTTTGACTGTATATGTTTATTCTGTTCAATAATTATAAGGGATACGGTCCATGAAGATTCTAATAAGCCCTGTTAAAAAGATATCTCTACCCTCCAAGTTTGCATTTATAGCCAGGAAAAACAGGTCCAATCGCTTAAGAATTGGTTCCTCTGCAAATTTGCGTGTCACTCACTTAAACTTGCAGTACAAAATTAACCGTACGACCCATCACTTACAAAAATAACTGTGCACCCCTGTCAGTCTCTCTTTTTATAGCTCTTTCACTTCTCCAGACGCCCCCTCTTCCATCACTGATTGTGTATACAATTTTGTTGGATCAATGTGTCGTCGGGTTTTGGATCACACGCCTTATAAGGCAAGCAGCCTAGTACGATATCGATACAAGGTCGCTTCTAGTGTCTGTAGTAGGTGCATGAAACTCCACCAATGGATTACCAAAGAAGATCTTTATGATATAATGTCCCTCTATTTGTAGTTATAACAGCTTCACAACATCTTCAAAAATGGGCCCGAGGTTGCATTTATTTTGACATCCCGAGGCTGCAGAGAAGAGTTATAAAATGGTGAGAAAACCAGGTCTCCATGAATAAGGAATAAGATGGATGGTGAAATTACTATTACTCTGGTCTTTATTATAAGTTACTTTATCACATATTTTTATAGTTTTAAATATAAGTGACATGCAAAATGGCTAGAGCATTTAATTTATTTTTTTTCATAAATATTTTTAACTATTTTTGTTAGTCTATGTTAAATAGTTTAGTGTCGGCGGAAGTAATTTGGATTTTCTTGTTACGTTCATAAGAAGGTAAGGGTACGTTTGAGAGTTTATAATAGAATGGAATGAAATGATCATTAATGGAATAATATGGAATGAAGTGAAATGGAATGGAACATAATATTCCATTATTTGGAAGTTTCATAAAACGAAAGAACGGTTTTGTTTAATCATTGTTTGAGAGTTAATATAAAATGGACGAAATGGAATGAATTATAACATTTTTATTTCAATATTACCCTTATAAATTAATTTTAATAAAAGAATTAGTGACTGATAATTTAAGAAAAAATAAGTTTATTTTTAAGTTATAATCAAATATTTATCTCAAAAAAAAAGTTATTAAATGAATTTTTAAACATATATTAATTAAATGATGAAACAACTTGGATTGAAAAGATAAATGATATCATGCATAAAATAGATATTGGAAAAAAATTTAACATAGTATTGAGAATAGGAAGCAAGTAAGATGTAATGGAGAGAGTAGAGTGAGAGGTGTATATATGTTTATATAGAGATGAGGATAATTTTGTAATTATAATATTGACCTCAAGTCATTCCATCATTGATCCCTCAATTCGGAGGGATAGAAAAAATTGAGTTTACGATGGTTAAGGATAATTTAGAAAGTCATCCCTTGTCATCCCATTCCTTTATAAAAAAATTCTTTCAAACAATTATTAAGGTTCATTAATCATTTCACTCAATTTCATTCCATCCAAAATAAAACTCTCAAAGTCACAGTACTAAAGTTAAAAGAGAAAATAGCACACAAAGCCACTGTGATATTTTAACATTCATGATTGAAGAGCTACGAGGAATGGGAATCTAGAAGATGAGTATTGTGTTGCTTCAATTCATAAAATGCTTCTCATATCCAATAACATCAATACATCATCACTGATTTAATTACTAACAGATCAAAAATATAGGACTAACTATGTAACCATCATAAATTATAGGGATGAGTTTAAAATCTTAAAATTATAGGGATCCACTTAAAAATTAGTGTAAATTATAAGATCAACAGATTAATTTTTCTAGAACATTTTAATTTAAAATAAAAAAATCTTGTGCAAACTTAAAAAGAATTTGAATAAAATTTATGTAGTGTGTTCTCATAACGAAATATGTAGTGTGATTACTTTTTTTTTTGAGGTGTTCTTGCCAAGTTATTATATATTATAAGAATGTTAGAGCAAAAAAAAATTTATTTCACACTTTTTCTTTTAAAATATTTCAAGAGGGTAATATAGGAATAAAAAATTATAATAATTCTATAACAATGGTAAAAAAGAATCCTCTTTTGTCCCCCAAAATAAAATTCTAAAAGAATGAAATGGAATACAGATTATAATGAGTACAGGACATTGTTTAGATCATATCAGTGGGATTGAAAATTTGAACAGATAATTGCGGTTATAGTTAGGTTGACCTTAGACTATCAATTGAGTAAACAAATGATAAAAAATAGTAAAAATTTGGTCGCTTAGTATTAAATTCTTATAAAATTAATTCTATATTAATATTAATTGAAATTAATTTTTTATTTTTGTTTAAATTGAAATTTTAACCTTAGGGAGATTTTTGGCGTTCATTGGATTTTACCAGATCTACTTCATATATATATTTTTACTATATATAAAATATTTTAACTAATTAGATAACCTTATAATTTTAAATATTCATATGTGTTTTTATTAAGTATAAAATAAAAAAATCAATTATAGAGAATGTTAAAAAAATCGAATCAATTTTGTGGATGAAAATAATTATTTTATATCTGAATAAAAATAAAAAAATGAAATAATTATCAGTAATCACCTATTCCCTATTGGGTCGAAAGCATAAAAAAGCCGTTAAAGGGGATCAATTAAAGAAACAGAAAATCTCGGAAGGCAATTAATGAAGAAATATTATGGGCATGTTTGATTGTTTTTGAAACAATTTTTCAATTTTTAAAAACAGAAAAATAAATAAATTTGTTTAATAAATCTATTTTTTATAAACTGTTTTGAGAAATAGAAAAATAAAAAAATAGAAAACTTAAAATAATTTTAAGATGTTTTGTATTTTTTGTTCTGAAAAATACAAAAAAATGTGAAAAACATCCACCTCACTAATGGTAAAGTTATAAATTTTGAATAACTTATCTATCACTTATTAGATATGATTTTGAGAATAACTATTTAAACAGATTTTTTTTCTTTTCTTATTTTCAAAACTTATTCTCGAAAATAATTTTACAAAACTGTTTTGAGAACAAAAAAATAGAAAACACTGTTAAACAGTCCCATATATTCTTCCTGGCCAAAAAAAGGAAAAAGAAAAGATAATTGGATTTTGAGAAAAAAATATTTAAATTTTGATAATAAAGTTGATTTTTTTTCCTCAGACTCAAATTTTTTAAAGCTAAAATTAATTTTTTTCTCAAAAAAATTAATTTAATATTAAAAACCAAATATCCTTTTCTTTTTCCCCTTTCAAAATCCAATTATCCAAAAAAAAAAAGTGCCGGCGTAAAACTTACGCTCTTCGGCTTCCGACTGACCTTTTACCTGCCCTCCCAGGGACATGTTAAAAGTCCGTTAACCATCTCTGCTCCTGAGAATCCTCATCACATGGCGCCTTAGGGATGGTACGTCCTCCGACACCAAAGCCCTCCCATAGAAACCTTGACGTTCTTACTTCTCGCCTTCTACGTCTGCAGCAACCCCGCGTCTGATTCAGAGACGTTGTTTCTGAGAGCAGTTTTGACTGTGATCTTTCAAAATTATGCATGATCAACACTTACATTGGAGAGGTGTCTTCTAAGCCCAGTCATGGTACGCACTAGCTCATTTCCTCGGTACACTGTTGGTTTTTCAGTGGAGATCAATCACTTTCTGCGGCTTTTGCGTAAATTATGATTTTTTTTTTCTTCCAAGACAATGCCACTGGCTCTGATAAACCATGGCTGACATAGTACAACGCTGAAGCATAGAAATCTTCGCGAACGAGGCTCAGGTTGGACCCATTTCCAAGTTCAAATCTCGTGTCCTTGTTATAATACCTTTACCCCTGTGTGAAGAAAGGCCATTACACACTCGTGTTTCTCTATTCAACATTTACCAATTGCAGACGCGACACCTGTATACGAACAACTCCTCACATTGTTTCCGACAGCTGTGAGTGTTTTTATTTAAGCTTCAATTGTGTTCCTTAACTGTAGTAGGGCGCGATTGATGTAGAGGTGCAAATTGCTAATGCTTAACAAAGTTTGCTTTTGGCTCCTGGTCAAGTTTTGGAAGTAATATGTGGAGGCACATATGGCTTTAAATAATGATGACGCTACCAAACAGAGTTTTAGTCGGTGTTTGTTGATTTGTCTTCAGATTCCTCTTTAGTATGTCAGTTCTTTAACCTTATTCTTGTTGATTTGTCTTTATATTCCTCTCTGGTATGTCAATTCTTTAATCTTATTAGGCCAATGGTGGATCGAGTAAACTTGCTTTCGCATCACTATTGTTTTGAAAGGTTGATGTTTCATATGTAAAGTATTATTGCATTGTCCTCAACAAAAATTTGTACAAGGGCATGGCACTATCTAATTCTTCTATAAATATCCTGTCAAAGTTGCAGTGAAGAAAAATGGAAAAGACAAAGAAAGATTTCTAGAGCCTTAAGTTCTTATATGTTGGTTAATTTAGTTAGGCATCATTTGGTGGACCTAGTAATAGTATATTTCAATTTTGTTTCAACTAGTTAAAGTCGTGCTACCAAATCTGTGCTTGGGAACGGTATTAGCCTTAAGTTGTATTTTATTTGTCTTATGTAAGATGTATTGCGGGAAGAAGTCCTTGTTTATAATTACCATTGTTTTCATAAGATAATGTCCTTTATTATAATACTGTTTAAGTATATTAAGGTCTGAGAATATACTTGGTGAAGAAAAGGGGAAGCAGATATCTGTGATCTATTTTATTCAGAATAACTTAAGGGTGCTTCTTTTCAATAATTTGATGAATTCCAATTATGTGCTGACTGAAGCAGAAATAGCATCAGACCCTGTATGGATGAAGCACATATCCTTTTTAAAGTCATTGCCGGTTTGTGTAGTTGCTCCTATGTTTTGTGCATAATAGGGATGAATAGCATAATCATCATTAATTTTCATTTATTTTTATTGAATTCATTTGAGGCTCTAAACACTCAAGAAGAATTGTATCGGATAACTGCCATGCAGAAAGCATACTGAAAGGCTATTGTTACTCCTACCCATCACATTGAACAGCTTTGGAAGGAATATGAAATTTTTGAAAATTCTGTTAGTCGTCAGCTGGTCAGATTCATACTTAATCTGAATTAATGGTTTACTTTTATCAGTAGTTGTTATTCTGTGGTATTAGTTAGGAACGTGTTGAAGGCATGCAGTCTGATGGTAAAGGTATTTCACAGGCTAAAGGATTGATATCTGAATATCAACCAAAATATACTAGTACCAGGGCAGTTTACAGGGACTGGAAGAAATACGTTGATGAAATTGATTGGAATATGCTTGCTGTACCACCAACTGGATCTGCCAAGGCAATTTTCTGCATTTTTGTGTACTAATTTTAAATTACCCATAATAGATGCTTCAGTATGGTTCCTTTTGTTTAAACATGCAGTTTAGGTTCTCATAGAAACATGCAAGGTACTGAAAGTTTTGGAAAGAGTGCTCTACCAGAATTTGGACAGATGATGATCAAATTGTACACTTGATGTTTTTTAGAATCCTACTTAGCTTCCCAATATAACTTAAGACTTGTTTACAGTTGTCAGTTATGTATGAAATAAAATAAAGCATTATTATAAACTTCAATATTTTATAGAACACACACACACAAATATAAATATATCTAGTCTTGAAAAGTTATTTATTAGCCTGCTTAAGCTGACGATGATCATGTTTCTCTGGAAATTGTGTTAGAAGTACATATTTGTTAGAGATATTGATAAATCCAATCATGGATCTTCACTTAACTGCTTAAGCTTTTTGGTTGAAGTGGTCATTGATATGGTATCAAAGTCCCTAGTGCTCAAGTGTTCAAGCGTTTGATTGCTGTTGCCCCTCAATTTCCTAATTAAAATTTAAGTTTCAGCACAATATATGATGGGCCTGTGTCTACATTTAAAGCCCGATGAGATATTTGTTAAACCAATCATTGGTTTCACTTAACAATTTAAGCTTTTGAGTTGAAGAGATTGTTGACAATATTTATATTGAGCATTATCCTGTGATTAGTTGTCATGACCAGTTGGAATTTGTTGCTGACAGGAACAAGGGCAGTGGATGGCCTGAAAGAGACTGTGGCTTTTGAAAAGTGAGAATCACATCATTTCATTCTTCGTAGTTTGATAGTTTCACAATCCATTTCTGATACATTGTAGGGATAAAACAGATAATTGATTCTGATTACGTTTTAGCTAATTGATTTTACAAATATTTTGTGCATTTTTTTCTTTTTATTTTGATGAAAATGTGCGTCTTTTTAATAGGTTAATACATCCATCAAAGATCTGTCCTGCTTGATAAGTTAATAGAGGATTTTATTACAAGAGAGGGGAAAATAAATTGGTAGTAATGGTATAAAATTCCCTACAATTATAGTTGACATAAAGGACTAAAAAGGGGAAACAAGGAAAACGTGAGAGGTGTATTTTTGAAACAAAAATTGGTTTTTTCTATAATAAATTATTCTTTTAGAAGAGGAGAGAGAATAAAACGGTATCATAAATTACCAATTAAGCACAGCTGACAGAAAGGACTTGAAAAGGAAAAAACAAGAAAGGAAAAACATCTACAAGTATTCCAGTCCCTTTGCAATACCAGTTAACTGAACTCCTAAAACCATCATGAGCTTTAATCCACAACAAAGTCAGGATGCAATCCTAGACTTTTGAGAATGAAGAGAATCTTGCTGCTAGGCATTATTATGTACCCGTATACTCCAAATATGGGTAAACATTGCACTTTTTAATAAAAGCTTTTTCTGAATCTCTGTCTTGCTTTACCACAGAAGAGGGGTCATAAGAGAAAGATCAATTGCTTTGTTTGTTACTTTTTAATCATTAAAGTTTCCTTTAAGGAATATTGTTGATGTGGTAAATTGGAATTAATATTTTTATATATTATACTTATGAACTTAGGACAACAATTTGGTTTAAAAGAACTCACAAAGAATTATCTAACCGCTGGGAAGTTTGGTATCCAATTTATGGTATTAAGCATATCCTCCTAATCATTTAGAAAAGCTATTAGATCAAAATGATGCCTTGCCATCTCCATATATATTTTAACTTTGTAGCCATTTATACTGATCTATGTGACTGAGATTAATATAAAAAAATCTTGTTAATCATTCTTCATTTCAGAGGAAATCCACAGAGAATAGATACTGTTTCCTCCAACAAGCGAATCATATTTACTTATGAGCAGGTGATAAAAAATACACACATTTTTGTCCCTTCATTTCAATTTCTCCATACGTTAGAATGATTTCTTTTCTAATAAGGTATTTCACTTGTTTCATCTGGACGTTTATGTCTCTTGTTAATGCATCTAGATCTTGTTTAATGGATGTAACAATTACCAACAACATGATCCCAAGTCCCAACTTTTTCTGCATTATGCCCATATGCTTATTTATATCATTGATAGTGATTTTGATTCTTTGAATCCCCATTGGATATTTGAGGTGTGAATATGTTAGGTGCCCGAATGAGGGGAGGGTTGGATTTAGTAATCAACAATTTTCTTCTGGCATATGTTATGCTTGATTATTTAAAATTCAGGTCTAATCTTTTGTCAGAGGTTTGCATTAGTCTATGTGCTGAACTATTTTAAATTTGCTAAAGCATCACATTTGCATGCCTTTCATCCACAGAAAAGTTATTCTATAAAAGCTTCATGTCTAAAAGCAGGTTTACTGTGACAAGTTTAGTTAGTCGCACTGCACTCTTTTTGGCTAAAATTTTCATTCTCAGTAAAATGATATGTTCTATCCAATGCTGGTCAACATATTACCTTCCCAAAAGTTGTAACACCTGTGTTTCATGCTGCAGTTCATTTCTTTTCTAAGAACAGAAGGTGTTGAAGCAGCTTGGAAGTACTTTCTAGATGCTCGCAAATCCCCAAATTGTACTTATAATGTTTATATTGCTTATGCAATGATGGCCTTTTGTTGCCTTGATAAGGATAGAAAGGTCCCACTATTATCTCCTTTCTTTACTTGACAGTTACTTGAAGTCAATTCCATTTTATTTTAATTTTTTACTGCAGATAGTGGGATTATATTATCTACAGAATTGTGTGCCTAGTAGTTAGTTCTAATTATTCTGCTGCTCTACATTTGCAAATAAATTTCTGCATCTTTATATGTGCATACTTGAATATGTAGATCTATAACTATGAAATTGTGTATGTATGTTGAAAGAATGAGCAAGGAGCTGTCTGTTACTAATTTGCAATTGATGTTTCGTAAATGTTGGTGCTGTTCTTCCCTATCAGTCTGAGAATGAATGTCTTACTATTAGAGTATATCACCACTGATATCCTTCCTGCTGTTGCTGGGTCCTTCATGGGATGCACTGAAAGTAAAATTGTTCTAATTTTTAACAAATGATAAGGCCAAAAAAAAAAATTAACGAAACTGTTGGCTAATAAACTACTCAATTCATGCATTGGCACACAATGTCTTTGAAGCTGGACTAAAATGGTTCATGCATGAACCTGTGTACATTCTTGAGTGAGTTCTTCGACCAACTTAACTTAGACTACCCTTTTTCAACTGTACTTTATTTATCCACATCTCTTGTGCTTCATGGTAATTAGTTCGTTATATCATTATTGTTATCATTTGAAAAAGGACATCATTTACAGACTTCCCTCCACCCTCTCTAACTTTTTGCACAACTCCCAAGTGTCTTTCTTTGTACTATATGCTGTCATGCATTCTAGTTAGTCAATGCCTTTATGGTAGTTGGTTCATTTCTTGGATTTCTTTTTGGGGAGTGATAGCGCATGAAGACTACAGATGCTGTGTGTCAGTGATGATTTCTTTTGTATTCAAGACTTTAGTTACCTTCAGTGGAGCTGGGTCTGTAGTAATACATTCCGCTGGTACTTGTCCTAACTTTTTTGGCCTTGTGTGCTGATGTCTTAGGTGCCAAACAGAGCAGCCTCAAAATTGTTTTTTATAGTGTTGCTCAAAATTATAGGAACATTACTGGTTGTTTTGTCGACATGAATCTTGGATTTATTGGACATGACCTTCTTGTATATCTTGAGCTCTTCATATAGCGGCTGAACTAGCTTAAAGGCATCCAGCAATGTTGATGGCTGTTTATCTACTCACAAAATAAAACACCACAATATCCTTATGCATCTTTGGTGACTTGGTGCTTTATGTTATTTTTTTAATCTTTGACAAAACTGTATTACTATTATTGTTATAATTTTGTATAGTGATTGACTATTGTGATTGATTTTCATGATCATCTAGATATGCAGATGTATTTGAGTGATGACCAAAATAAATATAATGGCTCTTTTTGAACAGGCTTTAAGTTCACTTCCACCTTATGAATCAGTTGAGGTATGTCACACCTACTTGTCTCTTTTATTGAATTAAAAATGACTTACCATTTTCAGAAAAGGTGCATACCATGAGATTTCATTTCACAACCAACAATATAATAAGCTAAGTATATGCATCCCAACCGGGGGCAAAATAAAAAAATGAAGAAAACTTATTCCTCATGTACTACTAGACTCGTGTTGTGTTTTTGCCCCTTACCGGAAATAAATGCTTTCCTAAATAAATGCTGTAAATGTTTACTCCATTCAAGGCCTGGTTGACAAAGAATCTAAGAGTCATAGATCATGTTGGACGAATTAAACACTATTCCTCTTGTTCAAGTAAATGCTCATGTCTTGTTTTGCCCCTTTTGGAAATAATTGTTTTCCTTTAGAAATGCTGCTAACTGTACACTCCATTTAATACCTGATCGTTTTGGTGTTTACCATTTCTTTGCTGAATGTTTGAAGAATAACACATTCTATTGAAGACCTCCAAACCTTTGGATATGGAGATTCTGTTGGGGAATGTATTTGAGGTTTGATGGATGTTTTCTCGGACATTAAGATTTTGTTATATTACTTTTTTTGTCACTATATGTATGACTATCTTCGTTACATTAATACTGCCTGGAGGAAAGTCGTTATTGTTGACAATTTTGTTATAGAATTTAATGATGGCATTTTCAAGGGTTTCTGTGTTGCTGGAAAGCATTCAACAGCTGAATTTAGAAATATCTTTGCATTCATCTTTTCGGCAATTCTTAAGAGTAGTATATGACATTGTTATTTAGAAATGCATGAAATTTTCCATATCATCAGTTTATTTGACGCAGTGTTCTTTTCGGTTGTAATTTATGCTATTATCTTGCCCTGTATGTCTAATGCCATTTGATGACTTCATTCTGAATGTGATTTTAACGTACTCCCAACTTTAATGTGGTTGTTAAATATTCTAATCTGCAGGTTTGGAAAAAGTTTGCCCAGTTTGAGCACACTTATGAGGACCTTGCTAGCTTGTTGAAGGTGATCGCTTTAGTTTTTGGGTATACAGTTGTATCATATTGCAATTAGGGTTATTTAAATTTCTACATTTACACATAGCTTCATCATTTTTTCTTTGTATAAAATTGTATCATATTAGTTAGTTGGATTTGATGGGAATAGAATATTTATCCAACATTCTCCTAAAATACATTTTGACTGTGTAAGGAAAGGGCGGGAGATTGTCTAAACAACCTTGTCAATGCTATATATATTATTACAAATAAAAGTTCGATGGCATTATATTTTCTTGTAATCCATATATTCTTAGCGAACAATTCTTACAGTTCTTTAGTTTTCTTTGTTTGTAGCCGCTTTGATTTACTACATCGATAAACAGAAGCATTTATCAAAATATTAATTTCCTTATTTATCTAATATATCTGCATTATTTTATTACCTACTATTGCAGGTTGTATGGCTTCTTTGAAAAAATTTCATGATTTGCATCTGCATATCATACATAGGTTGAGGAAAGAGAAAAGAAGCACTTTTTGGAGCAGGTGAAGATGGAACATCAGCATCAGAGTGTTCTCTGTGTGATGTATTACAGTACAGTTTCATGGCGTTTTGGCCATGCTCCTCTTAGGATCTCGATCATTTAGCTCACAAAGAGGTACACTACCCTTTTTCTTGGTTGATTTGACTCTGATTGACTGGAAATTGATGGCATAATATAGCATATTGCTCCGCTCTTGGTGTGTGTATCATTAGTATCCATCCTTTAGCATCTATGAAACTCATTTCATATTTCAATGACTTTTCCTAAATGAAAGAGAAGGGGGAAAAATCCTTGGCTTCAACTTGAGTAGTTTCTCTTCTAACTGTTAATCAGTGTGGTTCCAGACATAGCATTTGATGGGTAATTCTTTTTTCCTTAAATGTGGTTTACTTCGATTTATATCAACCTTCAGGGTGACTTGGAATTTCAAATTTGTACCAGTTTGAGGTAGTTGGAATTTCAAGTGATCATTGTTTATAAATGAGTAGATTCTTTAACTGCTTTTTTGGGCATGCAAAGGCTGATTTTCATATCCCTATGCAGTTTTAACTTTGCAACGCTGGATCTAAATTAATGTTACAAATCAGCTGTAGTTTTTTAACCATGGAAACAAGTTTGCCCATGTGATGGAACCCAAGCCACGATGAAAATGAAATACTTTGATATTGATTTAACTCAATAGCACAGATCAGAGATCATTTAACTCAATAACACAGATCAGAGAAACCTATTACATCCACTCATGCAAAATAAAGACACATACTGAAACACAAATAATGAAATAGCAGAACTACATGAAAAGATAGGACACTCCCTAAGCTTTCGAGAGGTTAGGGCTCTCCCACTCACGTCCTTGTGACATGCACAACACCCAACCCTTTTCTTTCTTTCCTCTAGATGCCTCATCACATACATCACTGGTCCAGCCCCCATGTACTGTATTTTGTCTTTTATGCCCTTTTTATAGGCCTTGAGACTTTTCAGCCCACAAGATATGGATCCATTGTTACTTGGCCTTCAAAGCTTCACCTTGCCCTCAAGACGAAAATTCATAGCTTCATTCCAAGAAATTCTTTTTCTTGGTTCATCCGAGAACCAAAATAATCATCTTCCAATTTATCAAGAAAGACAATTACAGTATCTTGCAATTTCATCCCATTCCCACTACGATATGAAACCATGGCTGCAAAAGCTCTCTTATAAATGAAATCAGAGAGTAGGCATGTAAATGCTGATCACTCCATGCCAATGGTTGATTGTTAAGTATTTGAGTTCTTTAGTATTTGTAAGCATTGCCAAACCCCAATCTGATGTGGTCATTTTTGGCAATTATCCTTCTTTATGGAACCTCACATGGAGCGTTTTAGGTGCAACTATAAGTTATAGGAAATCACCAGTAGCATAATTGAAGTGAACCAATCTATAAGCAGCTGCCCATGTAATAAAAATTCTCCATTTCACCTATGCTCCAGTTTTGTGTGGATTATCAGTTTCCTCTAAAAAACCCACTTGAACACCATTCAATGTGTAATAGATTACGCCGTTTGCGATTCTCAAATTTATTAAGTGATACTTCAAAAATTCTAATTTCCTGTCATAGGTGCTAAGAAAATTGGGAGAACTAGTAGCATTAGGGTCCCAACTTGATTATGCTTGTTAGCAGCCAGGTTCTTAACATAATTCTCTAGATAAATGCTTACTCAAGACAAAACCAATCTTTGATGTACTCCCTCTCATGAATTTGCCCATAAATAGAATCACACATCGGTTGTAAAAATATTGGGCCATAAATTCCTTCAGGCAAATAGGTTATTTGTCTTAGTTTCCTATGGTTTGGCTCTAAGTAACGATTAGGGAGTTCTAAAATGGGTTTGTCATATTAGATACTATGTTATTAAATGCTGCTAACTGTGTACTCCATTTAATACCTGATCATTTTGGTGTTTACCATTTCTTTGCTGAATGTTTGAAGAATAACACATTCTATTGAAGACCTCCAAACCTTTGGATATGGAGATTCCATTGGGGAATAGAATATTCAGCCAACATCCTCCTAGGATACATTTTGACTGTGTAAGGAAAGGGTGGGAGATTGTCTGAAATTGATTTTTTCAACAACCTAGTCAATGCTATATATATTATAACGAATAAAAGTTCGATGGCATTATATTTTCTTGCAATCCATATATTCTTAGCAAACATTTTGGCAGTTCTATAGTTTTCTTTCTTCGTGCTACTTTGATTTACTGCAATGACAAACAGAAACGTTTATCAAGATATTCATTTCCTTATTTATCTAATATGTCTGCATTATTTTATTACCCTACTATTGCAGGCCGTATGGCTTTCTGTGAAAAAATCTCCTAATTTGCATCTGCATGTCATACATAGGTTGAGGAAAGAGAAAAGAAGCACTTTCTGGAGCAGTTGAAGATGGAACATCAGCATCAAAGTGTTCTCTGTGTCGTGTTGTATTACGGTTTAGTTTCATGGCGTTTCGGCCAGGCTCCTCTTAGGATTTCGATCATTTAGTTCATGAAGAGGTACACTAACCTTTTTCTTGGTTGATTTGACTCTGATTGAATACTAATCTTTTTTTTTCCCCCTCTTTGGAGATGGTATAATATAGCATATTGCTCGGCACTTATTGTGCGTGTATCATTGGTATCAATCCTTTAGCATCTATGAATCTCATTTCATATTTCAATGGCTTTTCCTAAATGAAAGAGAAGGAAAAAATCCTTGGCTTCAACTTGAGTAGTTTCTCTTCTAACTGTTAATCAGTGTGGTTCCAGTCATATTTTGATTTTACTAATTTTAAAAGAGTTTGGACATAGCATTTGATGGGTAATTCTTTTTTCCTTAAATGTGGTTTACTTTGATTTTTATCAACCTTAAGGGTAACTTGGAATTTCACATTTTTGCCAGTTTGTGGTAGTTGGAATTTAAAGAGATCATTGTTTATAAATGACTAGATTCTTTAACTTTTTTGGGCATGCAAAAGCTGATTTTCATGTGTCCCAACGCTGGATCTGAATTATATGATGTTCCAAATCAACTGTAGTTTTTTAACCATGGAAACAAGTTTGCCTATGTGATGGAATCGAAGCCAGGATAAAACTGAAATGATTCTTTGATATATTTTTTTTTTCGGTAGACAGAAATGATTCTTTGATATTGATTTGACTCGAAAACACAGATCAGAGAAACCTATTACATCCACTCATGCAAAATAAAAACACCAACCGAAACATAGAAATAACAAATAGAAGAACTGCAGGAAAAGATAAGACACTCGTAAGCTTTCTGGAGGTTAGGGCTCTTTCCACACACAGCCAAATTCTTTGTTGCATCCACTACGTAAATCCTTCCGACCACAATCTCTCTCCCTCTCCCCCTTCCAGCTCATCCCACTCACGTCCCTTTTGACATGTACAGCATCCAAACCTTTTCTTTCTTTCCTCGGGACCCCTCATCACAGAAAATACATCATTGTCCAGCCCCCATGTACTATATTGGTCTTCATGCCCTTCTTTTAGGCCTTGGGAAATAAAATAAATATTACCTTTTTCTGTATATTTAAAAAAAATTGTTTTTTCTCCTTATTGTTATTGTACATACCTTCTTGTACTTGTACATACTTGAATTTCAATTACAAATTTGGGTGGTAAATCACACCCCACGTAATTCTAGAAGGCTGAAAGATAATTCTATCAATTGGATATCTTAATTAATTTTCAAGTAAACATGCATGTATATTTCAAATTCATACATAAAAAAGAATATTCCCCGTTATTGAGTACAGTCATACTTATTCAAATAATATTATCAACATCTTCCACTTCTATCTTTATTTTAGCCACTTATTTCCTAGAATATTACAACATCGTTTTTATTCTTCATATCATAGTCATTAACTAACATCAAACCCTATAAAATGAGATTGCAATTCAGTTAATAATCTATAAGACATTCAAATAATTAAATAATTTTATTCTCAGAGAAACACATATTCTATAACTTAACTTTGTTGATAATTAATATATTAAAAGAGATTCAAGCATAATTTTTAAAATGATAAAAGCATGAAATATAATTTGATTAAACCTTTAAAAAATTTTCGTCGAATTTACTGGATAGAAAGACATTCCCAAAAAGTGAAGTGAGGTAGCGAGAAATCTTACAAGAAAAATTAATTCGTGCACCCATGCTTAATTCATGACAACCTGGTTAAATGATAAGATACAATGAATGAAGTTTAATACTTTGAACTAATCTCTTACCTTAGTCAACCTCAATTCATCTTTATTTCTCTATTGATCCACCTTAATTACACAGAAAAAATTACAATATTTAATTTTTCGCACAAGGGAATGAAATGAATGTCAGCTAAACTAAAAGCAGTCTGTTAATAATCCAACAAAACACATGAATACATGTGAGGACATAAAATATAATAAACCATTAATTAATCATCTCCCAATGTCACTAATCTGCCTAACTTTGATTTGCAAATTATAAGCACTTAACTTGCACGTAAAGTCAAGTGCTTCAACAGTTAGAAACTTCCCCTATAAATTGATAGGTCAAAGTCTCTTGCAGCGTTGTTTAATATCAATTCTCTAGGCTCATCTCACTAAAACAAAAGTTATAGCCATTATGAACTAAATACTTACAGATACAATGCACTAATGGCAGTTGATTATTGCAAGTCCTACAATATTTCTTGGTTTTTGGAAGCGGCAGCATTAACCATCATATATACTCGCTATGGATCATGGATGTGTGGAATGGAAGAGGACTAGTTTTTTTTTTATTTTGTCAGCTTCAGAGATTATGAAATCACAAAATAAAATATATGAAAAAACTTGTATTGTTTTTAATTAATCTACAAGATATATAAAATATACTTACATCCTAATCATTATTCCATCATAACTCTAATTCTGACAGAAAAAATTTGCAATGAAAGCGAAAAAAGCCACATGTGAAACATCAGGAAAGGATCAAAGATGCCTGCAAATAGTAGGCTCGCAACGAAAAAAGATTGAAATATAAGATGAAACAAACCAACCATGGCATTGGATATGAGTAGAATTCTGAACGAATAACGTCAACTTGATTTATCTACACGAAGAACTTGTATAGTATTCACATGGTAAATTTTACTTTGGAAAATAAATAAATAAATCATTATTACTTTCCATTTTCTAATTGCTGAGAAAAAGGGTCGTAAGTCTCGGTCCAGGAGGAAAAAGAATATTCCTTCTGTGCCTCGGTAAATATTCTATAATCAATCAAGGATTCTAATACAAGATTTATATATTTTGTTTAAATTAAGTTTCATTTGGACAATGATAGTGGAAGTAATAATTTGTCAATAACAAAAATTGTGACGTTTACAGTTCCCTTCATCCAGGAGATAATCGGATGGGAGACTTCGTTCTTTGAACTTTCAGGGATTTGAGGCCCACCTAGTCATTTAACTCATCAGTTACTACCCTTTATTTAAAGGATATTATTTCTTATTGTTTTTTTATTTTTCGATACATAATTTTAAAGCTTAAATTCTTTAGTCCTTCTGATTTCCCCACTTTTTCCCCTTGCTTCTACAAACAATAGTTCCTTCTCTTCCACAAATTACCAGCCATCCCCATCATCATTTTAAGTGCTGTCATGCAAATGAGAAAGTTTTGAATATCTATGCATTAAATAACTTAGTATCTAATATCTGTGTGTCCAAGATTCCAATAAATCAACCAGCTGCCGAGGAGATTCATATGTACATATATCTCAATGGTTTTTTATTTTTCCGTGGGCTGAAAAGTTTATTTATTGTTTAATAGCAATTATCTTTTGTACTAAGCGGCTTGTTGATCTTTCTCTCGAGTATCCCTTCATCCTTAGTACATGTTAAGAGCAACAGTGGCTTTTTGCGCACTTTAATCACTAGCGGTACCTTGCCTTTGTCGCGTAGTACTAATGTATCTATTCCCTCCGACACTACCTGCCCCATTTTTATTGGCAAGAACAAAGCCAAAATTGAAAACGCTGATCTAAACTTATACCCCCTTTTTATTTATACTGTTTTGCTATTATTTTCTTGGCCAACCAGATAAAATTATTAGATTCATTATTTTGCATAATATATAGCGATTGTTTTGGATTTGTCCCTGATGGACTAATCACATTTCAATTGGTTGTATTCTAAAAAAATTGATTGGACAAAGTAAAACAATTGCTGCTGATCTACCCCCAGAGAAATTTAAATATTTTTAATGCTGCTCACCGATTACCATATGCAGCTTCAAAAAAAAATGTTAATTAGAATTTAATTTGTTGATATCAGCTTTTAGAATTAATTAAGATAGACACATGATTTTGACGTATCTTTTACAATTTAAAGAATAATACTGGAATAATAGGCAGCTTTAAAGGTTCTGTTTTTTTAACCCCCTTCTAGTTTAGGTTGAGACTTTTCATCAGCCGAGACCTCTTATCTTTTAATGTCTAGTGGATTGCTAAAACATCATGTCGCTAATTTAGAAACTCAATCAAATTCTGAGAATTTAATTAACTAACCCTACCATTGATATCCTATAATTAATGGACTTAATTAAAGTCCAATAATATACTGCAAGAAGCTCTGATTGCAGACTTTGCTGATTGATTATTACCAGTGACAATTCCTTTGCTTTGTCCGTATATGTGGACAGCCAAACATGACCCCGACCTGTGCCTTGTTTGGCATATGCGATTTTATATCTGCTTAAGTTTTTTCCAATATACAAAATTTCAAAAAGAAAAACTTTAATTAAAGATATGTATATTTATATATATTTTTTGGTAAACAAGTAAAAAATTGTCACATAGATAAACTTGAGTTTTTTTTTTTTGGGTGTACAACTTGAGTTTTATAGTATATCAAGAAAATCTCCTTTTTAAGGATCTGAACTGGGCAAGTCGATCTCAACCCAGTCTTTATAATTCCTAGCCCAGAGATCACAGATCTATAGGGAATCACTGTGATGGCAACCTATTGCTTTCTATGATTCTATCACTCCATTTCGTTGGTTGGCCAAAAAAAACATACTCCCATTTTTTTTATTTTTCTTTTTAAAAAAATACTCCAAAATATAAGTTACTAATTATATAGGAATAAAGAAAGATAGTTTTATTTACTAAATTTATAAAAAAATACATTATTTTTCAATATTAACCCTATTTAATGCATTATATTCAAAGTCTACACAAATTTCATATTATTTACCACATCTCTTACATTTAATTGTTGACAAGAGAAAAATAGGAAAAAAATATTTAATACACTAGAAATTAATAAATAGGACTTATATTTTGAATAAAAAAAATTCTAAAATAGAATTTATATTTTGAATTGGAGGGAGTAATATTTAGCCCATTGGAAATTAAAACAAAAAAGAAAGAAAAATCTCAAACTTCATCAATGGGGCATGCCATTACGATCCAAATTTAGATGGTGCAAACCATATGGATCTTAATCAAGGTTCTATTAACCATGAGACATGCTAAGTTTCAACTAGAACTAACAATCTTTGCAAAATGGAACTGTATATGTTACTCTAGCATTGGAAATAATGATTACTTGATCTAATAGCCATCTCCCATTTGTATGAATTTGATTTGATGAAAACTTAAAATCCACTAGGAGATTTAAAAACGTTAATTAACTCCATGAAAACTTGTTAATTAATTAAGGTAGTATAAACAAATTAATTCATTTTGGTTATGTGTGTGTAATTCAAACCTAATTCACCCATCACATATACATGATTAAAAGAAAAACTATATATGTTACTGTAATTGTTAGCATTTCTGTGGCCCAAAAAAAAAAAAGAAAGAATTTGCTAGCATTTCCGCCACATTTATTGACATTTAGTTTGTGTGTGTGGGTTAATAATGGATTACATATAAAGACCTCAAATTTTGAATTTGAACAGAAACTTGTTATATGACCAAATGTGCACAGGAAGTGAGAAATTAAGAAGAGGTTAGTGTGTTTAAACCATATGGAACTTAATTAATCAAGATATATATTTCATTAGAAACATTAGGCATGCTAAATTTCAAGGGGATATTGGAAGTCTTCTATTATTCTCAATTCTATTATCCGGTATAGCTATCTCCCATTTGCATGAAATCTGAATAAAATTTATAATCGAACGGCCTGCAGATTTATATGATCAGTTAACTCAGATATTGCAAACCACTTAATCCATCGTGGTAATTAACGAATGTATGGGATTCAAACTAATTAATTCACCCATGATAAGTATTAACTAAAATTTTGAATTTGAACCCAAACGCGTAACGTGATCATGGATCAAATGTGCACAGGAAGTGGAAGCAGCTAGTGTGACTGCGAGAGAGTTTTCTTTTCTTTTTTTTTTTTTTTTGGTGACAGACTGCGAGAGAGTTTTATTAGTTCAGATTTAGCTTTCAAAAGGTGGGAGCGTATGATATATACGATGGAGAATGGGCTACATACAAACAAAAATGTTATAGAGCTTACAAGAATGGAATGGGGGTTTAGCTCACCAACCAAATAATGCAAATTAATTAGTGTTACTCTTTTCAACTATCAGTCAGTTCCACGTGTCGTCACTGATTGGATCCATGTGGGTCCCTCTTTAATTATTTGCCTTTTCCCTCCTCATAAAGAATAGTACTATAGAAAACAAAACAAAAATCCCTCATGGACATCGTTACTCATGCAATATTTATTAATTGCATGAATCCATTATTCCTTTTACCCACAACCTCAAGCTAGCCTCTCTTTCTGACTCTTATTTGCGCCTCAAATCAGTAAGCTAAGCTAGCATTTATACGTTTTCTCTCTAGCTATGAGCAGAAAGCCAACGTCGTCGTCGCCGGCTAATGGCGATGGCTTGAGCCACAAACACGTTGACACATTTGCCTCTTCAACACACATGCAACGTCGACACTTGTGTATATATATAGTACATATTGTGTTCCTTCCAAACACAGCACAGTTATATATATATATATATTTTTTTTCTCTCTCTCTACAAATTCGTCCATTTTTATCATATATTTTTTGTTTCATATACTGCTGCTACATATAGCCAGACCCATGAACGCCGCCCATGGTTCATGGTGTCTTCCACATGGATTAATTAATTTTTCAAACCAGCTAGCTCATCATGTTCCCCAAATTAATTATTAAAATCATTTTTAGTTTCAGCCCTAACCCTGGTTCCAGAATCATATATACTTGACATTGGTTGAGTTTAATTAATTAATCAGCGTTATCATTATTTTATAATTATTTGTATTTAATTATCTCGTTCAATTAGAAAAATTAATGCTCGTGTGATTGCTGCTGATGATAGCCAATCATATATATGTTGAGGTGTCTATACATGACTAGTGATGATGCTTATGCTTGTAGAAATCAGTTTCCTGGGTTTTCAAGCTATCACAAGAATCTTGAGTATATATGTCTTCTTCTTAAATTTCCCTAAATTTTTATTTCCAATGAGTTGAATATATATAAATAAAATATATTTATTACAATTGAGAATGACATAAAGTCTTAATTGTGGGCCTGTCTAACTAATCATTCATTTATCCGCTGGAGAGCTGAGAGAGTTATATATCCTATTATTCTAAATCATCTTTTTCATGGTGCACTGTGTGAAATTCCTTCTGATGGTGGATTTCCCTACAATGTCACTAAATCTATCATCTTTGTTGACAAATGACACAAAGAGTTTAGATAGGGAATCTATAGCCTGCAGCCAGGTGCTTTTTCATTGGCTTTCTTATTTTAAAAGATCTGGACTTTGAATGTATCATAATTGCGTCCGACTTTTAATATATACCTCGATCAGCCAGCGATATATGCTTAATTATTCCTCAAGAGAGATTAGTTAATCTATCAAATAAAGATTGTCTTCTTTCTAATTTGGGTAAATTAATATCTAAACTTGCATGAATTTGCTGGCAGATATATATATATATATATATATAGACCCATGGAATATCGCCCAAGAAATCTTACATGTCTGTGATGAGAAAAAGAGAAAAGAGAACAGCTAGCTTTTGATTTCTTCTAAAAGTGAGTTACTTCTTTTACAATAAAGTTAAGGAAAACGTGCTGGCTGGTCATTAATTCACGATCTGATCACAAAACTGCAATATTTTCAAAAGTGTTTATAAAGTGAAGGACACACTTATCTCTTCAAAAGCGGTTTGCGAAATCGTTAGTGCAGAAAGATGGCCATTTTTTTGTTTTTATGGTTAAAGTTGTGGTGGGTGGGAAACGTTACCTGAGAAAAATATATATTATGATTAAGAACATTTTTGGGATCCGATCGAATTAATGTTATCTCTTAATTTGCTGGGTGCTACCATGCATGCAGATCAAATAACTTATATTCTGTATGCTTCTTTGTAGTATGCTGCTGGAAGCAGTTGCCACACAAATTAGTTTACTCTTTCTCTTTTGTTTTTGTCTGTCTGTCCGTCCATTTTTATTAATTATCATGTGATGTGATGACATCATCATCAGTTTCTCTGAGAATGTTTGTCACTGTAAAAAAGAACTTAAAATACCACTTGACGGACTATGTGCATATGATATGTGTGGTAGGTTGGGAAGGAATCAATTAATGTCGACTATTTAAGAAAGAAAGAAGAAGAAAAGAAAAATTGCAATATATACACTCCTTATGGATTAATCAGTATAGATGCTTCGGCCGTCTTTTGATTCCCTTCGATCTCAGGTCTCTCCTTCAAATCTAAAGAAAAGTATGTGAATGGAACTGGAGAGAAAATCATAACAGAAAATGGGCTAGCTCTCGGTAAATTTTTCAAATTAAGTTATAAAAATGATTAATTATAAAGAAATATTTTTTTATTTAGTTATGTGCAGTATACTTGTTAATTAAATAATGAACAGTATAATATTGAAGTTGAAAGCATGAAACAGTTAAAAGATTTGGTTGTCATGCAAATCTTAGGATAATCATTGAAATTTGTTGTTTAAATGTAAAAAGAAACGAAAAGCAGGGAAAATAGCAAGCAAATAATAGTGTGGGCCCTAAATCGATGTTGATCAGATACCCCACACGAAAGACAATACGTGGGCCAATCAGACTCTCGGAGGATGCCACCTGTGCACGCCCGCAACTTCACGCTGACTTGGCCCGATTTTATTGGCCACTGTTCATACTACGGAGACAAACAAACCTAGAGAATAGAGACTCAATTATAAACAATAATCATGCATCCTAGGCCCCACTTTGAAACTCTCATTTTTTTTCTTTTGTTGAATTAGAACTCAGAAAACTACGACCTCTTATTTTTAATATAAGATCATTTTAATCGAATCACACAAATTAAAAATTAAAATTAAAATTAATTAATTATCTTAATTTCTCTAAAAATTTTAATATTTTTTTAAAACTACCCTTATTTAATTTTTCTCTTTTTCTCTTTGGATACATTAAATATGAGTATTTTTTAGAAATATATAATAAATACTACCTTGTATATTGTAAAGGATCTTATATTTAGGAACATGTCAAAAGGTCCTATATATAGGACTGGAAGGAGTATTAATTATTAGTATACAAACTATGCAAATTATTACGACACAAGAAGAGCTCAACTGTTTTTATCATGCATTACATTAATTGAAGAGATGGATTAGAACTAAAGATTAAATTCAAGACATTAAAATAGGTTAATCTTAATAAGAAAATTAAATTGGCTTAGGAGTATTCCTATTGGCTTAGAAAAATGAAAAAGAGGCTAGAAGTATTCTTTATAGGTAGGATAGACCAATTTTTTTCAAGGTATTGAAAATAAAGCTAAATCTTTCCTAACTAAATTTATTCCATATAAAATGGCCAGCAATCAAATTTCTAATCACGTAAAAAGAACCTTTATCATTTACGTCAACCAAAATAGGGAAATCCATAGAGTATAATTTATTTACATGTTTAATCTATATATTGCAATCCATTCATCTAAATTTATCCCATATAACACATGTAATGAAAAAAAAAGTGTTGTTAGAACTAAAAAAACATTAGATAGTTTGAACATTTATAATTATAAAAATAACTGAATATAATATAATGAAAAAAATAAAAAATAGGTGAAAAAATAAAGATAATTTGTTTTTATATTACTATCTAAGTATATACTTTTATTTTATTTTTTTTTATAGTGACCCTAACTCATTGCTTGAATGAGAAGAAAAAATGAGGGTGAGAAAATTGAGAGAAGAAAAAATGGGGAGAAAGATATTTTCTCTTTTTATACTTGGATGAATGGAGAAAAAAATAGGAGAGAAAAGTGATTAATTTCAAAATGACAATAGTACCCTTGCTATTTTCAGGAAAAATATTTGTATAAAATAAAATTTATTATTCTACCATATTATTTATATAATTTTCATAATATATTACTCAATGGAATTAAAATATAATTTTAATATTAATTTATAATTATGTTATCTAATTTTAATTTTTCATTTAGAAAACTAGAAAATGCATTTTTCCCCTGAATGAAATTAATTTATATTATATTGCATAGTGGAATTAAAATGTATTTAAAAAATTATAAAATATTGAGTAATTTTGGAATGAGAATTTTCTCTCCATTTTTTAAGAAAAAAGTTGTTAGGAAAAACATAGAGGACCCATATATCATTTTCCCTGCTATTTTTTTCTTCCTTTCACATTTCTTCCTGCATCCAAGCAAGAGAAAATATATTTTTTTCTCTCCCATTCCTTTTTCTCCATCCAGACATAAGGTAAGAGTATCTCTATATATTTCTCCTAATTATATTTGCTTCACTAGAAATTGGACTTCCAACCTTTTACTTAAGGGACAAAAACTCTTATTACTCATAGCAATATGAATTAGTTAAATATATTCTTTTTTAATGACAGTAAAACACTCAAATTTTTCATTTTTTGGGCCAGAAAAAAATTCAATTTAATTTAAGATGAAAAGAAAATGGAAAAAGAGGTAGGAGAAATGATTGGTCCTCAAAGAGAGGAGAGAAGAAGAGGAATATGAAGGCGTCACTCATTGTCCAACATGATCCTCCTCTCCTCTCCAGCGATGCCTAACAAATTAAAGCCTTAACCTTCACAGATCATTTGTGTGTTGTGTGTTTTGGTTGGCTTGGCAATTGGCATGGGTGGGATATTCACTCTTTTATTTAATTTCAGAAATAATAAATCTTCTACGTCACCCCTCCCCCCTGACGTGTTCCTTTTCATTATTATGTGGTATATATCCCAAGTGTCCTCCAACGCGTGCTCATCTCCTTTGATATATATATATATATATATATGAACATGATCCCTTTTAACAATTTCTCAATACCTCCATCGCTTTCACTCTCGATCCCCTTTTCATTTTAATTAATTTCTCTATCATTCATTTAATCTTCTACTAATTAATAATAATATATATATATATATATATATATAGCAAGCTAGCTTTGAGTTTAACATTTTGTGACTTAACTTAATTTTTGGGAATCCTAGTACGTTCATCAATATTAATTATTACTGGTCTGATTGATTGATTCATAGGTTAATTAGTAGGATCCATGACTTAGTAGTGCTTTATATATAATCACTGTTGTTCCGACAGGATCATGGATTACTTAATTACATAACTGTCTCGTCCACCATCTGTTCTGTTCTTTCTTGCCACATAACTTGGCAAAGCGACCCCACTCACTCATATTCCTTTTAGTTTCTTACTTAAATGGTGAAAAAGACGCATCATCTGAATTCTGAGGTGACCCATTTTACAAGTAATCCATCCAGGGAGGGAGGAGTATATACTATGTACTCTCCTTGTTTTTATTCTCTATTTTTATTCAAATATATATATATATTCATAAACCGTTTTTATTCATATTAATTAATGCAGATATATACCAAGTTTTCGCCCATTTCTTGTCACATTCCTCACGGACATGTCTAGTGAATATCTCAGCTTGCTAGCTCTATTATTTATTTCCATATATATAGCTAGCTACCTATATAGCTATATATATTTTCTTTATCGGGCTATAATGTGACAAAAAATAATAAATTATGATATACAGTATATCGTGAACTTCCAGAGTATCTATATATATATTTACAATGTAATTATTATCAAATATAAAACTATAATATCATTTCGTTAAGGCATTAAATTCCATACACTCTAGAGGTCTGCAATAGACTCAACTGTCCATTAATGATCTGATTTGGATCGGTCAGGCCAAAACAATCGAGTAGGGTTAGGCATCAAGACAATAATCACATTGGTTGATTTGGTCTCCTATGATCCTTCTACTTAAAATAATAATAATAATTTCATACAAAATTATTTAAAATTGTATCCTCATTCAAGCACAGAATATATATAATTTCTTAAAATTATATTTTTCACGATTCTTTTAATAATTCTGACAAAATTTAGAGGGAACCCAAAAAACTACCAAAATCAACGTCATTCTAACCAGACATTAGGCTAGGTTAATCCTCACTCTTTCTTTCAGTGTTAAGCCTTATATATAACCTGTATTAATTTTCTCATGATAACATTATGTTGATAAAACAAATAAAATATATAAGAGATGCAATCTTCCCCTATTTTCTGTTGTTTCTAATATCATTAATCATATATCAGCAAAAGCATGTGTGAGGGGATAGGAGCCAGAGGGACCACAGTCCAGTGATAATTTGTCATATGTGCTCTTTTAATTATTGATATAATTCAAGCTGTGACAAATACTCTTTTTGTCTACATATATATTATTATTATTAGTGCTCTCTCTTTGCATTCCTCATCCCCCAGAAAAATAATAAAAAGCATGTAAATCGATCACCTATATATATATATATTTATTTATTTATACACACAATAATAAATTCAATTTCAGATAAGGTACAACCATTGTTATTAAAACCAGACCAGACCGGCCGATTCGACCGGTCGGACCAGAAATCGGTGCCTGGTTCGGTCAGGTCCGGTCATAGTACACAAACGGTACTATTTAGAATCAGTCAAGAATCAGTGAAATCGGCCTTAAACCGGTCATGAACCGATTTAAACCGGTTCTACATAATTTTTTTTAAATTTTTTTATATTTTAAAAATAAAATAACATCATTTTTATAATAAAATATGTTTTTTATATATTATAATATTATATAAGTATTATTATGATATATAACTATTAAAAATTATATATTTACTTAATAAATAATAAATAATAGATTATTAATTTATTATTTTGAACTCAAAATATGATTATAAATTAATATTAACTTATTTAAATTAAAATATTGAGTTATGAAACTTATTAATAATTTGTTTGTTATGAATAATAGGTTGATAATTCAATATTATTTAGTTTGAGATTTTAATTAAGTTATAAAATTTATTTAAGCTTATATTATTTATTTTAAATATATTATTTTAATTATTATCGGTCCAATTTTGATTCGATCTCAATCCAAATATTGAATCTTGAATTAATAACTTATCTAATTTAATGTTAAATCCGATTCTGACATTATTGGGTACAACACGTTTTAATGGGCCTTGCAGGGTACTTCGTCATCCGGGGGACCCCATACCATCAAAGACAATCTGGGTGTCCTACAATCGCATTGCTCCAAACTGTAAATTATATTATATGTAACGTATATATGTGGTCCAAAATGGAACAGATGGGACTTCCCTTTTTTTAATTCTTCTTTGTGATTTCCATCACAGATTCTATTTCCAGCTATCCAATTGTATTATTTGCTCCTGTTTTTCCCAGATCTGTCTCATCCATGTCCGGGAATCAATATGTCCATTGATGAAATGCTTCACGTGCTTGTCCATTTGAATATCTTGGAACTTCCATTATATGGGCTCAACAGTGCAATCCTCTGCAGACGTACAGCTTGATTTTGAAGACTAAATTCTGTTTTGGGGGGTAATTTAAGTAATGGATAAATGATAATATATATAATCTTTCTTCTGAATAAGCAATTAAATTCCCGATCTCTTTTTCTTTTTAAAAAAAATTAATGTAGTTTGTGACACTAATATTATGGAGATTTTATTGCGGTTGATCATTTAACAACACAACAAGCTCGTGCTTTTTGAACTGAGGATCTTTTTTCTTTTTTTAAAAAAGGCATCATAGACACGTATCAGTCGGATAAAGTATATAGGCAGGAATAATTTTATATATTATATATAGCTTGTGAACAGAATTAATATAAAATTATGAGTTGATTTGACTGATCTTATAATGTTTGCAGTGATCTAACATAAATTAATTGTGGATAAATAAAACTCCAAAATATTGAAAAGAAAAATAAAATTCTTGGTTTGGGACATTTACCCGATTCAATGTACCCAAGGAAAAAAATAATCTTTATTCTCCTGAATAAACAAGTTTCCCAAGCCTTTTTTTTTAAGTTTAGTTTGTGACGCTAATGCTATTGGGAGATTTGGGTATGATAATTTAACAATATATAAGCATGTTTGGATCCAGAAAATAATCACTTATGGGCATTGTATAAAAAATCGGACCGGACCGGCCGGTTCGACCGGTCCGACCAGGAACCGGCCCCTGGTCCGGTCCGGGAATAGCTGAAAACCGGGAGGAATTGGAACCGGTGGGAACCGGTCAAAAACCGATATAAAAACGGTACAAAACCGGGTTGAACCGATCCGTTTTTTTTTTAAATTTTTTTAAAAATGTTTTTTTAAAATAAAATAATATTATTTTTAGTGTTAAGTAGTATTATTTTTAGTATAATTTTTTTTCTTTCTATATTATAATATGTTATAAGTATTATTATGATACATAATGATTAATAATGATAAATTTACCTAACAAATAATATGAAAATAGAATATCAATTGACTATATTATTAAAAATATATTAATTTATTCACAACCGGTCCGACCCTGGTCTGACCATTGAACCTTGAACCGTTGCCTTATCCGGTTCAATGACCGGTCTGATTTTTAATAATTATTTATTTTGCAAAGGGAGTGGATCTCATGCACCTCCTCATGCACTTCCTTTTTTATTAATTTCTTCTAATCTTTAAACCATCATTGCTATTAGTTGCTAGAACTGTCAATTCGGGTCGGTTCGCCTCGGGTCAGGCCCAAATCGGGCCGGGCCAAAAGACCCTAATTGAAAAATGGGCTTGGTTTTCCAAGCCCCGAGCCCACAGGATCGGCCCTATGGGCCAGCCCGTGGGTTTTTTTAATATTTTTTTATATTTTTTTTATAATTATTTAAATTAATACAACTAATTATCATCATAATTTAAATTAATACAACTAATTATCATCATAATTCATCAAAAACTAACATAATATTTAAATTTTATAATTTATATATCACTAATTAATAAAATAATATGTATTTTTTAACATTTTAAACCAAAAACAAAAGAAAAAGAAAAAAGTCTTGGGTTTTCGGGCTGACCCACCACGGGCCGGGCCTAAACGGGCCGGCTCAAAAAGCCCGAATTATGTATTTACTCCCAAAATTGAGACCCAATTCCACTCATTTTTTCGGGCTTTTCGAGCCTGCCCATCGGGCTTGGCCCATTTTGACGGCTCTATTCGTTGCATTCTTTCTCTCTCTTTCTCTTTCAAGAATTTTCTTCTAGTGCAAATAAAAATGAAGCATAACACTCTTTTACTGGTAAATATATATATTTTTCTCCAACTTGAAAAATTATCAACATTTTAAACAATTATTAATTTTAATTTAAAATAAAAAATGGTTGATAAAAAGTAAAAATAAATTATTTTTATATAACTATATGATGTAGTACTATTGAATCATATTTAAACATTATCAGACACAATTAAGGTAGCTCTCCTAACATTATTCAAATTCTTGATTTTATTTAAGGAGAACTAGGTCCCTTTCATTTAACCAACTATAGTGGTGTAAAATAAAAAATTATTACTAAGTATATTGAAACATAAAATTTAGATACATTTTGTTTGTTGTTTTAAAAAAATGTTTTTATTTCCCTAAAGAAAGAGGAACTAATTATTCTTGTTTGTTATAGCAACTTTTAAGAAATTAATTGGGAAATGAATTTCATGCGATGCACCATTTACATTAGAATGTTATTAAAATTGGAATGTCAATTAATGGTTTTTTTTTTCTTTACTCTAGATTAACTAATGGCCATTGATGATGATTTTTTTTAATATCACATTTATTGTTACAAAAATATACATTTTTCTCTTATATTTTGGATTAACCCTTCCCTCCAAAATCTACATGTATTAGTTCTTCATTTTTTTAGGAAAATAAAAACATATTTTTTTGAGAATAGCAAATAAAATGTATCTAAATTTTGTGTATTAATATAATTAGTAATAATTTTTTTTATTTTACATGTTGGTTAAATGAAAAGAACTCAGTTCTCCTTAAATAAAGTTAAGAGTTTGATTTAAGTTGAGAAAACTACTCTAATTGCGTTCGATAATACTTAAATATAATTTGATTGTACTTGATACCACATAGTTGTGTAAAAAATAATTTATCTTTTTTATTTTTTACCAACAATTTTTATTTTATAATTAATGATTGTTTAAAATACTCATAAAAATATATATTTTCCAGTAGAAAAAAGTACTGTGCTTTATTTAGCTACTGTATCAAAAGAAAATTAGAAAAACAATGAAAGAATGAAAAGCAAGACAGGCAATAATGGCTTGAGGAAGTGCACCATATCTGCTCCCATTTTGCAAAATTATTACCCACATCAATTTTTCAATAACTACTTATACTTTAAATAAGTAATTATGAAAGAAGTTTATTTTTTCTAATTATAATAATCACTTATCCTCCTATAATCACTTATTTCACTTCTTATTCTCATTATCCACCAATTAATCATTTAAACTCTTAAAATCCAAACACATTTTTTTAAATCACTTATAATTAAAAAATATTTAAACACAAATCACTTTTGACATAATTTCTTATTTTTATAATCAATTATGAATAAACTAATTTAAACACACACAATATCTTGTGTCTTTTGAACTGATGATTTGAAAAAAGAAAAGAAAGAAAAAAGCATCATAGACAAATATCGTCGGATGAAATATGGAGAGTAAAAATTTTATATGGTATATAGTTTGTAAAAAGAATCAATAAAAAAAATAAGAATTAATAAAAAATTTGAGAGTTAATTTGACACTTATAATTAAATTAGAATCCTGCTATCCAGTACTTCTTGGAGCAAATGTTTGCACTGATAAAATACATAAATTAAGTGCGGAACGGATAAATAAAAAAAACTATTGAAAATAAAAATGAAATTCTTGATGTGGGACAATTATCCGATTCAATGTACCAAGACAAAAAATCCTCCAAAATAAGTAAAAATAAAATCTTGTATATATAATAAGATCTTGAAATCCAAAACCAACGCCGGAAAAGTGTACGTACGTTGGAATCTGCTGGCGGGAGGTCTCCTGTAGCTTGACATTTTGGACCACAACCCCATTCTGTTAAGCAATATAAATGCAACAAAAGGTCACGAACGTCATTAAATAAAAGTAAACGAAAATGATCACTAACTATAATATTATATCCTGCGTTAATTAATAGACGAATTAAGCATATTAGGTTATTTCCACTGTTCACTACGGAGATTCTGGGTATGCCTCACAGAATCAAATTAAATTCCTGTTTAAGATTAATTACCATATTAACAAGTTTCTTTATGGAAGTGGGGGTGGGGGGGATTAATCGCTTTTATGTATATAAAAATAAAAAAATAGAAAGGAGAACTTTGGAGGGTCTCTCATAATTTTGCTGGTCCTTTTGTCCATTTGTGCTGTTGATATCAATAGTCGTAGACTTATCAGTTAGAGGGATTTCTTGTAACTTTGGTTTTTCATGAAACTTCCTACTATGACTAACCAGTTACACAATCATGTCCCTCATGGAATATAATGGTAAGAAATTCTAGATGGCAAGGTCTGCTATTTTCCGAACTATATATACACCCAGTATCAGCCTTTCTGCCTCTATACCTTGACGTTTCAAATACCCAGAGCAAGCAGCAATAACATATAGTTTTCATTTAGATTATATCCACATTTCTATGTCCAGATCTACCATACATAAACCTCACTGAAATTTCGGAAACATCCTTGCTTTCCTTTTAATTAATTTCTCTCTCTTCAAACAGCAAAATCATGGGTCTTAGAGATATTGGTGCTTCACTGCCTCCTGGGTTTCGGTTTTATCCCAGTGATGAAGAATTGGTGTGTCATTACCTCTACAAAAAGATCGCAAATGAGGAAGCTCTCAAGGGTACTTTGATCGAAATCGACTTGCACACATGCGAGCCATGGCAGCTTCCTGGTATATGTCCTGATTCTCCTTTTTAATTTAATTAATCTGTTTCTGAAAGTAATTGGTTAGTTAATTAATATGTCACAGCATGATCTCTTCGGAATTTTTCACAATACTAGGATTATATATCCTTAATTTCTCCTTTTATTTCGGTGTATGAGAAGGGACGGAGTAATTAATCGTCATATATCTATATATATATGGGTTGCTTCTCGAAAAAGATAAGCAGAATCCTAGCTCTTCTGCTAAAAAACCAGGTGGTTGTCTTGTTCCCGCTGGTCTGTAATTTTTAATCGAAATCAAAATTTAGTAGAAGATCTTGGTCTGCGAAACAAACATCCAAAACAATTAATGATATTCGAATACGAGGTAGACAGACATGCCTCGCCATAGTTATCTAGGGAATTCGCAATTGGGAGAGAGAGAGAGAGGTGTTACAGGTATGGTTTAGTTTAGTCAATTCTTCAATGATTAAGGGAATCACAATTTCTTGACCAAGTCACTCCGAATATTTTAACCATGCATATCCAGTCCTTCTTCTTCTTCTTCTTCGTCCTCCTTCATATAATATGTGCCTCCTCTGCTTGCTGCGCGACTCAAGAATATATAGGAAGAAACGACTCCGTCTTTCAGAGCTCTTTTTAAATATGCTACACTTGGAGTCTCTTCAATTTCTCTGTCTGTGTTGTTTCTGATCCATTAATTGTTTTCTTCGTACCCCTTTTCTTCAGTTAAAATGGCTCCTTATGCTTCGATTTGAGTTCTATTTCCTCGGCAGTAAAATACAAGTACTAAACTACAAATAATTACTTTAATTCCGTGATAGCGTACTGTTGTTTTGTTTTGAGGATTAGATCATCCCCGTGTTTGTACATACTCTCTCTTTCTCTCTCTTAGCTGTATTTGGTATATCAATACAAAAGTATAATATTCAATTTGCATGGCCTATATATATATATATATATATATTCATAATGGAGCTTCTCATGTGCTAGTTAGAATTAGATATATCCCACACTTAATTACCCAAACCGTTGCCACCAAACTTATAGTTTAGGTCCATACCCATCCACATAGACATGCACATGCACCACAGTATATATACATATGCATATCTAAATACATACATATATATATTAATTGCTCATCATGAGTCAGGGCGTTATTTAAAAATTTTTATCATTGTACTATCTTCGATTAATATATATAACTTGTAGTATTCATATGAGGTGAGGCCACAGCGACGGAATAAACAGTAACCTATATTTCCTGTGTTACACTAGTAATTAATGGCTAGGCAGATAGATATACATAGCTAGGGAACCTATATGATTTTGTCTTGAGATTGAAGTTAAGTTGGTTGGATTCATGCATATAATTGCATATGGATGTAAGTTTTACTCTTATTTATAATAACCAAGTTGACAAAGCAAAGCACTCTGGCCAAGCAACTAAGACTGATGTTACAACAGTTGTTAATCACTTTCAGATACGTGAGCATCTGGTTTTTCATCCTTCACGAGTTTTCATTTGCACCTCATTTTCCCCATTATATATGCACACACACACTTCTTCCTTGAATTAATTCGAATAACTACGTGCCCCTCAAGGTGATTTTGACCGCTTAACATTTATCTATACATAGTTAGAAATTATATTTTCTGTGTCAGTCTCAACAAAAAATGGCTTTTTGATGTAAAAGAAAAGAGATTATCTATCTTCCTTGCGTAAATGGAAATCATGCATGAAAGGCGCTGTGAAAAAGGGTAAAAAGAGAAAAGAAAAAGCAGCTTACGTAATTTACATTTATAGAAAACACCTCCAAACTATTCCAAGCGCAAAAATTTGTCATGTTTATATCTAGTGGGTGTGGGAATAGGCTTGAAAGCTGCATATATATATATGTGTGTGTGTGTGTGTGTGTCAATCCATATATTGATGAAGTAGCTGACATGATGATGATTCACAGTACTATATACCTAATTATACCTCAAGAGACAAATTAATTATGAATGGTTTATACATACATACATACATACATATATATATATATCTATAATATTGATCATATTCATGCCTTCGTACGTGTAATTGTGTCTGGTCTATTTCATACCAAAATGTGACAAACTAACGATTTTGTATATATGTATGTATATATGTAGAGGTGGCCAAGCTCAACGCGAATGAATGGTACTTCTTCAGCTTCCGTGACCGCAAATACGCGACGGGGTTCCGAACCAATAGGGCAACGACATCTGGGTATTGGAAAGCGACGGGGAAGGATCGAACGGTGCTGGATCCAATCACGCGTGAGGTTGTAGGGATGAGGAAGACGCTGGTGTTCTATAGGAACAGAGCTCCCAATGGTATCAAAACGGGTTGGATCATGCATGAGTTCCGCTTGGAGACCCCACACATGCCCCCTAAGGTTCGTTTCCACTTGCCTCCTTCCCTTTCTCCCTCTTTTCAAACTTCTCCATCATCTTTTTCTTACGCATTACGCCATTAACACACACACACACACACACACACACATATATATAATATCAACACCAATATGAGACGTTCTTTTCTATACAACCATGAACCATTTTAACTAAATTCTGTAGAATCCTTTTTTAATTAATTGACTAAGAAAAGCATTTGTATATATATACATGTAAACAATTTTCAAAATTTGATAATAAAAAAGCCGCCTATGAGATTAAGGCAGCTAGCAGATCGAGATCAAATTAAGTTGTAATTAGACTTTCACGTACTTAATAATTTAAATATTTTAAATTTAAATTGGCTGGCGTACGGAGCTAGTTCCGTCTTATGGTTTGAAAGTGTGTCAAAGAATTAATCATCAATTGATAATTAGTTTTGAAGTGAAGGTTTTATTATAAGAAGTGGGTTTTTATAGTTCACCAGCTTAGATGAACGGCATGTATCTTAATTATCCGTAAGTCTTAGGCATAATATAATTGAACAGGTTTTCCAATATTTAGAGAGGGAAAAGGGAATAATAATCAATAATTAAATAAGGGGAAAAAAAAAGAAAACAGTTTAATCAAGTCCTTTGTAAGGAGAAAAGCAAAAGGTGGCCGCGTATTGAAAAAGAAAAAGCCGCGTGCATGCACTGCGGTTCAAATTCATTTATGCATGTAGATGTGAGTCATTTGTATTTAATTTATACAGGGTGGGTCTGAGATTGCTTTGCATATTTTTTAGAAAGTAACTTTATAGGAAGTTCGTTGATAATTTGTCTGTTTTCTTTTTTATTTCTTAAAAGTTCTTTTTGAATAAATATATTATATTTTAGTGTTAAATACATAAATACCTTTTCTTTTTAGAAATGAATTAAGGGTATTTTTTTAAAAAAAATATAAAACACTAGCCATTAAGGAAGTAGAACTTCTCTGAATTTTATAAATCTAGCTAACTTTCTGAGAACTTATACTTTTTCAAATCAAGTAATAACAAGGATTGATCGACTTCTTAATAAACTCCCCCTTATTTACTCCATACTAATTAAGTGACTTTTGATAAATTAGCTATGGATTATAAATAATGCAACTTATTATAAATTATATATATATATATGTTGTATATTGATGATTAAGTCAACTTTTGTTGTTGATAAATACAGGAAGATTGGGTTTTGTGTAGAGTTTTTCACAAAAACAAATCAGATGACAACAACAACATGAATGCCAAACTCATGTTGGACACTATTTCATCTCCTTCCCTAACTCTGGCTTCATCATCTCCAACCAACCATGCCATCCCTATCGTTGGCTATAACCAACTTTCCTCCTCCTCCTCCTCCTCCTCAATCCCTACCCTTACCCACATTAATAATACCCAAACCAACCATCATTCTCTCGTCAATTTCCCTCAATTTTCCCGGGAAACAAACACCACCAGCACTATTACTGATCAGATTAGTCCCAAAGGAGATGAGGGGTATGGCTTCTTCTGGGACATGGGTCTCGAAGAAAATAGCAGCTTCCAAAATGGCGTCGACGCAATGAGATCCTTCGAGGTTGATAATAATAGCATGGTCTTGTTATGAAGTGTTTGTGTATACACACATAGATATATATCTATATATATATATTGTTTTATGAATTAATTGTTCCTATTAAATTATCGAAATTTGTTGATTGTGATGTATTATGTGGTGTCTGGCTTTGCGGGACAATTCACGTGCTTGATTGGAATTTGTAATAGGGATATATGTGGTATACCGTGTCAATTAAGTGCTTAGTATGGTTAATTAGTTCCTTTTTTCTTTTACTTTTTTTATTATTTTTGGGGGTATACAAAATTAGGTTGTAGTGAAATATATGATCCTTTATGTACAATTTGTTAATGTTAATTTCCTACTCTCAATTATTTGTATCTTCTCGACCTTTTTTTTTTTTGGTGAAGCGCGATTATTAAACAAAATTTTTTAGTAAGCCCCACTTGTGAAATTAGATTAATTGCATAACGGATGTCATGACAAGGAAAGAGTGCAAATTAACCATTAGCACGAGCTATATTTTAATTTGGAACAATTTTTATTATATTAGGAGGATCTAAACTCTAAACCTTTACTTACACTTTATGTTACTTACTCTTATCACTTTAGTTAGCTTCAAGTGGTTGATCTGGAAAAAAAAAATTCCTATTATTAAGTAATAAATAGGAAAGTATAAAGGATGAAAAGTCACCTTCCAAATTCACTCAGTCATCCTTTTTAATTATATAAATATATATAGTAAATATGACATCAAAGATAAATTAATCAAAACTAATGATGATTAGAGTGCCAAGAACATGCTTAAACCTTTCAACGTAAAATATTTCCTTAAAAAACCTTCGTTTGCCTTTGTAAAAAATAATGGTAATGAGAAACCACTTCCATTCTTCTTTAATTATTTGCCTTTGTTCGTAACCGCTAAGATATGAATTTAGAGATGAGAAATATATAATTTTACGAGCTTGCAAATATTTAGTACTCCGCACTTAATTATTGTATCAAAATTCCTTGCATTGATCATATATATATATATATATATATATAAAAGAAGAGATAAAGAGCTAGCTCCACCGAAGCATTCTTTTGGCTTCCATATATTTCAGTTTATAAATATTCACTTCACGGTATGCTTTATTAAAGTAAAAAAAATTTAATTCTAGGTGGCTGTTAATTATATAATAAAAACAAATATTTTGTAGTCAGGTTTAATTTTTATTTCGAAAGCAAGAGTTTAAACAGGGCGTTGGTGTCAGTAAATCAATTGCTTAATTTATACCTCTCACTAATAAAATATATATCACCTAGTAAATATGTAAATGGTTTAATTATTATATGTAATGTGAGATTAGACTTGTAAGATCGCAAAAGCATTTTGTAAATAAAATTAAAAGAGAGAGAGAGGGAGAGAGGGAGAAAGACCGATAAATTGAAACTAACATCATTAAATAAATTATAATGTTAAAAAAAAGATACAACAACAATAATATTGGTCATATCCCACTAATGTGAGGTTGGCTAAATAAATCATACGACGCCATTAAATTCTATCAAACGTCATCACCTCAGACAAATCATTTCTCAAGAGGTCATTTCTTATAATTTCTCTTAGTATCATTTTTTGTCTTCTTCTACGCCTTTTGATAGGATTCCAAGTTATTTGATCAACTTTTCTCACTAGCTCTTCTTGCCCTCTTCTTTGTACATGCTTAAACCACCTTAAATAATTTTTCACTATTTTCTTCTTGATAGGTGCTACTTAAACTTTCCTTCGTATACAATCATTTCATATCTTATCCAATTTTGTATGACCACACATCTATCTCAATATTTTCATCTCTACCACTCCTATCTTATGCTCTTCACTACGCCAAAAAGGGCTTTTCTTGGCGATTATTTTTACTTTTTTTTACGGTTATTAACCGCCAATAATTCTAGCGTCGATAAAAGTAGCTACTTTTGTTGGCAGTTGTGAACCGCCAATGAAACTTCACATTAGTTGGTGGTTCTACGAAACAACCACAAAGAAAAATATTTTTTATTTAAATAATATTTAATTTTTTTTCACTTTAGTTGGCGGTTGTATTAGATAACCTTCAACTATTATATACAATTTTTATTTAAATATTAAATTGAAATTTATTATAGTTGGCGATTATTTATCACAACCGCCAACTAATAAATTGAATATTTAATTTTACTTGGCAGTTATGTTATATAACCGTCAAGTATATTGAAAACGTTGGCGATTATAATAATAACCGCCAACGAAAGTTATAATTTTTTTCTTATTTTTTTCTATTTTTTTTTACATTCTCCCTAACCTACTTTAGTATGAATATGTAAAACAGAATACCCAGAACCTAAGAACCAAAAGGCATCTAAAATCGAAGTTATCCTAAACCAAATGTTATATTATATCCAAAATATCTCAATCTAAAGTAACAAAAAAAAATCATATCCAATTGGTAGCAAAAAATGATGTAACAAGTCTAATTAACATTATCCAGTAACTATATTTCCAAAAGTATAAGATATATCAGGCTAAGATCTACAGTTTTTGCATTAACTAATATATATATATACACATGACCAAAAGTTACATACCAGACTATCTACCATATAAAATGACCAAGAAGAAAAAAGGCATACATGCATCTTCTAGCCTTTAGAAGTGATCAATTTATGGTTCTTCCTTTCTACTGCTTGCAACATGACATCCAAAACAGATTATTAGAGCCACCAATTGAATGTAACTATAACTAATTAACATTATAGAATGTGTTCACCTCCTGAGTCCAACCACATATTGACTCCACTCTTCTATGAGTTCTTTTATTTGAACTTTGGAGTATGCCTTGTAACACCCTATCTCCTGACACCTCCAGATTTGACCAAAAACTTCAAAATTCAACTAAACACAATCTCGACATCTCAAAACAACTTCCCATAACTTCATAACAGCGGAAATGAATCCCAAAAACACCAAAAACTGGGCTTGGGCCGCGGCCGCTACAGTACCGCCGCGGCTCTGGCCTCCCCTATTTTCACTCACTTTGGCCTCCGTTGGCGCCGCGGCCTAGACTCTGGAACAGCAGTGCCCTATGCTGGTTTCTATACCAGTAAAAATCCAACATCGGGGCGAACTTTCGACGCGAATAACTATATGCTCTGACCTCCGATTGACTTGATTCCAACTTCTACAAGTCAATCCAGTCTCAATCTAGCCATAGACACTACTTTCACCTTAATCCAACTCCGTATAGAGATTCTGGACCCTTGACACCGTTTAGTCACTTATTGACCAAAACTCACCACTAACCTCCTTCAATTGCCACCAAAGGCAAATGGTCACTCAAAGACCATTCATACAGTTCCAAAACTCCCAAACCAACTTGTCCAAAGAGGTTTCACCTCAAAGGAACCACTCCTCTGAGATTTGACCCCTTGGAACCCGTGCCCTAAAACACACTAATCAGGCCCAATTCCAATTTCAACATACATAACACATACACATAACATACATAACTATACATACATCCATCCATAACAATCCTTATCAATGTCATACATTCATTACAAAATCTTCTATTCTACTTAGCACAAGATACATTATCCAATTTACAAATACTACATAGACTATTTCCATGTACGTAACTACTCCTGCGTCTTCTCCGGACTAATGCCAGAACCGTCACCTGAAAGGTTAGTTCATGGGAGAGAGGTGTGAGACAATGTCTCAGTAACCAGGAACAAACACACACACACGCACACACACATATATCATGCAACTCATGAATGCAATATGGAATGAATGGAATGCATGTCTCCCTAGCACACAGCTAGAACCACGAGCTATCGTTATAACAGGACATTTCATATAGGTAATTCCATTTTAACAGTCGGTGAAGATTGATTTTAGGACATCACCAAGCTCACCTTACACTAATGTAACCTGACCAAAGGTTACACTAGTGCTCGGACCGTGGCTCTCCTTTCCCTGGACTACCTCAAATTAGTGGTGATTTAGAGAAGGTGCAGTCCACTGTCGCCTGGCTCCCCTGGCCATAAGGGAGGATTTAGCGACAAAGATCCCATCTTTATCCTCCCTAATCATGTCTTATATCATCATATTTCATATCATCATATATCATATCGTATCATCATCACCACCCAATCTACCATATATCGCAATCTCACAGTGTCATGTGGTGATGCTCATGTATCATCATATAATCATCATCATCATCATGATCTCAATGTTATGCTATGCATAATGTCATACCATATCAATATCATCATCATAGTCATAATCATAATCATCTAACTGTGTGCATACCAGGATATATATATAGAAAACCGTACACACAAACACATCAATATCGTGGTATGAAAGAAACATGCATATATACACAAATATACATACTATCATACAATACAATACAATACAAACAAATACTCGGTTATCTCAAGTTGTCAATACCATGCTCACACGAGTTCCACAAACTTTCTTGAATGCCAATCCCACGACTAGTCTTCTCCAAGCAGCAAACAACCTTAACAATACTATAATACCTTAATTAACACAATATACCAAATATCCAAATTTCACAATTCAACCGTTTTAGGCCTAACCCAAGGTTTCAACACCCCTTTCATGCATCATTAAACTCCTAGGAACCATTCAAACATCACGCAATTCCATACAACTCGGATTCCTCATACTCTCAACTAAGAACAACCTAAGGTTAAGCTTTAAGCACATATAATCCCTTCAAAACTCACACCCAAGCAACAAGAATACCACAACACACTTCATTAACCCTATTTTCAACCGAAGAAAATGGAGAGAGAGAGGAGTAGAGAACACTTACCAACTTGAATCCAAACTTCCAAGGTCCGAAAATCGCTCCTAGGTGCCGGAAAACTCGAACCCTAGTAGAGCTCCCTCGATTCTCCTCCGTTTCTTTCTTTCACAATCGTCCGAAATGATTCAAATTTAAACAAAAATCCTGAATCTCACCGCGGCTCCAAGATATCTCTATGTGGAGCTACCAAGTTCAACTGAAACCACACCACTAGACTCGCTCTCGCCACGGCGGCTCTGCTTTAAGCCGCAGCATAGAGCTCTTTCAGACTCCACTTAAACCTTTCTCCATCCTGTTTCCTCAAGTGCTGCACACAATGCTAAGAAAGATATCACGAGGGATGTTACATGCCTCACAGTACGTATCCGGGAAATACTAAATAAAAAGACTAAATATTATAGAAGCAGATTACATTATTAAAATTTTATGTAAATATCATAAAAATGAATTATGTACATACCTTGGAGGGGATCTAGATCTGTCGATGTAAAATGATATCTTTCATATATTTCAACACATAGTACCCACAATTATTATCATTAGCTTGTTTTGGACACTGAATAAAATTATATGAATAATAGATTAATTACAATAAATGTTAATCTCAATATTTGATTGCATGTTAAATTATAAATACCTGAATACGTGCCCATTTATACAATAAGGCCGGATCTGGTGGAGTCTTTTGGTTGTTGGGCTTACTATTGTTGATTAGCCCGCGTGCTGCTCGAAACATACTCACACCTCTGTTAAGCATTGCAAAAGAAAATTAATATAGGAAAAAGTATTGAGGTTAATAAATAGAAAAATACAAAGATACATAATATATATATATATAATTGCAGAGTCTTATTGATTTATCATCTCTAGCATTTGTGGGCGGTACTTAGGCGGATTTCCTTTGGGATCCAAAAAATATATTTTTGGTTTCATGGGTTCAATACAAATCAGCATCCAATGATTTCTTGGAGAAAAATTTACTAGTTTTAACTAAGAAATTAAACTTAAAATAAAGCAGTCCAACATGAAAATAAGTCATTATTCAAAAGTTTAGTGATAAGTGACTCACCCCTGTATAAATGGTGCCAAGAATAACACTCGATCACCCCCCTTTGCAGTCAATGCATTAGCCACATCTTGCGACTATTTTGTGATCTTTCTCTGTGGCATCAAACCCGATGTATAAGCTGATATATCTTGTGGGTGGATGCATACAAATTTGTCTGTTAGCTGACATGGGACTAGAAGTTTTTCATACAAAAATCTAAAATGGAAAAAAGTAATAGATTAGTATCACAGAGTCAAATGAAAGATCAAGTGGAAAACAATTCATTTATGCTAATTTCAATACTTGATGTATATGTTAATATTCTGTACCCCAAGCCATCTATAATCAATGACGAAGGACAGCATCTTATCAGTAATCAGCTCAGATACCTCCTTACCATAAGCCGCTACATCATAAGGAATGTGTATCAACAGCCACAATCCCATGGTTAATATACCATTAAGCAATTTGCGGTTTTGTAAATTTGAAACTTGAGGTTGAAGCAGTCCCTTCGGTGGTGCAGTGATTGATTCCTTCATTTGTCCCGATGCAACAATTTGCTTCCCTTTATTCTTTCTGATGGACTGTGCAACACAAGTGGTCAAGTTATTAACATAAGAACTTTTGTAATTAATGAAATATCAACTAACTTACCATTTTTTATGGAGTGATAGTAATAAGGTTCACAGGTCATGCTACAAATCCACCCACAGCCTATGCTACCGTTTCTGCCCCCTGGGTAGGCACAGGCAACCTTGCATACTCCTCTTCGGGTAGTGCAATTGATACTCTAACATGGTTTGCAGGTAAGGGTACATTGTGAGGCATGTCCCCTGGGATATTATGTACCTGTCCTTTTGCAACAACACGTCGGGGGTTATCCAACCACAATAGACAATGTCCTATACCCTATATACCAATCATAACATAAAAAATTATTAATATGTATAAAAAATTAACAATGAATTTAGTTAATAAGAAAAGCAATTACCTGAGGGAGATGCTCAAATGGAGGAGTACAACTATCTTTCATACTAAGACTGACTGCAACTCCTTGAGTCCTCTGTGACGTAGCTTGTTAGACCATCAACTCCAGCTAGGCTAATCGTCTGTTCATATCATATTGTGTTTTACATTGTTGCTGGATGATTGCCTCCAATTCAATAACCTAGCTACAACGTCTGAGTGGCGGCATTTGGTCTCAAAATAGGCCTTGTTGCTAACACCAAACCTCATACCTCTGACACATCCAGGGTGCTCAGGGAGCTCCAACGCCTGGCTAAGTACATCCACCGTTGAGCCTTCATCACCTTCAGAGGTCTCATTTGAAATTTTGTCCTGTGAAAATAAAATAAGTACTAAATTTTTTTGCCTAAAAAATAAGATTTCAAATTATTTTTTGAACAAAGTAATACTTACTATTTTTTTCAACAACTCTCCGAACATTCTCATTCTCAATAATCCCTTCTTTGCTTTTCCTGGATTCTAACTATAGTTCATGACGAGGTACTTTTTTCCGCTTGCATCCCTCCTTTGACACCTGTGTATTCACACAAACAACAATTGCTCATTCTAATAAATTTAAGTATTAACAAATATAAGATATAAATGCACTTACCAACTTCTTCTCTACTCCAGAATACCCCAGATGACCGGCTCTATAAGGGTACAATTGACTCTTTGCTCTTTGACTATTTACTTTGCTTAATTTCTGAAAAAAAAAATTTAGTACTCAAATCAAACAATTATAAACAAAGAGTAATAGAATATATTTAATTATTAATAGGAAAACATGGTTTACCTTGAACTTTTCTTGATGTCGTTGATCAATAAAACCATCCCGGTATTCCTGTTTTATGTAGATTGCAAATTCAGCGGGTGGATGCTCAATGATGTTGCCAGCTTCATCTTTCATAAAGTGCTTAGTCAAGATATATCAGAAATTATGCATCTATATTCCTGCCTTTTGATATATATACCCTCTATGGCTCTCGTCAACATTAAAAGCAAACTATAAAACAAAATACTCAAATTAATTATAAGTTTGCATGCATCTATTAAAAAAAATAATGCATCTAACTACTATAATTAATTACCACAATATCTTGGAAAACTAAGTCCTTCACAGCAAAGGGGACATTCCTCCAATCATCTCATTCTAGATGGCTGATAGGCACTTTCAACTTTGCCGCCACTCCGACATAGCTACTTAACTTCTGCCCAACTTCATTCATTGGATGATTTTTGTAATTCCATTCCACATAGATCTTGTTTCCAATATCTCTCGCATGGTAAACCTCTTTCAATATTGTCAAACCACGTGCTTTGCCATCTCTCCTCGTAATGTCATATCCTTAGCCATATTTACCTGCAATAATATGCAAATAATCAAATATTGAAAAAGAAATTATATTACAAAATAAGAACATCATATTAAATAACGAAAAGAAATTAAAGGCCATCATGTTTAAATGAAACCTTTTCCTCTTCTAGTTGTACCCTAAATAATTCGTCCCCTCCTTTTCATGATCCAAATTTCCTCTTCGTGATCATCTCTCTTATAGAAGGAATCATGTTCAATTGAATTAATATCAAATGATGCCCTGGAGAATGGATCATCCTCAATATCTTCATCCTGTTGGTCTCCACCATCGATTAGTTTGTTGGTTAACATTACAATGGACCACCTCTTATTAGCAGGATTAGGGACATAAAACACCTGTTAAGCTTGAGATACTAAAATAAAAGGCTCATCTTTATACCACGGCTTATTAAGATCAACTAGAATGAACCCTAACTCATCAACTCTAAGGCCATTCTTGTTGTCGACCCACTTACAACCAAAAATTGGTGCTCAAAATAAGATATAATCCAACTCCCATATGTGCTCAATTACCCCGAAGTATGACATGTTTGCAAAAATATGGTTCCTATCTTTGGCACTAGAAATATGCATTGATTGAGCTATAAGGGTTACCCCACTATTTTGCATTGTGCTCTGATCATCCTGCTCTTTGGTATTGAATGTGTAGTCATTGATGAGATAACCAGTGTAAGAAAAGACATGCATTGATAGACCATTAGCAGACCATCTCAACCTGTCTGAAACTGAACCAGGAATCCTTTCCGACTCCGAAATAATGTGATCTCTCAACCAATCTATAAAAAGTTGATTATGTTCTCTTAATATCCAACTCTCATTCTTATTGGGGTTTACGCTTGTAAGTTTCTCTTTGTGCATTTCCACATATGGAAGAACCTCATCAGAGTTATGCAAAATATACAAGTAAGCTTGCTCCCACTGTGTCCTGGAGATGCTAACAATTTCCATTCCCATGATCCCTTCCCTAGATGTTCTTCCCATGTGACGAGACTTAAGAAGGCCAATGTTATTGACATTGGATAAGTATTCAGTGCAAAATTCAACAACTTCTTCGACTATATACCGTTTAACAATACAACCTTCTGGTCTACTTTGATTTTTCAAATACCCTTTTAATATCTTCATGTAGTGCTTAATCGGATACATCCATCTCATATAAGCTGGGCCACGTAATTGTGTTTCCCTAACTAGGTAAGCTGTTAGATGAACCATCATATCGAAGAAAGAAGGCGGGAAATACATCTCAAGCTCACATAAATTAATGATGATGTCTCTTTGCAATGCTGGCAACTTTACAGGGTCAATCACTTTATTGCAAATATATTTGAAGAAGAAACATAGTTTGGTGATTGTCCCTCGAACCTTTTTCGGCAAAATAGATCGTATGGCCATCGGCACAAAATTCTCCATCAAAACATGGCAATCATGAGACTTCAAACCTATCAACTTCAAGTCTTTCATAGAAACAAGGTTCCTAATGTTTAAGGAGTACCCCTCTGGAACTTTAACTCCATCAAGAAACTTACAAAAGCAATTTTCTCTTTTCTAGATAGAGTATATGCTGCAGGAGGTAGATAAGTACATCGTTTCCCATTTATCGGTGCCAATTCTCCTCTTATTCCTATGACAACTAAGTCTAACCTTGCCTTCACGCTATCTTTAGTCTTCCCTGGCACATTAAGTAATGTACCAATGATGCTTTTACAAACATTTTTTCCTATATGCATGACATCAAAGAAGTGCCTCATATACAAAAACTTCTAATGTGACAATTCAAAGAAAATTGATCTTTTCTTCCACCCACTAGTCCCAATGTATCTTGCAAAAGGCTTCCCGAAATTCTTCATCAAATCCTTTACCTTGTCAAACAATTGCTCACTACTTAATGGCAAAGGTTCCTTCCCCTCTTCTAAATTCTCATTAAAGGCTTGTCTCCACCATCTGTAATGATGTCCTGGAGGCAAAAATCTACAATGTCCAAGGAAGACAAATTTCCCCCCATGCTCCAACCGTGTAGAATGTATGCATTCTTCGCATATAGGGCATCCAAACTCTCCTTTGATACTATACCCTAACAAATTATCATACGCTAGAAAATCGTTGATTGTACCAAACAACATAGCTCTCAACTTGAATGTCTCTTCGCTATATCTATCATATACCTCCACACCCTTCTCCCATATTAGCTTTAAATCTTCAATTAGTGGAGCCAAATATACATCTATATCATTTCCAAGTTGCCTGGGTCCAGAAATTAGCATAGACAACATCAAAAACTTCCTCTTCATACATAGCCATGGTGGTAGGTTATAAATCACCAAAATCACAAGTCATGTACTATGAGTACTACTCTGCATAACATGTGGATTCATTCCATCGGTAGATAATGCAAGGCGTAGGTTTCTTTCTTCTTCCCCGAAGTCTTCATATTGACTATCAATTTTTTTCCATTGCGGAGAATCTGCAGGATATCAAAACTTTCCATATTCAATTCTTTGATCTGCATGCCACGTCAAGTGCTTTGCAATTTCTGGACTTCTGTACAAGCGTCTAAATCTGGGTATAATGGAAAAATACCATACCACCTTTGTTGGACTCGATTCTTTCTTCTTATATCGTGGGACGTTACATTTAGGACACATGTGTAAAGATGCACATTCTTTCCGGAATAACACATAGTCATTAGGACAAGCATGTATCCTCTCATAGCTCATCCCAATAGAACATGGCATTCATTTAGCCTCATATGTTCGGCTAGGAAGCTCATTATCCACTGGCAGCATATCCTTTAAAAGTGTAAGCAATTCTGTGAAGTTCTTATCACTCCATCCATTGCTCGCTTTCAAATTGTACAATTTCAACACAGCTGATAATATCATGAATTTAGCACAACCACAGTATAATGGCTTTTCTGCATCACTTTTCAACCTCTCAAACATCTCAGGACAATCTTGAAGTTCATCCTCAATCGCATTTGTCATCTCTTTAAGATGGTCAGCCTCGAATGTACTTGTGTTGAAATCATTCGAACCACTATACCCTCAAGTACTATACGTATCGTTCGTCTCACCATGCTTTGTCCAATGTGTGTAACCTTGGTCAATTCCATGACACATTAAATGACCTTTCAAGTCATATACACTAACTAGCTTCCCATAGCAATACTTTAAGTAAGGGCATAAAATTGTATTAGGGTTATCTGCATGCTCAACTGCAAATCCAATGAACTCTTTCACTCCATCTCTATACTCCTTAGTTAAATGATTCACAGATATCCATGACCGATCCATACTCCTGAGATGTGTATCAATTTTGGCAGAGCCTCCCTTAGAAGCTAAGGGTGCAATAATTTTACAACATCTCACAAAATAGTTAGACTTCGTAATTATAAGTATTACCATTTTCCATCGAATCCCAAACAACCTAAGTTATATATATTTAAATATAATGATTATCACTATTCAAAAGCAATACAAGATTGAACCAATACAAAATTGAACTACAGACTTTCTAACAAGCATAGTCTATTTTTTATAGAAAAATTGGCAGTATAACAACTTCAAAATGAGAGTTTTTAGGGCTTTAAACCCTCTCTTTACATAAAAATAGCAAATTACAACAAGTTTAAATTAATCACAGTAGTAATTATGTCCCAAATAATTTCTATTCATCAAATTACTTATAATTAATAAACTAATAATGATTCATGATATTAAATATAAAATTTCAATCAATCATTTTCAATTCAAAACTTCACCCTATAACTTTGTATGAAAATGTTTCCATACTAATCAAACATTAGTCAATCGTAGCAGCAATCATTAAATACCACCATTCTGAGCAAGTTTTAAGGTAAAATCAACATACCTTATAAGCTTCCACTATATACTAAAGCTTTTAGTTTAGCAATGACACGTTCAATCTGCATTACATAAGAGTATAAGCAAAGATCATATCCCAAAAAATTATTAATTTTCATCAATCAAAAGTAGGAATTCTGGTTTATAAATAGAGAAGACACTAAAACTCAAAAGAAAAACCCATAAAAACATCATTGCCATAAGACTTGGTAAAAAACATTAAGCCGTGAAGGTATTCTCTTGTGCACACTTCTTGAAGCAGCAGATGATGCTTTTTATGATCTGCTTCATATTTTTTTCATTTTTTTATAATTTCAATATCCCTTTTAAATTATAAAATAAGCAGAATATAGAACAAAGACAGGATTAAATAAAATAAATAAATCTAAAGTATTCAGAGTTAAATTCTCTATTGCTCCCCTTAGAAGGCCAGAAACTGGATTCATAATAAAACTTTATTCAAAGGTGAGGAGAGAGTCACAAAGCTCATCAAAGAAACGAATGCAAGGCGAACATGTCCTTGTACAACTAAACAATGTTCATATTGTCAGCTCACTTTCTCCGACATATTTATTTAAAAGTTAAGGGTCCTATGACAAGAGTTAGTAAAACAATTCATAGAAACCTAATTTGGTTAACACAAAAAGACCGACACATTGTGGAATTCTATTGACTCCCACAACATGTGATCATCCTGCAAGCCTATAGAAATTATAAAAATCCCCCACAGCTCATTCTAAAATTAATGCAACCATAACAAGACAAAGCAACATGTGGTTATGTTCAATCAAGAATTTTCATATTAATCAAGTCAAAACCAAACCATGATACAGCTTAGGTAGATAATATCCTCCAGTACATACCATTTCAAAATTTAACCTCAAGGACCCACGTTTTCACTTAAATAGGTACAAGACAATGTATTTATTGTTGTATTTTTATTCTTAAATGAAGGATTTTGACAGCAAATTGCACATTGAAACCCATTCGGTTCAAATCTCATTATCTAAACGAACTAATGGACCAACCATTTGAAACTCATAGCACACATGTGTGGAGGAAACACTCATACGACATGCCATATTTTAATCATGAAACAATGAGACATATCATATTTCTGAGTATGAAAATTATAACCATAAATGGTTTTTTCTCTTTTGAACTTAAAACAAGATTTTCATGTACACAAAAGTTAAGGGCCCAAATTTTCATGGACAAAATCAATTTCTATCTCAGTATCTATATAGCAAATTACCAAGAATTTGAACTAGGAAAGTAAATTTTTTTCCTGTGTTCTGCCATTGGTTTTGCCTTTTTGGACCCAAATTCTTCTATGGTGTTTCTTTTGGCCCAAGTTTTTTGATTGTGTTTGAGACACAAATACTTCTACATCAAATTATAATGATTAGTTTAAAAATTATGAAACATAAATTAAAGTAAATATTATAAAACAATTGATCAGGAGATCCATATCCGCAACAGAGCATCTCGAGTACCGTAGTGTTGCTAAATCCATTATCAAACCCATTTTCTAGTGGGGAATCAAAGACCGAACAGAAAAAATAAGAGCAAAGGGAAATGAACATAATGGATAAAATTTGGAAAAATAAAGGTAAGAGAAAAAACAAATCAATATCACTATCAACTAATTAGCACCGTATGAAGATAATTTTAGAAAAAATTATGAGTTACGATGGGAGGTACACCTACGAGAGACAATGAATCCTTCACCAGCAAGAGACAAGCTACGATGGGAGGTTCACCAGCGAGAGATGAGCTACGATGGGAGGTTCACTAGTAAGAGATGAGCTACGATGGGAGGTTCACCAACGAGAGAGAGTGTCGATGGGAGGTAGGAACTTTCTGCAGATCTACAGAGAGGACGTTGGCGACCGTGTGGAAGGGAGGAAGAAAAAGATGACCTTTTTCAGTGAGCGGGAGCGAGGTTATTTTTTCGTGCTGGAAGTGAAAGAAATTAAAGAAGCTCACTTTAAATTTTTTTTTTATCTTTCATTAGCGATTTTTCAAAATAACCGCCAACTAATTATAAACTTTTCTTTGCGTTTACCATTTTAAATGCAAAGAAAAGTTTTACTTGGCGTTAATAAATTAACCGCCAATAAAATGCAATATTTCATTGGCATTTTCTAAATAACCACCAACTAAGACTTTTCTTGGCATTTTCTAAAATAACCGCCAATGAATGGGTGCCACAGAAAGCCTATTTTGGCGTAGTGCTTGTTATCATTTCAAAACTCAACATTCATTACCATATAACATTGATGGCTTTATAGCTGTTCAATAAAATTTTCCCTTAAGTTTTATAAGTACCTTGTAATCATAAATAACTCCTAATACTTTTCTCCATTTTAACTACTCAACTTGTATCCTGTGCATAATATCTCCATCAATTTCACCATCATTCTGTAAAATCGACCCCAAATATCTAAACTTTAACACTTTTGGAATGGTTTGCTCTCCAATTTTTACCTCTAAATCATTTATACCCGCCTTCTTATTAAATTTGTAATACATATATTCCGTCTTACTTCTACTCAAGCGGAAACATTTTTATTTCAAAGTGTGTCTCCACAACTCAAGTTTAGAGTTGACATCTTCTCTTGAGTCCTTAATTAAGACTATATCATCCGTGAAGAACATACACTTTGGAATTTCCTCATGTTTATGTTCTGTTAGAACATCTAAAATCAAATCAAACAAGTACGGACTCAAGAAAGATCCTTGATGTAAACTTTTCCTTATAAGAAAATCCTTTGTTTCACCTCCAGGAGTTCTCACACATGTTAGTGCCCCCTCATATATATTATTCATGGCTCAAATATAAGTCACATGAACACCTTTCTTTTCTATTACTTTCCACAACACATCTCTTGATACTCTATCATAGGTTTTTTCCAAATCAATGAAAATCATATGCAAATCTCTCTCTTTACTTCAGTATTTTTTAATCAAACCCCTTAATAAATAAATAGCCTTTATTCTAGATCATCTTGGCATAAATCCAAATTGATTTTTTGAAATACAAGACTCTTTTCTTAGTCTATGTTCAATCATTCTTTTCCAAAGTTTCATAGTGTAACTCATGAGTTTTATCTCTCGATAATTTGCACAATTTTGAATATCCCCCTTGTTCTTGTATATAAGCACTAGAGTACCCTTTCTCCATTCCTCTGGCATTTTCTTAGACCTTAAGATCTCGTTAAATAACTTAGTGAGTCACAAAACTTCCTTCTCTCCTAACCACTTCCAAACTTCGATAAAAATACCATCAATACCAATAACTTTACCATTATCCATTCTCTTAAGGGCTTATTTTACCTCTCCAACTCAAATCCTACGATAGAAATTTAAATTCAAATCATCTTTGTGAGTTATTAATCCTTCTGCATCAATAGTCATACCCAATCCATCATTAAAAAATTTATAAAAGTAGCTTCCCTATCTTTCTTTGATAACATTATTTGTAACCAAAATTTTTCTTTCCTCATTTTTAATGCATCTTACTTGGTCCAAATCTCTTGATTTTCTTTCCCTTCTCTTGACAATTTTGTAAATCTTACGTTCATCATTCTTGGTTCCTAAATCCTGATAAAATTTCTCAAAAACTTTAGATCAAGCCCTACTCATTACTTTCTTGGTTTCCTTTTCCGCCAACCGATGTTAAAAAAATGATATTATATATAAATATATAACGATATTGCATCTTTATATATATATATATATTAACGCTCAAATTAACCATTCATTATGTTTTTCCACCAGTATGTAATTACTAATACTACATTTACCAGGAGTCGTCCAGCAGGCTTACATGAGTGATGAAGGGAGAGTTTTTTTATTACAAGAAATAATACTCCCTCAGATCCTATATATAAGATCATTTTAACTGAATCAAGCGAATTAAGAAAGGGGGTTAAAACTAATTAACTACCTCGATTTCTCCAAAAATTTTAACCTTTTTCCAAAACTACCCTTATTTAATCTCTCTTTTTTTCTCTTTGAATACATTAAATAGGGGTATTTTTTGGAAATACATAATAAATACCACTTCGTATATTGTAAAGGATCTTATATTTAGGACCAGGACAAAAAATCCTATATATAGGACCGGAGGGAGTAAAGTAATTGTCAAATGATGTGTGTGTGTGTGTGTGTGTGTAGGGATATGGATTTGAAGCATGAGAGATATTTCAAAAGCTAGCTAGATTTATGAGTGAAGAGTAGGGTGTTTGGTTTGAGGCCTTATATTTCAACGGGAATCTTCAGTCTATTTCTAATTTATTAGTACTCCCTCTGGTCCTATATATAAGACTATTTTAACCGAATCACGCGAATTAAGAAAGGGAGTTAAAACTAATTAACTACCTCGATTTCTCTGAAAATTTCAACATTTTTCCAAAACTACCCTTATTTAATCTCTCTCTTTTTCTCTTTGAATACATTAAATAGGGACATTTTTTTGGAAATGATAATAATAAATACCACCTTGTATATTGTAAAAGATCTTATATTTAGGATCAAGATAAAAGATCTTATATATAGGATCAGAGGAGTATATAACTAGAAGCCTAATAATAAGATCTTTGTTAGGACCGGAAAATCTGTTACTTACTTTATAGTAGCATTCATTATCATCGTGCTGTAATAAAGGCCATGCATACAACACCAAGAGAAAAGGACAGACGACCATAATTTGCAACAAATCAAAACAAATAAAGGAACGTTGCATGAAAGCTTCGAAGCTACTTGACATTGATTTTAAAAAGAAAAACAAATAATTAATTTCCCTACACATATAGAGTAGTATTTTTCTCTAACCAATTCAAGTCATAGTCATAGCTAGGTGTTTTTAATTTCCAATGATTTTACGTACATTTCACTGTGTGTTAGTTATTTGTCGGCACACTTGTCCAGCGCTGGATTCCACATTGAAATATGTGCCTATGAGGCTGGGTGAATATATTCTTTGATTCTTCCTGCAAGTTGCTTTGTGCTTTTCCACTTTTTGCTTTTAGCTTTTTTTTTTTTCTTGCTTTTTTCTCTTGCCTTCATGTCATTAATATTTTATTCAAACAGACCCTATTTGTTAGGAAAATGGAGTGGTGATATATCTCTGCCTCGGCCACCCTTTCATTTGATATAAATCTTCGACAGCGTCACTAGGTACGTATATTTCAATAATTGAGATGGCCAATGATTGGAGGCTGCTTCAAATGATGATATATATAATTAAGTTAAGCTGATCATATATATATATATATATATAACCTCTTAATTGAGATGGCCCACGTTTTATTGAATAGAAAACTAAATCTGGTTTTATTAATTTTGTCAACTTTTGATATTAAAAAAATTCATGAAAAGCCAATATACATAGAAATGATATAATAATGGTGGAAGTTGTCTGCAAGATATGTAGACCTAATTCTTGTTGTTTTGCGTGGGAACTAGGAATTATTATCGCTTGCAATGGATATATATATATATAATAGTCGTCTAAATCAAGTTATTACAAGATTAGGCAATGAAAATTTTGTGAAGTTCAAAAATGAAACGCATGATGAGTATATATTAATCACAGCCGTATTATCATAACGAAAGGTGCTTGCCATAACTTCAAATAGTAATTAATCACAGGATCAGAATAATTAACTGTACGTTCGATGAGCTAGCTCAGACAAGAGTTAATTAATCCTCTGTCGTTTATGTAAACATGAACTGTTGTTAGAGGAGATTATATTTCAACCCTAAGAGTGTGAAAGATATGGGAGGAAGCTGCATGCAGAAGAAAAACAAGAGGGTTTTGATTCCCACGGATTTATTAATTTCATTACTAATAATAATTCGAAGCTTCAGTGAAATTGGCTTTTATTTTATGAGCTGTTATTGATTCTCTCTCTTTGACTATTGCTTCTGAAAAGTGAAATTAAAGTGGCTCTGAAACCCCCCAAGCACTTTCGCCTATTACTTCTTTAAGCAATAGCCATTCTTTCGTGTTTATTCTCACAAGCCTTTTCCTAGTTTTTTTTTTTAACATTTTTAAAATTGAAAAAAAATAAAGATACGTATGAAATTTACTTTTTTCAATCTTCTCGATCTTACTTAAATCAATTTATCCTAACCAAACTACTTTATTCATTCTTAAATAAGATTTTTACACATCAGTCCAATTATATATCCAGAGAGAGGGTGATACAAAAATGAGGTTGATGCAAAAAACTGATTGTGTGTGAGATTCATTGATTCATTATACTCATTATTTATTTTCTTCTCTATTTTTTTTTTCAAGTGCACTTGATACCATTTTTTTTGTGAAAGAAGAGTCCAAGCTATTCAATTTTTCAACTTGATGATGTGGTTCGGCCCATTATCTTTTCTGGTTTAAGCCCAAACAAGTGGCCCAATTTTCTTGTGTTTTTGGTGAACGGCCCACCTTTCGTTTTAAAAAAGAAGAAAGACACCCCATTTCTATTTCATTTCACGAGATGAAAATAAAAAGATGCAACGATCAGGGCAATATGTTTACCAACAAGTTGGTCCGGGTGGTAAACAGCTCGGTCTCTTGTAAGGAGGAGAACACAAGTTCAAATCTCGGGAAGTACACTTGTTGGAAGAGGAGCTAATTGTTTGTACTCTGTTTTTGTGCTCTATTCTCCTCAAATACGGATTAGTTGAGCTCAAAGGGTTCCAAATACCGAATGGTGAGAACAAAAAAAAAATGTAATACATGTTTAATTTTCATCTCATAGAGTAGGATTTCTTTTTTCATTAGTTCATACCAAACGGTCAGAGCCTAGCCTGAGAATAATATGCATGGATATATGAAATATAATTTTTTATGGATATTTAAAATACAATTTTGTTCTCCTTACCTACGGATGAGATGAACCTTAAACTAATATGGATGGATATATTTGAACACCCTATTTTGTCCAGTTATTTAAAAAAAAAAAAAATAAAATAAATAAAACAAAATTCTCTTTTAAGCAGGGAAATTATTAATTGCAATCTAAAATTTCAAATAAAGAAAAAATAATAAATAAATAAAAATTAAAACTGAAAGCTTTTAAAAGAGAAAAAAAGAAAAACTCAAAAAAAATTTGGGCTAAAGCATTTCAGCCCAACAACATATTTGGGCTAAAATGCTTCAACCCAAATACGTCACAGGCCCAAGTGAGGGCTCATGGACAAGGCTTAAGGGCGTAGCCCTAAAGAACAGAGGCAGAGGGAGTACAATGGAAGGATGGCCGCGGGAGCAGGAAACAGAGAGGGATGGCCGTGGGGGAAACTGAGCAGAGTGAGTCAAAGGGATGGCCGCAGAGGAAAGAAAGGTAAAGGCAGAGCAGAGTGAGTCAGAGGAAGTCGCGAGGTCTGAACACGCAAGACCGAAAAGGGAGAAAATTAGAGGGGGTCAGGCAACCAAGAAAGCGAATAACAGAGGGGGTCACAGGCGTGGAAGAAGAAGTCAAGAGAGAAAGCTAGGATGCGACAAAACGAGGTTAGGCCTATCACCTTATACCAACCGTAGCAGAGTAGAGCAGGCAGAGACGGCTCGTGGTTGCAAGCAACCGGAACAGGGGAGTATAGGGGGCCGGCGCACAAAAGCAAGGAAATAGGCAATCACGCGCTCAAGATCTTTTTCTTTCTTCACTCGCAAAGCTGCTATAAATGAAACAGAGGGAGACTCGGGCAAGGGGTCAGAGGGAGCCGTGAGCACGAGAAGAGAGGAGGACGGCAAAAGAACCCTTAGGAGGTTTGGGGCTGAAAACCCTAGAGATCGAAGTTCCAGAGGTCAAGGGAACGTGAGCTCAAGAACTAAAGGGGGGTGGCAGGGGATCCGAGACGCGAATCAAGTGCTGGTGTCAATGGGTTAGTAACAACTCGATTATTCAATGTGACTAAATGTCTCTTAATTTTTATCCCCCTTCCTCTATTTCTATTTGGGACAAAGTCAATTCGGCTTCTCTATTAGCTGTCCTTGCTAATTGAATCACAAATTTTCTTTCTTTGGTCTATTATTGGGTGACTTGTCTTTGATTACAACACCTGAGATGGATTGAATGGGTGGGTCTGATTTATGTACTGGGATAGCCTCATAGTTATTCAACCTGCCTATTATATTTTTCTGCTAATTTAACATGGTAACGGGTTTATAGGCTTTAGGCATGGGAGGGATGGCTTTTTGGACATTAACTTAGGTTGCTTATAATATTCCAAGATTCGTGTCTCTGCACTGAAGGAAGTTTCTGTTACGAAGTTAATTTGTTTAATATAAATGTTTGAGTGTCAATATTTGCTGATTAGGTAGGAATATATACTTAGGTAACTCTGGCTTTGTCTGAATCCTATTATGAATCCTATGTTGTTAGTTTAGTATTCATGAAAGGTTGAATTAGGTGTTATAATGGGTCTGAAATTTCCTTTAACTTCCATCATATTTTTCACATCACTGTGGTTCCCCATTCCCTTGTCTCAGTGGGTTATGGAAATGCAATGCTGGTTAGTTTAACATATGTCTTGATGCATTGATGGTTGCAAGTTGTATTCCTTATTTAGTTCCATGTGGTTTCAATCTTTAAGCATGTTAGAGGAATTATCATTCAGCTTCTCTTTGTCACAAAAATGGTGTTTGACTTGCATGATGTACTTGTATTATGGCTCGTTGCATACAATGGTAGCTTCAAGCTTAGAAAGTCTTGCTATTGTTTGCCAAGATTTGCCAGTAGAAGTCTTGTTGGGGATTATTATGCTTTGGTTCAATTTGGGCATTACTAGTCTAAGAGAGATCTCTGTTTGTCGTATATGGGGCTCAAATGAAAGAGAGTAAAGGCAAGAATAGCTTGCTCCAGTGTCCCCAATGCATGTTTTTTTGGTTTTTGGTTCCATGGCTTCAAATCATGAATGGTTAAAACGGATACTTGCACTATTTTCCCAGCAAGTGAGTTACACAATTTCTTGGGGTTTTATAAAAGTCCTTATGTTCAGTGGTAGGAGAGAAATTTTAGCTTAATGTATGGGATTGGGTCCTGGCTATTAGTAGAGTTGTCCATTAAAGTAATCACCTACATGAACATTTAGCTTTAAGCCCACTCTATGGGATGTTTGAATTAGTGACTAATGTTATTAAATTACTACTCTTTCTTTTGGGGTTTTTCAAGTATTAATGGATGACCAATTTGGTTATTTTTATTTTATTTAATATTATTATCATTTTGCTATCTTTTCACTTTAGAGTCTTTCATGAGAGATTAAGTTCCCGTGGACGAATAGTTAGGGTGTTGGCCAAGAGTGCTATGAGTAAGGAGTTACCATGATAACGTCTTAAATATTTTTAGTTCGAATGGCCCTTTTATTTTCTTTCTTTCAAATATATATATATATATATAAATGATAAAATGAAAGCCCTCAATATTAAATCTCTCTTTTTATCTTTATGCTTCGAGTAGTATACCGTAAGCATCTAAGTATTAATCAGCAAATTGTGAGTGATAGAGTCACCACAATTAACAGTTTGTATTGTTTTAAAGTCGATTTACGAAGGTGAAAGGAAGAAATAAATAGTGCTAATAATAAACAAATAAAAAAGGATCTTATTTTGTAAAGGTAAAGTTGTTTATATATTGTTTTGTAAGGAAAATAAAAAATTCATTTTAAATTCTTTTTTTATGCCCCTTTTTGTCTAAAATGAAAATGTGCTACCAGGGTCGTATTTATAAAACAAGGAGATAAAATGACTGATGCAAAATAAGGAATTAAATTATTTATTTCAATTTTATCCTATAAGCCCTTTTTATACCTTTGTACTCTGAGTGGTAATACTGTGGGTATTTTAGTACCAATCCGCAAACTGTGAGCGATAAATTTGCCACGTGTCCTGATTGGCTCTTCTTTATATATGTCTATATATATGTGTGTGTGTATACACAATATTATACGCTAAATGTAAAAAAAAAATTATTTATCCAATAAAAAAGAAAAAAGAAAGGGGTTTCAAATTTTACTCATGTTCCCCAATTTATTTGCTTTCCTCTATGTTTATCATTCTCACTTATTTGCCTCTAATGGTAACACTGTGGGTATTTAAATACTGATCAGTAATTTATGAGTAGTAAAATCACCACATATGTTGATCATCTTTCATTGAAAATATATGTAATAATCACACTCCAAATTCTCCTTAATGTTTTTCTTTTAAACAAATAAATATTTGTTAAAAGGAATCTTATTTACTTCTATTTCTATAATAAAAAAATAAAATAAATAAAAAGATTGAAGAAAAAAAATTTACTTGTACAAAAATTATTTGTTCTCTTTTGAATATTTTTATACCTTTTGTCTCGAGTGGTATCACCGTGGACATTTAGATGTCAATGAACATATTATGAGTGATAAAGTTATCACATAAGCTAATTAATTTTATTTTGTAAAAATAAGATTATTTTCAAGCATTTAAAATCACACATAATTTTAATCATATTTTCTAAGTTGAGAAAAAACACACATTCTCTTTTTTAAGAAGTGATAATAAAATATATATATATATATATAATAATCATAATAATAAATGGGAAGAGCGAATAATGAGAATTAATCTGTCTTTTACAAACTAAAACACACCAATCAATTCTACAAGTTGTTTTCTTTACGCAAAGACAAATTATTTTCTATAAACCTCTCTTTTAATATATATATATATATATATGTAATGAAAAAATATCAACCCGTGACATGCATTTATAGTCCGAACTATGTCGACTTTAATCCCTATTGTGGGGTACATAGGCCCCAGACTCTAATTTTGGGTCAAGTCAACTTCTTGTGAATAAATAATATTTTCCTCTTATTTTATTTTCCCAACATCCCATATTTTCATTTTACTCTTTATTTCTATTTACATTTTCTTTTATTTTCATATTTATTTTTGCATGTGAATGATTAAAGGGCAATCGAAATAATTTTTAAGAGCCATAAAAATTGCATGATTAACTTAAGGTAACTGTTCTTAAGAACAGGTGTTGTGAGGGTACCTAACACCTTCCCCATTCACAATCATACTTCTGAACCCAACTTTGATTCGCAAACCATCCTTTTTCTTTTTTTATTTCGGTTTTAAGGAAAATTTTGGTGGCGACTCCTCTGAAATCGGTCCTCGTCGTGTGGCCCGATTTCTCTCTTTTTCTTTTATTTCTTGCACCATCCACGTCGCATCTCAGGGGTGACAATATATGATTAAGTACTCATTGAGAAATGGAACGATGAAGGTTATAGGTGTACTACTAGACTTAATTTGAATCCGAATATTCACAGACACAAATTTTTAATGTCTGTTTGGTTTGTCTTTTTATAAAAATACTTTTAGAATAACCATAGCTTACAAAAATAAAGTTTGGATAAAAGTAGATAAGTTTACTGAAAAACTGTTTAGATAAAAAAGACAAAAATAATAGTTAGAAAGTACAGTTTAATTTGTAAAAATACAAATCAAACACCCTCTAATCTAAACTTAAACGTGGGTTCATGTATCGATTATATGGAGTGCAACAAATAAGCGATGCTGATAATAATTTATGAATAATATTATTTATTATCAATTTTATGTTATATATTTATATTTAATGACATATATAATTTATCATAAATTTTATATTATATATAAACGTATTGATTCTTTCAACTATTACTCCTAGTATATTATATATATATATATAAAAGTATATTACTCCTAGTATATTATATAGGCGGACACAAGTACACTGTTAGGGGGGCTGTGGCTCCTCCCAAAATTATTTTTCTTCTTAAATTTTTTTTTACTTAAAAGATAAAACAAAAAATTTATATATTTTAATCCCTTTAAGAGTTGAATCCACACCCCAGACAACATAAGCTAGTATTAAAATCAATCATCCACACCATAAATATGAGTGCATATTATAGAAATTATTTATAAATATTTAAAGCAGTTAAGATATCAGGATTTACACTTTTAGATATTATTATAAATTAATAGTTTATATTCATCCATAAATCAATTTGTGAGATTATATTGTTAGTTATTTATTATTATATCTTAAGAGCAGTTGAGATATGTGATTTAGAAATTGTTATGCCAATATTTTATTCTTTTGGTTGACATACGTTTATTTATGAACATATTATGTTTATTTTTTGTGTTTTATCCTATTGTTTATTTTATTTATAATGTATAATGGTTAAACTATTTATTTTTAAGTTGTTTTTGTTTGTTGAGTGATATTTGGAAAATATTGTTATGATATGATTGCAATCGAAATTGATTCTTATTTTATTATTGTGATGTGGTATTTTTTTTTATAAAATCAGTATTCCTATTTGGCTCTATACTACAATTTTCATCATACCTCAAATAGATGTTGTCATAATTTGTTTTTTATAGATATGTCAAGTCATCATTTATAGTTAAATTATTCACAGTGTTAATATTAGGAAGCTTTTGACAACATTTCAAAAGTTATAGGATTATAATGAAACTAAATAAAATTAAAAAATTAAAATGAAATATATTTCAAAATTAAGGAACCAAAAGTATATTTTAGCCTTTGAAAAAAAGTGATTTGATATAAATTGATGGTTATTCATGATTGTACAATATATTTTTTATTTATTTAGATTTTATTTTATTCATACATCTTAAGAAAATTATTATCATCAAAGAAAAAGCCAACTATTTATAATTTTTAAAATAATTTTTTTATGGATAACACAATTTAGCTCCTACATATATTTTATGATATTTTTTATTTAAATATTACTTATGCAATATATTATATATAAAAAAATATAACAAAAAGTTCGAAGCACATGCTACCAGGTCAGTTTTTCAAAAAAAAAAGAAATTCTGAATTTTAACGCTTATGTATTAAATAACATTTAATTTTTTTCAACAAATTTCAATATTAATTGATGTTTTCATTTAATTTATTAGGTTTGTATAAATTGATGATCACCTATATTAAATTTGATATTATTATATTATTTATTTGTTATTTACTATTATCTCTAAATAAGAATTAAAATATGCAAATTTATAGTTTGGAAAAATAATTTTAATGAATATTGTCTTCATAACAGATAATAAAATCAAGCTGGAAAAAAATATAAAAAAAATCAACATATCTTTATTTGAACAGTGAGAAAATAAATTATAGCTATATTTTTCTTAATTTTCATATGTTTTACATAATTATATATTAAATTTATAATTTTTAAATTAGTTGTGAGTAATTTATTTTTATCTAAAAGTGTCTTTTATAAGAGGTTATTATGATAGTACCTGATTGCAATCAAAATTAAATTATTTTTATTAATTGAATCATGAATTTTTTCCTATAAATACATTTGCAAATGTATCATCAAAAATATATTTCAAACAAAATAGGAAAATCAATTAATTTTAAATTAACTATAATATAAAATATAGAAAAGATAAAAAGATAATAGATTTAAAATCATAAATAAAAATATATAAAATCTCAAAAGGTAATATATTATTATCTTTGACCAATTCGTGATATTTATGCCATTATTTAAATTTAAATTATAATATTATTCAGGTAATATATATACATGTATATATATATATATATATTAACCATTTTTCAAATTTAATTAATAGTTATATTTCAATGGTAAAAGTATACTTTTGATCCCATAATTTTATACTAGGTTTCATTTTGATCCCTTAACTTTATTTTCTTTCTTTTTAATCCTTTAATTTTCAAAATATAATCAAACGTTTTCCTATTACTAACATCATTAATTATGTTAACAAAAATGCTAACAACACATTATTTGACATATTAATTTTTACTATCAAGTCATCAATATTTCTCATTAATCTTAGGTTTAAAATATTTTTTAATTAAATTAAAATATTAAAAATAAATAATTACAAATAAAACTTCTAAACAAAACCTTAATTCTAGATTTTTTTTTGTTGTGAAAAATGAGTTGGATAAATATGTAAGTATTTAGAAAGTGTTTTGTTAGCATTCAGAAATAATTGATCAATATTTTCTACTAATATAATTAACCATGTTAATTATAGAAAAAATTTTAATTATATTTTGAAAGTTAAAGGATTAAAAAGAATTAAAATAAAGTTAAAGGACCAAAATGAAACTTTGTGTAATGTTAAGGGATTAAAAATATATTTTTGTCTATTTCAATTAAAATAGTTTTTCATTATTATTTGTAAATGATTTAATTTAAGAATTTTTGTGATTGCTTACTTGATGTTGCAGATTAAAAATTTTTAAAGTATTTACATATGTAAAATAATATTTTATCTATCTACAATATTCTACTTGATATTTGCAGATTTATTATTGAATTAATATTAAAATTGGTATATTATCTTTCTATTCTATAAATAATTGTATCAATTCAAAATGAATTAGCATGATCGTCTTTCATCATGTTTGAGAGGCATTTTTTTGTCTGCTGTAATTTTTCCTATGTTGTGTTGAGAGAGTGATCATTTACTGTGTTTAATTTACTCCGTTATCAATGTTCTTTCTATATGCATTTAGTTAATGACTACAATCGAGTTATTTATAGATGTGAGTATCTGCAATTTTAAGATTGGTTATCTAATTTCTTATAGATTATAATCATATTATCTTAATTTGTTTAATAATAATCATCTAACTTTTTATGTAACCTAACTCTGATAATTTTTAATATCCATTGTCTATTCATTTTTTATGATTTTTATTTACAAATACTCACACATATCTGTATGTGTGTGTTTAATTTAATATTTGATTCATCATCACATAATATTTACATATTTGAGATTATATTATTTGATCTTTTGATAAATCCACTATTCTTCTAGTAAAGTTTCTTTCTTACACATATATATATATATATTTAAATTGTGAATAGCTTCCTTGAAAATAAATACTATATAAATGCTTTGTAAAATATTACTAGAAAATCAATATAATCTCTAATAAAATTGCAGAAAAGAGGATTTAAAGAAAATGTAGGTTACATTCTAATGTGGAGGATATTTCCAACTAATTATATAATTTGTTTTATGCATGATCGATGGTCATTGTCACTCAGATTAAAAGATTTCATCTAAGTTCACATATATTGAATATGTTGAGAACATTTGTTTAATAGAATAATACTCTCAAATATTCATTAGAGATTTTTTTTTATATATTTTTTCATATAGTTCATGTATTTAGTTTATACCATTATATATATAATATTATATTATGTATAGTTATTTGACATACACTCTAGGGGATGTATAAAAATTTTTATACTTTCCTATTATTTATATCTGGGAAAGAATGAGTATTTTTTGTTTATAGATATGAAGGCACTGGTAAAACATATGTATAAAATACTTTTTCAACATTTTTTAGATTCAAGGGCAAAATTATTCGTAATGTAGCATCAAATGACACTGCTTATTTATTATTGTCAAGTGGAAGAACCGTGCATTTACAATTCTATATATCTCTTGATATTCATAAATATATTATATGCAATATAAAGCAGTGTAGTCATTTTGTTGAACTGTTGGTTCATACTTCATTAATTATATGATATGAAGCACCTATTGCCAACAAATTTTACTTCCTTTTGAAGGTAAAATAGTTGTATTTAGTGGGGATTTTAGACAAATTCTGCCTGTAATACCAAGAAGGACTTAGGAGGATATAGTTCTTACTACTATTAATTTATCTTATGTTTGGAATCAATATAAATTCCTTACTCTTACAAGAAATATAAGATTCTTTCTAATAAATTCATCTTATGTTAATAGAGAAATACAAGAATTTGGTCACGGGATTCTTTCTATAGGTGATAAAATAACTACTCATTCTAATGATAGGATCACTGATATTAAAATTCCTTATATTTTTTATTGAACATCTCAAATGTTCATATCATATTAATTGTAGTGACCACATTCAAATCTCTATGAGAAATTAAATATTTCATCTTATTTATGAGATAGAGCTATATCAGCCCACACTTTGTCTATTTGATAATGTTAATGAATACATGTTATCTTTATTACCATATGAAAATATGGTGTACTATGATTTTGATAGTATATTAAAGGAAAATGACAATGTGGATTATATTAATAATCTTTATTCTACTAAATTGTTGAATTTAATTTTCATATCAGGTCTTCCAAATCATGAAATTAGGTTAAATGTTGGGGTACTTATTATTTTCGTGAAGAATATTAACAAGTCATTAGATTTTTGTAATAACACTAATCTTATTGTTACACAAACTAGCAAGTATATAGTATTTCAAGTTAAAGTCATGTTTGGATTAAATGCATGAACGATTGAAATTTTGTATACTCAGAATATTTATAATTCTATCATATTCAAGACTACTATTTAATATGAAAAGACAGTAATTTCTTATAATGTTAGCTTTTGTTATAACCATAAATAAGAGTTAGAGGTTAAGTCTATGCAACATGTGTTTATACTTGTCAAAACCTGTATTTATATAAAGACAACTCTATGTTGTTGTATTGTGTGTATGATCTAAAAGTGGATTGAAGATAATGATTTTAGATAATGATGACAATTTAAGTGACACAACTTCAAATATTGTGTACAAAATAGTGTTTAATAATCTTAATTGATAGTTTTACATTATTATTTTCTTTATAGTCACTTATTATTAATACATTAAATATTTTGTAATGTTATTTTATTCTCCAATTATATATATAATTTTATCATTAAACATGTTTAAAATTGTAAATAATTTTATTGATCCCGTGCATTGCACGTGTTACGTAAATAAAAAAACAAATTATGACAATATCTACTTGAGATACTATGAAAATTATAGTATAGAGCCAAATAGAAATACTGATTTTATAGAAAAAAATACCACATCACAATAATAAAAAAAAAATCAATTTTGATTGCAATCATATTATAACAACATTTTCCAAATATCACTCAACAAACAAAAACAACTTAAAAATAAATAGTTTAACCATTATACATTATAAATAAAATAAACAATAGGATAAAACACAAAAAATAAACATAATATGTTCATAAATAAACGTATGTCAACCAAAAGAGGAAAATATTGGCATAACAATTTCTAAATCACATATCTTAACTGCTCTTAAGATATAATAATAAATAACTAACATTATAATCTCACAAATTGATTTATGGATGAATATAAACTATTAATTTATAATAATATCTAAAAGTGTAAATTCTAATATCTTAACTGCTTTTAAGATATAATAGTAAATATCTAATATAAAATTTTAAAAATAATAACTCATATTTTACTAATTTATTTCAAAATGTTAACGTGGAGGCATGAGGTTCCAGCTTTTGATTCTACTTTTATATATATAATAGATGAATGCTGGTAATTATATAATATAACATTAATATATATAATTGCAATGGATTATAGGGGAGTAATTATATAAGATAATATTTATATAATATTATATATATAAATATATGCAACAGATTTGGGGAAATATTAGTAATTATATAGTATATTTTTAAATTATTAATCGGATTTCAGGGAAAGGATAAGTAACTATATACATATAATATTTAAAAAATGAAGCATATTGAGATAAATATATTGTGTGAATTATAGATTATTTTTTAAAATTTAAAAGTACATCAGCATTTTTTTCATATTGGGTCAAGAAAAATATTTAAATATGGGATTCTATATTTTGATTACAACTAAAATTAATTGCGAATTAGAATTGTAGTTGTAGCTAATATTTCTCAATTTTAAATTGATATGATGGGAATTATTATTGATATTCATTAATAGCTCGTTAGATTTGGATTAATAGGAATAATGAGAAAGCTACTTTCAAGTTTGAGCTTTTTCAAACCTTCGAATGAGTTTTTTTTTCACTATTTTTTATATATAATAAAATTTTCAATCTATATGAATTTGGTTATCGGTATTTTATAAGTAGTATCATGGATTTTGTATGAGAACATAAAATTCTAGTTGACACAAGTCATTATTGCCCCCAGACACGAACCAAAAGGCAGCAGTGGGTGAAAAGAAAAAAAAAAAACTAAAGGCAGCAATATTCCTAAACACCATGCTTAACAAATGCTATATTTAAAAACTTTTTTATTTTTATTTCATACCTAAATAACAATAGCAAGTTAACAACAACACAACTGCTGCTGCAATGTAGTATCATCAATATTTGTATACAAATTATAAATAGCTGGATTTTTTATCCGCATGATGAAAAAAAAAAATATATATATATATATAATTAGATAAAAATGCTAATTTTATGATGAGCCGTATAAATAATATCATAAGTTATTTTTTTAAATTAATTTCTTAGGATTTATATTATAATAATAAATAATTAGAGTGGGCTTATTATATTTTTATGAAATACAAAATGAGCTAAATTATTGGCAACTTTATATATTTTTCAATATATTAGTTAATTATTTAATAGTATGATAATTAAATAGGATTACGACGAATCTAGTTTTTTCGGCGAGCTGGTTAGGTCCGGAAGGCGAGAACGGCAACCATGGGAGAGTGGAAGAAGCTTTAGTTCAGATTGCTCCGACAAGAATCACAGAAACAGGTACTCCTAGTTACTCTTAAGAATGTTCACCCTGCTCTCTTTAGGATTGGGTGCCACAGTTAAATTTTACTTTTCGTGGTCAATATTGTGCAGCATTTTATATTGATGTGCTCTGATTCCTGGGGTTTTTATTTCCAACGCGCGTGAGGTTGTCTTAAAAGCGGGCTCTATCAGTTACTATGAATCAGCTGTTTATCAAAGATTGAACTATTAATTTTAAGTCGTTTCTCTCAAGGTTAGGAGTAAAAACAGAGAGTTGGGAAATTGCTAGGTATCGAGACTTTATTGTACCTAACTACATTGCAATTTTCCACCTGCTAGTGTTCTCCCCTTCCAAGCATGGCCCTAGTTGTCTACAGTGCTATTTTGATTTATGCTATTAGCTGTTGGAATGAGTTTACCACTCTGGATAGGGCATTTGCAAATTGTAGCTTAGAAGTGTAAGAATCAACACTAATTTCTGTTTACATGCCCCCTTTGTTGTCTTCTCTAGTTGAAACATTGGTTGTTTATCCTTTTGTTTGGTGCTCTGTTGTGAACTTCTGAATGATTTATAGTTTTGCTAGGGTGGTAAGTTGCCTGCAATCTCCTTTGATGTATATTATAAATATGTCATTCCAAAATTCAGCTGTAAATTCATTGTATCTATTAGTTCAAAGGCTCTTTTATATATGATATTTTGTTTAGCTTTTGTTGCAGTAATTATGGATTCAAAAAACAGAAGGAAATCTGCGGGAGTTAAAAATATAGAAAACTCTTCAGTTCCCCCTGGTTTTAGATCCCTTACTTCTTTCACACTAAAAAGGGTTGCAAAGACCGATAAATCTCAATGTGAACCAATCTGCATGGAAACTATATATAAGCTGAATGACACTGCCGCATACCAGGCAATTCTTAAGCATCGTCCCTGGATTCTTTATGATCAAGGCAACCATGACCATGAGAAATGTGACACGGAGCATCTTCCTCAGGTATGCTGGGAATCTTGCATTTTTCTCTTCGTGTAGATCATAAATAAAGTCTCCATGTGCAGACAATAGCCCTTACTGCACTGTAATCTCATTGTATTCATGCTATACCTTGGACATAAAGTATGACATGAATGCATGGATGAAATTATGAAATGATAAGAGTAAGTATGAAAATTTTAAATGTTTGTCATATGAATATTGGGTGTTGTAGGAAGTCTTATATTTGCTTGATAATGAATATAGTCACAACTTCAATTATTAGAATGGAACATTTGCATTGCACATCAGGGCATTAGAGCCTTAATGATCAAATGGTTACAGTTTCGATCTCTGCTGACTCCATGCTTTTAATTAAATGAAATGTCCTGACAATGTAACTTAGACCTATACCTTGCCCCCACTGCAATCCCAAAGCTCTTCCATATGAGGGGCAAGTTTGAAAAATAATACCTTCCATGGCTTTCTCCTAACAATTTCAGCTTTTGAGATGAAGCGACTGTTAACAATTAAAGCTTTTGGGCCCATAAGTAAATAACATTTTTAAATGATGTGTGCTGGTCTATGGGGCGCTTGGCAGAGGAGTGGGATGCCTGATGTGCCTGTTCAAGTATTTTGTGTGAATTAGGTAATACCACCTTAAAGGTAGAACATAATTAATGTGTTAGCACATATGATTTACATGAAGGAGAATTTGATAGCTTATTTTCTTTTGTTATTTTGTTTTGCAGAAATAGAATTATAGTCACAGTTATCTCATAATTGGTTTTCATTTTTAGTATGAAAGCAAAAATAATTGTTTGTTTTAAAACTTATTTTGTAGGGTTTTTCTTCAAATGCTCGTCGTCCAAAAGGGGTTACGGTTGGTTGCCCAGACTGCAGTGATTGTCTGAAGGTCCTTCTCTATCCCTAAATCTTAAGCAAATTATTTTCTTTCTTAAACCCATGGCATACTTGATTTTAGACATACTCTTTCACTTTACCATTTTAGATTAGAAATTCCACCAATGTCTTGAATCAGGTAACTGCAAGGTGGCGCCCTGAGGATGCAACAAGAGATGTCCTTGATGAAGCTCTTACTTTCCACCCAACAGAAGAGGTGCCTACATCATTACTATAATAAGATGCAGCTTTGTGTTTGTTTCCATGCTTTCTTTTTTATATCTTGATTATAGTTGGTCAAATATGGATTAGATTGCATCTTAGGTTTATGGAAGAAGTTTACGTAGTTGCTTTTACATATTTGAAAGGAATTTAAAGACACACTTAAATATATTGCAAGCATACGTTCCAAGGCAGAGCCTTATGGAATTTGTCGTATCATTCCTCCTCCTACCTGGGAACCACCATGGCTCCCTGAGGATAAAGCCATATGGGAGAACTCCAAATTTGTTACTCAGATTCAGCGGATTGATGGACTCCAAGTTCAGTGCCAGCAAGAAGTTATGGCCAACTCTTCTGAGAATGCAGAGATCAGGACCAGAAAAGGTCTAAGAGAAGCTTTGGACTCACAACCTGGTAATGGAAACTCCCATGATGTCAAAGACTTTAGGTCTAAACCTGGTCCTGCCTTCAGTCTCAGTACATTTAAGAAATTTGCTGATGATTTTAAGTCCATGTACTTCAACTGTGACAATAATGTCGTGGGTTCTGATGAAAAGTGGGAGCCATCTGTGGAAAATCTTGAGGGTGAATATGGACGGATTGTTCAAAATCCAACTGAAGAAATCGAGGTATATCATAGAAAAAATTTCAAAACATGCAAGGCCTTTTATTCTATGTTTTCTGATATTAGACTTAGCATGAAACTTCTAATTTATGCTATTCTGTAGGTGTGTTTTGGTAAAGACTTCAGTGCTAGAGTTTTGAGCAGTGGATTTCCTATGATGTCCAATCCTCCAGAGCCATTCCATTATCCTGAATGTATGAGATCTGGATGGAACTTAAATAATATGCCTGCACAATCTGGTTCTCTTCTTTCTTTTGAAAGCTCTGAAGTTTCTAGCAAATTTACCCCTCAGGTTCATGTTGGAATGTGCTTTTCTTCATTCAGTTGGGTAAGTTGCCATAGCTTGTACATCCTCCTGTTTGCATGCATGTCTCTTTCTTTAACATCTTTTAGACATTTCGTAATGGTTTTTTGGGGAAAATTACTGGATGCTAATTAATATACATTTTTTTGTGGAATTTTTTCTGTCTATTTATCTTGTTAATCATTTGTGAAAACAGAAAGTAGAGGAGCACCAGTTGTACTCGTTGTGTTACATGCATGTGGGTGAGCCTAGAGTGTGGTATGGTATTCCAGAAAGATTTGCTTCTGACTTTGAAACAGTGAGGAAAAAGTATCTCCCAGTTTTGTTTGCAGAACAGCCTGACTTGCAAGACAATTTGGTGAGTTAAATATGAGTGCCCGTTATGATGATTCTTTTAATCCTTGAAAAGTAATAGGGCAGGATTTGTACTCACTGAGCACCATGTCACATTCATCTTAAACTAAGCAATTCGGATATGCTTATATACTGGGATTATCATATGATTGCTTAAATGGACTCATTAGGTATCTTTATTAATTAATTAACGAATTAATTTCATTTATTTTCTATCATCATGTGCCCAACTCTTTTGTTTTTGGGAAACAACCTTCTGCTCATTGTTTAAGCTCGAGCAACCCAACATTGTGCTAAAGCTTAGCTCATAACAAACTTTAAAGTCAAACTTCAGCTCTCAGGCTTAAGTCAGCTAAGCCTTAAGCTACTTCCAGAAAACCTTTCTTCCCTGGCATTAAGTGCATTGGTCAAACTGTTATAGCGGTCAGCTTCCTTTAATTGAGAGAATATGTAAAGCATATAAAGTTTATTCTTGCATTCACTTAATTTTCAGATAATAAATAATTTCAAGTTACTTAAATGAAATGTTTACATTGCTGTTTTAGGACACATGGGATTCCTTGTCTGTTTAAACATGTGCCATTTTGAGGTTTTTACATGAATATGATCCAGGGGATGCAGTTATCCTCCACCGTATTGAAGTCAGAGGGCATACCAGTATATCGCTGTGTTCAGTATCCCCTGGAATTTGTTGTTGTCTTCTCAGGAGCATACCATTCTGGATTTGATTGTGGTTTCAATTGTTCTGAATCAGTCAGTTTTGCTCCTCTTGAGTGGCTGCTTCATGGACAGAAAGTTGTAGAGTTATATTGTGAACAAAGGAGAAAGACATCAATCTCATATGATAAACTGTTGCTTGGGGCGGCAAGGAAAGCTGTTAGGGCACAATTTGATATTGAATTCTGCAATGAGTACCCCAGATAATTTAACATGGAAAGATGCATGTGGAAGGAGTGGGATATTAACAAAAGCTTTTGATGTAAGTCCCTCAGACCTGTGTTCTCCATTTAATGGACCTGTACCTTTGTCTGCTTCATATCCTGTTGATATTTAATAGGCGATTTATTGTGAGCAATGAAAATGGGAAGCAGGCCTAAAAAATTCCTATTCTTTTGAATAAGAAAAAATAAATAAAGAAGTTCTGAACTTTGTCGCCTTTTTAATCCACTTTCACTTGCCCTTTTAATCATGTTTGGAACTTTGGAGGGAGGGTTGCTGTCATTTCTGTTTGGCCTTTCTGAGATTGGTTGTCTAATGGAATTGTATTGGATTTGTTTACTTGGTGTAGTTACGCATAAAGGGCGAAAGTTCAAAGAGGGAATTTCTTTGCACTTCTTTGAAATCACAGAGAATGGAAGAAGATTTTGATGTCACTAGCAAAAGGGAATGCAGTATATGTCTGCGCGATTTACACTTATCTGCCGTAGGTTGTCCATGTTCAACCAACAAATTTGCATGTCTCAATCATGCAAAGCAGTTCTGTTGTTGCTCCTGGAGTGAGAAATTTATTCTCTGCCGATATGAAATGAGTGAGTTGAATACTCTTTATCTTGCTTTGGACGGAAAATTAAGTTCTATCCACAAATGGGCTAAAGAGGATTTTGGATTACTTGTGTACTCCGTGAAACAAAGCCCAGGAAAAGTGAGTGGTTCATCTTCTACTCCGGCAGCACGAGCAGCAATTTTGAATTCCCTGAAACGGAAAAGAGAAGCAGCCGGGCTCGAAGTTACGGGCACTGATGATATTTCTACAAGCTTTGAGGCGAAATTGAAGGCAGCTTTACTTAAATCAACATCTGTCGGTGAATTGAAAGCAAAACAGAAAGTGGTGGGGCACGATTCTACTGCAACGCGCATGAACAGAGGGGTCAATTCTGCTTCCGGCATTAAACCTGATGTGAAGTCACGGGCGGTTCAGTCATCGATTCCAAATTTGGCTGAAGATGACCCAAAGCCAAAAGTGTCCAGAGATTTTCTAGGTGCGAGTTCAACCTCAGGTTATTTGGCTTTTCTGTCTGAAAACAAGTCATTTGATGAGGTTTCTTCAGATAGTTCATCTTCGTCATCAGAATCCGATGATGACAGTTAAGTAGCTGGTGGTCAAAAAAGTCATGGAGCAGTAATGAAAGGGGTTCATCCCCGCAAAAGAATAATCCATACAGCGATTCGGACGTTGTGGTGTAAAGCGCACCACTGCATGTGCGAATAATGCATCTTTTCGGGGTAGACTTTGCGCTGCATGTCGGGGCTTCGTGTTACTTGGATTAAAAAAAGAAAAAAATCTGCCCGAAGCCCCACAAATATAAACACAAGTCAAACTTACCACTCCATCCATGATCTATATGATCCAAGTGATGTATATTCTATAATAATCACATTGAAAGCTTTTTCAACTGTTGATTAGACTGAGAAACAAAAAAAAAATTGAGAACGCTGATAGTGATTTTGTTGCTTTTTTTCCTTTTTCTACTTTCATTTAGTGTTTCCTCCTAAGATTTTATGTGCTTGTCATTCTGCCAATGTAGGGTTATAGATGAATTGGATTTTCTTTATTTATACATTCTTACATCGTTTGAGAGAATGACGGAAAAAAATTGGCCGTATATGAAATTTACATCTCATTAAATTAAAATGCTTCCTCCTGTTTGACTTGGCAGAAGTGGGACCTATGAAAAGGTTTAGTTTTGTTCGCTATATATATATTTTTTTAACAGGAGGTTAGGGCCAAGATCCTGAAGATATTAGGGTGGTTCAGAAAATAACTCTTTCCCTCCTTCAATTACATGTGATGGAACGTTGACTAAAAAGGACTAAATCATTATCCATCCTATAAGCATGTTGAGTCGTCTAATTGGCACATTTATTGACTTTCTTGAACATATGGTCAATCATTTGTTTGTTAAAATTTGTATTGTTTGCTCCGCAAGCAAGAAATCTTTGTTCATTGTAACGCCAATCACATCCCTAAAATATTCACAACCACATAATTGTAATAAACTACTCAAGAATCAAAACAATTGTCCGGCCCAAAAAAAAAAAGTAAATACACTAGATACATTTGCACTTGATGATTAAAATTTATTGTGTGTATCAAATAATAAACGTGTATAAAACATTCCCTGCATCCCATTTTATCTTTTGTTTAAGATTTTAGTATAAGGATTAAGAAAGATGATAAATAATCTTATATATATATATATTTAAAAAGCATAAGAAAGTTGAGTTATAACAAACTTATCTCACAAAACACTATTCTTATGAGCTAAGCTGGTTATAATTTTTTTAATTTTTATTTTTCAATTTCCTCTTTTGAAATATATTATTCAAATTTTAAATTTTAAAATCTTTATAACCGCTTCCCTTTATTCTTAACCTATCTATCTTTTCTCTTCCTCTTCCAACTATTTTTTCTCTCCTTCCTCCGATTTTTTTTTCTTTTTCTTGGAACTTGCTTGTAGTCGAAGAAAGAAAAAGAGGGTCTTGAGGTGGAAAAACAAAGGTGGAAATTGTCGCTATAAATGTTATTAATCTTATCAAGGGTGGAAATTGTAGTGCTGCTAATGCAAGTTCTACTGTTCGAGACATGTTTAGTGGCAGATCAAGGTAGTGCATATTAGCAGGGAGGCTAATCATCCTGCGAATCACCTGGCTACGGCTAATAGAAGTGTGGACACTCTTAGTTCACAATTAATCCTACGTGTGGTTCCTGATTATTTGGATCCCTTTGTGTGTCATGATGCAATTGGGGTTTGAAATTTAATCCCATAGTGTATGTTCTCGGACTTTTGTCCCTTTCCTTTCATTGAAAAAAGAAAAAAAAAGTGAACCATGGATGACAGTAATAATACGAGAATCACATCTAGCATTGAACAGGTGTTCAAAGCTCAATAATAAAATTATGATTTGAAACAGTGATAATTAAATATATTTAAATTAATTATATATTTTAGTTTGGAAACTTTATATATATATATATATTGTCAATTTGTCATCCTAAGTAACATTGGAAAAAGTAGCAAGAATGACTCGTATTTTGAAAGAAGTAAACGAGCGTAGAACTGGAATCTTTTGTGTGTTACTTTGGAAGTATTTTCCTAGAAAATTCAATTGAATACGCTATATGTGTGTGTGTGTGTGTGTAAATATATTTTTTTGGCCAACTTATATGTATATATATAGTATGTGTGTCTGCATATATATTAATATCACCAATGTATATTAAAGTTGAATGCTTCAACTTTTTAACTCTCACTTTTAGTTGAAACGATATACATCCCAATACTCTTATCATTCTTAAATTCTCAAACCTTAAATAGGAATAAAAGTTGTAATCCTTAATTCATCCTCTATATATTTCTTAATATAGTTTTATCCTTGATCTCATCCCAGAATTAGAAAGTTTAGCTCTCAACTTTTCCATTTCATCACCCGGCGGAAATTTCTTATACATATGGATCATACACGTATAACAAATCTTGACTAATACACTTCGATTGGCATTACCACCAACATAGCACTAAATCATGTGGAGAAGAGGTCCCCTGCTGCATCTTATCTTTTCAGCATGTTGTCTGCATCCTCTCACAAGAATCGTCATTTTATAAAAAAATTAAAAAAGAAAGAAAAAATAAAGACATACCCCCCATTGTGGTCCAAAAATGTGAGAAGATGCAGAGATGTAGAGAAAATACAGCAATTCAGAACTCTAAATTGTGATATTTATCATACTAAAAGGGTTGAATTCAGCATAAAATGTAAAAATGAAATTGAAAACCTTGATGAAAACGACATTAATTACATGCGGGAATCTTAATGGTGTTCAGTAGTTAACTTCAAGAACGCTAAGACGATAAATGATGAGGGGGATGAAGGATGACACCAGCATGACCAATGGGTGCTTCACTGGTGCAGCCACAGAAGTGGGTGTGGAGGGGATGGTCCTATTTTGATGCTTCCTCAGATCAATCATGATCTTAAATCTGCAGCTACTTTGGGGTGGGGAAGGATCTACATTAGTGATGATTGACATGTTGTTGAACTGACATGCATCTCTACTCTGATTCATGGTTTGGTAATACGTGTTAAATGCATATGAAGCATTGGTCCTAACATCCAGTCCTGCACAAGATGACCCAGGAGCAAGACTCGTGCAATCAGCATGCGTACAGGCTTCAGTTATACTCTGTCCCAAAATCATGGGGTCCAACACATTCGCTTGAGGTGACATCACACACCATCTCTTTGGCAAATACCTCACTCCTTTAGCACCCACAAGTGCTTTCCCATTTCCTAATCTCAACGGGTATTTTATGGATCCATCATAGTTGAATACACCCCAATGTCTCTCGAAATTGCCTGGATCAACACTCTTGGCGTCCTCATCAACAAGTGCAAATATGTATATATCTGGTGGGGTTGCTCTCTTGGGACTTCCCTGATTCTTCACGATGCGATCAACCAGGCCTTGGTTGAACCTCTGGGCATTTCTTAAGTTGGCATTGGAGCTTCCATCAGTGGGCCATCCTACCTCTCCAATCATGACAGGCATGGAGCCAAAACCATTCTTTTCGAGAGCTGAGATGAGGGTGTCAAAGTTGGCATCTAACACGTTGGTGTAAGATAAGGTGCCATCAACTAGAGGGGAAGCGTAGCCGTTGAAGAAGGCAAATTCTTTGGGGAAGTTGGGATCGGCGTCGAGGCTGAGGAAGGGGTAGATGTTGATGGAAAGAGGAGAACCGTTTCGAGAGAGAAACTTGATCATGGGGATCATTAGGTCGTGAATGTCAGGCCTGAAGTTTCCTCCTGAGGGAAGACCACTATCGCTCTGATACACATCTGCGTTGAGAGGGACAGTCACCTTCACTTGCCGGCCTAACCCTGCATTTGTTAGAGCCCTTTGAACGTTTTGGAGTGCTGGAAATGTGGAGTTCACGAACCTTCCATTGTAGCTTTTCAGGAATGGTTCATTGCCCACAGCCACATACCTGCCATTTCATGTGATGAAGTACCTAATTAAAGAAGATGTTAGAGAGAGGTATTAGTTTGTATGTTAGGGTAGTACCTTATATTGACCCGATATCGGGAGATGTAAGTGGAAACATTTTGGGAGACCCAAGCGACAGCAGCATTGACGTCGGTTGCAAGGGATGCCATGAGGTCATTGGGAATGCCAACCATAACTTGGATGCCAGAATCGCCCAGAGCCCTGAGTGGTCCTGGATCAGCTTCAAACAGCTTCACTTTGTCGAATCCATTGTCCTTCAACATCTGCACGACTATTTTAGGAGGAAGGGGATGAGTTGAGCGTGTTCCCCAGTTGCAAGCGAAGCCATCCACACCCTTGCCAATCACTATGTATATGTATAGTGCTAACAACAAGTATTGGAATCCCATCTTTTCCTTTCTTTTCTCAACACCTGTGTACAATCAATCAATGAATGAATGAATACCTCACTCTCCTCAATCCCATCATTAATGTAGAACCTGAGATCAACATTCATGTCCTTTTATTTACAACAAAGTTACGTAAAGAATTGCATCAATCTTTGAAAAAGAACTTGATTCCAGGGAAATTTGTTCGAAAGCACTAAACCGTAGCCTTTTTTCCCAAAAAAGAACAAGAAAGCTTACCCGGTAGGAAAGGGAGAACAATATTGCAAACAAAGGGAGAATCAGACAAAAGGATCATTCACATGTTTTTATATTTGTATTAATTCGATCTATTATGAAGAATTCATGACCCAACAACCCTTTTCAGGTTCTTCCAAGTGTTGCGAGCCTACAAGTCCCTATTGCCATACATATTCGTTTCTTCTTATTTCTCAACGTAGCAGTATCTCTCGATTGACAATGTAGAAATTTAACTAAACTTCTTATTGATTAGTTACGCTCTTTAGTGGTCACTAACAGTAACGTAGTTAAGGTTCATCTTATGAATGAGACCGCCCGCTGACAAATGTGAAGAACTAAAGTGGTATACTCATAAATTACAAATATCACTGCTCACACCTAGGAAATGAATATAGAGAATTAAATTATAACAAAAAAAATCACCATATATTATTAATTATTTAAAGGTATAATTCAAATAGAAAAATTATTCTTCATCGATAAATAAAATAAGATATTTAAAATTTTTTAAAATGGTACATACTCCAAAAAGTTTTCTAAAACAACCAACGAATGTACACATAATAACTGCAGGTCAACATTTGTCTTGCTCTGCGAGAAAAAGAAAATTTACAGATATTCCGAAAAATTCTTTTTAACTATCATTTAATATTTTGTATTTATCTGCATTGAGTCAACATTTTTCTCATGAAGTCCATCAATAATTGATGCACGCTGTGGCAAAATAAGGCCCACATTCTTGGTAGCCATAACTTCTCATCAAATAATGCATATTCTTTTTATGGGAAAAAAAAATATCAATATATGAATATATCAAAAAATATATAAAAATATGTAATAAAACCTATAGCAAACAATATTATTCACAAATTATAAATAGTATGATTATTTTACCGACATAAACAATATGATTAATTCCTCAAACTTGGTAGAATCTATGAGACAGCATATCTAATTCTTTTAAATACAAGGTTGATACATGATACAACAATAGCAGAACCCCAACATGATAGGGGGTGGATCCATATTTTTAACTAGAAAGAATGGTATAGAATAATTTTTTGAAAAAGTAAACACTCTAAGCAGACGCAGGCGGAGATATAATTACAACCCTGCCGAAACCAAACCATGCAAAGTAACAATCCCAATCAAGACCTTTTCATCACTGATAACAGGCAAAAATTGCACGGGTGACGGAGGTGCTTCCATCTTCTTCATGGCCTCCACTGCCATTGCATCTGGACCAATGATTTTTGGATTCCTGACGTTAAAAAAGAATGTCATCTCAGTAGATATCTCTTAAACTATTATGTGACAATACAAAAAAGTAGCTTACCAAATGGGCGTATTGTGCAATACTAAGCTCTTACCTGTTGCACATTTCCCCTACAGTGAGCTTGAAAATGCCCTCCCCACTAGCTTTGAGAGTGCGTCGTAGATCACCATCTGTAAATGTCCCAATCAGATGATGTTCCCCGTCTATAACAAGCAGACATCCACATCCTTTACTCGTCAATTCCACCAGCTGATCCATAATAAGATCAGATTCCCGGCAAACAGGAAGCTCATCCTGCTTCTTCATGACATCCTTTACCTGCACATACAATCATTCGATTTTTTCCTTTAAGATGATGAGCAACTACATATTTTAAAAGTTATTATTTAAGAGAACAAGACACTTGGGTAAAACAGATTTATCGTAATAATCTGCAGTCACTACAACATGAATTGGTGAGTAGTGAACTCTAATGTTCACCTCAAAAAAAGGACAGAAGAAAAGAAACAAGAGCAGAAAATTTAAATCAATAACGCTCTAAAAGTGACTCCTCCATGAGAAGGTATTACTAATCATCCACTTATACAACACCAACCTACTTGAGAATAAATCTATATTCAATATCATATTTCGTTTATTAGATAACAGATACCACATGCTTAAGATTCCGGTTAGACACAATAAACATTGTTCAGTTATAACGAAAGACTGACTCAACAGATTGTTTCATTTTGTATATACAGATTTTTACTTTGGCTTCAAGAATGCATGTGCATAGACACTGGCCATAAATTTAGTTCCGGTTATCGACGACAATTCAATAATTGAAAAATGTCACACCCACTAGTCTTGGTTCTAATCCCTATCAGCAGTAATAACCATGCGGCAACAAAGTGTGATTGGTAAGAAACAGCATACAGAAGCCTAAGCCCACATTTCAACACTAACGACGAAATCCGAAGTTCTCAAGGTTTAAAAAAAAATGGGAATAGCAACATGCGTCGGCAATATAAATCAAATCTATCACTGATTTAGCATAACCCAGATCAACTACAATACATGAAATTTGGAGTCTCGCATTTTCATTGCCATAGGAACCCAAATCACAAAAACCACAAAGAACAAGTGAAGTACTGACAAATCAAAAGACCATGACGAATTACGAATATTGATCCTGAATCAGAAAAGAAAGTAATAAATTATTTAATAATCCGAGGATATAATGATAAACTAATTAGGCATCGTCATTCAACGATGTATACAAGTTTAATTTTCATAATTCCTTAATTTAACAAAATGGTAAAGAAAGCAACGAGGAATAAAGCCGCACCTTGAAGATAAGGTGTTTGCCCATCCTCCCCGCGGGGTGATTGCTGGCGTAGTCTTCCTTGCTCAAATTTCTGGCTCCCATAAGAGCAATCGCCACCGTGTCCCCAAAAACCATCTGGATGGCCGTGGAAGTTACCGGCGCCAAATTAAAGGGACAGAGTTCCCTCTCCAAAGGCAAATGCACGTTCATATCGCACATGCCAGCCAACACATTCCCTTCGACGGAGGTGACGGAGATCAGATAAGCCCCCTTGGCCCTGGCACAGGGCACAACCCTAACAAGTTCCTCAGTGTTGCCAGATTTGCTGAGGAGGACGAGAACGTCGCGATCGGTAAGAATTCCGATATCGCCATGGAGAGCATCGACAGGGGACAGGAATGCGGATTGGATGCCGAGGGAGACAAGAGTCTGAGAGATCTTGTGGGCAACGAATCCAGACTTGCCGACACCAGAGAAGAAGATGGTACCGGAGGAATTGAGGAGTGTATGAGTGAATGCTAGGGTTTGGGAATGGTCGATGTTGTTAAAGAAGAAGTTGATGTGGTTCTGTTGAGATTTGAAGAGGTTAAGGAGGGTGGCTTCGTCGATCAGATGAAACGGTTTTTTAGACGGCGAGGGAGAAACAGCATCTGAAAATGGAGACAGAGAACCCATATTGCAGCGAGCGGACTAGAGTAGCTTCTCCAATGGCGGATCTTTTGAACAACAATCAAGAGTAAAGAAGAAAACAGCCATTAAAATTTATCTAGAATTTTTGTTCTCCAGTTAAAATATAAATTAATTAAACAAATACTTTTTAAAGTATGTTAAGTACAGTTAATTTACGCGGTGAGGACGGTGATTGCATAAAGAATCATTTATAGTCTTATCGATTGTCAAGTTTTTGCCCAAAAAAAAAGATGTGAAGCTCAATGGCTCGGGTCAACCCGCCAAAAATCAAATATACTGATCCAAACAGAATCACGTATGGGCTGGGTTGGCTCATTAAGATTTGGATGATATTCTGTGCTGAATCTGACCCAATCCGCTATAACTTGATCGGATTTAGTTAACATTTTTGGACTGAACTTGATTGGTTTGAGTTTTTTTTGGGCCAAAATGATTGGGTTGACTTGAAAACCTCACTTTTCAAGCCGAACTGACCTGTGAACACCCACAATTACACACGTCTGAAGACAACACTTCATAGGATTATAAACTAGTTATGAAAACTGGAAAGTAATTTTATGAATTCTCTTAGGCACTGTTTAGTTCCATGAAGGGAAGAAAAGAAGAGAGAAGGAATTTTAATGTTTTCTTGTATGGATTTATTGAAGGGGAGGGGAGAGATTTTGATGTTATTTTATTTGATTTAGGATGGAAGGGGAGAAAAAAATAATAGTACATTGATAATTATATCATTATCTATTTTAAGTTTTTTTGTTTTTCTTTTTAAATTATAAGACATCTTTATTTTATTTTAGAAAAATAAATATTTTTCATTTTATTTAATAAATAAATCTCACATATAATATTTTTGTTCCAAAAAGTATGTATCATTTATTATAAATTTAGTTGAGAGCAATTTTGAAATAATAGAAAAATATGACACTAATTTTGCTATGATAATTTTTACTGCCCACTTTTCCTCTAAATTCTCCTATTTTTTGAAGGGATTTTCCTCTCCTCCCCTAACTTATTGAACAAAATAAAGAAAAATTAAAAAAATTTCTCCCCTCAAATTTATTAAATCAATTAAAGGAAAATTTTAATTTTCTCTCCCCAACTTTTCAACCAAACAAGGTAAAGAAAATTCAGCACCCTGAGGCTGATGTTTAAAAGGAAAAAAAAAAAATCCTTCAGAAGGTTGGATTTAGAGATGAGGGTGAATTACTCAGAATCAAAATATATTTTAAAAAATAGAGTAATTATCCTAAAGTATGAATGAGTTGTTTACAAAACAAGTAGTTCTTTATCAAAGGCACATTAGACAAATGGTTTTTAAGTTGGGCGGCGGGGCCCATGATATAGCTGCTATGCACATTTTTGCTTTTCTTTGTTGCACTTCTTAGCTCTTACAATTGTCGGGCTATGCATTTAAACAAGGCAATGCATCAAAATCAAACAAACATTTTTATCAGTAATTTTTTTAAGTTAAAAGCCCTCCCCCCGGGGAACCTAGGCACCATTTGGTTCAATTGGGGGAGCGGATGTGAAAAATTTTAACGGGGAAAAGGAAGAAATAATAATAATCCATAGACAATTATATTTTTATTCGTTTCAGTTTTTTTTGTCCTTTTTTAAAATTATAATTTATCTTTTAACTTATTGAAGAAAATAAACATTTTTCACTTTACTTAATAGATGAATCTCATATATATTATTTTTATTTTAAAAAATTATGTATTATATATTATAAATTTAGTTAAGGGCAACTTTAAAATAATAGAAAAAATTATGCTAATTTAGTTATCATTATTTTTTTGTTAATTACTTTCACTCCAAATTCCTTTACTTTTGGAGGGTAAGGATAAGAGGGATAGATGTATTCATAACTAACCAAAACTGATTAACCCGAACCAAACCAAATCAAATCGATCAGAATCGATCATAACCGATTATAATATAAGTTTGCTTCGATTTTTTAACATGTTAAACCAATTAATTTGATTTGGTTAAAATTTTTCACAACATTGGTCAATTATAACCGAACCTTTAGGATTTTTTTACTAATATATGTTATTATTAACTTGGAGTGTGCGTTATATGTTATTATTAACTTGGATTGGGCTTCATACTATATACTAAATCTCTCAAAATTTATTTTTCTACAACTGCTTCTTTTTTTCAATTTGAATTATATATTGGAAACTCTTTAAATTTTTAACCATATACAAATAATTTTCTTAGCATGGCATATCCTCCTATTAGTAGAATTGCAAAATCATAAACTATCAAATATGCTACTTGTACATATTAAAAGATATTATCAAATTTAAACAAAAGCTAAAACTCATATCCGTTTATTTTAAAATGAATTTAATTTTATTCAAAATTTTAGTATCATAAATATAAATGTTCACACTTATTGACAAAGTTTTTTTAGTTATCTAGTAAAAAAACAAATTTACAAAAAAATTATAAATTTTAATTTTTATTAAATATCATTTTTACAAAATTGCAAAGTTTTATTGTGATGTTATGATTAACTATTTGAAAGTAATCAATTATAGTTACTAAAAATTTTATGCAAGAAGCAAATTTATTTAAAAAATTGTGATTTTCTTCATATCAATTTGATAAAACAAAATTATTTTCAGAAAATCATATTGTTAAAAAAATACACTCAATAGCTTGAATTGACTCAATCCAAGTCAAACCAAATTGATTAGATTATAAACCGAATATGTCTTTATATATATCAAATCAAACAGTTTGGTTCGATTAGGTTTTCGCCTAAAATTGAACCAAAATCGAGCCTATAAACACCCATAAGGAGGGAGCTCTCTCAAATTTATTGAATCAAATAAGAGAAAATTAAAATTTTCCCTCCCTTCACCTCAAATTTATTGAATCAAGTAAGGGAAAAACATTTATTTTCCCTCCTCTCCTCTCTCTTATACTCCAAATTCCTCCAACCAAACAAAGAGGTTAGTCCAATGGATCAAACTAATAAGGCTCCGTTTGGTATGCACAAGGTTGTATGAATTCCTTTCCAATATATGAAAGTTGAGTGCAATAACTATTATATCCCTATAATCATTATCATTAATTATTAATAACAATGACTTCTTTTTGTTATTAATTTTTACATAGAAATATAGGGCTTATGGGAACTACATTTTGGACTTAATTTCTACAGAAATCACGTTTTTAATGTACTCCCTCCATTTCTTTATAAGTAAGATTTAAAGTTTTTTTACACAAATTAAAGAATGTAATTAATATGTTAGAATTTTTTTAAAATTTATTAATATGTCTCTCAATAAATTGATAGATAAGAAAGAATTATTAATGTTATTTTTTACTTTTGAAAGATTAGATAGAGATATAAATAAAAAATAGTAATTAATAAAGTATTAGAATTTAAAAATAACAGATAAATAAAATAATTTTTTTTTCAAATGTGACAATTATAAAGAAATAGTGGGAGTAGATCCACACAGATTAATAAATGACAGACATTTCACATCTAAGAAATTAATTTTTTTATTCCAATTCTTTTTTTATTTTATTTTATTCTGCGTACCAAACAAGCCTGTGAATAGTTGTCATTTGGTGCAATCATGACTCGTGTTTGTGTAGAAAGTATGGGAAGCCGTGTGTTGTATGCAAGTAAAGACACCCTCAAAGTCATAGATTGTCTTGCCAAGAACTTAGACAAAACCAGCTTGGAGTTGTGTTTCTTCCAAGATCCTCCCTTCGAATGTTTGGCTCTCCTTGACCAGGATCACTCTTTTTGTAACGTTGGTGGCAACACTTTAAGCAACTAGTTCTCTTGTACTCGTTGTTATTAAAAATAAAAAATTCATGTAATCATGTCTGTTCTCTTTTTGAGCCTAAGGATTAATGTCTCTCAACGTCTAATTGGTTTAGCTCAGCTCATTACTTTAAAATTAAATCAATCGAAACCTATTGGCACTACGAATGATTGAAATATTCGTATACCTTTAAGATAGTTGTAAAATTTATTCATTTAAAACAGAATATAAATTACATATGTGGTACATAAATACATTTGCTTATATTTTAAAATATAAAATTATTTACTGAGAAAACACTTGTTCAAAGAATGTTACTCCCTCCCTCCCAACACTTTCATTGTTTTGGGGATTTTTTTTTTGTCCAAAACCGATGTTATTTTAGAAATCAAATGCATAATTAATATTTTTTTCAAATATATTTCCATTTAATCAATCCCATTTTCTTCTCTCTTATCTATAAAAGGGAAGTAATTAAATAATAATATTTTAGTTCTTATGTAACATTTTTCTACATAGTTGAAGTTTTTCTTAATCTATGTATATAACCTTAAGTGGCAAATAATTTGGAACCAACAGGTATTATAAAGGGAGAATCACATTTAAGAATTACTACTAGAAAAATTAGAATTAGTAATGGAAATTTTGTGACGGATGGAAATCCATCACTAAACATGGACATCAGTGATGGATTACTGATAAATATAAAAAATCGTCATTTTTAATTCATTATTTACAAATTTAGGGGGTTGGAGGTAGGATCTTTTTGCTCATCTGCTCCCTGCCTCAGTGCTTTATGCAATTGGCCAGATAGAACATAGCTTGAGTATTCACAGAGACGATATATTGATATGGAAATGGTCTAATACGGGGGAGTTTTCAACAAAGTCAACATATTGTAGCTTGGATTCAAGTGTTAAGGCTAGAAGATAGGGGCTTTAGAGAAATATTTGGAAAGTGAAAGTTCCGCAGCATTGCAAGGTCTTTATGTGGTTATGCCTTAGGAATAGGCTTTTAACTAATAAGGATCACTTGAAGAGGGGTTTGGCAGTTAGTGGTGATTGTAATGTGTGTGCAGGTGTAAGGGAATCTGTTATGCATGTTCTAAGGGACTGTGACAATGCTCATGAGGTTTGGAGGAGAATGGTTCCGAGTAGGCTTTAGGAACAATTTTTTGATGGTATGGAACCAGCTAGGTGGATTGATTTGGAATTTGTGTCGAAGGGAACGAGTGGAGGAAGTCAAGTGGGACACCTGGTTTACTATTGTTTGCAGACAGATATGACTGGCTCGAAATAGTAAGATCTTTGATGCTACGGAGTCTAAAGCTGATACAATTGTGGCAAAAGCATGAGCATGTATTAAATGGTCTGGAGTTAATATGCGGTCTCTTGACATTATTGAAGATAAGAGTATTGTTTTGGAAACCTCCTCCTGTGGGGCTACTAAAGATTAATGTCGATGGGGCTTTTGATACTCGGAACAGTGTTGCGGCATGCAGAGGCGTTATATGTAATCATAATGGCGAGTTGTTGCGAGGGTTTATGTTCAATATAAGTATGGGTAGCAGTTTCAGTGCTGAAATCTAGAGAGCTATTTGGGGTCTCAAGATTGCTTGGGATATTTGTGCGCCCTCTGTGATCTTGGAGACGGATTGTATGGACCTCATGGAAGCGTTACAAAATGAATCTAGTGAGTCATGTGAGGATGGGTCCTTGCTGTATGAGCTTAGAGAGCTTGTTGTTAGAAGCTAGGATTCAGTGTGGTCTGGTGTGATTGTGAATGCAATGGAGTGGCCGATACGTTGGCTACGGAGGCGTTTAAATATCCATTTAGAGTCACTTGTTTTAAATCCCCAATTGAGTATATTGTGCATGGCATTGCTTTGGAGTCTAGCGGGTTCAATGTAGCGAACAGTTAAGAGTTTGGTGATGTTATTTCATAAAAGAAAAAAGAATTTTGTCACTAATTTCTATCACTAAAAATTTAAATCGGTGACAATGAAAAATCTGTCATTAAGTAGTGACAGATTAGTGATGAATTTTTTTATTATAAAAATTCATAAAGTTATGCCCAAACAACTTTTTTAAAAAATAATATACATAAATAATATTTTTATTTTCCTTTGAAAATTAATAATATGAAAAAATTTTACTTTCTCAATTGAATAATATCTATATATTAAAATTTGAGTATAAAAAATGCAAGATACTTTCAGTTCAATTGGCAAAATTTAGGTGTTAAAGACTTTGAGGTGTAGAGATAATGGGTTCCAGCCAAGAAGTCACACATTCCAAGAAAATTAATAAAAAGGTCTATGGGTTGAAGGTCGAAGCTTAGGAAAGAAAATAAATTAACCATACTTTCAAATAATTAAAAAAAGTCTTATAACGAAACAAATTTGATTTTAGTGACGACTTTTTTTGTCATTAAATTAGTGACAGATATGTATCTGTCACTAAAATTAGTGATGCTAGATTTTCGACAAACTCAGTGACAGAAATTTCCATCACTAAATGTGAAATTAGTGACAAATTTAGTTATTTAGTGACGGATTTGTTCGACATTAATTTTAATTTTTCTAGTAATGAATCAAAACTTTGAATTAAATACTACTGAAGAACCCAAAGATTTTGGAATGATAGAAAATGATCGTAGTCAAAACTAAACAAAATTTTTATTATTAAATTACCTAATTGTCCTTATTGAAATAGCAATATCAAATGGCTAAAAAAAAATGTCAAAGTCTAAGTGAAAGAGTATTGAATTTCTGAAGTTGAATATCAAATAACATGAGTTTACAGTTGTAATTAATGAGTGAAATTTCATTTCTTGATATAAAATAAAGGAATATTTGTGTCAAATCCTAAAATGAATATTAAATGGCTGATAAAAAATATAAAAAATTGGGAGTAAATTTTGTAATTTTATAAATTCAAAGTGTCAAATGTTTGACATATATTCTTAGTGATTTAACACTTATATTTAAAGATTTAACACATATCTTCTACTGTTTTACATTGAAAAGTTTACGTTTACTAAAATTAAAAGTATTACTTCTAATTCTTTACATTTCTTATCAATTATTTGACACTAATCTTTATTTATTTTATACCAACAAATGAAATTTCATTTATCAATTTACAATTGTCAACCCATATTATTTAGCATTTAATTTCAAGAATTTGATATTCTTGTACCCAAATTTTAACATTTTTCTTTAACTATTTGACTGTCATTTTAGAAAAAATATTTAGATAATTTAATAATTAAAATTTTATTCAATTTAAAACTATTATCCTTTCCTATCATTTCAGAATTTTTAATTACTTAAGTAATATTAATTCAAAATTTTATTCTTAGGTGTCATTTTTCCTATTATAAAAGAAAGGAAAAACAATGGTATCGAAGTCATAAGGAAAAAAAAAAAAGCTGGGACGATAAACTGGGACGATTCCTAATCCCGATGGATTGCGACGAACGTGCTTGTGGAAACATAATGCGAGAATATCGCGCTATGTGGTCAATTGGATGAGATGCGACCTTCTGATTCTGCCAAAGGATTTTTCATCTTTTATAAAAATATATTATTTAAAAATGTTTTTGAAAGGAGAAAGAAAAAAAGAATATAGGCCCCGGCTTGGGACCCTCCTAACCGTGCAATTCTCACGTGTACCCCTGATGCCCATGTCGGGTTCGGTCTCGGTGACAATACCTCTGAGGTAAGCATATGCCACGTGGAATTCAAAGAACCAATAGATCAAGGAACAACAGTGGCCTAGCATCCATCAGATAATTGCACTTGAATTTCTTTAGGAAAAATTATAATTAAGAATATTAATATTAAAATTATTAAATTTTAAAATTATGTTAGGAATTTTAAAAACACAAAATTTTAATATATAATATATAAAAGTATGATTTTTTCGTATAATTGTAAAATTTAAAGATTAAAAATATAAAATAAAATGTATTTAATATGTTTTTAAATTTTTTGTGTCTGGAGATGCGGAGTGAGATGGAGCCCACCAGGTTGCTTTTGGAGAGGTCATATCAGACTTTTCCGTACGGAGACACCTCGGCTCCTATCAATTTTTTTCGTTTTTGCTTTTCTATTTTCCGATTTTTCTCTCTTTTAATGAGGACATGTCACGTCATGGGCAACGCGGATTCTGCATGGGCTCCACGTTCACATTCTTTTTTCTAATTTTTTATTCTTTTAATTAAAATGTGATATATTACATTTTTATCTTTAAATTATATTTTTAATTAATAAAAATTCTTTTATTATATTCGTTAATAAATCAAGGATAAAATATTCAACGTTCCAAAAATCGAACTTTCCAAGTTTCCATATGAATTTTTCTTTCCAAATCAATAATTAATAAATCCTCTTTGAGCTATGAGCTGTGAATTTGTCTGGATCATAATCAATTTCTAAAACCTGCCTCAACTAAGCTTTTATGCACACTTGGTAAAAAAAAAAAAAAAAACTTCTATGCACATTAAAAAAAATACATTATTGAGATCATTTTTATTGCAAAATGAAACTAACAAAACCACCAAGTGTTTCAACAGGTAGGAGCCTCTATTTGTTTAACTAGAGATTTAAAATTTAAGCTCTAAAAATGCAATCACATTAAATATTTAATAATAAAGTTTTGCAGCCATTTATTTGTTGTTTTTCACAGTTTGATCTGAATTAATCTGGATCTGATATGTTCTCTAGTTAAAATAAAGTAAGTTGAGAATACCGAATGTTTAAAAAAAATGAAACTAAGGAAAGGAAAATGAAAAATGGGAAGGGGGGAGGGGGAAGTGACATGTTTGTTATTTACTAATTTGTTAATAAGGTGAGAGTAGTCGACTGACTAAGCAGTAAATCAATTGGTCATTTACCCGGTGTTAGAGAATTAATCAGATCCAAGTAAGGCCTCTAATTAATGTGATGTAATATAAATATACTATCACTAATTAAGCAAGGAGGAAAGAAAAAAGTCTGGAGTATGATTTTTGAAAGCACGGTTTAATCAGGTGATAAAGACGTTGTTGGAAGTTACAATATTGTGCTTAGAATCCAAATACTATTTTACATTTAAATGTCAATTGTTTGCCAGCTCAATCCAGTGCATTAGTTTGTGCAACTTCTCAATCAAAGATTAATTTGCGATGTGTTAGCTGAATGACATGAGCTAACTGCTGGGTTACCGGCCGGATAGAGACATAACATAATGACACACACACACACACACAGTGAATCTAATCAAAATAAAAAATAATTAATCGTTAATTCGTTATTGATATTGATGCCATATATTATAGTTTTGATCACCTAGACTTAATTTATGTATAAATTGTAGCAAGAGGAGAATCAGATAGAGTAGCCAGGAAATTTTATCAAATTAGAGGCGATCATAAAATGGCGTATAAATTGTATGTCAGAACATTTCAGCTGATGAGAATTTTTACAAATTACGAATATATATTAGTTTTTTTTATTATTGTTAAAAATATAAAATGTTAGGTGCATGTTAGAGAATGAAAAAAGATAGAGTAGGGATCGAACCTAAAAAATCAGTCTCCTTAATTATCAGTTAGGTCTAATTAATTAGTTAACTTTATTTGTAGGTATTTTTTTTACTTTTAATATAAGGTCATTTTAATCGAATCACGTAAATTAAAGATAAAAATTAAAATTAGTTAATTATTGTAATTTTTCAAAAAATAAAGATATTTTTTTAAAATTATTTTCATTTAATCTCTTTCTCACTCTCTTTTGGATGAATTATATAGATGTATTTTTTTGAAAATGTATAATTAACATTATTTCATATTTTAAGAAGAATTTCATATTTAGAATCAAGATAAAATGTCATATATTTAGAACCAGAGGGAGTACTATTAAGTTATATAATTAATTCCACAAAGTCAAGAAATCACGACTCAACATGTTGGAAACCATCCATACAAGTAATTAATACTTTGCCATATACTCCTAAAGTGGATGAGCTTTCTTTTTGTAATTAATCTCATCATTAATGAATCCAACGTTGAACGATCAGATGAAAGATACGCTATCTTAAAGCATATTCTTGGTGTATTAATTACACGCATATTAAGAAAATTATTTTTTTATTTAAAATTAATGTAAAAAGTACTAACATTTCCTATTTTATCCTCATTAAATACTTTATTCTATTATCATTATAGAGTTATAAATAAGGGATATGAAAGAATTAAAGACAGGGGTAAAATAGAAAGAAAAATATCTAATACCCTATATTTTAGACAAAAAACTTCTCATACAAAATACCCTATAATATGGGCCAGATGGAATATTCAATAACATTATTCGGTGTATATTTACTATTTTCTCTAATTCTAAATATGTGACATTTTGTTTTGATCCTAAATATGAGCATCTTTTCAAAATACGAGGATAAGCAGACGAAAGATATGCTATCTTAAACATATTCAACATCATTATTTGTTGCATATTTACTAGTTCTTATAGTTCTAAATATGAGATATTTTGTTTTAATCATAAATATGAGTATCTTTTTGAAATACGACGAGGAGCGGATAAAAGATACATTATCTTAAACATATTCAACAGCATTGTTTGTTGTATATTTACTAGTAGTAAAATAACGTAAAACCCCAGGTAACAAATGAATATATACTTCTTCTGGTCCTCAATATAAGTCATTGTCAACTAACTCATTGAAACTAAGAAAAACTTATTAAAATATTAAAATTATCTTAAAATCGATATGATTTTCATTTTTACCTCTAATAAATATATCACAAATTCAAATAATTTACTCTTTTTTACTTATAAATAGGGACATTTTAGAAATAAAGTTATGAATACTCTAAAAACTTATGAAAAGTAAATATAAAAAATTTTTAGAATATGATTAATAAAAAGGAGAGGGAAAATATATAAAAGGAGAATATGCATGTTTCCATATTACTGTTTAGTGTCGTTCTAAGTCCCCATCTAGTAGTAGGTTTCATTAATTGATTCGACAATTTGTGCTATTGGATCATATAAAAAAATTATACTCGATTCGATTATATTTATAGAGAAAATTTTTTTTCTTTTGGTGGTCCTAAATATAAAAAAAAAAAAGAGTTAATGATATGTTATTTTTTTTTCAAAAATTATCCTTCAATAATTAGTGAGAGGAAAATTAAATATATTAGTGATTTAAATTAGTATTAAATTAAGTAGAGGTAATTTTGGAAAAAATTTAAAATATGAAATAACTTAATTAACTTTAATTAATTAAAACTAATTTTTTTAATACTTATGGAATAGTTTTTTTTCCTTATTAACGAAATCGGATATAATATACAAACATACACAAGCACATTTACACTATGAGCCATGCGGTTTGAACACATTACGCACTTTAGTAGTTTTATTGTATTAATGTGAACAGAAGCCACACTTTTGAAGTAGAGCAGGGGCCTCAACCGTGGGATGTTTTAAAATTCCATCTTTGAAGCAATAATTGAGAGAAAGCTAAAAAAAAGGGATTATTTATAGGTACGGAGAGAAGTGTAGATCGATGTTGAACGGGTCTCAACGGTCAGATTAGTCTAGCCATTAATATATGGGTAAGAGGGTTGAACCAAAAGGGTTTTGGAGAATCACGTTTGGAGAGATGGAGTTGGTCCCTGGCCTAATTGGCCTATAAACCAATTCAATTATTGTTTGGATGGGACTTGGAGTAGCGGGGTTAACAATTACATTACATATAGGAGTAGACAATTTTCACTTACATAAGCAAGTGAGCCTCCCAATTGGGTAACTTTGACAGTAATAATGCGTATTTTCAATTCCCCGCGATGATACTTTTATTAAGAGATTCAATTCTATTCTTTTGTTATCTGAAAAAGTAAAATTCTGAATATACAATAATTAAAAAATACTCCATCCAATCCTAAATACAAAATATCTTTTTAGAATCAATATTGGGTATAAAATGTAAAAACATCTTTTTGAGGATTATTTTTTATCATTCATGCTTTTTATTTATAATTAATAAATGAAAGATAAATGTTATAAAAAACATGTGAAGAATAATATAATTAATAAAAATAAATAATAAAAAATATTAAAATTTTTTAATAAATTTAATAATCTAACTCCTCTATTTAAGATGTATGAGATAGTTAAAAATGTTTTATATTTATAATAAGAGATAATAGCATTAAAGTAATTGGGTGATTAAAAACTACTTCCGATTCTAAATATAGAATTTTTTTGCTTATAAAATCATTTACAGAATATAAAGTAATATATATTATGTAGTACAGAAAATATCTCTATTTAAATCATAAAAAAATCAATAAAATAGTTTCAAAAAATATCATATTTTGAAAAAAAAATTAAGATAATTAATTAATTTTAATTTATATTTTAAATATGCTTAATTAAATTAAAATAATTTTATATTATATTAAGAAACAAGGGATAAAAAAAAAAGTAGTACTAGTAACAACGGAGGTCTAAATGTACAAAGCACAAAGATAGGGAGGCGGAAACGGTTACGTGTGTTGCTTGGGGGTAGGATCGGTGGAGATGCCTTGAAAACCAGGCCGAATCACATGACCGCCATGCTATGTTTTCTTGTCTATCTTCATTTTTACATAAATTATACTCCATCGGATATAAAATTTTTTATAATATATAAAATAATATTTATTATATATTTTTAAAAAATATTTATATTTAATATATTTAAAAAAAGAGAGATTAAATAAAGATAATTTTAAAAAAATATTAGAATTTTCGGAGAAATAAAAATAATTAATTAATTTTAATTCTAATTCTTAATTCACGTAATTCAGTTAAAAGGATCTTATATTAAGAATCATAGGGAGTGATATTAATTTGTTTAATTAGTATGATTAGATTATATTTAATATTTTTTTTATTTCAAAAGTGATATTAACATCTGTTCAATTTATTTGTATCAATAGAAATATTTACCTATTAAACATCTCCGTCATATGAAAAATAAATTAAATTATATGCTCACATTTTTTTGCAAATTAATTTTTAGATGACATATTTTTAAAATATAAATATGTAAAAATATTTTATGTGTTTCTTAAACCAAAAAATGATTAGATATAATTTAATTAAATTAAGATATGATAAGATTATAATTTTCCATGAATGGTGAAAAACTTGCTGCAACCAATTAATAGCAGTTAGATTAAGTGAAAGAGGGTCAATTTTCCTTAAGCTAGGTTGAGGATTAATTCATGCTAGAAGAGTTACTCTTGATTGGGTCAAACAATGTTTGAATTTGGCTCAATAATATAGAACAGCAAATAGTTATATACTATATATACTAAAAAACCAAAAAACAAAATAAAAAATGAAAGCTTGCTGCACCATCAAACTTCAAACCTGCCGAGAAAATGATTTCCTACGGACGAGGCTGCAAATACGGACAGATACTCGTCAAATTAATTAAACAGGCAGAGGAGGGGTTGGAATATATAGCAGTAGTCTTTATATATGATATATTTATGATTTTATGTTCGTTGTCAAATTGGATCAGTAAATAAGTATTTTCTACATGTTGTATGTATTTGGTACTTGGGGTGACCTGTGCATATGATTTTGTGATAATGGGTAGAGGGAACACATTTTAGTAAAGTCAGATATGAAATACGTATTAGGGCAAGAGTTTGGGAGAACAAGTCATCGCTAGGTAAGAAGCATGAATGGACATGGAAAAAGGGAGAGAGAGAGAGAGAGATGATCTCTAATAAGTTATTAAGACGTAAATGATACGAACAAGTCAATGTCACTTTGACATATATGCATGAGTCCGTTTCGCGATGAAGGGCCGAATAAATAATTGCTTGATAAAGAGTCTATCTTTCGAGATTAGGATTTTTTTAGAAGTCAGGCACGGAAGAGTCTGACATTTCCATGTAAAAAATTGAACTTTGTGCTGCAATAATGCAAAGTAGAAATTGAATTGCGCGTAATTTGTTCAAGATGTTGGGTGACACATTGTTTTGTTTGGTAGCTGGTGGGAGAGGGTTTTTTTTTCCTTGAGTTCAGAGAAAAAAGAGTTGAATTTTGTGCTACAATAATTGTGGTGTGTGTGTGTGATATGATATAGCGCAGGTGGCCGGGTGGATATGGGTCTGTGAAAGTAATACTGTTGATAACGTGAAGAGGAGGGAGGGGTTAGTCCTTTGGATTGGAGCATAAGCTCTGCTTCAGAAATGGCAGTCACTTGCCTAATCACTCAGATATATGGGGAACGTAAACTTGGCTCAGCTTTACTGCACCCCTTGGCGCTTCTACCTCCTCCCTCCACATTATTTACTCCTCTCTCTCTCACTATTTTCTCATCGTCAACTCACTTGTATTTCGTTATTCAATTTAATTTGTCCTACTCCTTAATTATATAGTATATATTTTGTACAACATCCACATAAACAATACGCTTAATACATCTATAACCGTAAACATTTCTTGGCAAAAAAAAAAAACAGTAAATTTTAGGTGATGACAATGTTAATTAGTACTATCTCTCCCTATCATTAATATAGTTTCTACTTCCTCTAATTTTATTTATTAGGTATTAACTAGAAAATTTACTTGGTCCTATTTATAAGGTGTTGTATCATTTTTTTATCCGAATTTATTTCTTTATATTTTCTTTAATAACTTTTTTATCTTATAAGTTATTCCAATATTTAATCACTAGAGGTAAAATTAGAAATTTATGCTAATTTTTTATAATTTTTAAAAGTATAATTACTCTACTTAATATCTATGTATTGGATAATAACACCTTATAAATAGGATCAGAGGAAGTATATACAATTCAATCACACTTACTAAAGCTAGCTAGTTTAGCCCTTTGCTTTCAACCCATTCTTTAGTTAGATACTTTCTGTGTTTTAAAATGTAAAAAATAAATAACTAAATCATCAAAATTTAAAAAATAGTCAAGCATATTAAATATGTCACACAAAAAAAATTTCTCCATAAATGCCCTTATTTAGTATTCTCACTTAACTTTTCTTTAAAGCATATTTCGTAATAATAAATTTACTTTAATTAAGAGTGAAATTGAAAAAAAAAACTATTAATTAATCGGATAAAAGTCATTTATCTTTTATATATTTTAAAACAAAATAAATTTAAAAATATCTCATATATTTTAAATCGGAAGTAATATTAATTAATTACTTATTTTTAATTACTATCCTTGATTTATCTATGTGAATTAGTTAGATTCTTACATTTGACACTTAGGGGGAGTATAACCTAGAGGGACTTATTATTCAAATTTGGCGAAATGATCAGAAAACCTAACTTAAAAAGGTTGGCAATAAATTAAGCTAACAATCATATAATCCCGTACAAAACTAGTAATTAATTAGCTGGGAGGCGGGAAGAAGATAATTAGTTGTCGAAGGCAGACAGAAAATTAATGACTGGAGCTGCGAGAGTACTCATCAAATCACAATATTACGCCTCTCTCTCTCTTTCTCTCTCTCTCTCTCTATATATATATATTACAGTGTCGTACCATACTTGCGATGACATATTTTACCAGTCATGAATGAGAGAATGGTGATGCTGTAGCTTGCTCGCTCTTTTGTCTTGAATTGAATTATTAGGCAACGGTTTGGTTGAAATGTTCCATCTGGGAGCATCACACATTTATAGTCTTCAAGTACTTCCTATTACATGCTACATAAATGATCCAACCCAACTTTGAACATGCCTTACATGCTCCTATGTAAGACATATATACTATAACCAGGAATAAGAAGGAAATTAAATGGTGTGTTAATTTAATTTTCAAATTAAAGAAATAGGACCTTTATATTTTTAGTACAAAAATCTCATGAAAAATGTAATTATCAAAATTTAAACATTTTTGTAATTAATATTCACTTTTTTATTAAAAAGAAGAGAAAATACTACAGGTAAATATAGTAGCTGCAACATGTTCCGTTCATCGTTAAAAACACTTAAGACAGACATTAATCATAAGAGCACGAAGGGATTGGTTCAAGTTGAAAACATGTGGGGATTCACTTTTTCTGTGGCTTTCGTGTCTACACAAGTCTGTACGTTCTAGATCAACAGGCACGCACATGATCAAATTCTATATTAATATTGCTGCTTCTTCTCAATTACTTTGTTTTATTTCCACGTCTTTTTTTCTTGCCACAGGCTTACCTCTTAATTCACAAAATAATGAAATCCTAAACTCAAAACCGCCTATGTATATACGTAAAGATTATTCGATACTAGTGCGTAAAACAACATCTTTTGAGAGATTTAGCTTTATCAAATCCTGCTAACTAACTCAGTGGAAAAAGAAAATCTCTCAGTTTCTTCGTTGATTTGGTTTGGGGCAATAATTTCATTCAAAAGAATGAGTCACACACCTTTAGTTTATTTGCTTTATTTTGACAGTCCAAAAGGATATAGGAGCAAATCTCCAGTCATTTGTAAAGATTCATTAAGGTGAAATTGTTTAGTCGTTGCTCGAAAAGGTGGGCCCCGCCTCTTTTAACTTCTGTCGGCCAGCACTTAATCAAGCAATTAATATGGTGATCAATTATATATATATATATATATATATTCATCCCAATTAAAAATGTTAATAAAAAATGAAAAGAAAGAGTAAGATTGTCATCATTATTTATTTGAGGATTATGATTTAGAAATCGCGAATGCGGCTTTCCCTCGAGTGGAAACATACTACCTGAACCCCGCCAGTACACTCATACTTGACTCTGCTCAATCGCAAAAGAATTAAAATGCCCTAGCTAGCTTGGAATTGGAAAATTAGGAAACTAACAGCGTCAAATATGTTTTTAGTAACTTTTAGAAATTACTAGTTACTCTTCAATCATGTAATTGAAGAGATAAATATATATAAGATTTATATTTATGTGGCCAAAAAAATCATACTGTACATGATTAGTATATGATTCAAAAAAATTCGAATTTAGTGTTTTTTTTTATGATAATGGGCAACATTCTGCTTTATAATATATATGTATATATATTTCAACAATCCCAAAGACATTGGGATTTCAGACAGTTACTGTGCTTCCTGAATGTGTTTAACTGTTTATTATACTTACGAACATATATATTTGAATTTAAAATTCTGTCTAGTAATTTCATACAGTAATGCCATGTAAGCATATATTCTGTCATGCTTGTTTAGTATTTTTATAACTAGGCAGATGAAGTTTTGTGAAAGAAGACTTATTCTTGAACTCTTTTCACTCACCGAACTATATTTCCAAACTGAATAAAAAAGTTCTTCATAGTTTTCTTTCCGGCCAAAGAGTTTTGGATAGTCTTTGATCTCACTCCTATGGAATATATAGTGGAAAAATGGCGTTATCATCATCCATAACTGGAATGGTATTTGTAGAAACTAGCTGGCTAGAGGTACAGTAGAGTACACACACACACACACACCTGGTTTAAATAAATCCCGTAGGGATAGACCATCAATCATTGGATAGGTCAGTGTGAGACATTCCACATGCATATTATTAATTACACTGAAACTGAACTGAACTGAACTGAGTAAGTTGAGAATTACAGGGGAAAACCTATTCATGAATGAGGTGCATCATCGTTCAGATAGCTGAACTGATTAAATTGAAGAACAAGTCATGCATAAGGAACTGATTAAACTCATAGATGTAAATGAATTCACTCAGTGGCGCAATTTTAACCCACACTCATAATTAAACAATACCTATTATAAATTAGAAACTAAGACAATAAGATTAATTTTATATAACGCGACGACCTATACGATAAATTGTTTTTTATTCATACATTCAGTGGTTGGATTTTATATATATATATATATATATTAAAGTGTCATTACAACGTTCACGAGCCGGACGGAACAAAATACTTCATTAATTATAAACCACTCATTCAGCATATGTACACAACAAAACATGCTAACTCAGGAATAAACTTAATGAGTTCAGTTGATTCATATCTCCAATCATCGTTAACAAGCGAATTGTTAGTCTGGAAACCCAGCTATATATATGAACGAAGAATTTAATAGTGTCTGTGGCTCTTGCATAAATAGATATATTCACTATTCAGAAGAAGATGAGAGGGAGTTCAAAATCAAGCATTTTCGGGATATACGCTTATTATATACTCCCTCCCATCTCTTTTATTAGTCACGTTTTAGAAGCTTTTTATGGTCCTAAATGTAAGTTGTCTTCTATAAGTTTTTGGAGTATTAATTAATTTGTTTTTAAAGTGTCCCTATTTAATCATAAGAGAGAATGTTGATTGTTTGAATTTGTTATATTTATTAGAGGGTAAAGATGGAAAACACATTAATTTTAAGATAATTTTAATGATGTAATAAACTTTTCTTGATTTTGATGAGTTATTTGAAGTGACTTACAATAAGGACCGGAGGGAGTATGGAGCAAGCCATTATAAAGGTTTTCTCTGGAATTGACCTTACCTAGAATTGCGATCATTAAGAAGCAACCAACTCTGATAAAATATTAAGTAATATACTTTCATATGTTTAGTTTGATCATAACAGAATCAATCTTATAATTAATAATTAATTAATAAATTAGTAAATGATAACTTTATAAACATAATGCCATATTTTATTGCTATTGGAGCCTTCCCTAGTACAGCATTATATAAATCATACCGACTAAAGTCTAAACTTATGATATACCTAAATGATTAGAAGAAGAATAGATCCTCTATGTCTAAAAGTGGTAGTCTGATCATGTATACCCCACTAGAATCACTTAAAAAGGGACTATAATTAAGAAGGTTCGCTGCTGATCTGATCTCTAGCATCTATCCTGTGGTCTAATGGGTTTTTTCGTCTTGGCCAAACGGAGATAAAAGTAAGTGACTCTCCATGAACAGAGGGATTGCGGTAAAACACTTATTTTGAGCCAAAATGATCACAAAATCCAAGGGGGATGACTCAAATTAATTATATCCAGTCACAGACAGTTGTTGTCGGCCAATTCATTGAGAAATTTTTTTCCTTGTGAGTATCTGTCTATTTTGATTACTTTATCTAGTTAAATTAATCACCCTATAGCTTTTTTATTACCTTTTTCCCTCCCCAATTAATTAATTTATAATCTTTTTTTGTATTCGCTTATCGGTTAAGATAAGTTTGCCTAATTACTAGCTCGAAGAATGTAGTAGAATTTTATTATTTAGATCTTAATTAAGACATCCTGCCCCTATCTAGCCACTTCAAACCAGGTTGAAAATCTATGACCACCTAATTAATTGTTATATTATGTAAAATTAAATTTATATATTGCCGAGCTGGTGATCGACAAGTCTTCAAGTGAGTACGTAGTTTGAAAACCACCAAGCTATCTGGAAAATTAACCTAACAGTAAAATGATAAAGAAGGAATTGAATGACATGCATGTTATATCAGTGAAGGAATTTCTAATCGAAAGTCCTCATCATAATTAAGCAAATGATATATATTGAGATTATATATTATAGCAAAATTATAGAAGTTTTAGTCACGGAGGAATAAATTATATTGTCTGCCATTAATGTTTTTGGTCATTTCGGTTCAGTTGAAAAGACAGCACTACTGGAAAAACCAACATAATCCCTCAAATTGACCCAGTTAACGGTCAGCAGTTAATGTTGAAGTGTTGATGGGAGAAGGCAGAAATTTTGTCAGTTCTGAATCATCGATCAGAACTTATTATGATTAAGCTTTAAGTGTTCTATCATTCTTTCTCAGCAAGAATGCATTTGGAGGAGACAGTAAAGTGATAAAAGTGGCAGCTAGGAGGGAAAAAAAAGGAAATTAAGGAAAGATCACTCTTTTCCAGATCAGCAACAAACGGTCCATCAATCTCTCAAGTCTGACTCAGAACGATGCATATAATGAGTGATCACTTGCTAATTGAGTAGCCAACGATAACTGTATATATTGTGACTCTGGATTCATAGATAGCAAATAATTAAGCTAATTAACACATTCAAGAAAAAATAGCAAAAGTGATATCTCAAAAGTGAGAGAAGTGAGAATGATCAAAGGCATATAATTATCTGCAAGTCTAAGCTTGACAAATAGAAGATATATATATTTATATAGATATCCAAGTACATAGCTAGATAGAACTATATGAATAATAATACTAATAATGCCACACACACTCTCATGATATATAAGGATGATCATGACCTCCATGTACATTCACTCTCATGACTACCACTTTTCAGTACTCCACTAGCAGTGTGTTATAATATGAGTCCCACAGCGTTTGCATCAAAAGCAGATTCATGATATCCCCAGATGTTCTTTAACCTTTTGCTTCTGGCAGAGCAAAAAGGATACAAAGACAAACAGTCTATATAACCAGAGAGAAAAAAGCTTTTAGAAAAATTAACTGAGAGAGGAAAGAAAGGGAAAAGAAAAACCAACCCTAAATATAACACTAAAGTAGAGCACTAGAGCATGACTCTAAAAGCCATTCAAATCAACAAGGGAAGAAGAGATCCCCACTTGGGTATTATAAAGGAGAGACCAGAGAGAACGAGAAGAAGAGAGTGAGAGAGAGTAGTGTTTGTCCATGGGAGAAAATAAGAATTGATGATCAATTGGCTAGCTTATTGAGTTGCACCTGGAGGTGGGAGATGATGATGATGATGAAGATGATGAGGTAGCTGGAGTGGCATTGGTGGTTGTTGTTGTGGTGGCGGTGGCGGTTGCGGCGGCCGCTTCCTCTTCTTCTTCTCATAGCTAATCCCTCTCGCTTTCGACTGCAGATCACGAACCTCACGAAGGTACAGTCTCACCGCTCGAGCTCCAAACGGGTTGGCTTCCGGCTTCCCTCCGTTCTCTTCAAAAGCTGCTCTCAGGCGACCGATGAGCGCGTCAAGGCTTCCCCAAGCCTGTCGAAGAGGGCACGGGCACGGCGCTGGAGGGTTCGGGTGTCCATAAAAGGGGCAGATCGGAGTATGCACTTTGGTCTTTCCAAATTGATCTAGGTACCTGCAAAAACCAATCATAACAAACGCATACTACTAATTCCACAAAAAGGGGAAAACAAGTGTTTTGTGCTGCATCTTAGATTTCAAGTGTAGCGAGTGAGTTAGAGGGCTCGTGTAGCGTACCGAAGGAATTCAAGAACGTGGGCACCGCTGCACCTGGAGAGTGAGAGAGGGGGTCGGTGGTTCTTGAGGTACTGACCGAAGGTGTTCCAGTCACGACGCTTCTGGTTCTCGTAGCGGCTGCTGCTGGTGGTGGGGGAAGCGGACGAGGAGGAGCTAGCGGCTAAACCAGCGGTGGTGGTGGAGGAGGTGGTGTGGATGAGACTGGCGGTGTTGTCGGAGTTACACGTATCCATAAATTCTTGAATTGAATCCATGGGAAATTAACCTAAACGCGTTCTGGGACACGCAGATCCAAGGCAATATATTCAGTTTGTACGAGTGTTCAAGACTGTCGTCCCCTGGGTTCAACTTGAACACTTATCTAGGGTTCCTAAGACAGTGACAGACTTGGAGGAGAGTGAGGGAGAGAAATGGAGATTGGATGAGATTAAAATAACACGGAATCCATCGTTATACTTATAATTTGGGTAACAGTGGAGCAGTCTTGTTGTCTGATAATTTTTTTTTTTTAATGATAAAAATTTTTCCTTTTTACGAGTTACTGTATAAACTTTTAAAGAAACCAACTAGGTAGCTAGCTTGAAGGGAAAAAAAGGAAAAACAAAGGAGAGAAGGAGGGGAGGGAACAACAAAATGTGAAGAGGAGTGATTGATACTAGAGGGAGTGACAATATAGTTATGAGAGAGAGAGAGGGGGGGGGGGGGAGCTGAAAATGGTGAAGCAAAAGGAGATTATGATGTTGAAGAGATTGATGGGAAGTGTGAGTGGACTGTTGCTGTTTGGTGTTTGGCAGATGTAGTTATTATTGAGTAATACTAGAAAGAGTCCAAGGAAGGGTATGTTATGTAATGTGAGTATGTGGTGGTGGCAGGAGCGAAGAAGAAGTAGGGCTTTGATTTTCTGAGGTTGCCATGCGATTGGGGTTTTCTTTTTTCCTTAAAAGGGGTGGAGCCAACTCAAAGTATCACTTGTTAATGGGTTCTTAATATTCTCTCTTCCTTCTGAACTGTAGCGCTGTTGATGAGTTCAGAGATTAGCTAGGGCTTTTGGGGAAATAAGAAAAGAAAGGGTTTTGGACAGTAGGTGGAGATGGAGACAGGAAAAAGCTTGGAGGGGGTAAAAATTGAGGGAATAACATGATTCTGTTTCTTGACCCTGTAGTCTTGAATGACGCTTCCTTTCTCTCTGACCATTTTGCCCTTTTTATTTTCCCTCCTTTTTCACCTTTTCCTACCCCTCCTTCCAGTATATACATATATCCATACATACTCCTACATATTATCTGACACCCCTTTGTTCCCTTCCCTCTTCTTCATTTTCCATATACCCCTTAACAAACCCAATCCACACCCATCTTGCATAGCCCAAAAAAAAAACTATTTCATTTATTTAATGCTAATATTTTTCTTATCGGTGTCAGCCCAATGCAAGTAAACGAAAGCACGAATCTACTAGATCGTGATTTTCTCTTTCTGGGTTTCCCTATTATGTTTGCTTTCTTGCTGTTGCCAATTGAATACACACACACACACACACACACACACACACACACACACACGTATATATATATATTGCTTGCCATCATTTCATTATACTGTTGATTGAAGTACTATAATTGAGTTGAGTAAATACTAAATACTTTAATTAAATTTATTTTTCAGAAGGGATCAGTAGTGAAAGCGTTACAAGAATATAATATCTTACGGAAACGCTGAAGACTAATTGATCAGATATCATTATAAGAAACATATAATCAGCGAATTAAATGTTTATAAATATATACATAGTAGTTTATTTGTGAATTGAGAAATCAAGTAAAGAATTTAGCATATATCGTGGTGCAATTTTAGTCGCCTGAATAAGAGTGTCGTTCTAAACAGATAAGAGCGCAAATTAATGGAATTGGGAATAAGTTCGAGAGGCTTTCCACCAATCGCTTCACTCACTTGTCCTCATCGGTTCGATTCTCTCTTCGTGTCTCCCTTGGCCCCATTTCTTAACATCTTTTTGAACTGGAACCAATTAGTGTAATATTTCATAATTAATTATTTCATAAATTTGAATAAAAAGTTATTACCTTCGAATCAAATGATGGATCAAGATCCATATATTTTATTCTTTGAGTCGCCGGAGCCAGAAAATATCTATTCCTTTTAGGAATTAATTCATTTCCAACTGCATTTTAATATATTTTTTTGGTCAGCATAAATATATATGCCCAGTGTGTATGTGTATAAAAAAAATAAACCCTTGCTAAAAATAATTAATTTGATGTGTTACGGAGAAGATTTAAATATTGATCTTCATACCTTTTTTTTCCCTTCCTTCGGTCAGATCTCAATTACTGTTTGAAGGTTGAAATTTCGAATTTCTGGGGTTGAATTTTCTCATCAAAACTTTTCTTTATTTGAATATAATCTGATATGTTGATCAAATACTTGAAACAAAAAAAAAATTCTTTCGGTTCTTCATGGAATGTGGATTATATAAGACTGTGTTTTCATAATTAATGCACCACTACATTCAATCAAAATCAACATTCCAATATAAAAGAGCTAGCATGATTGATTATAAAAAAGAGCTATACTTTATAGTTTTTATCTTCTGGCCAACAATTACTCGGTTATACTTAGGTTGCATTAATCCTTAGTTATTAAAAAAAAAGTTAGCAAGTTTTTCAATTTGGGACTATCATTAGGCATTTTGATTATGATTTTTAAGAATATTAGTTTTTTTCCTGGTACAATAGAATATTAGTTTTTTTTTTTCTACGAGCGAGTATTAGTTTGTTTGGAAATTAGTATATTCTTAGTAAGATGAATGCAACTCTTACTAAAGTGTGTGTGTGTGTGTGTGTGTAAATATATTATATTAAAGGCAAGATCCTCGTGATATATATAATCTAAAATCAAGTTACTTAGATCGGATTAAATTTTACAAGAAAACGTCAGTTCCATGAACATTTTTTTTGTGTGTCTTAGTGAACATAATAAATTTTGCTAAAACACAAATTCACAATTCTGGTCAAAAAGAAGAATATGGAGTACTCCGTACGTTGGTCCAAATCTTTTAGCAAGGTTGTGTTCTTAATAAAAAATTAATTAATTAAACTAAAATAATAATAAATCACTCTTATTTTTGCATGGCTTATCGTTTAACCCAACTCCATCATAATTCTATTTACCTCATTTCCAGCATCTTTATCTCACTTCGACAGTTCTACTTGTTACAGTCCAAATTATTTAAGCTTCCCAAATATAGTAATTAATCTTTCATGAGTATCCTCGCCAGAAAAAAATCTTTCATGAGTATCCAAAGCTTAACTGCTTAAGTAATTAGTGTATAATTAATTACTCTTTCCGTTCCAGTTTATAAAATACTTTTAACTATTATATGCAGACTAAAAGTAATAATTAATAACTATAAAATTTTTTCATCTTTTTTTAAATTACTTTTATTTAATATAATTGACTCATAAATTAAATTTCTTAATATTAATTAAATTTTATCCTTTTTCAGAAACATTTTGAATAAAAAAATTAAATACATTACATAATTTATAAAATATTTTATATTGTGAAATATAAATTTATCCAAAAAATACTTGTGAAATAGAGGGCGTAGATAAACTATTATTCTTGTATTGCCAAAAAATATTTGTTGTCCTGATTTGCTTCACTACGCACTCCAATATTATATATGTTTGGTAATCATATATATAAGTAGTGTTGAGGTGTATATATATATATATATGGTAAATGCAAGTGTTGATGGACAATATTAAAATTTCCTGAGAAATTTATAGAAAGGATAGTGATAGTATATATTGTCAATTCATTGATGTGATATTAGAAGTGGAGCAAAATTTAATTAGGACAAAAAAGGGATATTTAATCAGACACATATATACGTGGGAATAACCAGTCATCCAGCTTTGAGTGAGGAACTTGGCTTTGAAATAACCAGTCATCCAGCTTTGAGTGAGGAACTTGGCTTTGAACAATATTAACAAATATATATAATTAAGAAGGCTATAATTAAATAATATAGTATAATATTAACAAAATTTATAACAAAATGATAGATGTATAGTTGACAGGAATGCTTGTGGATTTTAGAAAGAGAGTACAAATACATGAACACAAGTGGGGGCAAGTGAATAATTGAATTCTGCAGAGGGAAATTTTTGTCTCCCTTTTCTATTTAATATTGTTGTTGGCCTGTCCCTCACCATATCTCCCCCTACGATCTTTACTCTGTCTCTTCCTCCTTTTCACGTTTTTTCTGCATGTGGCAAAGTTAAAGTTAATTAATTATTTTAATTTTTTTTAAAGATCATAATATTTTTTTAATATTATTTTTATTTAATTAATTTCTCTCTTAAATAATTATGATTTTTTAAATACATAATATATGCTATCTTGTATATTATAAAAAGTTATATATTTAAAATGAAGATAAAATATCAATATAAAGGAATAATTATTATTATATTGTTAAAATTAACCTCTTCCCTTAACCCTACCTTGCGTCCTTACCTCATTACCTAGCTAGGTAATTCTTTCAATTACGCGTGGAGCCACCTCATTTTTCACGCTTGCTCGTTAATAAAAAATTGAGTTTGATGTTTGAAAGTTCTAAAAATATGAAACTCACGAAATTTTTGTGAAGTAAAGGAGTGATAAAAACAATAATAGTTAAACAAATAATCAATATAAAATATATAAAAAAAAATGAGGAGCCACTCAAAATAATATAGCTCATCTTAAATTCTATGTAAATACTCAGAATCCATTTTAGTTCTAATGAAATGGTTATATCAATATTCAATAGTTTGAATATAGCTATTATCATTGGTAAAAGGGGAAAAAAAGACTTATGATCATTATCTACACTCTGTGTGCAAAAAAAAAATTATTAGAGCTAGCCTAGGTGACATTTTTTTTAATTATTTTTGTATACGTACTTTATATTTCACTAATTTCACACTTTAAAAGGATTTAAATTAGTAAAAATTTTGTGACCCACGTAACAAACCCACCGAGCTTTAGTGCGTGGACCATCCTAGCTAGTTGATCTTAAAATTCGGGGGCATCAATTTGTTTTTCTTGTATTTTTTTTAAAATGTGTTTAAATTTCAATGCAGATGTAATTTTCAAGCATACTTGACAATTCACGAAGTGCCTTTCACATCAAAGAAAATAGATAAACAATTCCATCAAACACAAATCGTATGCGTGTGAAGAATCTTGGGGCAGACTTTTAATTGAATTATTATGGCCTAACAAATAATTACAGCTATATCTTTAGAGTGATACCAATTAATTGTATTTACACATCATAAGGAAAAAAAAAAAACAAACAGGTTGAAAAAATTTGCATTTGAATGAATAAATATATGCAATAAACTTGGATCGATGAAGTCGCCCCACATGAACATTATAATCCCCGGAGATAGAGCCTACCATTAATAGATCGAAAAGTTCAATTTTCTCAGCTGGATTATTAATTATATATGATCTTTGCTTATCAATCATGAGCTGTTCTGCGTAGTTAAAAAGGGGGTCACTTTTTTTTTTTTAATTCAAATTTTCTTTATTTACTTTGTTCACATCAGTGATTTTAAATAATCAAATTATTCACTGTTCAAGTCTTCTCCTTATGCTGACTCGTTATCCGCACTAAGACTGAAATTAAGATGATATTGGAGGAAAGTTGCCAACAAGTTCAAAAACTAAATAGATTCAATTTATGAATATTATATACTCCCATCATCCCTAATTATAAAAAATAAATAATTATTTTATCAATTATAAGAAAAAAATTATTTTGATAGTTAAACTCACTAACTTTGTTATAATTTAATTTTATTTTTAAAATTATCCACATTTAAAATCTGGAATGAGGCTAAATTTTTTATAATTGTCAATACAGATTTAGTTACTTAAAAATATAAAAGAAAAATGATATTAATTACTCCATAAATTTTATCAATATTTTTAATATTTTGAGACAAATAAAAATTTTCAAAATTTTCTTATAAGAGTATATACGTGTAAATAGGGGTGATCATGGGTGGGTTTGACCCCTACCCGATGTCCGGCCCGAAGTATCTCGGGCCAGTATGGGGCTAGTGTCGGGCTGGCTTGACACTATATATTTTTTTTTAAATTAAAAAAAATTATTTAATAATAAAAAATATATTTATTTATATTTAAAAATAGATTTTCTTAAAAAATAATCTTAGAAAAAAATAAAATTATTCAAAATTTATGAATATTTAACCATTATACATTATTTTTACATAAATATTAAGTTAAAAAATTAATTCAAAATTTAAAAAAAAATTGAAATATAAAAATCTTAAAAAGTTTTTATAATATTTACATAGCAAATGTATTATATTAGATACATAAAAAAATTTTTTTTATAAAAATCAATTAAAATATATATATAAATATATATATATATATATATAAATCGAGCCGGGCTAGATCGGGGTTAAAGTGTTTGGCCCTAATCTCAATCTGACCTGATTGGCTCGAAGTCACCAAATCGGGCCAGCCCAACTGGGTATTAGGCTGGCCTGTGCATCCCTAAGTGTAAATATAATAAGTGGTAGGGGCTCGCATTGACCATTGTGACGTGCTGGTCGTGGCATTAATATGGGGAAGGTGGAATGGGATATCATAAATGCATTGAAAACATCGAGCAGAAAGAAGAGGATGATCAGTCGGCGTGTTGGTTGCCTTTTAATATGAGTATAACTATGATCTTGATACACAAAATAAAATGAAATAAAAAATGAAACAAGTAATTTTATAAATAAAAAAAAAAGTTTTTCATATTACTGAATTAAAAAAAATATTATTAAGACAGTAACCGATGAACCAAATATCTGGCTAGATTTGTGTCTATGAAAAAAGAATTCTTTCCTATGTAAGGAGACCATAGAGGGCTTATCTGTATGCTAAACATATTATTGGAAGAGCAAGTCATAAATAGTCTATCAAAAAAAAAAAAAGGAAAAGAAAAGAGCAAGTCATAAATGGAGGGGCATCTATTTTTGTCTCTACTTACAATTTAATGAATCTGAGATCCATGTGATGCAGCACCTCAAAAAGACACTAGCACGAGTTATAGCCTGGCTATAGGACTATCGGGTGATTGATTGAAAGGCTTCACTCAGGGAGGGTTTTACTTTATATTTGTCTCAATAATATGGGCTTCAGTGAGCCCAATCTTTGTTAAGTGGTCCAACTGCTGATGGGCCCAGCCCAATTCAATCGATGTCAATTGTCAAGAATTCTAGTTTGGGCCAAAAAAAATGTCAAGAATTCATGCTCCATAGCATCCATGTATGTAAGGCCCAATGCACAGGAAATTTAACTTAACTGCGCTTCTTTTCTTTTTTTTGGTCAATAACTGCTCTTCTATTAGTACTAGGTCGGTGCAATGCAACGACCAGGACCTGAATTTAATGACACAACGCTTTGAAAGAGGAAAATAATGGAAATGCATTAGCTGCCTATCACACCTAATGCTTATTATTAATATGGACTATCCATATAAAAATTAGGTGGTATAAATTTAATTTAATTTAATTTTATTATATTTTTATGTCATTGGATGCAAAATTTAAAACAAAAATAATTTTACAGCTATCATTTTTTAAGAAAATGATGCTATCATCCTAAAAAATAAAAAATAAAAATTTTAAATTTGGATCAATCAAATTATATTTGGACGCTTCAGATCTTAGCGTTCTCATTGTTGCGATGAGCAATAAAGGTTGGAAAATAATAAAAGAGCTTCTACATGCCCTTTTTCATTTCTTTTCTAATTAGATTTTCCTTTTCTGCCTGCATAGGAGACATGGATGCACAGGGGCACATCGAGAAAATTTTATTTAATTTTAAAATATAATAAATTTTAAAAAAAGTTTATTACTAACTCCTCCTATCCCAAAAAAATTATATCAAATGATATTAATTAAATTAATTTAGATTTTAGAATTAAAAAAGTTGAATTTTAAAAAAAAAGTGGGTCCATATAAAAAAAGGGAAAAAATGGACACCACTCACAAAAGAAAAAAAATAAATTAACAAAATGAGACCACTTAAATAAAAGGAGAAAACAAAACAATAACATTAATTACTTTTTTTTATCTATTCATTTATTGAAAAATAATATATTATAAAACTTTAAATAAATTTTAACATATTAATCGGACTTATTAACTTGTGTCAAAACCTCAAATTACACATAAAAACAAACGGAGGGAGTAATTTACTTGTTTGAATTAACAACTATTATAGAACGAATATATACATTTTTTTAAATGTAAAAAATATTATTTAAATTAAAAAATTAATAAAATATTTATTGAAATATTGCTTAATGTTTGAGAGGAATTTTGTTATTATATTTTAAAGTTGGGAGATATTTAAAGTTTATTTTTCAATTTTATAATCAGGCCTTATTTTAAAAGATGTGCCTAATTCATTTGTGCAACACTGAAACCAAATATGTATTATATTTAGAGTTATTCATGGGTTCAGCAGTAAATTTGACATTTAAAAAAAATCTAAACTTCTGATAATTTTTTTTAATTAAAACTTATGATTAGGTGCACTTCTAGACTCCTTATATCCAATCCAAAGAGAGAAAAAAATCAAGTTTGAAGAGCTTTTTTCCATTTGAATCTGACAATACTCAAACTTCATCCAATCATATAGATATAAGAGAGAAAAAAAACAGACAATTGAAATTTCTAAAGCATCAAAATCTCAAGTTTTGAAGAGGTCTATCATCTTTCGCCAGTTAAGAAAATTACATCACGCACACGCACTCGGTAGTCAATGGTATAAATATAATAGTAAATCAAATAAAACACAGTTATGCATGTCAAATAAAGATTTACATGTCAAATCCCAGGGCTTTTAACAAGATTGAAAAGATTAATACATATGCCAAAAAAAAAGTAAATTGCTTAAAATATTAACTTAACTAGTATCTAATAACTTAAACTAAGATTGATGTTAATTTTTGCAAAATTATTGAGTATGATTATAATAAGAATAAATAAAATAAAATGGACAAAGATTTTTTTAATATATTTAATAAGTAACAAGGTCCCTAATAAGACTTCTCTGTCTACCAGAGAGAGAGAGAGAGAGAGGCCCTTAAACCAAAAATAGTCCAATCTTTAACACTTGAAGTCACAGAAGCGTGTTGGTCCAAAAAAGTCAGAGAAGCGTCAATTTATATTTAGACAAGTCAAAATGAATGACTAGATTTAGATGGATGCAGGAGTGAAATAAAAATAGTAATAAAGCCGGAGTCTCGTGTTCAAATCAGCAGAAATAAAGTCCAATAATCTACAGCCTGACACTAGAATCTACAAAAGCATATATATACAAATATCTACAACACTAGCAGAGGACGGCATCGGTTACCACTCAAATTCCAAACGAGTGCAATAAAACCTATCTCCATCTAAAAATTCCTACTCCCATTAGAAGGAAAATAACCCTGAAAAGCCCACGAAAAAGAAAAAGGGAATATAAATATCCCAGGAAATGAGGGGGCAAATGAAACGAGGCAGCTTGGCGAATATTACTCTAATCCCAGTTTAAATAAGATTCATGACCTATGACAAGCCACCCAACATGACGCAAATAAGGAAAAGACAACCCTTAAGTCTTGAATGACAGCAATGGAAGAGGGAGGAAGATGATTATCACAAGTTACTAAGGCAAGAAAAAGGGTAATAAATTAACCAAAATTGTCTGTCTTCAAGCTTTTCCCTTTCCAGTAGCTCCTTCCCGCTGATAACGAAAATGGCTCAGAAGTTGTTGTGCCTGCATGTATGCATGGAACACATAAGCTTCTATTGTAGCGAGTTACTGCACACAACCAATAATTGCTATATCCGATTTTCTGTGTCACTGAAAATTCCCTTTTTTTTTTCTCTTTATGAACTTAACAAATATCCTAAACAGAACTCCCAATGAGTCAGAAATTCCGCCCACATCAATTTCGGGAGAAGAATGCACTAAACTGAAGAGCATATACTTGAAGGTGAGATTTTAGCTCCTAGTTTCAATTAATAAGGTATCTAATTTTGATTGACCCCTAAGGCTTCACCACTCCATTTTCACCCAGAGAGGGACAAAAACAACAGCCTCGTCTGAATGCAGGAAAATGGCTTGTCCATAGTCTATAAACAATCAGAAAGTTCACCAATGAGAAGAAAGATAGACATAACAGATGATGAGCTTCAAACCTTTTCCTTTGCTCTTGGTGTACCAGATTGGGATAATGCAACCAACGGAGGCACCGCTCCTTCTTGCAGAACCAGGGTACAAAACTTGGTATTATGAAGGCATAGTTGCAAGAGAATGGATGCAGCATTTTCCTTTCCCCTTTGGGAACCTGAATCAACGAACTCAACCAGTAAGGGGATGGCCCCTTCCCTTGCAATTGCTAATCGGCCCTCTGCAATTGTTGACAGGTTTGCCAGAAGAGCAACAGCCTTATCAACCATTCCAGCAGCAGGGTCCATTAACTGAACCAGATGCTTCACAGCTCCAGCTTGCACAATACGAGCTTTATTCTCATGACATATTGATAGGTTAAATAAAGCAGTAGCAGCATCCTTCTTTCCTCTAAGAGTTCCTGAGCCTAGAAGATCAACCAAAGCTTTGACTGCACCAGACTGGCCAATCGTAGCCTTATAGTTTTCTATCACAGAGAGGCTAAATAGAGCTGCTGCAGAATTCTCCTTGGCCCCGTCATCTCCTGTCTTCAGAACATGGATAAGTGGTTCTATTGCTCCAGCTTCCACAATCAAGGCCTTGTTATCTTCACTAATGGATAAATTCAACAAAGCTGTCACTGCATGCTCTTGTGTTATCTTCACCTCTGAATATAGTAGTGAAAGTAAAGGTATGATAGCTCCACACTGCCCTATCATGATTCGGTTTTCCACATTGTGCTTTGAAAGAAGCCTTAATTCTTCTGCAGCCTCAGTTTGCACTTCATTGGATTGACTGTGAAGATCTTCAATCAACTTATTGACATAAGATGCAGTTGTCAACTCATCATATCCCAAACTGCTAACCGGAAGGGAATGCACTTTTGGCTGGCAGTTATTATTATTTCTATCTGCTTCTCCTAAGTTTGATTTTGAACTTTGAAATTGCTTTCCTGATAACCAAGGAGAAGACCCTGATTCTTTATTTGCAGGAGAAGCAGATCCTTTTGTGATTTCTCCAGATAGCTCCTTTACATTTTCTTGCTTATTAACTATCTCTGATGCTTCTTTAGAAATAGGATGTGCATCATCAGTACTGCAAATGGAGCTTGAGAATGACTCACTTCTACTATAAATATAGGAAGGTGCAGGGGATTGTTGCTCAAGCTTTTCTGTCTCCATGCTCTGGCATCCATTGGATTCTCCACTTAATCCGGAAGAGATATCACCCTTTTGCTTCTCAAATGTATTTCTGCTTGGAAGAGATGATCTTGATGTGGAATTGCTACTATGTACAGACCCAAAACTGCATGAACGAGCTAAATCTTGGGGCAGTAAATGATCTAAGGAGGTTTTCATATGGACAAAATTATTGGACTCGGAGTTTCTAGGAAGTTTGATATTATTTTCCTCACACCAATTTGCTATCATAGCTTTGACAGTATAATTAGGAATGAGGTTTGTATGAGCAAGTCTCTGATGAGTCTTGGGACAAACAGTCAACCCATGATCAAGCCATCTTTGGATGGACAGCCTCTCAAATGTCTGACCTGAAGCCACAATAACAGGATCCACCATGAGTTCCAACGATAAAGGACAGATGAAGTATGAAGGAATTGAAACACCACTTTTGACTTCAGGGCACTCAATTTTAATCCCATAATCACGTAAATTGCACATAAGATCCACAATTCCATTAATTTCATCTAATTCTCCTTTCATTTTATTGACTTCAGCACTCAATTTTTCCTTTTCCACAGCAATACTTTCTTTGAAGAGTTCCAGGCTTGACGTCAATCCAAGTAACTCAACAATTTTCCTTAGATTTTCATTTTGAAGTTCAATATTTTCTCTTTGATATCGCAATGCCTCTTCTATATAGCCTGTGGCTGGTTCCTTCTTCAAACATTTAAGTTCCTGCAAATAGCTCTGAAAAAGTGGCTAGTATTAATCAACATGACACCCATGAAAATGAAGAGAGCTTTTCCTGCCAAAAACAGGATTTATTTTTTGATTTTAATATTTCATTTTAGGGAGCAGAGGTATAGGAGAGTGAGAGTAATAAGCAGAAGCAGGAAGCAGGTAAAAAGAAAAAAAAAACATCTTATGACATAGCTGATATATAGAAGGTCTTTCAACTATTGACATACCTCAAGACTAGCCAAAACCGAAGTAGGTGGAGGTGACTGTAGATATCTAAATATCATATGACAAATCTCAACTGAGGAGATCTGTATTTTCATCAACAATGACCCACTTCGCAAAACCTGAAATACAACAATCCAATCAAACAAATGAACAGTAGCTATCACCCTTGTCAACAGACAGGTGGAGGGATGGTGTATTGGCAGTTCATAGCTTGTTTCAACTTTTAAATGCCTACTCAGAGGCTTATAATTTTAACAAGCTGGTATGCTAAAGAATTACTTACACTGAGAATCTTGCTTTTCTTTGGACTCCAATATTCCAAGAACTCTCGAGCTTCATTAACTGCCATATCCAATTCTTCACACTCCTTACATAGATTTTCATCTAAGTAAGTTTTGCAATCTATAACATCATCAAGCACTGGCTTCAAACGCTTTAACACACCAATCATATGATTACAATTCTTCTGAAATGGCATCGGTTTCACTGTTTGGCAAGAAACCAGATGAATGAATCGAGAAATGCTGTTGACAAGACATTTTACTGAAGTTGTATCTGTTTGATCTGGTTTGAGAAAACATATAACAAATCAATATTACTAGCAACAAAGGAATTTGAAGGAAGCATTTCTGTGATGTAATGTGGAATGAAGCTGATGAAAATATGGTCCCATATTTATTTCAATATTCATTTTAGCTTTTGTTTTCCAAAATCCAAATCAAATAATTAAGGTTAAAGTAGACTTCAGTACATGGAAGAGTCAGAAATACTCCATTGTTTAGAAATGTTCTGACTTCAGTACCACATATTTCTCCTCATGCAAAAACACATCTTGTGCCTAAGCACTTTCCAAGTGCGAACTAAAGAAGATGAGACAGACAAATATGAATGAAACAGACAGAAATGAAAAAAGAGAAAGAAAGAAGAAAGTAAGCTCAAGACAGATTGTATTAACTTAGGTAAATGGGGTTTAGTATGGATTTACAGATATAGGGTGGAGATTCACTGAAAGCGGTAAAATGCATTCTGACACAAGCATACCCTTTGAAAAATGATGCATGCATGTCACAGTCCTTTGAAGGAGGAAAAACTTCTGGTTTACGAGTTTTAGTATAATAATTCTGGACAGACACTAATTAACCCTCAAATGAACCTAATTTAACTATTTAGCTGAGACAATTTTTCCAGGTACCATATTGAATAAAGTTATCCCAAATTTACTTTTCTTCTCGGCGACTCTTCCCAAACTCTTTGAGCAAATAAACAGATAGTACTTTTTTTTTTTTGGCCATAGACGAAATCCAGTAAATCAATTATGAAGAGCCTTAAAAACAACACAACAAAAATTTACCCACTTGCAAGGGAAATTTCTTCAAACATTTTCCAAGTTTATCACACCCTCATTGATCCACACAAACCCCAGAAACCTCCCAATGTTCAGATTTCTTTCCACAACACATATACGATTCAATTTGATTTTCGATAAATCAAAAACCCGAATGGAGCACCTGAAGAAGCACATAGAAGAGAATAAAATACATTTTGTCAGCAAAGACGAAAGAAGCGAAAGCTTAGAGTCACAAACGTACCTACAGCCATATGCATGGTTCTTAAACTCGAAGGCGGCATGAAAACAGATCTCGGTCGACTTCAAACCATGAGGAATGGAACTTCTCAAGAGATTTATGAATTTCCAATAGACAGTGAAGGCCTTCTTGCCTGTATTCCTAAGAAAGCTACCTGCAAAGCGTGAAGGAAGGGGGGGGGGTCCAAAGACAACTAGATGAAATTTGATAAGAAATTCTAAAATACATGGAAAGGGTAAAAGTGGTGGGACCTCAAGCTCATACGGTCGCAGATTTGTTGGGCTTCGTGGCAAAATTTAATTAAGAACATAATCAAGATTTTATAGACGAGGGAGTAGATAGGAAAGGTGGGTTTGGATTGGATAATAGGAAAAAGTATAAACCGAGATTAAGTCAAGACCTTTATGAAAAAACCGAAGAGGTTTTCTCTAGAAAAATTCCCAAAATCAGATAGCAGGGGGATTTATCATTTATGTCATAAAAATAGAATATAGATCTTTTTTACATACGCATATTAAAAAAAAAAGAGAAGAATGGTGAGTTTGTTGTCTTTTTCAGTTATGATGTCTATCTTTAAGACATTCTAAACCTTTTTATTGTTATTAATTTGAAACATTGGTGGGTAGAATATGAGTATGGTATTTGCAGATACGGATGCAGAATGAAATATCGTAATCTAAAGTAAGTAAAAGACGATGACAATACATTACATGGTGAGAGGACTGGAAATTTCTTTTTGGCTGTATGAGGCAAATGCAAATCTCAACCACTTCTTGTACTGAGATCTGCCTCGCATCCTTAGACAAATTGGGTCCTCCTTCCTATTCAATAAATATGAAGTCAGATATACCACCACCCCCCCCCCCAAAAAAAAAAAAGTCAGATAAAATAGGCATAGCTCTTCACACAATCACACTGGAGCAGGTTGTATTTGATACATAGATTTTTTTTTTTAAAAAGAAGATAGAATATATATGCGATGAAAAATAAATGGTATCTTTGCCGAACAGAAAATAATAAATAAAAATATAAAAGACATTGTATAAGAAATTTGATCATTTTACATTTATTTTTTTATTTTATATGCACAACCAAACACATTTTTAAAAAGTGAACCTTTTTTTTCTGGTTTATCTTTAGTAAATTTTTTCTCACTTTTTAGCTAGTAATTAAAATAAAAGTGAATGGAATAACTGCAAAAGCAATCAGATAATTTTAGAATCATTGTAAAACTTAAACAGTGACTACCATATTTTAATTAAATTTTTTCTATTTGTTTTTATACGAGAATTCTACAAAATATTTTTAAAAAGAAAAAGAAACAAAAACAATAATAGCGTGTGAATAAGAAATAAAAATTCATTTCAAACATGAATTATTTTTTTAGTTTAAAGGTTAATTTTGCGTAAAATTATGATCCATCCAAGTTATAACAATATTGTGTTATCTGCAAAGTTATAATGTTCTAGCTTTCACTTTGTGCATGTGCTGAATATTTTAGCTTTTTTTAAGAATTAGCATCTTTCAGGCTTCGAAATCTGCCACCACTTGCACACAAAAGTTAATTAATTGTAAATCATTTTTTAATACATGCTTTAACGCTTTTGAGCAGATTTAATCTTTTATTTCATGTGAGCGTGTTAGATTTAGATTATCTAAAAACTAAAATTTATTACATATTTATGGATTAATTAAAAAAAAGAGAAAAATATAGTGAGTAAAAAAATTAGTCTTATAAATATATTTTCATTCTTGTCTCACCCTTTATTTCTTCAAAAACACTTCACTTTCAAAGAATTTAAATTTAAAAATTTCACGTTATAGTATTTTATAAGGAATATACATATAACGTAAAACATAAATCTGATAAATAAGAAAAAGTATTACTAAAAGATAATATTTAAATATTTAGTATCCATTTATATATAAAATATTTCTGAGCATATTCTATTATCAGTGCTTCTCATCTCATGCTCTCGGTGAGCCCTCAGGCCACAAGCCATGAATGTCACTTTGGTCTACATTACCTAATCCCAACCACAACGTTAATAATTAGGATTCTATTTCGTTTAGTTTGTATTAGGTCAAATATAAAATAATTATTTGGCTTCTTCTACTTCATGACGTTCGATAATTTCCCACAGCCCATCCTCAACCTTAACGCATTTTAAAATGCCAAATAATAATAGTATTGCTGATTAATTAATCCCAAGTCCTTTCCAGTTTTGCCCACTCATAATTTGAACACAACATATTACATATTACATACAGCAGGCAGAATTTATAATAATTTTTTATTTATTTACTTGTTATAGACAGGTAAGTGTATGCCCATCTTTCAATTTTAAAATTATATATTTTTATTTTATAACTTATTTTACTCACTTGTGATAAATGTTGCAGTGTTTATTATAATTTTTTGTAAGATAATTTATGGTAAACATTTTTTTCATGAAAACAAACATTAAGAAAGGCCAAAAGAAAAGTGATCCGATTTTCTACACTTCCAAAAATAAATGTATGAATGCGATATGTAATTCATATATAATCGTATTTTTTGTATTAATTTTTTTAAAATATACTAGGACTATAGGAGTATATATCTCATGCCACAAAAGGAACTAATCTTCTTTGGGTACTAAGAAAGAAAAAAGTATAAATTCTTCATAACTAAATTTGTTTTATATATAAAGTCGAATATCCAAACCACTTACAGGATAGAAATCTATATTACTCACATCAATCAATTTGAGTTGGTTCTGTATTTTTTCTTTAATTATATGCATACATGAACATAAAAGTTTCGTTCAGAAAGAAGAGTAATTATGATGTCTGTATGTCAGCCCACCGACGGGCTGATTTAAAATGGAGTCAAAAAGAGTAAATATCAACCTTTTTTTTAAGCCAAAAAAATAAAAAGCTCTCTCTAGTTAGTATTTATGACACTCTATGATGCGTTAGCTGGTTTAAGAGGAGGTTGGTCATCAAATTAAAATCCTTAGACTAAGATCTCTTCAGTCATTTAAGAATAAGAAATCTAATGAAATTGATAGGTATTATAAATCATATATGCTCTGGATGTCCATAACCTACCAACTCCTAATGTCAATAACCTCCCAATAATTGTTTTTTTTTTTATTTTTATATTCTACACTTAAAATTTCATAACTTTTCAACTCTGGGCATTCCATACCTAATAATATCCCACACTTTATAACCTCTCCAATAAATAACTTTCAGAGTTTTCTCATGGTTACTGCGTCATAATCTCCAAATGTTATATTTATGTTATTATAACCTTTATGTTGGTTTTAAAAGTTGAAAGCCTATAAATAAAAGTCATTATATGGCATTAGAGACACCAAAATGAATATAAGATACTCCTTATTTTCTCCCCTCCAATTGTTTCATATTTCCTTGGTTTTATAACAATAGGACAAAAATGGAACAAGATCCCTTGGTATTTATATATTTCTTTTAAGAACAATGCTACATTATTAATGTGTGTATTTTTATTTTCTTAAATAACTCTATACTTTTAGAGAGAGAGAGAGAGAGAGTTTTCAAACTGGCTTCACAGTACACTTTTATTTATTTATTTTTTTAACGTAAAGTGCAACGGACATGATTAAAATCAGAGTGGTATATATGAACAATGCTGGTGGATATTGAATAACACAAAGTCATGGCCTTTAGGTGCGACGGTCCCGTTGAACACTTTGAAGCATTTATTAAGGGATGTGTGTGACATTTGTGGTAAATATGGGAGCTTCCACTATTCCTATTTTCATCCATCACAATTCACAACTTGTTCTTCTTTCCTCTCTCTCTCTCTCTCTCTCACACACACACACACACACAGAGGTACCAGTTTGAGTTACGTGTGTTCCTGATGCCCACTAACTCTTTCAACTCATTCATGCTTTTACTTCAATCACATTGGTAGGCCCCATCCCAGCCCACTTTATTAACTGCGTTCCTCTAAGTTTCTTCCAAGGTTTTCATTATCCAAAATAAAATCATATATCAAATATTGAATAATTCTTTTTTCTCAAAAAAAGAAAAAAACTATTGGCCCCGCAAAGACCATGACATTGTGATGATGTGCTTCATACCGGTGTAATCAAGTTCATTCATTATTGCTTTGGATGCACTGATTAACAAGTACTATTGGGCAAAGATTAACCTTCCAAGCCAAGGTGTCTTCCACTCCTGCCTTTTCCACTATTGCTGGGGTCCTCATCAATTTATGAACGAATCACAAACATTACGCACTGTTGCCCAAAAATGAAGTAAATTATCTCTTCACAGTTTGGCACATAAGTATATTGACAGTATCAATTACAACTAAACAATATAATTGAGAAATTAATCTAACAACTGATTATGAAGACGAACACCAATATCATTATAGAAGAATGCGAGTGACTGGTTTTCCTTCGAAACTTGCACAAAATTATAAGTGCTCTTTTATATAAATATAATTAATAATTACAAGACAGATAGTAGACAACACTATTAGTACTCTAACCAATAAAAGTTGGTATGAAAAAGGTAGAACCCGATCATATATGGCTTGCTTGTACTCAAAAGTTAACAGTGATACTAACAAATGCATTTCATTCCCACAGTGCAGCTTTATCTTTCCCATAACATCTGAACACTAGTTAGGATGCGTGCAATATATACCTAACCTTTATGCTCTCCCTCCCCCTCTTTTCATAACTCCATCGCATCACTCTCATTATCCTTAGCAGTATCTCAAAGTCAACTAATTGATCATGTCATCAATTAAATGAGATCTACATGCCTGATAATGTATATTGTTATCATATTTTAATTAGTTAAGCTGTTTGCCGTGTACGTCATGGCTTGTAAAGTATACGCCTCCCCCATGTGAGGGATTGTTAAGGATAAAAAGTAGTAACTAAAAAGCGCATAGAATATAACAAGAAGCTCATGCCAAAGCCACTGAATCGTAAAGGGGGACTCACGGGCTTATGATCCCTCAACTTTCCAAATGGGGTCCTCCCACGTCCAACTCACAGAATGTTTATGTTTGAAGCAAGCAGAATCATGCATGTGCTGTGTCATGTGTGTTTCCCAATAAAGAACGTTGCAGATTTTAATTCGGCGTTCGAGTTATGGGCTGTAATAATAGTAATTACATCATCAGTTGAGCACTTCATATGGGCCCTAATGTTATGGGCAGTCATCACCCATCCCTCACAGGACTGAACTGTTTTTGAGTGTTTCTCTTCTTTAGCATGTTGGGTTTCCTGTACAATTCCTGCTATCCACATGCTAAATTACAATTACGAATTCATCTGATGAGAAAAATCAAGAAACCAAGTCTGAAACAATGCCTTTCACTGTGTAGATTTCTTATTTCTTTATGAGAAGAATATATTCGCGCACGCATTCTCAATCACCATCAGAAATCTTATATTCAGCTTATCTTGAACGAACCATGCAGGTTATCTAATAAAGGGACAAAATTACACAGAAGACATGCCAAGTAAAGTCAAATGGCACAAGCCCCAAGCGAAATAAAGGAAAGAATAAAGAATGTTTTATCCCACAGCTATGATCTAATTGTAAAATTGGTATATAGAAATGTTTAAAGCGTAACAAATTTGGGCAAAAGACACGCTAAGCAGTCAGATGGTGCAAATGAAATAAAGAAAAGGTAAAAGTACACTTCACTCCCATGAAATATAATATAATTATAAAATTAATACACAAACTATAAAACGTAACAAGCACCCTCATAAATTTTAAAGGTAACAAAGATAATGTTCACGGGGTGCTTTGTGTACTTCCAAAGTTCACGAGAACATTTTGTTACGTTTTAAAATTCATGTTGTTCATGAAAGTAAATTGCACCTTCCCCCGAAAACTTTCCTCCATAAGCTAAACAACTAGAGAAAATAGAAAAGGAACCAAAACTGCTGGAACTTGTAAGTGTTTCATGAGCAATGATAGTAAATTCACTAGCCAGGTAAAGATTATTTAAGTATCCATTATTTTTCCTCCTTTTGCAAACCTGCAATCAGAATCAGCATCAACTTAGCAATTCCATTAGCTCACCCTTCTTCATTTTTGAAAATCCTTTTATGCCACGTGATTTCGCAAGTGCCCTCAATTCAGGCAGTTTCAGTGCACTTAAATCCTCATGTTGAATCACTTTCTTCCCCTTTCCATCCCCATCAATAAAGGATTGCTCAGAGTCATTTGTATCATCCTCTGACAACTCAGTGATCCTAGCATCTTGGAAGAAAAGATCATCCTTTGGATCAAGTTCTGGCTCAGAGTCAGGCTCTGACTCAGTCTCAGGCATCAAATCTAGACCTGCTTTATTGTGATTCTTCTCTCCAACTCCACTGCTTAGTGGGACTGCATTTACATCCTCCACATCATAAGAGACAGGCTGGTATTTTACACGAGCGACAGGAGATCTTCTTCGGAAATTCGATGGAGGCCTAGTAACAAATGGGACATTGGCTTCTCGAGGCTCATCACCCTTTGGAGTACTATCCAAATCAGAAAAGCTAGGGCTTTGACCTTCATTGTATTGATCACTGTCTTGTTCCAAACTTGAATCTTTTCCTCTTCCATTTCCACTACTTCTCTTTACTTGTTCAACTGAGTGCTTCCTCAATAGTTTGAGAAGGGAATCTACAGTTCCATTATCCCTACCTTGCCCTTGGGAGGCTTCAGTCTTCTTTTCTTCTTTGGTAGCAGCTCTCTCCTGTAACCGAGCTTGAACCTTCCTAAATAGCTCAACAATCTCCTTCTCCTTAGGTCCTGGAGCTGCAGTGGCCTGGGATTTTGAGATGCTAGAAGTAGAAAGCGATGTTAATGGGCCATTTTTTGAAGATAACATGTCTTCTTCAAAGTTCTCAAAACTACCTTTTCCTTCATTGTGCCTGTTCTTGCTTCGAGAGAAAGCATGCTTGCTTTGCCTTGAGATATCTGGAGTTCTCCTTGCTTCACACACAAAAGATCCTCCAGCAGAAACACTCTTTAGCCCTTTAAAATTAACATGTGAATGAATTCTGTAATCGCCTCGAGAAGAGCATGAATACACAACAGCTGTTTTTCCAGACACACCCAAGCATGGGAGACATCTGCTGTCTGGCACTCCACAAACGGCAAGATCACCAAAGAAAATGAAGCAAAAAAAAGTGAGAAATAAACAGAAAAGTAAATCACGGTATTATTTATGACAATAAATAAATAAATACCACCCTAGAAACCCATGGAAGGCTCAAAGAATTTGGTAATGACGCAGTTGAAATAACAAGGGAAGAAATAGCATTACAAACTCAAAGGTAGAAAGCCAGCTCAAACAGACTAATCATTGTGAAACAAAAAGCATTTAATTCATATAATTTTAAATTGCTCAAGGTCCAAACCAGAAGAGGGGACTAAATGGCTGTGCTTGCACCTAGTTGTATAATTCAAAGATAACCACAAAGGTTTAAACAATTGTTTATCCCCAAAAAAAAAAGTTGAACTTGAAATAATGGCTTTCACTTCCCAATGAATCTCCCTTCACTGAATGAAATTGTGAAAAACAATTCCAGAGAATGATATCCAAAAATTATTTAATACTTGCAAAGACCAGGACAAAAAGATTTCCTAAGGATATGAAAACAACTTAGGCTCTGATTGGTTCAATTGCTGGGATTGGAGGGGAGAGAATTGAAGGAATTTTAATGAAAGAGACTGGAGGGGAAGAGATTGGAAATGTTTTAAAATTTTCTTATTTGATGGGATTGGAGGGGAGGCGATTGGAAGGATTTTAATAAAATTATGTTTGGTTCAGGAAGGGATTTGAGGGAATTGAGTAATAAATACTCTCTCCCCTAAAAAAAAATCCCAATTTGGGGGAAATTTATGAAGGAGTGGGGGAGGGATTAAATTTCCCCCGGTCCCCCCCAATTTTTTAGCCAAACATGCCCTCCCCTCCACTCCCCTTAAAAAACCTCAAATCAGGTTTAGTCAGAACAAAATGAAGTATTTAGAACTTAGAAAGGAAGAAAACCCCAGGCTGAAGAAAAAGGTCACTTCTTTTTATACAGCATTCGTCAAATAGCACGTTGCTACGAACCAGCGTAACATTAACGTTAAATCACTTCAACAATAATTGGAAAATATTAGGAGCAAGCCAAAAGCCACAAATGTATATGGAACATTTCTATCTCTAACAAAATCTCAAAACAACATTTTGCCAAAGGATGAATCATAATCACGCCAATGCAAGAGAAACACCCTATAGAACCAGTCTACTTTAATGACATAATGCAGAAACCATATATTGTGCGATTAGTTACGAAAGTTCCACGCAAAAGCGTAGAAAAAACATTGGGGAAAAAAATTCACACACACCCACACACACGAACATTGAAGCTTTCAATCCAACCAAAAAAAAGATAGAAAGTTTCCCCACTGAGGCAAACAATATTTTAAAAAATCCCTAATGCTTAGATAGGAGAAGGAAGTGGAAATAAAATTGAAAACCATAAAGGGAAATAAAAGCACCCAATTTAGGTGACGAAGCTTTCTATTTCACTCAGAGGAACAAAACAGAAAATAACTTGAAGTACAACGGCCAGAAGCAATAGTTGAAGAACAACAGAGCCGAGACGCTCACCGGTAACGGTGTTGGTGACGGAATGCAAGGGTTGAGACATAGCTTGTCGAGACGTAAACCCACTCCCAGTGGCGGTTTCGTATTTTAATAGTAGGTTTTTCTTTGCGAAATTGTGCCCTACTGATAAGGGGCATTATAGGAATAAGGAGGGGCAAATCAGTAATAACGCAAGAAATAACTGGATGACTAGTAAGTGCCGGTTTGGTTTTAGTTGGTTGAAAATGAATTTTGATAGAATTGATTTTGTAATGATAAAAATTAATTTTAAACTACTCGTGTTTATATTTAGATGATTTATTTAAAAATTGATTTTAACAAAACTTATAATTTTCCTTTAAATTGATCTTAAACTCTATCCCATGATTAATTTAATTTTTTTGAACTAAAATTTAATCTGTATTTATTTAATTGAGAACATAATATATCTAATATAATATTTTTTTACAGGTCATAATCTATAAAAATTAAAATTTTAAAGGGACATTTTGATCAATAAATATTAAAAATTTTATGAAAATTTTATCTTTCTAAATTTTTTTATTTTTTCTCATTAATGAGTTTTAAACGAAAAAGTGAAAATAAAATAAACACACCCATATTTTCATCAAACTCATTTTTAGTCCCAAACCATTTTTCCAACTGAATAGCCTAAAAGCACTGGAACAAGTATTCCATTCCAGTATTGAAAGAAAGATCATTCATTTCATTTCATTTTCAGTGGGATAATTCTCATTTCTTATTTCCCGGAACGGAAATGGATACAGATGAAAAGATCCGCTGATTATATTCCACAATGCCACTGTACACCAAAAAAAAAAGGTTCCACAATGCCACTCACCGAAATTTTCGAAGCTCTGCCCCTGATGAAATTAATACATGAGCTCGCAGCACAGCAATAAAGCAACAATGGTCAGTATATTTGTGCAATACATACATACATACATACATAACTCAAAAGTAATATATTGCAACAAAATCGATTATGTAAAATATTTTTTAAATAAATTGAATCATAAAAAAATTTACAAATTAATGTAATCAAATATTAATTTTTTATAAAGTATTTGTAAAAAAATAATTTTTAGCAATTAAAAAGCTTTAATAAAGAATATTTTAATATATTTTATACTAGAAGTATTATAGTAATTTGCTCACTTGTTCATTTCTATACTGTTTTCATCCAGCTAAACATAATGAAACAAATTTACTTTTCATATGAAAATTCTATTTTTTAAGTAATTCTTTAATATCTCCATAATAACAAAAAAAAAGGGTCCCGCGAAGTTTCGTTTGTTTGCAGAATATTTTTTTTATAGAAATGATTTTTAAGTTTTGATGAGTTAAAATAAAATAATTATATCTGGTATGTCAAGAAAAGAAACAAATTCTTTGCCTTCATTTTCTCAATGCAATGTGCAGTAGTGAATTCTTGTTTTTATTACATTAAAATGGGTTAAATTATAAACTTTTACTCACAACTCATCTCACCATTACCATTTGAACTAGTATCATTTTAGATCTATATAGTTGTGTAGTTTTAATTCTGAGGTTCGTTTAATTATTTGTATTGGAACACGTGATAAATTTTTGGTTAATTCGTCAAGCAATATTAACAATTGACCCATAAAGTTTTATTTGAAACTAGCCTCAATACCATGCAATTAGATAGGATACATAATTTTTCTAAAACCATACAAAAATTTGAACAAATAAATTGACATATTATTAAAAGGATATAACAAGTGAATACTGTTAACTTATTATTTATTGGTGTGATTATTGATTTATTATTTTAATTTTAAACAGTTAATTTGTTTTTTCAAAACTTGTATGATTAAAAAAATCAACAATCACAATAATAAAAAGTAAAGTAACAATATTCTTTGCTACTTGAAGCTAGCACATATAATAAAAGTAAGGCGGGATTTGGATAGTGTTTCACGAACATCACCCCAGAAAAAAAATTCTCTATAATAATATATTGATTACATGGAAACCACCTTTTAAAATGTGAGCATAATATCCTCACTTGTAAATAACAAAAGGCCAACAAGGCTTAATTAAAAAACAAAGGCTAGCTACAATTTGGACTGCAATATCAAGACCAACAAATACAAATGATCATGTAGAATTTATAGGTAATGAAACAAACAAAAAATACATAGACGGGGCATAAAAATCAAATATAATTACATCGAATTCAGTAATTAGAATATAAAAAAAATCAAATCAAATATAATTTTAGTTAGATCAAATATTATGTTATAATATTTCAAATAGAATTATAAGATGCTGGCTTCTTGAGTTCTTGTATATAGTTATAGCCAACCCATTTAGTCTATTAGCTGTAGTTAGATTATTAACTACTAATTTCTTTTAAAAAAAAAAAAAGAAAAAGAAAAGAAGGCTATCTCATATTCTTAGTTTTTGACCTGCATTCATCAAATTTTAATATGCTCTCTTCTATCGAAAATGGAAAAAGAAGTTTAAAATTTTATTACCAACACTTACACAGCCCCTCTTTGAAAATCTTCTCATGTTTGTGACTCTCATTTTCAGTGTTTTTTTAACAATTTTTTTTTAACTTAACATGCAAAATAATAGTATTTTCCAGTTGAACAGGCATCTATGATCACATCTCATAACTACATAAAACTACTCATAACCCCAAGAAAAGGTCCATACAGGGAATAACAGGAAAAAAGTATTTCTTATGTATAAAGGCATCAACATGAGAATTCAAATATACTTTTTTTACCTTGCATGGACTCCTTGAAGCAGTCAATTCCTTGTAACACAGCTTTACTGAAGACTCGATGTAATTCAACAATCTTTCTTACTACCTGATCCACTGCGACTAAAAGTAAAACCATGAACTAAATAATTAGATGGTATGCAGGAGAATTGTTAGATCTATAGCATTTCTAGATTCAATTTAATTGATGTCACATTAGTTGATACCAAAAGTGTACCTCCGAGAAGCAAGGTTAGTACAGTTTACACATACTGAACTAATCCAGCTAATTGACCATATAAAAGTATTATATACTCTCTCACCGAAAAAGAAATTATAATTTTACTCAAGAATTTCATTAAGTCTGAGTTCATCATGCATGGAAAAAAGTGCCTATGAATAGTCTTAGATGTCAATAATCAAGGGCGTTCTGGAACTGAGTTCTCTATCATTGGATGAATGGAAAGTACTCATTATGCTTTTGTTCCTCCTCATCCATATTTTATGCCTATGATATTTAATCATATATAAATTGAAACAATATAACTAGATATAATGCATGTGCTTGATCGTGAATAAGCAAGATAAATGCATACCTGATTTTGACAACTTGATGAAGATAAGTATAGCTAAATCTTCCTCTCTATAATCCTAAAACTTTTAGTGGCCTTTAGTGGGAAAACTTACTAAGTTAGCCTATTAAACAATCTTTTACTAAGCCCACCCACCGTGGGCTTCAATAAAAATATAACAACTCTGACTATCATCTCCAAACTGATGGTCAAACAGAGGTAGTGAATCGTAAAGACTTGGAAAACTTGAATAGGTTTCAAAAAATAGAAAAATGATTGATGGGACATCGCAGGTTCTGATTCAATGGAAGAATCTATCAGCTAACAAAAGCACTTGGAAGATTATACAGTAATTGATAATCAATTCCCTGATTTCCACCTTGAAGAGAAGGTGAGACTTATTGGAGGTAATGATGAGCGCCTGATGTCACTCAACCAGCCCAAGTCTATAGCAGCAAGAGAGGGGAAAAAATGCTGAGTTGGCAAGGAAGGGGCAATTGTAACAAATTCAGACAATAATAATAAAGGAATGGGTGTGTGAGGGGAGCATGGAATAGGACAGTAGTGGGGAGTGTGAGCCTCTCGCACGCTAGCCACTAGGTGGTGTTTTCTTTTCTTTTCTGTCTTGTTTATTTAGTTCTCGTCTACTATGTGATTACTGATTATGTATAGCTGTGATTATCTGAGCTCATTCATTTTCATTCTCGTACTGAGATTGGTGGATGACCCAGAGGTTTTGACTCATATAATATAAATTTCATTGCAATATTATATCATTTCCTGGGCTCTCAACAGCTTACAAGCTGCCCGGGCAATGCATGTTGGAGCGCATTAAAGAAAACAATTCTGAATAGGCTAAGTTAATTCATCTATTCTCATATCAGCACTCACAAACTATTCCAACTTTAGCGCTTACCATTTAGTAGGGTGTTAAAAGAAGAAGCCCACTTCACTTGATCCCTGCAACTCCTACCCATAAAGCTCATGTGGTTTTCCCTTCCAACAACATACTGACGAATTAAAAAAGGAACAATGGTGTGACAATAGAATGATAAATCAATGGGAAAGAGAAAAAAAAAAAAGTGTACCATTATGTGCAAGAATAGGCAAATCAAGCAGAGGCGTAGGTCTTTTTGACAAGGGACAGCTCCAAGAAATAAAATTTGGTGGAAAGTTGTCTTAGCCTCAAGTTCATTCTGATCAGTAATCAATAAGCAAATGTTCAGGGTAAGAATTGAATGAAATGGCTAAAACTAAGCTATTTATAGTTAATACATTAGAAAGGTATTTGCATACATTCATAGGTGTTTTTAGGCTTCTTTTAATCTTATGTGTAAAGTTTTCAGCTTGATGTTTTGTATGGCTGATGAGAAACAAAAAAGGTAACATGCTTATGATGCCCATAAATTAAAGATTTTGGAAAGTGCGACAGATGGTACAAGTATAAGGTGTTCAATGCCTAGAGAGCTAAACAGACCATGCTATGCCAGCTTGAAAGGTTTATTTCACAACAAAGGAGTCTACTAGCTAAATTCTATACATGGAGGTCATGCTTTTTATTTGCAAAAAGAGTTAATGAAAGAAAAATATATGAAGGTCAAATGGCCAACTCAAGAACCTATTTGAAATTTTGAAATGCCATGGTCTATAGTTGAAAAAGCAATTGATAGAAAGCATTATGGTTAGACATAAAAACCAAGCGAAAGGTTAATACATAGGTCATTTATGAAGGTTAGAGGCAAAAGGCTTAATAAAATGATGCAATGCATAGTTTCATGGGTGTTAGGAAGGCTTGTTCTTGAAAAATAGCCTACTAATCAAATAATTGGTTTTACATCTGAGTCACTAAACATCATAGAAATAATATCCTTTCTTGCCTTTGTAAAGCTTAAGAGTGTTCAAGAACAGGGAATTGTATGAAGGTTGAATAGCCATACTAAGTATGTATTTGGCACTTTGGCTCATCTAGACACAAGTTTTAAACAAGCTAAAGCTTATTTGAATATAAAGTAAGAGTCATACAAGCTAAGTAAAAGGAAAGTTATTCTTTAAGGCCATGGATTTAAAGGAGACAAGTCTCAGTTTGCATGGTGTCAACTAGATAATGAAGGAAAGGAGGCTTTTCAAGGATAATATATAAATGAGAAGTGAATTCTTGATATCTTCAAAATCAAGAAACCAAATGGCAACATTTTGGGACACCTAGGCATTGGTTATCGACTTGTTCTAGCCTATGGAGATAAACTAAGCGACTATAAAGGCCACACTTGGTCATATAGACTAAGTATAGAGAAAAAATTTCTTCTGGGCATTTTATTAAACACATGGTAGGCATGGTTGTGGCAACTAATTCCAATAAAATCAGCCAAAAATACAAGGCCACCATGGGTTACAACATCAAACCTAAATTATAAGCTTGAATTTTCTATACAAGCAATCAATAAAACGCCATTTTTGCACAAGAAAAGGAAATGAGATTCATGACAATCAAAAAGCAAGCTGGAAAATTACAAAAAGCATGCAAGAAGAATGGAAGATGAACGTGGGTTGCTCCAATGGGTTCAATGGAGAGCAAGAAGAGTTATACCATGGAAGAAGTGTAGGAGAAGAGGAATGTGTGGATTGCAACTTGCACGAACATCCACAACTAGGAGGAATGACATCAACAGCAGTTGATAGTGTGAAGAACAACAGTGATGGTGCTGGATTGTGTTCCTTTGGGGCTGGTCCTAGGATTGTAAAGTGAGAAAAAGAGTAGTGAATATTTGAAAGAAATAGGAGAGAAAAAAGTGGGTTTTTTTGAAGATTTGAGAAAGAGAGAAAGATGAAGAAGAAGGATTTGAATTATGAATGGAAAAGTTATTTTTGAAGAAAAGGACTTTAGGCCTCATGTCGGATGAATAGAAGAGAGGGGTGATGGGCTTAAATAGCAGTTAAAATACATACAAATTGGCCCACAGGCTAACTGTTAGCCTAAAATCCTAATGGGCCAAGGCCAATTAATTTTGGCAAGCCCAAATAATTTTATAAAGCCCATTTAAAAATGATTAGGTCCTAAAATAATTATGTCTAATATTTTTAGCCAAAATCTAAAAATAAAACCCAAACCATCTATGATGAAATTTCTGGAAATTTTGAGGAAGTTACCATTGAGAAGCGATCAAGAAAGTGGGGGACGTGATGCCCCAAAAGAGGAAGTGGCTACATGATGAAGGAAATCGTCAAGGATGTGGGGAACCTATAGGAAACTGTCAAAGACGAACAATATAAGAAAGGTCAAGCGACCGGGGATGACAATCATCAACAAACAAGTAGCAAAGAGACACACAACAATAAACACAAGCATCACTGATCACCACACAACTAACTGATGAGCCCAATTAGTGGATAGCTAAGTTTATAAGAGAGGTAGGCCCGAAAACAGTGTTAAGGGAAAGGGCGGGGGGACTGAAGAGAGAAAGAGGGCTAAAGGGGCACCACTGTAACAACCCTTATTACATTATCCCTAACTTCATCTTTAGTTAACTAAATGCAATTGATGTCATGTGCAGAACCGGAGGAAATAGGACGGAGGAAAGCTCAAAGGGGAAACAAAAGAGCTCCACGCTGCGGCGCAGGGCAGGATCGCCACGGCGAGAGAGCTGTACTTTGGCTCAAAATTTTCAGGCTGAGAAGCTCTATGCCGCGTCGGACTTTCTTGGAGCTGCGGCGAGCGAGGAAAATCTAGTATAAACCAGAAACATTTCAGATGATCGGAGAAAGGAAAAACGGAGGAAGAAAAAAGTTCTCCTCTAGGGTTCATCACCTTCGGCCTTTGGAAGCTTGCTAAGTCATGGGTAAGTGATCTCTACTCCTCCCTCTTCATTTTCTTCGATTTTGAGTTGGGATTTCTCGGGTATTGGTTGGGATTTTCGGTTTTGGCCGATGGAGTGTGATTTAGTGTTTATAATGCTTGGATGTGAGTTTTGGAAGGAGTGTGTATGATTTAAGCTTATAACCCTAGGCTGAAATTGTTAGAGGAAGTTTGGAATCCAAGATATATGTGGTTGAGTAGAGTTTGAATGGTCTCTAGGAGCTAAATGGTGTATGGAAATGGTATTGGAACCATGGGTTAGGCTTAAATGGTTGAATTATATAATTTGGATATTTGGATTGTATGTTAATTGAGAATTTTATGGTATTGTAAAAGTTTTTGGTTGATCGGGGAAGTCAAGTTGTGAGTTTGGCTTAGATGGTTGAATTATATAATTTGGATATTTGGATTGTATGTTAATTGAGGATTTTATGGTATTGTAAAGGTTTTTGGTTGATCGGGGAAGTCAAGTTGTGAGATTGGCATTCAAGAAAGCTAGTGGAATTCGTGTGCACGTGGTAGCGACAATTAAGGTAACCGAGTGTTTGTATTATGTGATTATATGTTGATATAAATATATATATATATATATATGCATGTTCCTTTTCATACCACGATATTAGTTGTGTATATGTATGGTTTTCTACAAATCGTGGTATGCACACGGCTAATTGAGATAGGATGATTGTATGTGTTGTGTATGTATGATGTGTAGCATTGTGTAGCATCCCCATACCATTGCATGCTAACATGTCCATATGATGTTTGAAATGATGATATATATGTGTGTTTGAGGCATATTGGCATGACATTGGCATCATCACCATATGACTACATAGTGAGAGATTGATGACGAGGTGATGATGATATTATAAAGATTCTTGTCGCTAAATCCTCTCCTCGGGAGAGCCAGGCGACAGTGGATAAGATGATATGATGAAACATCCTTGTCACTAAATCCTCTCCTTAGGAGAGCCAGGTGGCAGTAGATTTAGGAATACACCTTCCCTAAATCACCACCAATTCACGGTGGTCTAGGGGAAGGAGGACCACGGTCCGAGTTCTAGTGTAACCATTGGCCAGGTTGCATTAGGGTAAGGTAAGCTTCGTGATGTCCCGAAATCAGTCTTCACTGACTATTGGAAGGGAATCGTTTATTGAAATATCTTATGTTGACGACAGCTCGTAGTTCTAGCCGTGTATGAGGGAGAACATGCATACCATTCATTATCATTTCATTGCACCATGTGCATGATTATGTGGATCAGTATATATATTGTGTGTGGTTGTTCCCGGTTACTGAGACTTTGTCTCACACCCCCTTCCCATGATCTAACATTTCAGGTGAAGGTTCTGACACCAGTCCGAAGAAGGCAGGGGAGTAGTGTCTCGGCTGTGGGAATATCCAAGTCGTGTTAGTAGGTTATATTGTCTATATATGTTGTGCTAAATAGGATAAGATGTTTGTAATGGATGCATGTTATTGATGTTTGACATGGGATGATGTTGTATGTATGTTTATGTATGATTGATGAATGTTCTGATGTCTTTTGGGTATTTTTCCGCTGCCCGAATGTTTTGCGAGGTAAAAGCGAGGTGTTTTGGTTGTGTTAGGCTGATTTTTTAAGTATTTGATCAAGAGTAGAGGTTGTACTTGGTAGGGTGTTACAACCACTGTTACCACGGTTAACCCCTCTGTTAACTAACACCATGTACTTATCTAGGGCTGTGTGCCTCAGTGCGAGGCATCTTGGATGGCAGTTTTGGATTAGGAGAGCTCTGTCCTCTCGAATGACAGAAGGAACCTTTCTTTTCTTAGCTTTCTTTGTCATCAATCAGAGTAGCTATTGTTAAGGGAAGATTGGTTAATTTTGTCATTTAATGTACATCTTCCACTGCTCATCGAAGGGGTCTGTACTGGTTTTACCCCCTTTGATCCGGTAATAATAGAAGGCCACATCACTAACTCAAGCACCAAACTTGGTTTTTCTAACATTCTTTTCATGTATTTTCATATATGCTGTTAGATTTAGCCTAGCACTCAAGCCTTATTTTCTTTGTCTAACATGTATAATCATTTTGTTTCCAAATTCTAGACATGTCCAACATTTCAATCACTCTTTTATGTATATAACTTTAGTTTAACTTCAAGTTTCATTTCTTGTAAGAACTTGTCTGCAAACTTACAGCTATTTGCATTGTAGCACTGGCATTTGAGGAAATTGTGGTAAAGAAGTTCAAGAAATCACATTTTCTTGATTAGAAAGCAGGTATTTTCACAAAATAAGGCTTATATCTCTGGCACACTTGTTATTATCATGAGACATGCCGAAGATAAAATACCTTTACAATCATGTCTTGGGTCTTCTCTACCAGGTCTTTAATACTGGTCCCTCCCTTTCTGCAAGCAATTATTAGCTAGAATACCCCAAAAAGGGGGGGGAAAAGTAAGAAGTAACATCACTCCTAATTGATTGAATTTAATGGGAAAAAAAATTTAAAGACGGGAGTCATACATCAGAAATCGTTTAAAAGTCAAACTCGGCATAAATAACAAATTCAAAGATAACATACTAAAATTTGAAACTTACACGGCCAGCGCTTTTACAGTTCAGAATTATAGCAAAGTACATTTCATTCACTAATGACAGATTTTCCCACAAATAAACCTGAAGTAAATGGAAAAATATATGTTAAACGATAAAATCTGCTAGAGGCATCCATCCCTTTTCTTATATAGTTATGAACATATATCATATGTGGAATAAATTATACTGTCTAATAATGTAAAAGAAAAATGACGAAAACCACAATTATTCTTTGAATTACAAAGATTGACGAGAAAACACATGTAGGTTGCATGACTATTTTTTTTCTTCATAAAGTCATGTTAGCATAATACATTAGGTAATATTTTTTCTTTTTCAAGTACCTTTCTTGGAGAGAGGGGGGGGGGGTGCCTTGAAATATCAATTTGAAGAAACATTTTTTCCCTCTTGATTGTGTGAGTTTGAACACAGATACAAGTAGTGTAACAACAAAGAACAACACACAAGAATAAAACAAAAAAGAAAGAAACCCCACCAAAAGAAGAATCGAAGTCAAATAGTAATAAGATTTGCTTACAAACACTGCCCTGCAAAGAAACGGCAAACCAGTCAGTTTTTTCACCAGCCTGAACTACAAGTTTTCTTCACCACTATGAAAGGAGAGGATTTAAAAGGTTAAAACAGAAAAAGTAGTATCTTGTCATGACATTAAAAAGCAATAAAAAGGTATGGAGAACCAATTCCTCTGTCAGATACTCCATAACATTTCACAGACAATTTAGATCAATATATGATGAGCAAGTTGATTGAGAGCAGTTTTCTGCCCCAATTTAGAAGAAATCAGGTGAATAAAAAGTTGTCAGACAAAAAAAAAAGTTGTTCAGTTATCACTAAATGACCATTGAAGAAACATGCTATGACCAAGCAACTAGCTATTTAACATGTTAAACGTATGTCCTAGTGCATAATGGAAACAATCTCCAAAAAAAAAAAATCCTATAGAAATGAGACATACAAGGGACATTTGCAAAAGACTGATAATACAAGCAACCAATTAAGGGGGACTACAAGAAGCATGTCTGCAAGAGCTCAAAAGGCAGACATCATGTTATATTTCTCCAAATATATAGGAAGCATAAAAAAATACAATTGTAATTAAGTCTTGTAGGAGTGCATTTCAGATAGATGTAAAAATACCACCACATTTACGTCAGATTAAATCATTAAGATTCATCTAGTAAACCACAAATAATTTTGACGGATTGTTACACATACATGCAAGGGACATTTGCAAAAGAAAGACAAATTAAGCACCCATTTAAGGGGGACAACAAGCAGTAGAGACAGAATCTATGCAACAACTTAAAAAGTAGACCCTTTGGTATATTTCAACACATCTAGAGGATGCATAAAAAACTACAATAGTAATAGACCCTGTAGGAGTGTATTATAGATAGATATTAAAAATTTAAAATCCCACCACACTTGCAACACATATATGCAAGGGACATTTGCAATAGAATGACAATTTAAGGACCCATGTAAGGGGACTATAAGAAGCAAAGACACGGAAAGTCTATGCAAAAACTCAAAAGATAGAACCCTTGATATATTTGTGCAAATCTAAAGGCATAAAAAAAATACAATAGTGAATGAGTCTCATAGGAGTGAATTATAGATAGATGTAAAAATACCACCATATATGCATCAGAATAAATTGTTAAGATTAATCTAGTAAGCCACATATAATTTAGACAGAACACAACATAAAAATGCAAGGGACATCTGCAAAAGAATGACAATTTAAGCTCCCAAGTAAAGGGGAGTACAAGCAGCAGAGACATGTAAAGTTTGCACAGCAACTCAAAAAGTAGATCCCTTGATATATTACATCACATCTAGAGAAGGCATCAAAAAACACAATAGTGATTGAGCCTCACAAGAGTGCATTATAGATAGGTGTAAAAATATCAACACATTTGCATCAGATTAAATCATTAAGATTCATCTAGTAAGCCTCATATAATTATGAAGAATCACAACACATACATGGAAGGGACATTTCCAAAAGAATAAGAATTTAAGCATCCATGTAAAGGGGACTACAAGAAGCAAAGATATGCAAACCCTATACAAGAGTGCAAAAAGTAGACCCCTTAATATATTTCTATACATCTAAAGAAAGCATCAAAAAATACAATTAAGATTGAAACTTGTAGCAGTACATTATCAATAGATGTAAAAATATCTATTTGCATTAGACAAAATCATTATGATTCATCTAGTAAGCCACATATAATTAAGATGGATCGCAACATATACGTGCAAGGGACAATTGCAAAATAATGACACTTCAAGCATCCATGTAAAGGGGACTACAAAAAGTAGAGATATGGAAAGTCTTGGCAAGAGTGCACAAAGTAATCCCCATTATATATTTTTGCTTATTTAAAGGGGCAGCAAACAATACAACAGTGATTAAGCCTTGTAGTAGTGCATTACATATAGATGTAAAAATACCACCGCATTTTCAATAGATTAAATCATTAAGATTCATGTAGTAAGTCACGTATAATTATGAAGGATCACAACACATATATGCAAAAGACAATTGCAAAACAATGGCAACTTCAACATCCATGTAAGGGGAATATAAGAAACAAAGACATGGAAAGTTTTGCAAGAGTGCACAAAGTAAACCCCTCGATATATTTCTTCACATCTAGAGGAGGCATTAAAAAAATACAATAGTGATTGAGCCTTGCAGGAGTGCATTATAGATAGAGGTAAAAATACCACCACATATAATTATGAAGGATTGCAACACATATATACATTATACAAGGGACATTGGCAACAGAATGACAATTTAAGTATCCATGTAAGGGGAATACATGCAGTAGAGACATAGAATGTCTATGCAAGAGTGCACAAAGTAATCCCCTTCATATATTTCTGCACATCCAGAAGAGGCATCAAATAATACAAAAATGGTTAAGGCACATAGGAGTGTATTATAGATAGAATTGACAATACCACCATAGATGTATTAGATTAAATCATTAAGATTCATTTTGTAAGCCACATATAATTATGAAGGATTGCAACACATAAATGCAAGGGGCATTTGCAAGAGAATGACAATTTAAGTATGCAAGTAAGGGGAATAAAAAAAAAAAGCAAAGACATGGAAAATCTTTGCAAGAGTGCACAAAGTAAACCCCTTCACATATTTCTACAATTTTAGAGGATGGATCAAAGAAAACAACAATGTTTGAGCACCGTCGGAGTAAATTATATATAGATGTAAAAGTGCCACCACATTTGCATTAGATGAAATTATTAACATTCACGTAGTAAGCCACATATAATTATAAAGGATTGCAACATATACATGCAAGGGAACTTTGCAATAGAATGACAATTTCAGCATCCAAAGGGGAATACAAGAAGGAGTGGCATGGAAAATCTTTGCAGGAGTGCATAAAGTAAACCCCTTCACATATTTCTACACAACTGGAGAATGGATCAGACAATACAACAATGATTCAGCATTGTAGGAGTACATTATATGGATGAAAAAGTGCCACCACAATTGCATCAGATGAAATCATTAAGATTCATGTAGTAAGCCACATATAATTATGAAGGATGGCAACATATACACGCACACAAGGGACCTTTGCAAAAGAATGACAGTTTCAGCATCCAAAGGGGAATACAGGAAGCAGAGACATGGAATGTCTAAGCAAGAGTGCACAAAGTAAACCCCTTCATTTGCTTTTGAACATCTAGAAGGGGCATCAAACATTACAATAGTGATTGAGCCTCATATGAGTGCATTATAGATAGATATAAAAACACCACCACATTTGCATTAGACTGAATCATTATGATTCATGTATTAACCCACATATAATTATGGAGGATTGCAACAAATACATGAAAGGGACATTTGTAAACGAAAATCAATTTAAGCATCACTGTAAGGGGAATACAAGAAGCAAAGACATGGAAAGTCTCTGCAAGAGTGCACAAAGTAAACCCCTTCATATATTTCTACACACCTTGATGAGGCATAAAAAAATAGTAATTGAACCTCGAAGGAATGCCACTTTTATAGAGGTAAAAATACCACCACGTTTGCATGAGATTGAATCACTAATATTCAAGTAGTAAGCCACGAATAATTATGAAGGACTGCAACACACACATGCAAGGGACATTTGCAGGAGAATGACAATTTAAGCATATATGTGAGGGGAAATACAAGAAGCAAAGTCATGGAAAGTCTATGCAAATGTGCACAATGCAAGTGACATTTGTAGGAGAATGACAATTTAAGCATTCATGTAAGGGGAAATACAAGAAGCAAAGTCATGGAAAGTCTATGCAAATGTGCACAATGCCACACATCTAAAGGAGGCATCAAACAATACAAAGGTGATTAAAGCAAGTGGGAGTGCATTATAGATAGATGTAAAAATAACCCCACATTTGTAATAGACGAAATCATTAAGATTCATGTAGTAAGCCACATATATTTATGAAGGATCGCAACATATACATGCCAGGGACCTTTGCAGTAGAATGACAATTTAAGCATCCATGTAAGGGGCATACAAGAAGTAAAGACATTGAAAATCTTTGCAAGAGTGCACAAAGTAAACTCCTTCACATATTCCTACACTTCTAAAGGAGGCATCAAACAATACAACAATGAATGAACCTAGTAGGAGTGCATTATAGATAAATGTAAAAATGCCACCACGTTTACATCAGATAAAATCATTACGATTCATGTAGTAGGCCACATATAGTTATGACGGATTGCAACATAGACATGCAAGGGACCTATGCAAAAGAAGCAAGGACATGGAATGTCTATGCAAGAGTGCACAAAGTAAACCCCTTCATTTATTTCTGCACATCTAGAGAAGGCATCAAACAATACAATAGTGATTGAGCCTCATAGAAGTGCATTATCAAGAGATGTAAAAATACCACCACATTTGCATTGGATTAAATCATTATGACTTATGTACTAAGCCACATACAATTATGGAGAATAGCAACTGAAAGGGACATTTATGAAGGAATATCAATTTAAGCATCCTTGTAAGGGGAATACAAGAAGCCTAGAGACATGGAAAATCTTTGTAAGAGTGCACCAAGTAAACCCCTTCATATATATTTGCACATCTAGAGGAGACATCAAACAGTGCAACAGTGATTGAGCCTCATAGGAGTGCATTTTAGATGAAGGTTCTAAATACCACTGCATTTGCATCAGATTAAATCATTGAGATTCATGATTCATCTACTCACCACATATTATTTTGAGCGATTGTAACAAATACATGCAAGGGACAATTGTAAAAGATTGACAATTTAAGCATCTATGTAAGGGGGATAAGAAAAAAGTAGAGACATGAATGTCTATGCAATAGTGCCCTCGATATCTTTTTGCACATCTAAAGGAGGCATCAAAAGATACAATTATAATTGAGCCGAATAGGAGTGCCTTATAGTTCTATGGTAAAATTACCAACATAATTGTATCATACTAAATCATTAAAGTTTCTCTCATAAACCACATTTATCTTTCACAAATTGCAATATATACATGCAATGGATATTTGCTAAAGAAGGACAAATTTAGCATTCATGTGACGGGGACTTTAATCAGTAAAGAATATGCTAGAGTGCAAAATTTTATATTTCTGCTTATAGAAAGAAGGCATTGGACACTGCAGTTTCTCATATTCACAGAAAAAGCTATCTTAGCTACAATATGAAACAAATAGTCATGCCTTTTTATGTAGGTGCAATATTTAAGCAACAAAGATAGACTATCTTAACTTCACTTAAAGAAAGGACATAAACAAATGTTGCTCTAGTTCAAGGCCTCGTCTAGAGCATCATATCTATGCTACTTGAGTCCAATTATTAGGATAACAAAACAAATAGGATTCCATATTTCTGGTCAAAATATCTTGAAGAGATCCAATTGTGTTCAGTATCCACATCAGGATCTAAGAAGCCCTCTAACCTGTTCAACAATATTAAAATAATCTTCAAATGTCGTTTTTATGTGGGTTATTTTTTTTTTTGGGGGGGGGGGGGGGGCGCCGGGGTGGTGTGTGGGGTGGGTGTGGTTTTGCAATTATCGAACCAAAAGGCCATAGTCAAGCAACGGAAATACCAACCTCTTTCCTTAGCAAATAAGACAATAATGTTTTTTCCCCCCTTAATTCCACAAAGTTGAACCATGCATCTAGTGTTTTTCAAGTTCCAACTATCAAGGGCAAGAATAACAGATTATTTATCTTACTTCAGCATTTTACATGTGTTAAAAGGAGTGGGCCAAAGAGTTCTCACCGTCAAACTTGACTGTCACGAAGATACTCGCATGGATAAGACTGCCAGGTCTACCTTGCTAATATTATCATAAGAGCGTGCTACCAGTTATCGGAGAGCTTTTGGGTGAGGTAGTTTGTATTGCTCACCTTGAAGTCACCATTGATCTTTCCAAGCTGCTATGCTATCACTGTGGACGCTATGAGCATCTGGAGGAGTCCTACCCAGAAAAAATAATAGGCACCTCATCGGGACTTGCACTTGTTCAAAAACCAGAGGCTATAATGACGGTGGCGCGGGAAGAAGAAAATGGAAAAGCGGAAACAAATGTAACGAAACCTTGAAAATGGAAAAGTGGAAACAAATGTCACGACACCTTGGGCACGTAAGGGATCTTGAAGTGCTATTTCCACATCCCTCACCACCACAACCCCTTTCCCTCCATATCCATCAGTATCATACCTCCATTATTACAAAATCTGCTTCACCTTAAATTTCGACTAGGGCAAAGACCATATTTCCCAGTCCTCTAGCATTCCAAGCTTTTGAATGAGGAAAAAGAGGAAAGAATCCATGCAGGCTCCGAAGAACCTCTTTTTTTCACGAGCTGGTTCCCAGATTGAGCGCACGGTAAAGGGCTTCTCCGAAAGCGAAGTGGAAGAGTCTTTCTTTCATCAACGGTCAAATAGGGGATTAGGAAGGCGCGTACTGAGGTATCGAAGTTTTCATCTAGACGCGTGCTGAGGGAGCGAAATCTTTCTTTCTTGAACGGTCAAATAGACTTTGCGTGTTACTCACGCACAATCTTAACAGACCAGCGTGGCAATATATAATTAATTGCATTTTATGAAATCCTTTTATATGAAATATAGATTTTTTTTTAAATCTTTTTCAGTTTTGGAAACAATTCAAACTGATGGTTTATGTAAGTCTAAAAGTTTATTTGCCAAAACGAAAAATATATCTAAAAGTATAAATACAATTTGGTCGCTTCTGGCTCTGATCAATACATATTAATATATACTCACGCATAATAATTTATGTAGAATAATAATTATTACTTATTTACGTTTTATATAATAATTTATGTAATAATTATTACTTCTAAACGGTCAAAATAGACTTGCGTGTTACTCACGCATAATCTTAATAGATTTAGTGTGGCTATATTTAATTAATTGCATTTTGTGAAATCCTTTTATATGAAATATAGATTTTTTTTTTTTATTTTTTAAGTTTTGAAACAATTCAAACTTATGGTTACAGGTCTAAAGTTTATTTGCCAAAACGAAAAATATGTCTAAAAGTATAAATACAATTTCGTTCCCTTTGGCTCTAATCAATATCTATTATAATAAAATAGAATAATAATTATTACTTATTAACGTTTTGTGTAATAATTTATGCAATATTTTTTAGTTTTGACAATATTAAGATATTGATGAATATATTTTTATAGATATCATATTTAAGTTACTGTATCATATCATATCAGAGCAATAAAGATAATGGATACTTTTTTATAATATTTAAATTTAAATCACTATTCTTGTATTTTATATAAATATATTAATAGATTGATAGATTTATGTGTGTATTTTTTCACTGCATATCCCAAAAATTATTTATTAAAATATTAAATTATTAAAAATATAATTAAATATGCAAAGTAGAACCATTTATAAAACATATTTGTCAATTTTGCAAATAAGATAAAAGTATAATAAAATGAAACCAATCAATTGTTAACTATGGGAAAAAATTACACTTTTAATTCTTTAAATTTCATTTTTATCTATTAATTTTATTTTATTTCATTTTAACCTTTTAATTTTTAAAATATAATTAAAAGTTTTCCTATCATAAATTCTATTAATTATGTTAGCAAAAAATATTGATAAAGTATTCACAAATACTAACAAAGTATTTTCAAATATTCACATATTTATTCAACTCATTTTTATTAAAAGAATTCTGAAATTGAGATTTTGTTTTGAAGTTGATTATTTGCAATTAGTTACATTTAATTTAAAAATATTTTAAATCTAAAATTAATGAATAAATAATAATATTAATAACTTGATAGTGAAAATTAACTTATATCAATATTAGATAATTAGATTTTAACCTGCGCATTCCCGTGGGGACATTTATTGAAAAAATAACTTTCTTAATAGTTCATAACTTTATATTTGAACAGGAAATTATTGTGTAAAGGATAATTGAGATAGTAATTTCTTGAAATATAACTTAAAATTTAATTATTTGTGGAATATTAGATATATGTTAATTATTCATATTGTTTTCATGTACTTATCTAAATAACTATTTGTATACTTATCTAGTAATAGGAAAATACAACTTAGTGTCCTACATATATCTAAATCTCATAAATCACATGTAGGAATTATATTTTTTTCATTATTTAAAAAGTAAGAGTCCAGCACAATAGATACAAGCTTAAATTCTCATAATTTCTACATATACCAAATGAGTGATAAGTGATTCTCCAAATAGTAGTTGTTACAGAAATGCAGACCTTCATTTTAATTGGTTGCCATTTTTATAAAATTATGAGATTAAAGTTTGAGAAATTTAACTGCATAATTATTTGGGAAGCAAAATTAATTGATTTATTTGTATTAAACATTGTTTATGAACTAAATACATGGCATCAAGAATATCAAATACTTTTGAAGCAACCACAAAGTTGCTACTGCTACTTCAGTGAGTCATCTGTTCATTGCTCAAAATTGAAATCATCAAATATGAATAATTTGGCATGAAAACTATTTTAAAACCATGTTTGGTACAATAGAAAGTTGTTTTAAGAGATGAAATAGAAGAGAAAATTTTTCATATTTATATGTTTGGTAGAATGGATTTAACTTTATAAGAAATATGGGTTTCCATCAAACAAAGGAAGCTTATTTCCTTCATCAAAGGTTTAGAAACTGTCTTTCCATAATTAATTACATATATTTTTTTATTCAAAATAATAATATAAATTAATTCTTTTTAAAAATTTTAATGTTTTAAAAAATTTTTATCCTTCTACAAGAGCATAAAATGAAAATTAATTTTAGATTAGCTTATGTAAAGGAAATTTTTCAATTTTTTAAAAAATATAATAATAAAAAATCAAAAAAAGAAGAAACGCATATAATTTTGGTTTTGAAGTTATCAAAAAATATCATTTTTTACCAGAATTACTATTGTATAATATGCTCATTAACTATTGGCTAATAGGCTATTAGGAGAAAACAATGATGGGGAATTATTGGCATTTTCTACAAAAAAAACAAAAAAGGATAATTTTTTATTTATAAAAATAAAATAAAAGTCTCCAATAATAAAATGTAAAAATAATATTAACAGGAAAGGGGACATGGAAAAGTTTTCATTTTATTAAAAAATTGCTAAGAATTTTGAAGACACAATTTGGGTATTTTAGTAAAATATATTATGTCATTTGATTATTTTGATTTCTTTTTTTTCATAGTTGATAGAAAATAAATAGGAAGGGAAGACATACATACCGATCACAGAGTATACTTCCACTTGGAGATGATGAAGAGTTCCAGGCGGTAGAAACAAAATCACTCGGATTTTGTTTACAGATTCACCGTAGATACACACCGGGAAGAATTGAGATGAAGAGAGTGAAAACGTTTTTTCAGTCAGAGAGAGAGAAGAGAGATAGAATTTCTCAGAACCAATACCCCGTTACTCTTTCTGGCAGAGAGAGTCTTTTCAAAATGATGGCTCAGTTTCTTTTCACGCACACACACGATACCTTAAACTTCTCATCCGTGCGGTGTGAGGGAGCGGTTCCTCTTAACCGTTCCCTCCCTCTCTTCTTCAAATAATAAACTATTAAAAAATAATTAAATTTATTTTGGGCCTGTGCCCTTTTTGTTTGGGTTCTATACCCATCAAGGGTGTAGCCCAACATCTCCCACTCACACTTGATGGGTTAACCTCTTACAATTCTTCCTTTCCATTTCATACTAGGTGTTCTACAGTGACCGCATGGGCATGACGTCTATAATTGGGTATTCTTATACTAGAAATCCTTTTTCAAGAACCAGTATAGAATTACCTTATGTATTTCACATTTATTTTGTTTATGAATTATGCCTTGAATGTCCTAGATTTATCCATATACACTTTATCCATGGCAAATCTAATCCCTCATAAGTTTTTATATATAAACTTAGATCGCCTTACTCTTGTATACTTAGTGTCTACGCTTAAGATGTTAATACCATAACTTCTTAACGGACATGTCTTAGACGCCAGTATAAGTGTGTATACATTCAGATAATCTTCCTTTCGCCCATATTTCATTTCAATATGAAACAATTGCTTTCCTAGCATAAGACCTTTAGATCGAATTTATCATGACCATTGGATATATGCTAAAGTAGCTAACATTGAATCATTTTCCATGAAAAATGTCAAAGTCATAAGGACATTAATGAGAGATTTTATTTCTCTCTGGGACTCACACAGTAATGAAGCAGGGATCTATTCACTTACTTCCCAATTGCAGTTTTATTAAAAAAAACACATGCAGTATGAATTGCATGCTACGATGTTACTCTTATTACATAAGAGCATATGTCGATTTTGTTTATGTTGTTAACATCGTACAGATTTAAGTTCAGACACACACAGTGTCTAACCCGAATTCCACCAATCTTTCCACTTATCATAACGTCTTTGTTGGAGAATTCTCATCTGGTTACATGTATTATGGATTGTGGGTATCCATAATTCAATCCAAAATTTATATTTATTGGATCTCATCCTGACCTCTTCTCTTCTTTTGTCAGGGCGACTTATTTTATATTGTTTAACTGTCATATCTGCTCTCTTACAGATTTGCCAGTAAATACAAAAGATGTCTCATCTTTGCATACTCTTCATGAGTATCAAAAGCAGTTGCTCGTGTGAGGAAGCCAACCTTATCAACATGTACGACATACTAGACATTGTATATTTTTCATAAGTATATGTACTCGAATGACTCAATTATAAAAAATGTACTTAATCTTATTCATATAATTGATCATTACATAGATTTGTATTACATCATATTCTACGAATACCAAGTGATTTTACATGATCAACATATATATCTCTCGGTATTGGTTTGGTGAAGGGATCAGCAATCATTTGACGTGTAGGAACATGGCGAATTGTAACACTTTTCTGTGCTATGGCATCTCTTACAAAATTATACTTGGTGTCTATGTGCTTTGTCTTACTATGATACTTGGGATCTTTAGTGTAGGCAATGGCAGCCTCACTATCACAGTTTATCAAAATTGGATCCAATTTATCACCAATGATCCCTAAGTGTTTTATGAATCTTTTCAACCATACTGCTTCTTGTACTGCTGCAGAACATGCAACAAACTCTGCTTCCATGGTAGACAAAGCAATACAAGTCTGTTTCTTGCTACACCAAGATATAGCTCCATTGTTTAGTAGAAAAACATATCCAGAAGTTGATTTGCGCTCATCTAGATCTCCTCCCCAATCTGCATCGGAGTATCCTACCAAACGTAAATCGCTTCCTTGATAACATAGGGCATAATCTGCTGTGCCTTGTAAATATCTCAAGATTCTCTTCACAGCTTTCCAATGTTTCAGTCCAGGGTTTGACTGGTACCTACTGACCAAACCAACTGCATAACAAATGTCTGGTCTCGTACACATCATGGCATACATTAAACTACCAACTGCACTGGAATAAGGGACTCTTTCCATCATTTTCTTATCAGACTCAGTCTGAGGACACATATCTCGGCTCAGATTTTCTCCTCTTGAAATAGGGGTATCCATAGGTTTACAGTTTTTCATGTTGAATCGCTCAAGAATTTTCTCAATATAATTTTTCTGAGAAAGGGATATTAATTTTCTTGGGCGATCCCTATGGATCTTAACTCCTAGTATATATTCAGCTTCACCCATGTCTTTCATTTCAAAATTCGAAGATAGCCATTCTTTGATAGCTATAATCGATTTTAGACTATTTCCGGCTAATAGTATATCATCCACATAAAGGGATAATATCACAAGATTCTTTTCAAAATTCTTGATGTATACACAGTGGTCCTCGTCGATCATCTGGAAATCGTATGAGGTTATTGCTTGGTGAAACTTCAAATACCACTGTCTGGATGATTGTTTAAGTCCATAAATGGATCTTTTTAACTTGCAGACTTTATTCTCTTTCCCTTTCTCAATGAAACCTAATGGCTGTTGCATATAGATTTCTTCATCCAGTTCACCATTTAAAAATGCGGTTTTTACATCCATCTGATGTAATTCTAAATTTAAACTTGCTACTATTGCCAGAATTAGTCTTATGGAGTTAAAACGCACAACAGGTGAAAAGGTATCTTCATAATCTATACCTTCTTGTTGAGTATACCCTTTTGCTACTAATCGAGCCTTGTATCGTTCAATCGATCCATCTGCATTTCTCTTAATTTTGAGAATCCATTTATTCCCAATTGCTTTACGTCCAGATGGAAGATTGACCAAATCCGAGACTTGGTTTATCCTCATTGAATTCATTTCCTCTTCCATTGCTTTCTTCCATTCATTACTAGCAGGACATGATAAAGCCTCATGTATTGAACTAGGCTCATCATAATCTTGTGGAGTAACTATAAGTGCAGTCCCTTCTATTGGGAAACGTCTCTTTGGTACACTTTCTCTGTTACTTCTTCGCAGTGGGATCTCTTGTAAGTTATTTTGTTCTTGAACAGAATCTTGTACTTGTCCTTGTGAGCTCCCACTCGAATTAAGATGTTGAGGTATATTAATTTGTTCCTCAGTTTCTTCATGTATCTCATAAAGAAATATAGTACGATCTACCTCACCTCTGCTAGGAAATTCATTTTCTAGAAATGTTGCATCTCTAGATTCTATTTCAGTGACACTCCCATCCTGATTTTCTCCAATGAAAACGTAACCCTTAGATTGTTCAGAGTATCCAATAAAGATACATTTCTTCCCTCTTGGACCTATTTTTCCATATTTGTGGGAAGTATCATGGACATAAGCTGCCGACCCCCAGGGTTTTAAAATATTTAAATTCGGCTTCCGATTTGTCCATAGCTCATAGGGTGTTGATGTGACCGATTTTGAAGGCACACGGTTAAGTATGAAGGTTGCTGTTAAAATTGCATCTCCCCAATACGAAATGGGTAGATTGGCTTGTGCCATCATGGACCTAACCATGTCTAGTAATGTTCTATTTCTTCTTTCGGCTACACCATTTTGTTGTGGGGTGCCAGGAATTGTAAGTTGCCTCACTATTCCCTTTTCTTCACAGAGCTTTTTGAATTGTTCCGATAAATATTCACGTCCGCGATCAGTTCTTAATGCTTTGATTTTCTTGTCCATTTGATTTTCAACTAAATTCATGTATCGTCTAAAACATTCTAGTACTTCAGATTTATGTGACATCAAATAGACATAACCAAATCGCGAGTAATCATCAATGAAAGTGATGAAATAAACAGCTCCATGTTTTGTCCTCACACTCATAGGACCACAAACATCTGAATGGATTAATTGCAATGGAGTTTCTGCCCTAGTTCCAGTTCCAAATGGTTTTCTAGTTGCTTTACCAGCTAGGCAATGCTCACACAAGGACATTTCCATTTTATCAATTTCACCTAGCAGTCCTTCTTTAGCTAGTTTAATCATTCTATTTTGATTAATATGTCCTAGTCTAGCATGCCAAGCATTCATATCAACATTTGAATTGGAAGAAGCTGCAAAGCAATCATGCATATAAAATACATCAACAATGTCCATAACAAAGAACTTCTTTGAAAGAAAAGCTGAACCATAAAAGGTTGTCCTTAATGAAATGTCTGCTACCTTATCATGAAAATTTACATTAAACCCATAAATTAATAAGCAGGAAATAGAAACTAAGTTCCGTCGGATGTCAGGTGCATGAAGTACATCATAGAGGATTAAGGTTTTTCCACCTCGCAAAGTTAATTTGCAGGTTCCTATGCCTTTCACCTCAATTCTCGCATTGTTACCAACATAAAACCACTTGCTTTGATTCGGCAACCGACGGTACTCTGTAAAGGATCCTCGATCCCTACTCACGTGGTCTGTGGAGCCTGAGTCAATTATCCAAGAAGAAGAAATAGTTTCTGTTAAAAAAACAGTACTTGAAACATAAGATATATGTGAATTAACATAATTCACTAGTACCTTTTCACGCTCATTTTGCTCAGGGCAATCCCTTGTAAAATGACCCATTTTCAGGCAGGAATAACATTTAACCTTACTCAGGTCAGTCTTCTTCTTCTTTCCGCCTTTCTTCCCTCTTTTCTTGAAAGGTTTATTCCCCTTTTTAAATTTCGGGCCATTCTTCTTACCCTTTCTTTGATATTTCTTGCCCTTTTTGAAATTGGGCTTAGGGTTTGAAGTTCCTGCTTCTTCAGTCAGATAGGCTTGTCCAGATGCTCTGTAAGCCTCTAGACGTTCATCTTCAAGCTCCAGGTGTTTCGCCATATCACTAAAAGTGTTTATATTCTCATTATGGGTCAAGTTGACTTTCATGTGTTCCCAACTTGAAGGGAGTGACCTTATAACAGCTTGGATCTACTGTTCATCAGACAATTCATGCCCAGCTTCCTTCAGTTCTCTAATCATGCTGGCCATCTCTCGTAGATGCTGTTTCATAGGAGTATTCGGCCTTAACTTATAAGTATCAAACTTAATTGTCAGCCTTCTGAGTTTGGTGGTAGAGGTACCTCCAAACTTATCCTTTAATGCCGTCCACATGGCTTGTGCAGTTGAATATTTTTCATACTCACACATTAGGTCATTGGCCATAGTGCCCAGCATAGTTATACGTGCTATGCTGTTCTTCCTTTTCCAGGCCATGTAGACCTCTTGGTCTCTCCTATGTTGAGCTGTATTGCCGGCTTCTGATTGTGCCATGACTATAGTCAGTGGCTCTACAGCATCTTGTTCTTCCAATATATAGGAAACCTTTCGGTGCCAAATGTCCCAATTGTCCCCATTTAGTTTATCTTCTTTGTTTAGCTCAGCCATTATACTCTTGGTTGCCATCTTCAAATCAGTTACGAAACTATCCCACATAAAGGATTTCTATTATTGAGCTAAACTAAAGAATGTATTAATTAAATATACATGTAGCACAGTACAATATACAATGTCATATACTTGTATTATTTCTTAGTAGAATAATAATAATTTCATTAATTCCATGATCAGGAGACCACAAGTGTATCTCCCATCACACGGATGCTAATGTTACTATTATTTACTATTAAGATTTTAATACAAGTACTAGAATAATTAACTCAAAAAAAAACTTATTTTAAGAGTTCCCATTCAAATAAAGCATATATATTAAAAATATTGAATACATACAAGAACATAGTCGTTGTACAAAAAAATAAATAAATAACAAATACATAAATCAAATAGAAAAACAGAAATTAACAATTTTTCTCTTAAGAATGCTATTCGATATTTTCATCGCTCTCTTAATAGCATCGACCCAGGTGTAATCTGAATATTTCTTGTTTTGTGTATTCAGATTTTCTCTTAACTTAATGATGACGTTCGCGAAGAACTCAGCATCTTCCATATTCATCACAAAGTGTGAATACTTTGCAAGAATTGGATACAAGTCTTTTAAATGTTTTATTTTTTTCGCATCTCTATTTGCTATGTCTTGTGCTACAGAGTGGGTAAGGGGTTGATCTACTTCTTGATCTTCAATTTTAGGCTTTTCAAAAATAATTTCATCTTCCTTTGGCCCATTTGGATCTGTATACACTTCTTGAAGTTTCCCAGGATTTTCTTCTCCTTCTAGAAACACCTCATTAGGATCTTCATCCAAAAATTCATCTTCTGGAATAAGTTCTTCCAAATACTCATAACTTGGAGAACCACATCCAACTATTTCAGTGCTTTCAGAATTCTCTTGCTTCATTATATATTTTTTTTCCTTCAATAAAATAGTAGAAATTATTAAAATGATAAAAAAAATTTATTATTAAAAAAAATATAATGAAATAGCTCTAAACAGATCCAAACCTATCTTAAAACTAGCCAAATAGTATATCAAATTGAAGATCTCGAATTTAACAATTTTTAGAAGCAAACCGTGGCCAAAAATACCCCTTCACGCGCCCCCACGCGCCCTGTAAGCAATTCCCTTTTTTTTTTTTTTTGGAAAAGACCACAAGTCTCGGCCCAAAAAAATTTTTTTTTTAATTAATTAAATTTTTTTTTAAAAAAGGCCCAAAGTCTCGGCCCAATTAATTTTTTTTTTAATTATTTTTTTTTTTTACAGGGCCAGCTGCTGCCGGCCCAGAATTTTTTTTTTTTGTGAGTCAAAACGACGTGTCGTTTTTCAGTTTCGCCAAAACGACGCGTCGCTGAGGTCATCCCTGACCTCCCGCCGGGTCAACCCGACCCGGTACGGACCCGGTGGCGGACCCGCGAACCCGCCACCGTTTTTCGCCGTTTTCTCCTCCGTCCGGCGTCCGTTTGAGGCGTTCTTGGTGTCATTTTTCTCGTCTCGACATCCTCTACATGATGATGGTCTCCTTTTATCCAAAAAATTGTGATTTCTTTAAACCCAATTTTTTCTTTTTCCTACGCATACCGTGACTTTTCCTGGTATTTTCTCTCTAATCCAGTGTTCATTTTAATGCGGTTTTAGTAGGCTTAATCTCATCTCTGTATTCTCTACACAATGATATATTTATTTTCTTGAAAGAGATGATCTTACAGCACCCTAAAACTGTACCGTGTAAAAAATTTTAAATTTTTTTAGATCACCTTTACCGAATCCTATTTACTTATCTCATGAGTATAAACAGTATACTAATTATACAAAAAAAACTCATAAGAAAAATATACACAGTATGCAAATTATGAAACTCAGAAAAAAAATTTGCAGCGGAAAACTATTTTTCATGAATCTAAACTCAGGCTCTGATACCAATGATAGAAAATAAATAGGAAGGGAAGACATACATACCGATCACAGAGTATACTTCCACTTGGAGATGATGAAGAGTTTCAGGCGGTAGAAACAAAATCACTCGGATTTTGTTTACAGATTCACCGTAGATACACACCGGGAAGAATTGAGATGAAGAGAGTGAAAACGTTTTTTCAGTCAGAGAGAGAGAAGAGAGATAGAATTTCTCAGAACCAATACCCCGTTACTCTTTCTGGCAGAGAGAGTCTTTTCAAAATGATGGCTCAGTTTCTTTTCACGCACACACACGATACCTTAAACTTCTCATCCGTGCGGTGTGAGGGAGCGGTTCCTCTTAACCGTTTCCTCCCTCTCTTCTTCAAATAATAAACTATTAAAAAATAATTAAATTTATTTTAGGCCTGTGCCCTTTTTGTTTGGGTTCTATACCCATCAAGGGTGTAGCCCAACAATAGTTAATTATATCATACCAAACTTCTAAGGTAACAAAAATTCTTATTTTTTTCATTCTATTAAACATATTTTTGACTCAAAAACAGCCTTTTCAAGGATGCTTCTTTTTCTTTCCTTATTTCTTTCCATTTCCTTAAAAAATAATTTCATCCTATCAAACATGACCTAAGTCATATACTACTAAAAATTGTAATAAAGAGACTAATTATTGGATAATATGATCATTAGATGTACAGTTGCTCAATAAGCATGAAATCACATTAAAAGAGCCAAATGTCTTCTCAAGGAATTGTAATTCTCAAGCATCTCAGTAAAAAGGCTCAAAAAAAGTTTTTATGTGGCCAATTTATAGATGAAGAAATTAATTAATACCATTATAAGAGCTAGAAAATCATAACAAATATAATAGCACTATATTTCACATAAGGATTAGAAAAATGTTACCTTGTAATTTGCTATTTGAAGTTCTTCTAATGACCACCGAGTTTTGTGGTGCTCTTTCTAATAAAATTCAATCCCAATTTTCTACCCACTTCCAATTAAAAACAAAAATGGTCCTAATGTCATGTATATTGTTGAATTCAATATTTCCTCTTTAGGCAAGATGAACCAAAAACAAATATGTGTGTGTGTCCAACAAAGATTTTAAAGGGAAAAAAAAACTTGGACAAAAGAAAGAATAATAGACAGATACAAAAACGGATGACAAGAGATCCTCCTCAAACAAAAGAATGCAAACTAAGCTCCATCTCTAAACAGCATGAAATCCCTTTGAAGATTCACAAAAGATGCCTCCAAAAGAAAATATTTGTAGATTCCACGAAAAGGGCATAAAGATAACCCTCTCTCAAAGATTTGTCAAACGTATTTGCTAATTAAACATTCTTGTATTCCATTCTAACCAAGGAAAAAACTGCCAAGAGCCTTGTGCACCTATTGCCTCCTCAATATCTGTAAACTTGATAGCTTGAAAAAATCCCCAAAATGAGCCAGTTAAATGCAATTCTCATTAAATATAACAAACAACCTATTCCAAATCTAAAAAGACATTTCACAATGCAAGAACATGCTGTTAGAAGATGCTTTTAGATGAAAAATTACACATGACTCAACCCTTCATCATCCCTGGACCACCAACAAACCTCCCAATTGACCAAGTGGTCTAACTCTTTTACTCTGACTTCTATTTGACACCCCCACCGAGTCTTAATTAAAACCACTAATAATATTGGAGCAAACCAATTTTAAAATCAAATGCTAAAGAATAATAAAGTTTTTCTAACATAGATAAATACTTATCAGAACTTACCACAAGATTAAATTCCACCACCCAACAAAATTAACATAATAAAAAAAAAAGATAACAACAAAGATTTTAATGGCCACCCAAAAAAAGATAATTATGAAGATTAAGTCACAGAGAAAAATTTTAATTACTTAATATCAATGAATGTGAATTTTACTAGTATTTAGACCATAGCTAGTAATGCCGAATTTGGCCTAGATAAGTGAAGAAAAATTTCATCCATCATCTGCAATGCAAACTCAAAAATTTCTTCCAGGAAAACAATAAGTGAAAATAAATGAAGAGTATAAAAATATAGAAGCCACTACTACTACTGTCTGTAAAGGTGAAACAAAAAGGCTGAAAGGAAGATAATATTTAAGCATATAAAAATATAAAATTTTAATTCTCTGAAAGAAAACTATTGACTGAATTCATAATATTGCCAACTGGTTCTCTACAGGATTTCTTGCATTAATATGGAGAGAGATTGGAATGCTTAATAATAGTAATATTTTTCTTTTTGCTTGTCTTGTCTACCTCCAGCCATGCGATTTAACTTTTTCCTTTCTTTCTCTGTTAAGAATATAATTTAATAAAACCTACTAGGACAGGTAGAAATGAACCTATTGCAAAAACAGACCTACTGCTATTAGTTGCCAGTCGGAATTGATTTCTTGCATAAGACAATCACCGTGGAGCTTAAGAACTAACATGTACTAGTTGACCATAAGTAATATACTGTATCTCATGAAGCCCTTAGCTGGACAGGCCAGGGAAACAACAACACCAAGATAATAATTCTCAAGGAAGAATTTCATTAGAGTTCCAGAGATTTACACAGAAAATTTAAATCCACAGGGGACACATAAAAGTGAACAAAAAGTTGTATATGATAAAAATACATTAAATGAGTATCAATTTTTTTAGAAAATTACATGCAACTGGTAAAAAAAGATCGTTAGGACTTCAGACCATTGGTAATCATATGCAACTCATGCATAAACTAATTTAATATCCAAATTGTATGATGTGGAAAGCACATATATCATCCACAATAAGTAAACCAATTAGTGCTTGTAGTATGAAACTTCACCAAATGGAAGCTAGGAAAGCAAACATATCCCCAAAAACAAAGGCACAAAGCACCTTTGGTTGAAGATTCGAGAGTACACCACCAAAACGAACACAATAACAAAGCGCATCAATCTATCACCCAAACCACAAAACAAAATAATAGCATCAGCAAAAGCAATACCCATAATCAAGTAAAATAGAGGATATGTGTATTGTATTTGGGATTAAAAATTGGAGAAGAGAGAATTTTAGCCTTCAATCAAAAGGAAATCAAGGATTCATATGAAAACTAAGTATTCAGAGCAAAGAATTTAGAGCAACACACTAACAATTCTATCAAGAGTTTTTTTATGAGTCTTAATCTTTTTGAAAAACCTAGCAGCACCAAGTAATAATTCTATTCCATTAGAATAGAAATGACATTATTAGTTTATTACTTTTGAAAAACAGAATACTACTTGAATTGAAATACCAAAATCTACCCTTATTGTCTGACAAAGGCTAACAGACTAGAGAACATAGTCTTATTAAAATTTAAATGGAACCAACAAAGGCATAGAGAGCATAATTTTTCAGCATAATTTTTCATGGAAAAAAATGACAAAACTCATTTTCAAAGTAATCTTGCTACTATAACTTTCCAGCAATTTCTATTTTAAAGCAATAAAATTCCAGGGACAACAGACTCAATTGCGGCTTCCTTGCTTCCCTCTCAAATTTGGGTCCTTAAAAGCAGACATGAACATATAAGAGGAATGCTGAAAACATAATATCATGTAACTATAGTCTATGGTAGGGGTGATCATGGGTTGAGTCGGGTTGGGTTTGACCCCTGCCCGATGCTTGGCCCGATGTGGTTCAGGCCAGTATCGGCCCAGTACCAGGCTGGCCCAATAATATATATATTTTTTAAAAAATTAAAAAAAAATTTATTTAATAATAAAAAATATACTTATTTATACTTAAAAATATATTTTCTTAAAAAATAATCTTAGAAAAAATAAAATTTTTCAAAATTTATGAATATTTAACTATTATACATTATTTTTACATAAATATTAAGTTAAACAATTAATTTAAAATTTTAAAAAAATTTGAAACATTAAAATCTTAAAAAGTTTTCATAATATTTACATAATAAATGTATTATATTAGATACATAAAAAATAAAAATTCTACAAAATCAATTAAAATATATAAAATAATTGAAAAAAATAAAAAATATATATATAGGTCGGGCCGAGTCAAGGTTAAGGTGCCTGGCCCTAACCCCGGCCGGGCTCGGTGTGACCGAGCAGGACCGGATCAACTTGACACCGGGTTAAGTTGTGCAGCCCTAGTCTATGAAGAAACCTATATCACCTCAAGTGAAGTAAGAAAAGAGAAAGAGTAAGCAAGGGTCACATCTATTCCTATGGATCACAAAGAAGTAAGTCATACCTCTCTCTCTTTCTCTCACCCTACAATGTTTCCTGTAGCTACAATGATTTTGTTCGGGAAATGCTTGATAGCCAATAGTCCATGTCGCCATGAGTTTTGTGGTTCAGCTACAACTTGTTTAAAATGCTACCCGTGTTCGTTGATCACCTTATATTGTTCGTTTTCTTCAAAACCCGAGCCACTCCAAATGTGCTGCACCATTTGATTTTGAAATTCAAAATGGTGAGAGGCAAATGTCTCGCCGGTTGCATTTGAACACGGGAAAATTATTGTGCTAGCAAACTGCAAGTTTAATTTGAAAGATAAAATAATAATAGAAGATCCGAACCATACGAAAATGTCATTGCACAGTACTTTGAATAGTAAAAAATTGCATTTGTTTTATTTAGGAGGAAATAAATGTTTTGTCAACATTGGGATTAATAATGTTAATAATAGGAAAATTTTTTATTATGATTTAAAAATTAAAGAATTAAAAAAGAATAAAGTAAAGTTAAAATATTAAAATAAAATCTAATATAAAATTAAAGGACTAGAAGTATACTTTTTCCTGAATCATCCAAATATCTAAAGACATTATTTGGTGTATAAAATATTTTGAATTGAAAGAAAAAAAATTTAGTAAAATGAACTTTCTACTTATATTTGCACAATATTAAAAAGTATAATTAGATTAAAATCATAAAATAGCATTAATTTTACAATTCTCATATTAAAATTAATATTATTCTTTTAGAAAAAGTACCTCTCCCCCTAAACCCCCTCCCAAAAAACCAAAAAAGGAGGAGCTCCATCAAACCTACAATAATGAAACATATCCTGCATTATATAAGTTTTTCAAGTAAATAGTTCATTAATTTTCATGAACTATTAATATAATAAAATATAAATTGATGCAGCACAAATATATAAAAGTATCATACTTAATCCACAAATAGAAAAATAAATTATGATTCATACAGGCCATTAGATTATAAACTTCTTTTTCAAACTTCAATTGTTGATCAAAACACACATGATGATAATCCTGAGAAATTAATTGCACACAAAGTAGTCCACATACAAGTTCAATCATGAAAAATTCTCCACTAAGCACAAGATCATCTAAGAATCTTTATTATTTTCAGGCTCCCCAACTCCATAAGCATACATGCTTGTAATGCAAATAAGAATAGCCATTGTCAAAGTCTATACACGTGGGATCATAATCGCTTAGCACCAAAGAAGCACACAAGCAGCAACATTGAAGCACTCATCATCATCTTGTAATTTACAAGAACCTTCAAAAGTTTGGTCTTCTACAGCATACATTGTGAGCATCTCTAAAAGATCCATAAAGAGAGCATCACCAGCTTCAAAAAGAAATGCAAATCCATGACAGTTGGGAACTTCAACAATGTCATGTGCTAGAGGTCTAGCTTCAACAAACTCAGAAATAACATATATTGCATGTGCTTTAATACTCCATTCTAAGAAAAATAAGTTATTTAGAAGCTCTCACCTCCTCAAGGATATAATGATTGGCGAGCACTCATCATCCAAAACAAAGACAACAAAAGAACTCTTTTTCCATCATAGATCCCAGTATTAAATAGACTCTCGATAGTGGTCAAGATACATGATCATCATACCTATTTAGAAGTATAGATAGTACAGGATTATGCTCCTTACTTAGTTGCCTAGATTCTTGGGATATAAAGCACATGCTCCAAATAGTACCATGTTTACTGGGCCTCTGGATGCTTCTATAAGTACTTGCAGTCCCTTCACTTACTGAAGAGTAAGTTGTTCTCTAGAGTTGCAGCAAAAAAGGATCATATAAGATATTTTTTTAAAGAAAAAATGAAGAAATTTCTCAATCAAAGTAAGCAAAAAAAAGTACAAAAAAGAGGATGAAATATAATGCTACAAGTCTAGGATATCAAAAAGTAAAATAAAGAAGATAAAAGATGAATAGGATTACAAAAAACATCATGCTGATAAAGTCCTTCAATATATTTGAAGATACATCAAACCTTAAACAAAATAACTAAAGGATACCCAGAGACAAGGCATCTCTATGTACTTAGAAATCCTTATTTTACACATATGAACACGTATGCCAAAACACAATCATATTCAGATCAAGAGGATTGCTTGGTTTACAGGTACTATAAGTTACCCAACACAACTGAAGGTCTATATTGTTGCCAATTCTGAATTTTTGGCTTCAAAAGCATCCATATTGGAATATTTTAAAGCATATTAAGCTGCATATTAAAACTTCCTACAAGAAACATCATAAGTATCCACTTTTGAATAACTCTACAATCCAACAACCACAGGGACCCATCAACCCAAATTTTCTCCAAAGAACTCAAGCCTAACGTAGATGTATCAACTACTAGGACAAACAAAAAGCATTCTCACAAGTTAGAGCTTATATTTTTTTTCGGCCAGAAGTTAAAGCTTACATACAAATTTCTAAAAGTGAACTTAAAAAAAACAAAGATTAGCATAAATCTAGGTATCATAATAGAAACTGAAGGAGTGGAAGAATTCTATAATTTTAAAACAAAATTTAAATAATATGATTATAAAAAATAAGAGGAAATCAGAAATACCCAAGTGAAATAAAAAGTTTAATAAATGATAAATGTAATATCATTTGGCATCCTAATTCACATGCTGATGGAAGATATCTATTGTCTTCCAAAATGGAAGCAATTCCATTTCTTTGGGTTTCACTGCACAAGATTAACATGATTGACTTCGTAGCTAGACCATATTTTCATAGAGATTGTATCCATGTATGAATAAAGAGTAGATAACATGAATCATGTTTTATGATTCATTCATTAAAAGATGAAATGAATATCTATTGTGAAGTGAATATTTCTTGATCACCAACTTCAATGAATGTCATGTGTGGGGATGAGCTTGATCTTGTCTCAAAGATCATAAAATAAATAGTTGAACACGGGGAAAGATACCCAATATGGAAAATATCATAATTTTGTCAATCAAATCTTATAAGCAAACCTTGTCAAATCCTGAAGTGGACATCCATTAGCATATATAGTCTTTGAACTTGAACCAAAAAATTATTGAATTGACCTAAAATATTACCTTACAAGAGTAGAATGCATTTTTCAATAAAGTAATGCAAGATGATTGCAAAATGATTGTTTTGATAAGATTGTACATCAAGCAATATGGAGAATACCGTTCTACAAAAGCCAAAACAATAGTCTGCACTTCATTTTTACGCATAACAAACATAAAAAAGTTAAATTGAAGAATCAAAGTTAAAAAATAGGTTTAGATCTTAAACAACAGGAAACTAAACAATTCCTTTGCAATAAAACTATCATCAGTAACATGTCTAGTTCTTTATAGTTATTTTTTCACATAAATTTTTACTGACTAAAATTAAAGACTTATTGACACTAAAAGTTTTTCTGCTATATCTATAAGAACATCTGCAACTTTAGGATCTAGCTACTGTGATAGATATAGACAAACCTGCCATTAAAGCAACTAATTCAGTAAAAGACCAATGACAGAACAAAATTTTTTAAAGTATGAAAATGAAAAAAAGCAACAACATAGCACTAAAATTTTTTAAAATATAAACTATATTGTTTTCCTTTGAGGGTCCATTTGAATGGTTAATTTCATTTAATATAATATCCCACCAGCATATGAGTCAAAGTAAATTGAAGAAATTAACTGGTAACACATAATAGTAATTACCAAGTGGACCAAAGAAGTAGATTTAAAAAAAAATTATATCATCTGTGTGGCAATCTTTTCTATAAGGTCATTTTTCTCATAATTTCAATTAATTATATTGATGCATATCTGTAACACCCCTCATGATATCTTTCTTGGCATTGTGTTCAGGACCAGAGGGAAACAGGACAGAGAAAAGCTCAAGTGGAGTCTGGAAGATCTCCATACCGTGGCAAGAACTATTCCAGTGGCGTTGTTTCAACTGAACACGGTGGAGCCGCGGCGAGATATGTTAAGGCCGTGGTGAGATTCGGGATTTTTGTTTAAATTTGGATCATTTCGGACGATCGGGAAAGAAAGAAACGGAGGAGAATGGAGAGCTCAGCTAGGGTTTGGAGTTTTCGGCCATTGGGAGTGATTTTCGAACCTCAAGAGCTTGGATTCAAGTTGGTAAGTGTTCTCTACTCCTCCTTCTCCATTTTTCTTCAGTTGGAATTTGGGATTTTTCAGTTTTGAAGTTGGATTTCCTATTTGGGACTAAATCCACCGATTGAAATGATGTTAAGGAAGTGTGTTTTGGTATTCTTGTTGCTTGGGTGTGAATTTTGAAGGGATTATATGTGTTTAGAGCTTAACCCTAGGTTATTTTCGGTTTGGACTCTTGGGAATCCGAAGAGTATGTGGTTAAGTAGTATTTGAATGGTCCCTAAGAGCTTATTGATGCATGAAAGGGGTGTTGGAACCTTGGGTTAGGTTTAAAGTGGTTGAATTATGATGTTTGGTTATTGGTATATTGTGTTAATGGAAGAATTGTGTTATTGTGAAGGTTGTTTGGTTAATCGAGAGGGGTTCAAGCATGTTGGGCAATTCGAGAAGCTCCAGGAATTCACGTGTGTGGTGTTGACAACTTGAGGTAACCAGGTATTTGTTTGTATTGTAAGATGGTACATATATTTATATATATATATGCATATTTCTTTCATACCACGATATTGATGTGTTTATATGTGCTGTTTTCTATATATATATCATGGTATGCGCATAGCTAGATGATGATTATGATGATGATATTGACATGATATGACATGATGCATACATGACATTGTGATATGATGATGATTATTATATGATGATACATGAGCATCACCACATAACATTGTGAGATTACGATATATGGTGGATTGAGTGGTGATGACGATACGATATATGATTATATGAAATATGATGATATGAGATATGATTAGGGAGGATAAGGATGGGATCCCTGTCGCTAAATCCTCCCCTATGACCAGGGGAGTCAGGCGGCAGTGGACTACACCTTCCCTAAATCACCACCAATTCGAGGTGGTCCAGGGGAAGGAGAGCTACGGTCCGAGTATTAGTGTAACTTTTGGTCGGGTTACATTAGTGTAAGGTGAGCTTGGTAATGTCCCGAAATTGGTCCTCATCGACTGTTGGAAGGGAGTTACCTATATGAAATGTCCTGTTATGACGATAACCCGTGGTTCTAGCTATGTGTGAGGGAGACATGCATACCATTCATTTCACATTGCATACATGAGTTGCATGAGATATATATGCGTGTGTGTGGTTGTCCCCGGTTACTGAGACATTGTCTCACACCCCTCTCCCATGAACTAACCTTTCAGGTGACGGTTCTGACACTAGTCCAAAGAAGACGCAGGAGTAGCTACGTATGTGGGAATAGTCTATGTAGTATTTGTAAATTGGATAATGTATCTTATGCCAACTAGGATAAAATGGTTTGTAATGGATGTATGACATTGTAAGGATTGTTATGGATGAATGTATGGTTATGTATGTTGTGTGTATGTGTTATGTATGATGAAAGTTGGAATTAGGCCTGATTGGTGTGTTTTATGGCCGATAGCCTGTTGGTCGAGTTGGGGTCTCAAGGGGTCAAATCTCAGAAGATGTCACACCCGAAAATGTGACGCGGATGGCGCGGGAAAAGGAAGAAAAAGAAAAAAAAGGAAACCGGCCCACACGATGAGAGCTGATTTCAAAGGAGTCGCTACCAAAATTTTGAGGAAAATTTTGGAAAACCAATATAAAACAAAAAAAGATAAGGATGGTCTGCGAATCAGAGTTGGGTTCGGGAGTACAATTGTGAGTGGGGAAGGTGTTAGGCACCCTCACAACACCCGTTCCTAAGAACGGTTACCTTAGGTTGATCATGCAATTTTTATGACTTTTAAAAATTATTTTGGTTGCCTTTTTACCATTCACATGCAAAAATAAATGCAAGAAATGAAGAAATAAAAAAAAAATAATGAATGAAATGAAACTATAAAAAGTTGAGAAAAATAAATTAAGTGGAAAATGTTATTTATTTACGAAGGCAGACTTGAAAAAATCAGATGGTAAATATTTATTAAGTTAAGAGAAAAAAACACCAAGTAAAATCAGAAAATATTTATTTATTTACGAAGGCAGATTTGGAAAAATCAATTGGTAAATATTTATTAAATTAAGGAAAAAACACCAAGTAAAATAAGAAAATATTTATTTATCTATTAATTAAGAAAAAACACCAAATAAATCAGAAAATATTTACTTATTTATAAAGGCAGACTTGACCCAGAATTAGAATCTGGGGCCTACATACCCTGCGATAAGGATCAAAGTCGACGTAGTTCGGACTAAAAATACGTGTCACTGGGTTGGTATTTTTTTATTATATATATTTTTTCAAAAGAGAGGGTTATAAAAAATAATTTGTCTTTCCACAAAGAAAACAATTTTTAGAATTGGTTGGTGCGTTTTAATTTGTAGAAGATAGATTAATCTCCATTATCTACTCCATTCATTTAAGAATATTTTTTTTGTTGAATTAACCTCGAAAAAAGAATATATATTTTCTTCAATTTAAAAAAATAGGATTAAAATTATGTGTGATTTCGAATATTTTATTTTGATTTGAAAAGGAAATATTTGAAAACAATTTTGTTTGTACAAAATACAACCAATTGGCTCAGGTGGTGACTTTATCACTCACATTTACCCATTGATACCTAAATGTCTATGGTGGTGCCACTCGAGACAAAAGGTATAAGAAAAGTTCAAAAAAAAAAAATTTTTTTTATGATTTTTTTTTTGTTTTCTCTGCATAAGATCCTTTTAACGCATATTTAACATTAAGAGTAATTCCAAATATGATTATCATATAAATTTTTGAAAAAATTTAATCAGCATATGTGGTGGCTTTATCACTCACAAGTTACTGATCAGTACTAAATACCCACGATGTTTCCACTCGGAACATAAAAAGGACTTATGGGACACAATTGGGACAAATAATTTAATTTCTTATTTTACATGAGTCATTTTTATTTCCCTATTTTAAAAAAAACAAAATAGAAATAAGTACAACCATGACACCAAAAAGCATTAAAGGGAATTTGAAATATGCCCATTATACATACACATTTTCTCTTACAAAACAGCATATATAAACAACTTTACTTTCATAAAACAAGATCATATTTATTTATTTATTTATCCATAAATTAACTTTATTTATTTATCCATAAATTAACTTTAAAACAAAGCCCACAATTAATTGTAGTGACTTTATTACTCACAATTTGCGAATTGGTACTCAGATACTCGCGGTATCACTAGTTGATGCACGAAGATAGAAGGAGAAGTTTAAAATAGAGGGCTTTTGTTTTATCATTTATTCATTCATTTATTTTTATTTATTACTGATTATTGTCATTATTATTATTATTATTATTTATATATATTTTTTTGGGAAAATAAAAGTGGCCATTTGGAAGAGAGAAAAAAAAAAAACAACAACAACAATAATAATAATAATGATAATAGTCATATTAAGATGTCATCAATATAAGTGCCATGGTAACTCCTTACTCATAGCACTTACACTCTAATTATTCGTTCACGGAGATTTAATCTCTCGTGGAAAACTTGTGAAGTGATAATTCAAGCGAGTAACTACAAATAAATGAGAGTCACCTTAAAATAAAATAAAAAAGATAAATAAGATGAAACAAAATAAAATAAAGGAGGGTCATGTGTGTGATATATAAGGGTTCAGATAAAGGAGATCATGACCCCAATTTCTTCTAACAAGTGGATAAACCATGGGATAGTTCGGGCCCAATAATCGTGGAAGAAACACAAATTCATGCTAGTTTGAATCATTTCCCATGCTAAAGCCTACTAAAAAAAAAATTCATATGATAATTTTCATGTTCAGACTACCAAACATGAGATTCCCTAGCTGAACCATGATCCTGTGACAATACTTTGTATCAACCACATAATATGCACACTTATCCATCACTCTCACACGGTTTACATGAGAAATCAAGGCCATGTGTTCTATTTGTAAATCCAACTAACTCAAAGAGAAAGATATGAGTAAATAATTCATTTACAAACTGAAAACAGTAACCACATGAATGTATCCAGCCCAAAATATTTCATATGAGAAAACAGGAACATGTGAGCATTTCTTAAGCTTGAACCATTTAGTGTCATCACTTCAAAACCCAAGTCAGACATCCATGGGCAGTAAGATAAAACCAGATTTTTCCCATGGAAAACATATTCATATGAACAGCTTAGAACCCAAAATCAAACCACACCATGCAGTAATCAACACAAGGTCCCTTTATTTATTCTTCGTGATGGAAGGTATAGTAATATAACAGGTTTAAACTGCAGTCAATATGGGGAGCACACTATAAACATAGAACCGTGTTTGACCATGTTCCTTAAACTTAAATCCAGATCTGTTTGTCACAGGAAAGCATCAATTTTGGTCAGATTCATGGCTGCATAGATTCAAAGCTACAAATCATACATTTGCCTCTTACTAAGATAAAAAGCTACCAGACTGTCCAAAAACCATAGATAAACATCCGGGACTCTTTACAGTAAAATAGCCATTCGGAACTAATTCACTATGAATTGGTTTATCCGTTTCCTATTGTGCAGAATCGAGCTTATTACCTTAGCCTTTAATCTATGGCAGAAAGGAGGAAACAGAGCAAACAGACAAACAGTTCCTATGGGCCTAAGTCTAAACAAACACATGATTAGCACTCAATCCATATGACCATTATCATCGACATAAACTCCCAGTCTTACAAGTAAGCAAGGAAACACAGTGATTATATAACATAGCTAATGAGCTCAGACGAACAAAATGCACTCCCAGTCATCATTTTCTAGAAAGAAAAAACAGAACAAGCAAAGCCAGAAAGGACAAACAAAATATAAAGAGGCCTAGCATCCGTCTGTCATTTGAACAGGATAACAACAACAGGAAATGGTCTCCAGACCCAGTGATTCACACAACAGAGTATTCATTATAGAACGAGAGAAATTATACCAAGCTAATGTCTACACAGGATGCAACCTCCTCGGATTTGGGGGTCCTTCTCTCTGTTCGCTTGCTCGGTTCCTTGTCCTCCAAATTCCTCCTGAGCCACCACCTCTCGCTCTCGGCCTTCTTGCCCCCTTTTATAGCACTTCACGAGTCAAAGAAAAAGCGAGATCTTGAGTGTGTGGTCCTTCCTTTTTAGCTCTGCTTTCGTGTGTCAATGTCCATGCTCCCCTGTTCCAGCCGACTTCGCCTTACCCTGCTTCTTTCACGTGTGCCTCTTTGTCTTTCCCCTTTGCGTGTTCAGACTTTTTCTAGTCCTCCCAGCTTTTTACCTCGTCTGTGGCTTGCCTTTTTCTCTATTCCCTTTGCTTTCTCAGACTACTTTTATTCGTCTTTTTCTGGCCTCTATGAGCATGCTCAGAACTCAGAAGCTTTTCTTTCCTCTTGCTCCCTCTGTCACCTCCCGCGGCTCCATCCCTCTCTTTTTCTTCTCGCGGCCTACTGCACCTTCACCCTCTGTGCTTTTATTTTTTTTTTTCAGTTCAGACTCCTCGCGGCTCCTTTCCTTTTTTTTTTCTCTTCCTCTCTCAGCTCCCTCGGTTTTCTTTTAGCCAAGTCCTCGGTCTCTTGGTGTCCCCCTCTGCACCAAGGCTTGCTCGGTTTCTATCTCATGGCTCCCTCTGGTTCACTCGGTCGAGTCTCGTCCGTGGCTTCTCCTTCCTGGAGGACAAAACCCTAGCTCCCACCGGCGTCCAGCTCAGCTCTCCCCCCGCGGCCTCCCCCTGTTTTTTTCTTTTTTCTGAAAACCTCAGCCGCGGCCCTCTCCTCCTCTGTCCTCAGCCGTGTCTCTCTCTCCCGCGGTTCTCTGTCTTTCTCGCACACGGCCGCTCCCTCTCTCTTCTTTCTTTTTTTTCTTCGTTCAAGTCCCTCGTCTACCTTGGTTTCCCCACGGCTGAGCTCTCTGGTCTCTCTGCTTTTCCCTCGGAGCTCCACCACGTGTCCCACAGTTTGGCCTCCGTTTGGTCTCTCCTCGGCTTCTCGTGTTCTCTCAATGTCATGGCCGCGATTCTCTTCTCTTCCCTCTCGGTCTCTTTTCTCTGCTCGCTCACTCTCTGGCTCATCCTCGTTTCAGACCAACCCCGGCTGCCTGCTCTCCCTGCCCTGCTCCCTCGTGTCTCTGCTCCCCTCTTTTCTTTTTCTCCGCGGCTTCACTCGGACCCCTTCCTCTGCTTCTCTTCCTGCTAGGGCTACGCCCTTAATTCTTCCACGAGCCCTCACTTGGGCTCGTGGTGCATTGCTTCAGCCCAAAATTTTTATTTTATTTTTTTATTTTATTATTATATATTTTTTGTTTTGTTTTGTTTTTGTTTTTTGTTTTTTTATTTCTATACTCTTAAGAAGAAGGGATTGTCCTAATTTTAATATGCCTTTTATTTATTTATTTATTTTTATTATTATTATTATTTTTCATTTATTTATTTTTTTTTAGTTCTTATTTATTTATTTATTATTGTTATTATTATTATTACTATTTTATAAAAGTGTACGGACAAACTGGGGTGTTCACAAAAGAGTTATTCTTTTGGGGTGAAACCTCTTTGGACAAGTTGATTTGAGGGTTTTGGACCTGTATGAGTGGTCTCTGAGTGACCAGTTGCCTTTGGTGGCAATTGGAAATGGTTAGTGGTGATTTTGGTCATTAAGTGGCCAAAATGGTGTTATGGGTTCAGAATCTCCATACGGAGTTGAATTGAGGTAAAGGAGGTGTTTATGGATAGATTGTGACTAGATTGACTTATAAAAGTTGGAATCAAGTCAATCGGAGGTTAGAGCATAAAGTTATACACGTTGAAAGTTCACTCCAGAGTATGAAAGTTGCTGATGTGGAATATCAGCATGGGGCGCCGCGACTCCAGTGTCCAGGCCACAGCGCTAGAAAAGACAAAAGCGATGGTGAAACAGGGGAGGCCAGAGCCGCGGCGGTACTATAGTGGCCGCGGCTCCATCCCACTTTTGGGTGCTTTTGTGTTGTTTTCCATTGCCCCGAAGGTTTGGGATGTTGTTTTGAATTGTTTAGGCTATGATTGGTTGAAAATTGAGGCTTTTGGTCAAGTTTGAAGGTGTCAGTAGGTAGGGTGTTACAATATCCATGTCCAATTTATCCCATGAGCTTGAAGTGACTGTGAAGAACCTATCAGCTAGCAGGTGACTTCAAAATCTCCTAGCAAAAAAAAACTAATAATGAGCCCAGTCATGTAATTAGTTCTTTCTTCGGCATCCAGGCCTATTCTACCTCAAGCCTCTTTACACATTCAAGATATTCTTGTCATTCATTTTCATCTATCAAATGGTCCAAGGATGACAAAAGGCACATATATTTGAAAGAGAATTAAAAACAAAAATCTAAAGCCAAAAACATACTTATTTTAAATGAGATGTAATAGAAGAAAGCTAATCTATGCTGGACAAACAACATGTAAATAAAAATGATAATGTAAAGTATGCAAACACTTACCACTTGCACTACCAATAATTTTGTAATCCTTGAAAACAGCACCTGTTCTGTCCAATCCATTTTTCAATTCCTCTAATTTCTTCCTCAGACAAAGTTCTAGCAACAACCTTCGAAAGTATAATGCTGTAAGCCATACCAAATAACACAAATGACAAGATAGGATGAGAGTTTAGAACAAACTCTAACCCAGTTTATTTATCTACAATATTATTCATATAACTAATTTATTACATTAATTTCTCCATGTTCTGCTTTTTGTTAAAATAAAATGCCTTTTCTATAATCAATTTATGTAAGTCATCTGTAGACTTTACACTCCAAAACCAACACAATCACACACATAGAGAAAGTGGGAAAACAAACAATTTCAAGCAGGAATGAAACCTTGAAAGCCAGGTCAGTGAAGTTCTAGAAACGAAACAGGATACGATGGGGAAGAGGGTTTAGAGGATGATGAGGCTACTCATTTCTTGACCGTGATGATGCTTGGAGACGAACCTAGGAGAAGCATTTCGATCAGGAGAACTCATGATGCAAAGGAACCTTCAGCCCAAGCAAATTGTCTAAAGCGGATAAGACATTAAATCTGCAAAGAAAAATGAATGGAGTGAATGAAAAGAAAGAACAAAAAAAATTGAAAGGAAAAACACGAAGAAGAAGAAGAAGAAGACAAGATTCTCACGTCAGGAAAGAGGAAGAGAAAAAAGAGATTGGGAAAGATGAGAGTGTTACGAGAGAGGAGAGGACTTCATTTTTCTCTTGCTTGTCGTATAAAGGCTTCCTTGAACGCCGCTTCTTACTCCTCCATACTTTCTCGGTTGAATCTGCATCTAGGGTTTCTGCTTCAATGGGGAAGGGGACAGGGAGCTTTGATACGGGAGGAAAGAAAAAAAAAATAAATGTGATTTATTTGAAAAGATGAGAGAAAATATGTTTGAGAGAGAGGGGCGGATACGAGAGAACTTAAAAAAAGTTAATTTCATATTAAAAAAAAGAAAGAAAAGAGGGAAGAAATTTAAAATAAAAGGGTGAATTTTGAAATTTAAAATTTGAAATGAAAGAGGGATTTGGATCAGATGGGCTACGGACCTGTGCAACAGTTCTTTGAACAGTACTTTCAATAGTGGAATGTGATTTTGCTTTTATAGCGATATAATTGATTGATGACTGATGAAAATTTATTTTATTTATCATATTTTAACATCTCATTGTCACTTCCAGCTTGGAAATATCCCAACTATTGAGCATTTAGGCGGTTAATTTAGATTTTTTCAACTCAAAAGGTTAATTTACATTATTTGAATACATTAAAAATATTAAAATTTTCTATAAAGGAAAAAACCATGCCATCTAAATTAAATTAATTAAAATTTATTCAAACAAATTATTTTTCAAACATGAAACTAACAAAAATCTAAAATTTGCCCAGCCATTCAACTTCACTCAAGTTTATATAAAAATGAAAAATTAAATATTATTATTTTAAACAGTATTTTTAAATGTTTAAAATTTTATATCTCCTTGCAAATGTAAGAAATTAAAGTACACTTCGAAAATGGTGAATAGGGCTTAAAAAAGGGCAAACGGACGTGGGTCGGTTCTAACATGGAGTTGAAATTTTTTTTTTTAAAACGACCTTTATTTCATGAAGTCTGGTCTAACACGGGGCTTGAAAATATTTTTTAAATGGGCTTCATTTCATGAAGTTTTAGCGATGCTTAATGGGCTGGTGGATGGCCCGTAAGAATATGTGTGTTATTTTTTTATTTTCAATTTTATTACATGTAAATTAAATATTATTTTTTAAGGCATATTAAATGATATTTTACCTTCACCATATAATACAATTTTATTTGCACACAAATTCATTAAATTGATATAATTTACCTTCACCATATAATTAAATTGAAATTCATAGGATTGACTATTCTAATTATCATCATTAATTTATAAGTGAAAATGAAAGTTGAAAGATAATATTGCATTAAAAAATATAAAGATAATGTTTGAAAATTTTTAATTTAAATTCAAATTATCATCTTCATTAATGATAATGTTTAAAAATTCATGAAAAAATTTCATTGAAATTTTAAACTTTATGGGAGAGTATTTTTTTTTGTTTTAAATTTTTAGTTTTTGAAAATAACAAAGGCAATTAGGTTAGCCCATGACCTACACGGGTTAATCCCTTTTTTTTTTACAGTATTTAGCATGTTTAGACTTAAAAATCCATTTTTATTTTGACTCTAAAATTTGAAGTTTAACTTGTTGTTTTTATTGGGTTAAACGAGTCTATTGTAGGCTTTACCCATTTTTATGACTATAATGATGAGTCTAGATATTACAATCATTTCACTACTCAATCAAGAAAGAAAGTATAATCTAACCAACAAATATATTACTCAGGTAATTAAAGTTGAACTAGCTAAATAAGTGGTTTTAAGTTAGAATCTTGGGTATACAGCTATATTAAATGAGAGTTTTGTTGTCTATGTGGTTCTGCGCAACTTAACCCATATTAATCAGAGTCTAATATGACTACTAAATACCGCATGATTAAATTTTAAATAGAAAGTGTAATCTTAAGAAAATAAGGATGGGGCAACTAGTAACCAAGGTGCCTTGGGTCCCACAAATTAATTTGAAAAATATTTGCATACATTTCTTTATATGTTTTGTGTTATTTTTCAATAAAAAGTTAATGTGTGGATTTTTTAATAATTATTAATTTAGTCATTAAATATATATTAAAAATATTAAATTTTTAAACTTAAAAAAATTAAAAAATCTATATGTTAAATTTGAATGGGAGAATTATAAAAAAACATGTAAGAAAAAATATATAGCAGTGTTCAATGGTAGCTTTGTAACTTGACTTTGGATTTTTCATATGGCTATTGAAATGAATATAAGGACTAAGTAACTTTTATGAAAAAAGTATAATTTATAGGAAAAAAAAACATTTTAGTGAAAAATATTAGTGATGAGAATATGAGATTACATATTCAACTTAAATTTTTTTACTGAATTTTTTCCAACCTATCGAATATTATATATATTAAATCAATATATATATATATTATTAAGAGCTAATTTGAATAATTGTTAGAATATGAAATATTTTTATTTTTTATTTAAACCCCAAAAATTGTAAAAAAATTGTATTAATATTAAAAATATTTTAAGTTTTAATAAATACTCATATATTAATGGTCATAATTTATTTTATTGAGAAAATATTAATAGAATTAATTCTCCAATTGAAATATTAAACTATATGATCAAAAGATTATTTTTTCTTTGCCAAATGCATTAATTTCTTACAAAATATTATTGAAAGAAGTTTTTCAAAATTAAAATTATTTAAATCCTATCTAAAATCAACTGCTATAAAATGAATTGAATAGAATAGCCATAATTTCACAGTAAAATATAATAATTACTTTATCATAAGACCGATAATTGGTTTCATAACTCAGAAATCTAGAAAAATAATATAAAAATTGATGTCATATTATACTAAGTTCCTTCAATAATTTCATGTTACGTCATTTCTCAACACAAACCTGCTAAAATAGCTTGAAAATTTGCGAGGCTCACTCTGCCCATAAAGCTAGAGCAAGGATTCACCGCTAGGTGCAACGTTGACATGTTTATTTCGAGCCACCCCATTTATGTTTTTTATGTGTTAGCAATAGCACTTTGCAAGTAGAAAGCAAAAGAGGAAAGGACCAAACAGACTAAATTTGAATGAAAATTTTTATTTGATTCAGCAAGCTTAAGTATCGTTCTTTTGATCAAATACTCGCACTAGGAAACAACGAAAAAGATATATCAAGGATTATCACCTCGAATGATTGTATAAGAAGGAGCCGCCCGGTATGGTGGCACTAGGTCTTCCAAGCACATATCCTTGAGGGCAGCAGGGAGCCATAACTGTGAAACGGATTCATATGCAGTCTCGGCCGAGTAACATGTTGATCCAAACCTAGTCTTCTATGGATCAGAGTCAAATGACTCGCACATAAACAAGATGCAGGGTAGTCTTTTTGCTAGTGCTTCAGCTCAGAATGTTTCGAATAGACAATGTTGAATTCACTTTCCAGTCGGAAAGCAAAAGAAACCAAGTTGTACGTACAAAAACAAACAAGTCAGTGAACAAAAAGTTCAGGCTTTGTTACTCTTTGCCATCTCATCAATATCCAGTTCCACTGCCAACACTGGCGAATCCCTCTGCATGCCAAAGTGACTGGAGAAGGAGTAGAATAATAATCATTAGAGAGGCATCCCCAGTTATACAAAAAAAAATAAGGCTCAGAAGTTGGTTCACCTGTTCTGTACAGGGCCATGGTCTACCGCAGATCGCAAGCAATATATGACTCTGCCCACAATGTCCGTCATTTGAACTGGACCGAATATTCTACTATCATATGCTTCCTGCCATTTGAGGAGTCAAAAGCATAACCAAAGAGTTACAATTAGTCTTCGTGGACAGACAGTGATTGCTTTCATTTCAAAGCTAAGATTACACATGCTATTGCAAAGAATTCAAACACAGAAATACAATGAAATTAATGATATCCCCGCTGAAGCATATGCTGCTGGGTAGAAAACATCAACTAAAAAATTTATAATGTTGAGATCTGACATAAAACAAGCCCAAATTAATGGAAGATGGTTTTTTTTTTTGGGGCTACTTTTCTTTTCTTCTTTCTTGGGACAACAGTTAATTTTCAATTATTACTGGAAGAAGCAAACTAGTGGTTGCATATAAAGGGGGTCCAGTAAAGCAACTTACTGCCAAAACTTTCAAAGCAACCAACCTTATAAAAGAATTAATACACGGTTTATGCTTTCCACTTGAGATACCCAAGTAGAATCATATATAACCTCTCTAGCCACATCATACTTATAAATTATATTTTTTACTAAATCGCCAAGCCAAGTTTTTGATCTAATTCGTTTCTGACTTGGATATGAGGTTTTAACTAAAAAGTGTTTTAATCTGTTGTTAATCACGACTGCTTAGCATATTAATATTGGTAATGCTTTTAGAATGATGAGTTTTCTGGAAAAGAGATGCAGGGCTACACCTTGGGTTTCAAATTTTGATTGTCAGCCAATACCCAACATTGATCCGCCTCAAGAACGAAGGGCTCATCCTTTTCATTCGTAGAAACCATTTCATAGCCTTCAATGGCAGCTAATCTTCTGACTAAATGGTTGTTTTGCTTCTCGGGGTCCTTCAAAACAATCACATCTCCTACAAAAACACGCCTGTCAAAGAAACATGTATATCACTAGCAAATAATGAAAATGAGAATCAGTTATGCAATGAGCTCCAGATGACAATGTCAACCATCTAAATGTCATTACCTAGTGAAACTCCAAAGAATAATACACAAGAATGAAACAAAAAGAAACCCCACAAAAATGATTAAAAGTTAACAACATTTGTTTACAATCCTGCCCTGAGAAAGAATGGCAAATTAGTTTGCTTTTGTCTCCAGCCTGAACTACAAGTTTTATTCACTACTGTGAAAGGAGAGAATCTAAAAGGTTGATGCTTAGCACAGAAAAAATGGTATCTCATGATGACACTAAAAAATACAAAAAAGGTAAGGAGAGCCAACATATACATTGCTTCCTCTTTCAGCACACTCCATAACCATTTCGAAGGCCATTTAAACCAATATATGAGAAGCAAATTGTTAGAAAGCAGTTTTCCTCCCACAGCTAGTAGAAATTGAGTGAACAAAAAGTCGTCAAACAAGGACTGTTCAGTTATCATTGAATGACCACTGAAGAAATATACTATGATAAAGCAATTAGTACTTTTACATATTACGGGTATGTGCATAATGCAAACAATCTTCCCCTAAAAAACCTATAGAAATGGGAAAAAAAAGCACTGCAGTAGTGAATCTCATAACAAAGGTTTTATACATATTAATGAAGACAATTGTGGGGAAGATTCCAAAATGTAAAATTAAATCCTGAGATGAAACTGAGCAATTTGTATTCTTGTATATTTTCCACATGATAACACCAAGGTGATGACATGGAATGTGGATGTACTTTGGGAGAATGATTTATTCCCCAGGATAAATGGTTCCTATAAGCTAACTACCAATAGCAATAAGTAAATTTGTAAAATAAAATGATTACGTTGGGTCTGCTTTTGGTAACTTCCGAACAAGAAGAGTTGCTGCTTTTCCATCTAGGGTACGGGTCATTTCCTCTCCTTTATTCCAGTGCAAGTATGTCAGCCTTCCTTGAATGAAATTCTTCCAAATAACATGATTTACCTCTTGGTCCGTAATTTGACCCCTTTTATAGGTCTGTGCCACATCATTGAATTTGTCAGAAAAACTTATAAGAGAAAACATTAAGAACTCATATTTTGATACACTGGCAGAGTTGTGTAAAGGAGAGAAAGTAGGCATAAGAAGAGTGATAGTAAAAGAAAGGCTGATAACAAAATATAAGGACGTCAAGAGAACTACAAGGAAAAAGATGATAAGATGAACAACCAATAGAATAGACTTTTCAAGACTGACAATTAAGCCAGTATACCTTCACAACAGGAGATACAAGAACTTTTATGTTTAAGACATCTCCTTAGTACACCAAGAAGCATCAAAACTTAAAAGCTATATAGAAATACATCCAAACAAAAAATGACCTTCTCTTACATCCAAGGCTGTTTAGACATACAATTAAACTTATTCACACTTTTTCATTATAAATGCTAAAAATGATATTAGAACAATGCAATTTCTAATTTCTCAGCTTTAAACCCTTAAGCCCCAGATTTAAGTAAATACTGACTCTGAATTCCTCCATTCAGAAATAACTTAGATTTTCATCTCCATTACTAATCAGCCTAAAAGCAAAAATGCTCATGAAAACATTCAATATGTCCTCTCATTGAACAAGAACCTTTTAGGCTTTGATTGGTTGGAGTTTTTTGGGGGGATTTGAAAGCGAGGGAAGGAGATTGAATCCCCTCCCCTTATTTGGTTAAAAAAATTGGAGGGGATTTAATTCCCCCCAATCCCCTCTCCCACCCCTTGGTTTCTTCCTCCCAAATTGGGGTTTTTTGGAGGGAATTGAGTAATAATACTCAATCCCCTCCAATCTCTTTCTGAACCAAACAAAATTTTATTAAAATCCCTCCAATCCCCCCCCTCCAAACCCACCAAGTAAGGGAATTTTAAAACCCCTCCAATCCCTTTCATTAAAAATCCCTCCAATCTCTTCATTAAAAATCCCTCCAATCTCTTCAATTTAATTGCAAGCATCTCAGTGTAAGTGGTACATGGCAAAAGCCATCAAAACACAATAACAAAAAATACTATTTCATTCACACCAATTCTCTACATATCCTTCCCTCTTTATACTAGATAGGTTTCCTACAATCCCAAATTCCCTAGCTACCCCGATGACTAATTCCCTACTCCTTAATTCTTACGTGAAATATTCTCCCCTTGAAAATGATCCTTGTCCTCAAGGATCAGTACAATGTCACCGGTTATTGTCACATGGGAACTAAGGGTAATTAGGGTAATTGTTAGGAATCAAGGGGGTAGTTAGGGAATTTGAAGGGAACCCATCCAGCCTCTGTTAGTAATACATAAGGGAAGGATAGTCATGTAACAGTGTGAATTGAATTAAGTTTGTCTGCGTTTTTATGTTTGACATGTATCAGTAAGTAAGCAAGGTCATGCTGTCATGTGATTGAACATTTATGAGAAGGACCACTACTGCAAATGTAGACCTAAAGAACATGTTCTCATTGTATTGACTCATTAGCACAATGAACACCTGAAAGTGAAGCAGTCTCACCTACACATTTAACTAGTTTGAATCATAAAAACAACTATGTCAAAATATGCTTCACATGAGCTTGTTGTCACTTTCCATCATTTGGTACAAAGTCTGCTGATACAGACTCGTGCACAAAAGAAACAACAATCTTTAATAAATATCTAGCCTTTTGTTGAAATAAAAGACAATCAGCTCCAAAACCCAAACCCTGCAAATATATCATTGAACTTGATCTGTATGTGTACAAAAATTTGAATAAGAATGTTGGCTAAAAACAAAAAATACCTGTATATGAATATAGTGAAAACACCCTGCAGAACATAGCAACTGAGAACTAGCAAGCTTATGATCTACTTTCTTGTTCTATAAATAATAAAGCCAACAATCAAACCCAACCAAGTAAACAACCAATAGAATTCCTCTCAAAGACCCTATAATATAACTAGATTTGGATCTTTAAGAAACTTTGTCCCTTCCCCACCCCCCCGCTTTTTTTTTTGAGGGAAATGGATTCAATTGGAACATCCAGTAAGAGGGGAAAACCTTAACCTGATTAAAGAATCGCACTTGAGTAAAGTTCAGAAGTCAGATTGAGTCGTTAATTGTCTTTATAGAAAAAGAAAACCAGCTGCACAAGTCCACAGAGATGACAAATGCATTTCAACAGCAACCTTCTGGAGCAGGGATCGTGAAAGCGAGTGCCCATTTTATTTTACATTGAATCCTAAACCCCAGCATTAATCCAGGAAAATTAGTGGAAACATTATTCTTTAACAACAAATGTAAATGACAACTATTAATAAATATCTGCGCCACTCAGAGCGGACAACAAATTCCATGAAGAAAATACATGCATGTGTTTTTTAAGCCCATTACAAAGTCAGTGATGATGGCTGCTGGTTAATTGTTAGAATATGAATGATAAACAATTCGATAAGCGGGAAAATGGCAAAATAGCGAAATAAATAATGAAAATAAACTTGGGCTATAGGGTCATAGAGGAAGTGAGACCTTCCAGCCGATGGATACGGAGTATTCGAGCTTGTGAGCTATGTATCGACACCATGTTGAGAGCGAAACCATTGTAGAGAGAGTAGTCCACAGAAGTCTGATGTTTTTAGCCCTTCTGTTCTTTAAACCCTCTGAAAGATTTGTATCCTCAGAACCCAGAACAAAAATAATAAAATGGAAAAACCCTCGAAAATTTTTTTCTTCCCTCCGATCTTCGCCATTTTGTATCGACGAAAAAAATAATCTTCGCGGTTTAGTACGAGAAGGTCATTGTTAAAAAATATTTTTTATTGTTTCTTTGTGTTCCTCCTATCCAAATTCATGGAAAAGATATATTAATAATTTTCTTTTATTTATGTCTTTGCTATAGAATTAAGAGGTAAGGGATAAAGAATCAATATAATTAATAAAGATAATGAATAAAGAGCATTGAAAAATTTTTATAAATTAAATGATATAATTAACTTTTAACTTTGGCCAAAAAAAAACTAACTTTTAACTTTTCTCTTTTGGCAAAAAAAAAATTTCTCTTAATATATTTATAAAATAATTAAAAGTTATTTATATTTTATAACAAAATAGGATTCTCTTTCAATGCTTGTCGGGAAGCATTATCTCTTTTGTATTTTTGAATCAACCACCGAGTTGATTAATTTAGCAAATAGCAACAACAATATGTATTGTTGGCCAAAAAATGTAAAATAATATGTAAATTAAGTGTGTACACAACCAGGTTAGGCATTAAAAAACTGGCCCCAGTCAATCAAATTGGACTTCTTGGGCCGGACTCAAACGTAAGACAACAGTACTACCCAGAAAAAGTGGGGCCGAAGTCAGCGAGCAGATCCAAGTTAGGCTAATCCCACAAGTCCAGCTAACTTGAACCGGTCCGTTCTTTTATGGGGTTATTTTTTTTAGTTTTTTGGGAAAATTGTTTTTGGATAGTAAAAATAAAGATAATTGGTTTTTGGGTAATAAAAGAAAGTTATTTGATTTTTGGGTGTAGGGACATAATGGATATATTAAAAAAACTAAACAAATGACCAAACTGCCTCAAGTGTAATGATGAGGGAAAAAAAACTAAAAGAAAAATAGAAAATCCATAACTCAAAATCACTTTGGACAAACGAAGAAAGAAGAGAAAAACAAGAGTTTCTTGCACGTTGTTCTCACCTTCCCTCCAAGCTTCCCTCATTCAGCTCAACCTAGAGCTCTGTCCGCAATATCTTATCAATAAGATGTTGCTTCATCCTTCGTTGCTTCCTTGCTTCCTCCTTTCTCATTGTTGGAGCTCTAAACTAATAAGAGGTGTTTGGGTATATTATAGGTTTTGTGAAATCTCAACTTCTTTCCCACTTGGTCCCCAAGTTCTTCCATCAAGTGAACATCTCCCTTGATTAAAGGTAACTATTCTTTCTCTGTTCTCTACTTTGTTCGTTGTTCATGCTTTTTTTTTTGCTTTTGAAAATTTTGACTTATGTTAAGTTATATTGGTAAACTCTTAACATAAAAACTTTAATGCCCAGGATGCAATGAGAGAGAATCACGTTGGGATTGTGTGATGATTGGTAAATCATCCAAAGAACAAACGTCGTGATTCAATTATGTCAATGATTATAGACCCATACCCATAGAAGTGGGGAAAGAAGTCACAAAATTGAACTGTTGAAGTGATATTGTTTTTGTATTGTAATAAATGCTGCTATGTCATGTGATTGTTGGTAAATGTATTTAATAACTTATTGTAGCGTATGTATGATGGATATGATTTTGTAATTGGTGTTAAATTATATGTATTTAGTAATCTATATTTGAATTATGGTTACGTTTAGTAAATATTGTAGGTAGATCATTCTTTTGGCAATGTAAGTAAAAAGTAGCATATAGTAGGTAGATAAATCTTTTAAAGCCATTATAGGGCAAGCTTGTAATGGTAGCATAGGTAGAGTGATTGAAATAGTTGTATTAGGTTTGTTAATTCAGATGTTTTGATGATTCTAAAACAAATGAGCTTAGAATTCCAATATCAAAGGAATACAAGTGAAATGAAGGACAAAGTTGGAGTTTCCTAAAGAATTGGAGAGTTGTTTCACATGTTTTAAGAAACTATTTGTAAAAGAATGTAGATAAGTTTTGAATTTCAATTAATCCAATATTAAATGAGATAACTAATTGAATGATTAATGATTAGCTCATGGCTTCAAATTGATTTTCAAGAAAAGAGTTATCTTATGAGGATAAAGTTTTAATTTCAAAATGATTATAAGTGTTCAATTGGTTTTCATGAAAATGTTTTAGCTTATAAGGATAAAGTCTCAATTTTAAAGATATTTCTGAGTGTTTACCCTATTTTCATAAAAATAATTTACCTTATGCACATAACCATTGAAGGTTATGAGGTTAAAAAATCAATCTCAAAGGTTTTTCAAAGTTCATTCTTCAATTTTATGAAAAGGGATTGAGGTTATCCATATAACACAGTTTGAGAATCAAGTTCTCAAGTCTGTCCAGCTGGTTATCCTGACAAGGTAGGTACCTTATTTGCATAAAGAAGTGAACAGTGAAGGCAAGTGGTACTGTACAGCCCGTTATTTACATAATCTAGGGAGGTTATCTGCATCACGTGTGTCACAGAATACTTGAACTCTTCTCCGTTAAAAGGTTATCTACATAATCTAGGGAAGTTATCTGCATAACCTATATTTCAGCGTATTTGAACTTTCCTTGGGTAAATAGATTATCCGCATAACCTATGTTACAGAATTCATAATACTCCTTCAGCAAAATAGGTTATCCGTATAACCTTGGAAGGTTATCCTGATAACCTAAGTTGTATTAAAACTCAGTTTGAGAAAAACTTAACGTTATCATAATAACTGAGTGGTTTTTATGAAAATGATTTTTAGCTAAAACTTAGTCATTCTGGATAGCACGTTATCCTCATAACCTAACTAGGTTATCCGTATAATGAAAACTCTACGTTGAAAATAAGGGCAAACAGTTACCCGTTATTTGCATAACTTGAGAAAGTTTTTCACGTAACCTTTGTCAGATACATTTAATGCGATAGATGAATGACTATTTTTCTGAGAGTAACAGCTAATCCTTGTTTCTAACGGATAGTTTTGTCCCAAAGTTATAAATAGGACCTTATTTAAGTTGTTGGATAATGAAAAAAACAAGAAATACGTCAAAACTCTGCTGATTAAATTTCTGATTCATTCAAAATTTACCTACCCTCTATTTAGCTCATTCATTGTATCTTAACATTCATATCGACTCTTTTGAGAGAGTTTTCATTCTGTATACATCTATACACTTATAGATAGTGCTTAGTGTAAGAATACACTGAGAGAGATATTCTTATTCTTAAGTGAGAAGAGTGAGAGAGTTTGTTTTAGCTCAAGGCTTGGGCTGGTGTTGTACTGTGGTCATTGCAAGAACCCATTCAAATCTTGTAAAAAATAGTGGAGAAATCTCAAGTGGTGACTTGAGGACTGGACATAGGTTAAGTGAAGTAGACTGAACTAGGATAAATCACTGAGTCTTCTTTTCATTACTCTTTATTTCTTATACTCTGTTTTTCAGTAAATTTTTATTATCATCACTGTATTTCATTTTTGCAGAAAAATTTCAATCTTCCTAATTCACCCCCCTCTTGGGAAGCCAGCTGAACTAACAAGGTTGACATAGCAAAATAGATTAAGTATTATTATGTATGTTGATGCATGATTATGGATATTGATAAAAAAAATTTGAAATGACTGCAATTTGGATATTATTGAAAAATGGTTAACCACCCAAATTGGTTATCGCTATTATAACAGCTATTTTTTTTATGACATACGAGGTCAAGTGTGCAAGCTCTAGTGGAATCTCATCCATGGCCCAAAAAATGGTTGACCACCTGAATATGTTTTTCAGAATATAGTTTCACCATGGTCAACCATTGTTCTATCAACTCAACGATGGCCAAAAAATGGTCGACCACCCAAATTAGTTTTTCCAGTTATAATCCTAAAGTTGTCAATCATTTTTTCTATGACACAAGAGGCAAAGTGTGCAAGCCATGGTGGAACCTCACCCATGCTCGAAAAAACGGTTGACCACCAGAATTGGTTTTTTCAGTTATAATCTTCAGGTAATCGACCATTTTTTCTGTGACACAAGAGGCCAAGTATGTAAGCCCTAGTGGAACCTCACCCATGGCGACAAAAATCAATCAACCACCTAAATTCATTTTCACATTTATAATTTTAATGTGGTTGGCCAGTTTTTGTCAGCTCGAGCATGCCACGAAAAAACAATCAACCACCAAAATAGATTTTTCTAAATACAATTTCAATGTGATTGACTATTTTTCCGTGACATTATAGGCCATATGTGCATAACTTCCCTGTGATATTTTTTTGGCCAGCACATTAATAACATGTAACCTTAATAATACAAACTAATTACCAAGCAAGTAGTAAAGCATGATCAATTATATGAAAATCCCAATACAACATCAAGAGTTCAAATGACAAAACAAATGTTAATTATACTAATAGGACCAAAACACCTAACAAAAGCAAAATAATGACAAATTTATGACTACATCATCAAGTTGTGACTAAATCAACAAATGATTAAATGAGTATAACTTATTCATGACACAACACGTTTTTTTTTCAACGTTATTGGTGAAGTCTCACATGTTATACAATTAGTATAACCTATTATTAATGGATTCTTACTTGTTAATTATGGATGAATGCATAAAATGGACATAGTAACCAACTTATTAATGGATTCTAACTTGTCAGTCTCACATGTTATGCTGTTATTTTTGGAGTATAAATTGCTATTTGTATAATCTAAGACGTTATTAATAGAGTATAATCTATTGCACATACAGGAATCCCACATGGAAACACTGATAATACTATTACTTGTGGAGTCTAATTTGAAAATTGTAGAGTATAATATGTTATTATTGGAGTCTAACTTGTACAGTTTATATCCATTGTAACTGCTTCCTTTGCCTAGTAAACCACTTGGAGACACTGATAATACTTTTATTTTGGAGTATAAATTGTTATTAGTGAATTCTAACGGCTTATTACTGGAGTCTAACTTGTTATTAAACTAACTTCCACAACTCGTAGTATCTAAATGGTTAATAATGGAGTCCAACGTGCATAATTTGGATTCTCCATTACACATAGGAAGCCAACCTAGAGGTGCTGTTCATTCCGCTGATAGTGGAGTCTACATTGGTAATTGTGGAGTCCACCAGATTATTTATGGAGTCAAATGTGTACAACTGGATTTTCTATTGCACATGGGAAGCCAACCTAGAGATAATGTTCATTCTGCTACTAGTGGAGTCTACATTGTTAATTGTGGAGTCCACCAAATTATTTATGAAGTCAAATGTGCACAACATGGATTCTCCATTGCACATGGGAAGCCAACCTAGAGATACTGTTTATTCTACTACTAATGGAGTTTACATAGTTAATTGTGGAGTCTAGCAGATTATTTATGGAGTCTAATGTACACAACTTGAACTCTCCATTACACATGAGAAACCAACTTGTAGATACTGTTTATTCTGTTATTAATGGTCTAAATTGTTATTAGGTGAGTCTAACAGATTATTTTTAGAGTCTACATTGTTAATATTATTCATTCTATATTACATGCATATAAATCTCACTTGGAAATGGAGTTAATACTGTTATTTGTAGAGTCTAAATTGTTATTAGCAGAGTTGGACATGTTATTAATTGATTCTTTTCTTGCACAACTTGAATTCTTCATTACACATATAGGAATCCCACATGGAAAACTGAGTATTGTTACTTGTGGAGTCTGTATTGTTATTATTGCAGTCGAACAAATTATTACTGGAGTCTAACTTGTACAACTTGGATTTTCCATTAAGCATGGTAAGCATACTTGGATATGCTGTTCATGCTACTATTCGTGGAGTTTGAATTGTTATTAGTGAAGTCAAAATTGTTAGTTTTGGATTCTAGATCATCATTAATGGAGTCTAACTTGGGCATTCTTATGCATGGGTGATCTAAGAAGAAAACAGTCAACTATATCAAAATTATAATTGAAAAAATCAATTTTAATGGTTGACCGTTTTTCATGAGCATTGGTCAGGTTTCAACTTGCTTGCACACATTGTCTCTGATGTCACCAAAAAAAAATAGCTGACCACATCAAAATTATAACTGTAAAAATCAATTTAGGTGGTTAACTGTTTTTCACGGGTATTGGTCAGGTTTTAGCTTGTTTCCACACATTATCTCTAATGTTAAAGGAAAAGCAATTGACCACATCAAAATTATAATTAACAAAATCTATTTTGGTGGTCGATCATTTTTCACAGGTATCGGTTAGGTTTATACTTGCTTCCACACATTGTCTCTAATGTCAAAGGAAAAATGGCCGACCACCTTGAAATTATAATTAGAAAAATTTATTCTGGTGATCAACCATTTTTCTGTGGCTTGCTTGGGTTGACAAAAAATAGTCGACCACATCAAAATTATAATTAAAAAAACCTATTTAGGTGGTCGAGCATTTTTTGTGGCCATGGGGTGAGATTCCACCAAGGCTTACACACTTTGCCTCTCATTTGACAAAAAAAAAAGTTAACCACATTGAAATTATAAATGTAAAAACCAATTCAGGTGGTTGACTACATCAACAACAAGGCACAATCAAAACATAACATTTACTAACAGTAGACCATAATTCAAAAATAGATTACTAAATACACATCATCAAATACCAATTACAAAATCATATTCATCATACATTCATCACAATAAGTTACTAAATACATTCACCAACAACCATATGATATAACAACATTTACTACAATACAAAAACAATATCATTTCAATAGTACAGCTCTGTAACTTCTTTTCCCATTTCCGTGGATGTGGGTCTAGAATCATTGACATAACTGAATCACAGTGTTTGTTCTTTGAATGATATACCAACCACCACACAATCTCAACGTGATTCTCTCTCAATGTGATTCTCTCTCATTGCATCTTGGGCATTGAAGTTTTTGTGTCAAGAATTGGTCAACACAACTCAATATAAGTAAAAAATTTCAGAAAAATAAAAATAAAAAATGACAAACAAAGTGGGGAATGGAGGAAGAATTGTTACCTTTAATCAAGGGAGATATTCACTTGATGTAGGGTTATTCAGTGTGGCCTGTAGTCTGGTCATTTTGGGTTGGGCCAAAAAAAATCTTGAAACGAAGGGAAATCGGGCCACAAGAGGGCTAAGTCGGGTCGGGCCAACACAGACCTATGACAGGCCCATGCTAGCCCAAACCGATGTAAGTTATTTTTTCAATTTCCTCATTTTTCTTTATTTATTAAAATTTATGTAATTTTATATAATTGTTTTTCCTTCATATGCCTCATGTAATAAATTAATTTTATAATTATAGTAGATACATTTTATTATTCCAGTCTTTAATTTTATTTTAATTTTAAATTCATTTCTTAACTTAATATTATATAAAAATAAAGACTGTATAATTTTAAATATCTATAATTTTGATAAATGTTACTGTTTAGCCAAATATTATTTCCTGTAAGAATATATTTTAAATTAAACTAATTATCTTTTTATTAAAAAATTAAATTAACTTATTTTTTATTTACTTTTTTATTATATATTTTTATACTAGGCCAAACTCCTAATTTGATGGAAGAACTTAGGGACCAAGTGGGGAGGAAGTTTGGATTTCACAAAACCTATAATATACTCAGACACATCTTATCAGTTCAAAGCATCAAGAATGAGGAAGGAGGAAGTAAGGAAGCAGCGAAGGATGAAGCAACATCTTATTAGTGAGAAATTGCGGACGAAGCTATGGGTTAGGCCAGATTAGGGAAGCTCGGAGGGAAGGTGAGAACGACGTGCAAGAAGCTTTGTTTTTCTTTTCTTTTTTTGTTCGTTTGAGATGGTTTTGAGCTATGGGTTTTCTACCTTTCTTTTTGTTTTTTTTCCCTCTGCATTACACTTGAGGGCAGTTTGGTCATTTTATATTTTTTTAAATATACCCGTTATGCCCCTATACCTAAAAACCAAATAACTTTCTCTCACTACCAAAAAACTAATTATCTTTATTTTTACTACCCAAAAACCAATTCTCCCTTATTTTTTTTCAGATTGGCTGACTGAGTTTATTATTATTATTATTATTATTATTATTTCACTCATTTATCTTTATCTAAATAATAAATATTGTACCCAAGAAAAAATATTTATGTTAATAATATTTATAACTAATATTTAGCCTTCATTTTTATCATTTTATTTGTGGGCAATTATTTAATTATTTATTCTTGCTACATAACAAAATTTAAACTTTATTGCCCTTGACAATTTAGTGGTAGAAAAACTTATGTGTACGTGTGCGTGCATTGTATATGTACTGTGTCTGTAGAGATAGCCCCGCACGAGGATGGGGGTTTTGCACTTCTCTTTTTTTATTGGGTTAGCAGAATAGATAGAAGGATGATCTGAGTTACATTAATTAATATTATAACGTGTCTACACAAGCGTATGAATTATATAACCCAAATTAAAAGAAAGCGAATCAAGTAGCAGAGAGAATATTTGAGTGATAAGGTGGTTAAACAAAGAGAAGCGTTTCGGTTGTTGTTTGTGGAAAGTGGAACGTTTGAGGGAATTAATCAACTGATAATTTAATGACTAAACCGTTGGTGCTTTGATGAGAAATCTATTGGTGATTTATGGAGTAAAACGTTGGCGTATTGTGACACGTTAGAATGGAGGTTATCGAGAAAAAATATTAAACAATGACAGCCACCAATGAGAAAATAAATTAGTGCTCCAACGTTTAAAATAATAATATCACTTTGTTAAAATAATAATAATAATAATAATAATAATAATAATAATATCATATTATAATTGTGATCAAGGCATTTATAGTATGATATATGCTCAATCAATTAATCTTGCTTGTTTTCTTGAAAGATTTTACCTTCTTGCATAATATTTATTTTCACTACTGTATAGTCAAAATTGAAGAGGAAAGCTTAACTTTCGGAAATACTATATTCTCACACAATATCCTACATTTTTTAAGCGGAAAAATGACTCTCACTCTCACTTTGAACAGTAATAATAAAACCTCACATCATATAGAAAAACCCCACATCATCGCCAATACTAATCATTAAAACCTTTTTTTTTTTTTGCCACAAATCCTTAATAACCTTAGAAAAAATAAATCTCTTTTTTTATCCAAACTCCATTTTAATTTTAACTTTAAGGAAATGAATTGAATTATTAAATTTGTAAAAAAATTTAATATTTTTTACTATTTATTACTATTAATTATATTAATTTTTATATTTCTCATAATATTTATTTTTCACTGATTAATTATAAATAAGGAGACATAAATAAAGAAATAATTAATATACCAACAATCATGCAAAATATTATATATCTTGGATCAAATATTACTTTTTTAGATTATTTACTATACATGGGACGGGAGCGAGCATGGCAAATTACTGAACTCTATAGGCCATATCGAGAAATAGACTTTGTGGTTTGAGTTTCAAACCCTCCATCTCCACCAGTTCCAAACCACCTGGTTCTCTCTCTCTCTGTTTTTGTTTTGCCAGCATTTGGTTATCTAAACTCTATAGATGGGATAAAAAAAAAATATTTTTTAGCCATCGATGGCATCAAATTGTTGGACACAATCGAAAAGTGAAATTTATTTAGGAACCTTCTCATTTTTTGATATGCCTTTTTTTCTAAGCATTCGAATTATTTAAATTGTGGAGATTTCACCAAAATAAGAATTATTTTCCCTCTTCAAATGAGAGGATTCATCCTCAAAAATACATTTAAGCGTAAGGCTTAAAAATTGGCCAAAAAAAAAACAAGGCTTAAAAAACATTCATACCCAATATATGCACAAAAATTATAAGATCAGAAAATATACTAAAATGAATTCAAATTATTATAAAACTAATGTAATACAAGCAACTTGACAGTGGTAAAAAGAGAATTTTAGAAAGGATAAAGGGAAGAAAATGCTTATCATTTCCTTAGATGTATGTAATATTTTATACATACCTTTTAATTTTATTTACAGGCCCACAACCAATAATAAGGAATTCCAGAGTTACAATATATATATATATATATATATTAAATATTGAGATAAGAAGTAATTTATCTATTTTTTAGTATAAGACTTTTTTAGTTAAACTATGTAAATTAAGAATCAGATTTAACGTCATCTAATTATCCTATTATTTTAAAAATTAAGATATTTTTTACAACACTTTTATTTAATATTTCTCTCTCTTTAAGATAAATTAAATAGGAATATTATTTTTTTAAATATGTAATAAATACTATTTCATATTTTGAAAATGGTCTTATAAGTATGATCAAATTAAAAAACCTATATTTAGGATCAAAAGAGTACTTTTTTTTTTTCAATTTCGAAATTAGTGCATCATCAACATATTTGATGTTTTTCAATTAATAATCTAAACTCACGAATGTAAGAGGAAAAGAAAGAATCAAAACTCTTTGATGAGTTGATTCATGAAGCCCATAATTTTGTTTGGGCCAAAATGAAGCCCATGCTTAAAATTATCGAATTTCGAGGGTATTATTCTTTCGTCACAGAAATTATGGACATTTACAAAATATCACACTATTTATAATATTTAAATGGATACATATTTAATTATACATGATAAATATAAGTCAGTATATCAATAAATATAATTAAATTATATCAATATATATAATCAAATACATGATAAATGCATTATTTATCAGCTATCTAATCTTGTGTGATTCTATCGTGACACGCGTGCGTTTATGCCAAGATCTCCATCCAAAATGGGAGAATGGGTCGAACATTTGACCCCCAGAAATCCACGACCGCCACAAAAGCCAGTATCTCTGTCTCTCTCTGCCTCTCTCTATATTTCTCTCTACCTCTGTCAGAATCTGTTTGTCTGTTTGCTCTTCTGTATCAAGTTAAGTGTTCGCTCATTGTTTTTTGGGCTTCAATTGTTCGCTGATTCAGAAAAGGTGTTTTTCCTGATTGCAGTGACAAACTGATTTGATCCCCTTGCCTCTTCTCACGAGTTGGGTTCCTCGACAAATCAATTCCAGGTTGGTTAATTGGCATAACGCTATAAATATATCATTGTTTTCCTTCTTCGTTCATCCTAGCCGCCAGTATCATCAGATTTTGGAAACGAAATAGTCGGTGCAAAATATGTGTTGTTTATCTCGTGATGATGAACCTTACCCTTTTTTTTTTTAATATTAATATAAATGAATGAGTTGATCTTTAAGTTTATCCCTCATTTTCGTGTGAACTCTCTCTCCCTCACATAGACGGCTTGGGATTAGAGGAGTTTGCTGGTGTATAATTTCATTAGACTCCTGGACTGTGAAATTTTTTTGAAAAAATGGACAAGTTGAACCTAGCTCAATTGGGTGAGAAGCTGAAGACAGGTGGAGCTCAAATGGGCCGAATTGTTAGTGACAAAATGAAGGAAATTTTTGAAACCCCGACTTCGGAATCTAAGATGGTTGATGAAGCAACACTGGAGATCCTAGAGGAGCCTAATTGGGGCTTGAATTTGAGGATATGTGCTATGATCAACAGCGGAGAGTTTAATGGATCCGAGATTGTGAAGGCCATAAAGAAGAAGATTTCAAGCAAGAACTCTGTGAGCCAGAGGCTCAGTCTTGACTTGCTGGAAGCTTGTACTATGAATTGTGAGAAAGTGTTTTCTGAAGTGGCATCAGAGAAGGTGCTTGAAGATATGGTTCGAATAATAGATAATCCGCAAACAGATCATCAGAATAGAAGAAGGGCTTTGCAATTAATTAGGGCTTGGGGAGAGTCTGAGGATCTTGCCTATCTGCCAGTGTTTCGTCAAACTTACATGGTGAGCGTTTTTGCTTAACGCGTTATGACTTAGCGTAGAAACTTGTTAATATGTCTTTCATTATCTTTTTTTATTTTTATTATATTATTAACTTACTGACTTTCTTGTATTCACCCTCTTTGTTTTCTTTGCTTGGATCTTGTAGACCAACTTGTTTATTGACATTTTTTTGGACTCTAGCCTCTTCTCGAGTTTATTTTTTAGTAGGACATATGGTTGATTAAAATACGGTACCTTATGCAAATCAAAATCAAAGCTTGATCTATTACATCCATACTCACAAATAAGAGGAAAATGAAAAAGAAAAAAAAATCGTAGCTTCTTATGCCTATCACAGTTGATCTTAGAACTACGATGGGAGCATGCCAAAATAAGTTCATTTCAATTAAATTCATTTATGTGAATAAATATTTTGTTCAAATTTTTTGGATGTTTGCATCTTAGGCAACTATTAAAGGCCACTGAATAGTTAAAAAATGCAAGTAAATTCGCTTGGCTTTAATTTGTCTTTGGAGAAGCAACTTTGTCACAGTTTTATTACTTGGTTGATTTTTGCTGTCTTATATAACTTGCAACCATTCTTGCGTACTGTTATATAATCTTTATTGTCATAGCCCATCCTATGTAACCCTGAGTATTTTCTCAGGAGTGCATACAGCATAATATTCCACTTTCTCACTTGCTTTCAACTATCTGTAACCCGTTAAGTACAGCACCTTTCTATCTTTCTTTAACTGCCTGTCTTATTCTTCTGTGTCAAGCATATGATTGAATTTTACGCCCTACCTGATTGATAGCAGAGTTTGAAAAACTCGCCTCTAGACATAGATGGAGGAAATTCAGCACATGTGCCATATTCCTTGGAGTCTCATATGCATGAAGATTCATTAGATCCTCCTGAAAGTTATCCTATTCCTGTTGCTTCATTGCATGACATGAATGAATCTGCTTTCTCTTCTGATCGCCGAGGCCTATCAGTTGAAGAAAAGAAGGAGCATCTTGTCATCGCTAGAAATAGTCTTGAGTTACTCTCTGCCATATTAAATTCTGGGGCGGAGCCAAACTTGTTAAAGGTAAATTTTCTGAAGTTGCAGAAAAGCAGCATCCTGTGAGTTTTACTAATTCATGCATGTTTGTTGTGTACTGGTATATCTACTCTAAACAGATGTTTCTACAAACGTATGCATAAAATGTAAATGCATAATGGGAAGATGATATAATTCGTTCTGTACATATTTAGCCTTTTCTTTGTAGACTTTTGAAGAGTGAAATTATGGGAAAAAAGCTACATGCTTGTCAATGCAAGAGTAATAATCAAATGCAAATGGTTTGGGTGTGTAAAATGTCAAACTAGTTATGATAGCGGTGGTGATGCTCTTTCTTTTTCTTTTCCCCCTCTCTCGATATGGAAATTACATTAATTTATGGTCATGAAACTTTTTCCTTTTCTTTTTTTCTTTTTTTGGTAATCAAATATCTGGTTATTTCTATATCTCTATATAGGTAGAGTAACTCTTCTTTGATACAATTTATCAGAAGTTCCACTTGGTTGCAGGAAGATGTAACTGTAAGCTTGGTGGAGAAGTGCAGGCAGTCACTATCTGTCATCAAAGGGATTGTAGAAAGCACCACTGATGATGAAGGAACACTTTTTGAGGCTTTGTACCTTAATGATGAACTACAACAGGTAGTTTCCAAGTATGAGGAGTTGGAAGCTGCCCAAAACTCTGGACCACAACCACCTGTAATTGCTGATACCACGAAGCTTCATGCAGAAGCTATTAAAAATCCCATCGAACCACCTGAAAGTCTTGAAGGTAATGAATCCGGAGAGTCAGATGCTGTCGAGAGACTTCAAAGGAAGGTGCCCAATAAGTTCGACACTTCTGATGTCAATTCTGCTGGTGTTGATGGCCACTGTGAGGCCAACACAATGAATTGCACAAAAGAGAAAGATGTTGAATCGGGCGGCAAGAGAAATGGTGAATAAGGAAAGAGCAAGTTGGCATGGTTCTTCTAGCATTGAATTTTTATTGCTGTCCATATATCTTCGTAATAGCTTTTAGTTCTTTCTGCCTTGTTGATCATATCGCTAGAATATGGAATTGGCTGGAGTTTCTTCCTGAACGTTGTGATATTTTTTGTCTAATTGCCGTATCATGCTAGTTTCTTGTGACTAGATTCGTTCAAAGTCTCTAGTTATGCGTGTCCTCCTCGTTTCAGTCTAACATGAGAAGTTTAATGCAATCAGGAATAACGTTAGTTGTATTATCCTTGTTTTTTTTTCCACAATCAACACTATACACATCCTATCCTAAATTTGCGGTCAGTTTGTAAATAATTTATCATTCACTTTTAGATTGAACATATCACCTATTTAGATAAGTTACTAGTCTAGTAACATTAGCAGAGAAATGTAGATGTTTATAAGAAAGAGTGCAATGACCTTAGCACGAGAAGATTCAAGAGAATGATGCCTATATATAGGATGCTGGACCCGTCAGGGCAACCAATTACTACAAACTCTATATATAGAAATATACCGAATCCTAGGGCTGCACAAGACTTAGTTACTTTAATTGGAAGATTTAAAGGGATTTAGATTAATTTAGATTAAGTTATGTAGAACTTTTTTAGATGGCAAGTTCTACTATCAAATATTTGATATGGTTGCATTTCCAAAATTTGAGAGTTTAAGAGTTCTGGTTAAGTTAGTATAACACTTTTATCAATTGAAATAAATGCTCAACAGTTGGTTGTAGGGAGTTAGTTGATAGGGATAGAATTCTTATGTAATCTTGAACTGTGTAGCTCTTTCTATAAAACTTATCTTATTTTTATGTTTCAGATATGGTAGATCATCTCATGAACTGTGATTCATTTTTTAAATGAAACGGGGAAGCTATATTACTCAAAAAATGTGTACCGTGATTCATTTTTTATGCATAACTATGTGATCTCCATTGCATTGCATGGCATGGAAAATGAATAAAGACCTGTTTTATGACTTATGAATAATGCATTTTACTATATATTTTATATTTTATAATAATTAAATTGCTAAACATACATATTTGTAAAAATATGGCTCAACAATCGATAGTTACTTGCTCCGTGTCTGACCTTTCTTAGGTTGGGTAAATTTAGATTGGTTGGGCGCTTTGAACTCAAAATAATTGAATTATGAATTTTTATTCTTACCTTAAATCATGGAAAATTGAGTAGAGTTGTGCTTATATTTTATTAATAAGAATCCAAGTGATTCTTTTTATAAAACTCACAACCTAGCTAATTGACTAATCTTGCGTTGCTATTTGTCTTCTATCTCTGTCAGGATGCTTTGTATTCTGGAAATGTCTGTTCTTGTCATTTTCACCTTGTGTTCGAATTTGTTGAGCTTATCTTCAACCTATGATTCCTCTTCCATCCCTTAAGAAGGAAATTACTTTGACATCAATCGGCACAGAGTAAAACATAAACACAACTCTGTTCAATTTATCCACCATTCACATGTATCTATTCCTTATACTAATAGCAGTACAACCAAGATCTTTTAACAGAACTAACAGCCTAACCAACTAACTATTAATTTCTCGTATCTAACCACCTAACTCTTCGTTTGAGTTATCAATGGGAAGAGACCCACTACTACTTTCCTGTTTTAGTTTTTAGCCCCTTGTCATTCTAATTTTTGTTTTTTCCTTCCTTGGATATATTCTGAGGTTATTAGTTCATTTTGCTTGTGTGTCATAAATGGATAATCTATTGGTAATAGACATTTTTATTTTGTCTTTAACCATCCGTTTACATGAAGAAAAAATAAAAAAGAGAAAAATTTATGGAAAAAATAAAAGGGAATCTAGATTACATCTTATTTTTCTTTCTAATCTTTTCTTCCCCTATTTTCCTCTAATTCCAAACAAAGTTTAAAGGAGTCACAGATTGAGCCATTGATAGTGTGGAAGCAAGAAGTGACACAGAAGTGTAAGAGCTATAACAGATTAGCCTTCCTCCCATATCAGATCCAATGGAATCTGCAAACTCAACTCCAGGTCCAGGTTTTGACTTTGATCAGTTAGGCAAGTAAGGGAAGCCCTGGATATCTGAAATTGAAAGAACAGTGCCAAATTTGAAGGCAATGGACCAATATGAGTCCCTTTTAGAAAGGAGAAGTGCCATAACTGATGAGTTTGGAGCTGCCAGGAGAGAGAAGGAATTAGCTGATAGATTCTACTTGGTTAAGCAGAAGAAGTACACGCTATTTTTGTGCCTTACAAGTCTTGTTTGTATCAATAGTGGGAGAGGATACGGAGCCTCACCTTAAAATAAAATTGCATTAATTGAAGAAACTGGAGAAGAAAACGAATTGGCTACTTGCTTGTTGACAGGGAGGGGGGCTTATGTTCAAGAGATGATTTCACACTGATTTGGGAATTTAATTTAATCTATTAACTAGAATAGCCCTTCCGCGATACATAGAGACTTAATTTTTAAAGACACAAAATTCAAAACTGCAGTATATAAAAAGTATATACTATTTCAATTTTGTATATATAATATATTTTTTAACAAATTAGATATGAAGCTCGGAACTTCATATATGAATAATATAATTTCTTATAAATTTAGTAATTTATTTAATATGTAAAATATTGATGTTGTAAGATTTAATGGTTTCATTAAGGTCAAATCAGGTCAAACCAGTAGTAATTAAAATAATATATTTCAAACAAATAATATAAGTTTAAACAAATTTCATAGCTTAATTAAAGTATCAAACTAATTAATATTAAATTATTAATCTATTATTCATCACAAATAAATTATTAATAAGTTTCATAACTCAAGATTTAAATCTACATAAGTTAATATTTATCTATAATCATATTTTGAGTTCAAAATAATAAACTAATAATTTGTTATTATATTATTTATTAAGTAAATATATAATTTTTAATAGTTATATATCATAATAATGCCTATATAATATTATAATATCTAAAGAAAAAATATTTTATATTAAAAATGATGTTTTTTTATTTTAAAAATAAAAAAATATTTTGAAAAAATTTGAAAAAAAATAATGTAGGACCGATTTAAATCGGTTCTATCGATTCAAGGCAGGTTTTCACTGGTTTTTTATCAATTTTCACTGGTTCTAAACAGTTGTGGTTATGTAACTTAATCGGAACGGATCAGGTGCCGGTTCCCGGTTCGATTAGTCGAATTGGTCGGTCTGATCCGGTTCTGATAATAATGATCCAAACCTTCTTTTTTGGCAAAAAAAAAAAAAAAATCCAAACCTTCTTGCATTTTAATGTTTGTGTATATTTATATATAATCTATATCAAATATTAGTTACAAATAACGTTGTTAATTTTTAAATTACACATAACTAGATTTTATTCTCCCACTTGCATGAGGGATGCAGATGCGCAAGGAGATACTGAAATGTTTTATTTAGTTCTAAAATATATTGAATTAAAAAAAATACCATCACTAACTTCTCCTATATCCAAAAACTTGATATAAAATAATATTAATTAATATTAATATAGATTAAAAAAATAAAATTAAAGTTAATTAATTAGTGAAAAATAATAAAAAAGAATTTAGAATTAAAAAATATTGAATTTGGAAAAAAAAATATGAGGTCCACTTGAGAAAGAAGAAAAGATAAATTCTATAGAGGAATGAATAAATGAGAAAAAAATGAAATTTATTTAATTAAAAAATAGAAAAAAAAGAGAAGAATATGCAAACCAAGGGTTAAATGGACATTTCAGCTCCACCCTCATTTTTACTATATATTGAAGTACTCAAAATATACATGACTACTATGTACGACAGCTAATTCCATCTTTTCCCCCCGGTGGCAAAAAAAAAAAAAACCATCTTTTCCCCTAAAAATCCATTTTGTCGTGCATCAATTCATCAACCAATCAACAAAAATAAAATAAAAAAAAAAGATAAAATTAAGTCCAAGATTTTGGACTAAAATTAAACCATGGTAAAAGAAAAAGAAACCTATGTAATTCTCAGATTCATGCTACCACATGAATTGAATTCACACACCCAACTCTAAATTTGGCGCTAGTCAACTAACGGTTGAGAATTCGCCAGTTCTCTCCATGAAAACCATAGCCTTCGTGAATCTCCGTCTTTCTTCTCTTCTCCCTCTGTCCACTCCTTTCAATCTCCCCACCTCCTCCGTTCAGTGTTCCGGCAATTCATCGCGGCCGGAATTCTGACATCTCTCAATGAATGACACCACCGATGATGAAAGCGAAATCCGGAAGGCCCCTATCATCGCAAAGGATGTGTATTTCATCAAAGATGAGAGAAACCTCAAGGACCCAGATCTTGTTGATGGGGAAAGACCCGTTGAAGACCTTGATTCCGAAATAGAGGACCACGAATTCATTGCCCAGCCAGATGGAAACCCAAGCCCTGCCGAACTCAAGCTTAAAACCAAGAAGGCCTTGTTGGAATTTCGATGCAAGGTTGAAGATTCCATTCTTGGGAACTATTTGTTAGGCGAATCAGACCAGAGGCTCTCGCCTGGAGAAAAAGCATTAGCCACGGAAGAATTGAGAGGAGTTACTATCTGGGGTATCCCATTGTTGCCCAGTAAGGCTCATGAGGGTACCGATTCGGTTTTGTTGAAGTTTTTGAAAGCCAAAGGTTTCTGTGTTTCTGATGCCTTCGAGATGCTACAGAAGACCATGATATGGCGAAAAGAAAACAGCATTGACACAATCCTCGATGAGGATTTGGATTCTGAGTATGGAAAATCTGTGTCCATAAACGGCAGGGACAGAGAGGGTCGTCCTGTGTGTTACATCGTTTATGGGGTTTTCAAGAACAAGGAGCTTTATAAGAAAACCTTTGGCACAGAAAAAGAACGTCACAAGTTTTTGAGGTGGAGGATCCAATTCATGGAAAAGAATATAATAAAGAAGCTGAGCTTCAGAGAAGGAGGGGTGGATTCCCTTGTTCAGATTATTGATTTGAATGACACACCAAAGCACGTAATGAAGGAGCTCAATTCAGTGAACAAGAAAACTATGACTCTGTTTCAGAACTACTATCCTGAGATTATTAACAGAAAGGTTCGTATCAGAGCATCCATTCGTTACGATTTTTATTTTGTGAAAAATTACTGAAATTGAAATTTATGTTTTTTTGGGTATATCCAGATCGTAGTAAATGCTCCATTTTGGTTCTACACCTCCCAAGTGCTATTCTCACGGTTCACTAGTCACAAAAGTGAAAAGGAGTTCATGTTGGCTAGGCCACCAAGAGCCAAACAGACACTCCTCAAGTAAGCTACCTATCTATTCTTTCCATCTTATTTTATTCATTGCTAAAAATTATGATCCTGATTTTTCTTGATAACCTGAAAAAGGTTCATAACCCCAGAAAATCTTCCAGTTGAATATGGAGGTCTCAAGAGGGAAAATGACCCAGATTTCTCCCCTGCTGATAAATCCTTAGAACACAAAATCAGAGGAAATGCAAGTTCTACAATCGAAATTCCAGTGGCTGAGGTGTGCCCTATTTTAGTATATATGATGCTTTACATCAGAATTTAATTTTTCACTCGTATTGATTTTGATGTCTGGGATGTGTGTGTAGCCTGGAGTGACATTAATCTGGGATGTGACTGTGGTGGGATGGGAGGTGTCGTACAAGGAAGAGTTCATTCCAGAGGATGAAGGCTCATACAATATATTGCTGCAGAACCAAAAGAGAGTGGGTGATAGTATTCGAAATTCCTTCTACATAAATGAACCTGGGAAGATAGTGATTACAGCTGGAAATGGAACCTTCAAGAAGAAGAGAATGTTCTATAGATCTAAAGCCATAAAAACTGCCCCCATGTTCATCTTTATGAAGTGATCCACAACAAAGATGGCTTCTACTGATCAATCTAAAGCTCCTAGTTTCCCAAGAAACTCAGAAGCAATCATACATGCATGGTTGAATAGGTTGTCTAACAAGTTCGTGATTTCCAGAATTGATTGTCTATTTCCAAGTGTGTATAGGATTCTTTCCTACATTGAACTCGAAATGAAAGGCCGGATTGAAATAGAAATTGCATGTGATAGTGGCTAGTTCTACCGAATGATTTATTATTCTTGACTCCTGTTTCTGTGCACTGTCGGGCCTCCTGTTGTACGAGTTGCATTTGGAATTTGTTCCTGTATGATCTTCACATGCGCGGAAATTATTCATTATGAAATTTTGTATTGGATTATCAGATTGCATTCCAACTTTGATTGAATTTATGTTTGATTACTTAGTGTGTGTTGAGAAACATTCTTTAAGTTGGGGGACTATTTATCTATTTTTTTAATTATTTGGTAGTAAGAGTTGTATTATCTTGTTAAGAACTACTCTATTTCAAGTTTAGATTTATCAAGATTGAATATTGTTTTATCTTTATTACAACAATGGACTTTGTCTATATTTAGAGAAGGGAAATTAGAGAAAGATGCTAATCTTTTAACCGAAAAAAAGTAATAAATATTTTTTCTTCACATATGATGGTGTTTTCCTATCCTCTAAAGAAAAATTCTCAGAAATACCGGTTAGTAAGCTGGTTGGGGAATTAAAAATTTAATGGAATTGAAATCCTCATTAAATACTTTTAATAGATAAAAATTGAGAATCATTATTAATAATTGAGAATAAAAAATGACAAATTTTCACTTCGTAATATAATTGATTTTGAGGGGAGAATTAATTATCAAGAATCAATTCTTGTTTGGCAAAATAGGATGATAATTGATTTTGGGATAGAAAAAATTAGTTATGAACTTTTAAAGGAACCTAATAAACTCAGGAAATAAGCAGAATTAATTATGCTGGAAAAACGAATCTTTCACAAAGGTGCCTACGGTGGACAAAAGTAATCAATGGATCAAGGCAGAGCATATATTCTGCTGTGACTTCAATTGGTGCCTTGTCATGTGCTGTCTTCGTTGTTGCCTTGATTTTATAGTTTCGTATCCTTTTAGCAGAAGATCTGCAACACTTGTCAGTTCTCTCGTCGTTCTGGGATCAAGCTTCTTGACCTCATAGTTTTTGCTACAATTCTATGATCTTTTCAAAGCATCAGTTAAGTCATACCAAGCTTTCTGCTTCTTTAGTTGGTCCTACGGCTCATGACACGCTTAACCTTTTGGCTGTGCTATACAGAGAGATAGGCTTGCTCCAAATTGCTGCTTGTACTGAAAATATATGGGTCTTCATAAAAAAGATAGTAAAGTCCCTTTAGATGTATTTAGTTCACTTCGTTGCCGTTGCTGTTTCTTTATGGCAAATCAAACAGACGGAGCTACGTTGTCGTTTGCACGGGATAACTATCCACATAATTTTTTTCTTAATATACTATATGTATTTGTTAATTGCCCTTAACAATATTTGACAAGATATATATATATATATATATATATGATATATAGATATGACTCCACATCCTAAGCTTGTGGTGAACTAATTACCCTTGAGCTATTTTGGTATAAAAGATAACTCTTTTTTTACCGGAGTATAAAAGATAGCTCTAAGTACCATCAATTATAAAACTTAACATGCTAAAAAAAAAACTAAATGACAAACAAAAAATTTTTTTTTGTTCTCTCGTAAAAAATGTTTTTTATTCTTTATTTTTTCTTTCTTTCCATGCATGGACATGACAAAGAACTTTTATATTATTCGTTGGATGCGGGTTAGATTTTTTTTGGTTGACTTAAGTTATGTAAACAAATAATATTATGGCTGAGGACAAAAAATTAATGAAAGGAAAGGAAACAAAATGCACATCTGAAGGATCAATGGTTATGATTGAGGGAGGAAATTATATCCAACCCCTCCTTGTCATTTTGAGTTTAATTAATTGACTACTCTTTTCTATTCATAGACAACTCGGATGATGGTCAAAAATAACTAAGCATTTTAACCTTCAGTTTTCAGGATAGAGATAGAGTCTAGAGAGATCGTTATAGTTGAGGGCGAAAAGCCACCTGCATTACGAGCACAATGAGGTGTAAGCAAATGGAACACACTCAAGAATAAGTCCTCCCTAAAGTCTCTACGTGTCTTTCATTCTCAAGTTATCCACTATATATAGACTATTAATATTAATTGTCCCCCAGTCACGGGTAGGATTAAGAGAGAATAAATGGACGCATGCACGTTGCTGGTTCCCAGAATTTCAACTTCAGATACCTAAATGGACACAGTCACCTGAATCATCAAATTAAAGGAAGATATATTTTTCTCTTGAAGTGAACAATATCTATTTATACTTTGTAGTATACCATGAAAAAAGTGATGCGGAAAATCCGAAGGTGAGTGTGGAGGTGGTCCCCAATTCCCTTTCGCCACTCGCCACACCAAGTTTATGGCACTCACATAACAACAATTGCATGCTTTGGATCATTATGCGATAGTAGGAGGCACCTGGGCCAGCAAAATTCATGAGGTGTGAGTTTATTGGGTTCCATGGCCATGCAAGCTGAAGAATGTCTGAAGCTCAGCTAACCACTTTGTATGACGTGTCCTTCATCCTTCAAACTCTCTAGCACTCACTACTGCAAAAATCATTTTTTACGTTGGTTATTTTTTATTTTTTACGTCGGCTGCGGAGGTGACGTGGATCCAGCCGACGTAAAAAAAAGTACTTCTATGTCGGTTATATAACCGACGTAGAAATTGATTTTTTACGTCCGTTGCTTTTCAACTGATGTAGAAAATAAGTTTCAGAAACGTTTGTTGCATACTTCAGAAACGATTTTTAAACGTTCCTGAAGCTTTAGAAAACGCTTTACTAACAAACGCTCCCAAAACTCCTTTTTGGGCCAAAAAAATAAATAAAATTCTGTGTTCCTTGTATTTAGTGGGTAGAACAAAACTTCGTCAATGACAATGAATCACAAAAAGTAATAATTCAATTAAGCAAGAAATATCAATTATGATGTCATAGAAGCATTGCAAACTTAGACCTCAAAGTGACAATAGCTACAGAGATAGAAAAGATACAACTACATACTATTTCAATTCTACTACAAAATAAAGACAAATAAACCTTGTCCACATGAGGATGGGATGCCAAAGGAGAACCATCTTCAGGGTCTAATCCAATGAGAATATTTAAGACACCTAGAGAAAGATCCACTTTTCTAAAGATATCAGCTAGCTCTAAACAGTTCCTAAAATTGGAAATTATATAGAATGGCTAACTGATGTAACAAAGAAACAAGTTTCCATTGGTTGATATCTGACAAGGACATACACGGATGCCAATTCGGAAGGCTTTAATATTGCAGTACAACCAGCAACCAGAGCCGAAGCAACTTTCCATCTAGCCATTAATAGAGGATAATTCCTAAATCATAAAATTAATGCACAGGTGCTTCACTGATTTAGGGGACTTTGAGACCAGGAAATTATAGAAGGAACAAATTTAGGGAGACTTGAAAAAAACTGGAGGCACTAATTGAAACCAAAAAAGATGACTAAATTTATGCATCTAAAAAAAACTTGTTCAGAGGCAACAGAATTGATCAATAACAAATTGAATGAATTTTCCATATTATTGCTTGGTTCTTAGGGATGTAGGTAAGCAACAACAGTTTACTCAAACATGGAACATCCCTATTGTCTCCAAAGACTTAGCAGATAGATCAATACTTCATCACACAGTGTTTGATATAGAGAATAGTAAGTTAGTTTAGGAAGGAAAAATCGTTTTATATATTCAATTAAAAATATAGATCAACCATAAACCAAATGACTAAGATTTTTGTTTAAAATAACTCAATCCAAACTTATCCATCAATCGTCTATTTTTAATTCTATCCAAATTCCAATCCCACTATTGCATATTGGATTTTTGTGCCTATTATGACTTCATTTCATTTCTGTGTAGCATTACATACCAGCATGGATTAGCAAAATTGAAATATGTAAATAGATAATAGTTAATACCTTCATATATAGTTTGAGTGGGAAATGTCAACTTCATATAGATGTTTCTGTCATATTATCATTAAAACATCATAAAACTATATTTAAATTAAAAATTCTAAAAACAAAGATATGAAAATTTATACTAATTAAGTGTCATGTAATGGAAAAACAAAATATGACTAGGGAGTGAAAACTTACTTATCTCTTCTGTCCCAACTAGACAAATTAGCAATCTTAGTCAAAACTTCTCTCCATTATCACACTTTATCATCTAAAAAACATATAAACCAAAAATGACACATCATGCCTCAATAAATAGGCATTCCACCATGATGACAAACAAAGCAAAATGAACTAACAAATCATTACTACCATTGGTAACAACACCAATTCTCAACGGAGTTAAAAAGGATTTTGATGTCATCTCGAAAATTGATAGGCTATCTAATTCCTAGAAAACATCCAAGTAGACTAGTATGATCCCCACCAATTCTCAACAGAGTTAAAAAGGATAAAGCTTAATCTTGCCAGGAGAACCCTGTGACTCTGCCATGTCCAGTGTAGGTGTGCAAGCCAATGAAATAAAATTCAATCATCATCAAGTAAAACAGAGGTGCTCAACTTACCAGTCACCACAAATTCAATGTCCTCAAGAACTAACCAAAAACAATAATTAAATTAGGTCAAACTTACAGATCTCTAAATGGGAGGAGAAATTAGGAACCACAACAACTAAGTAAAAAAAATTTATTAATTAAATTACAGGAATTCCAATGGAGTAGGAATTGATAAAATGATAAAAGATATAAAAACTCACCTCCTCATATCACAATAGGCGAAAGAATTTTCAATGGGAAACTACAACCCAGTGATGGTAGAAGGAACATGTTGTTGATAAGACTAAAACTTTCCAGCGTCAGATACATGTGCCAAGAATCAAAGTGCCTTCACTTCAACAATGGGCAATTCTAAAGAGAGCTAAAGGTTGAGTTTTCTCACCAATAAATGTATCTCAAGATTTCTCAGCCCAATGTTAAAATTTACCCTTTGAATACATCTAATGGTGAAAAATCTCATAACATGGTGGGAGGTAGTGTTCTCCATTAAAATACCCTTCAACAAACTAAATAAATCTAAAGCCTTGGGAACCACAAAGGCCTCTAAAGTATATGATTGACATCAATATAATCAATCATAATGTCACTGAGGGCTAAATTTGCACTCTACTGATGTGGTCCATAGATAGAAAGGACAAGTGAGGATTGTAAGATACCATCTCTTTAAGAAGTGCATTTCTAGGTATGTTCTTGGGTAAATGAGATAATAAAATTTCAGCGTACATGGGACCTCAACTACAACTATGCCTTATTAAAATTTCAACGTACATGTTCTAGGTATGTTCTAAAGATGATATTTTAACAACCTAACTGGAGAAAATAGCCATATTTGTCTAATTAGTGTTTGTTTGTTCAATACATAGATGGCCAAATCCCCTAGTTTTACAGTCAACACATCATTCTGCCAAAGGCTATAACATATCAAAACACATAACACATAAGCCAAATAAGGAATTCACTTCTCAAAACTAACAGGAAAATTAATCAAAAAGAACATTTTGGCCCAAGGAGTAAAAAGAGATACCTTGAGTTTCTCTTGTAGGTCATGTATTGTAGTATATGCCAGTTTGTGGAATTCATCCTCCTACAGTAAAGAACTGTATTCACATTAATCATTAGCAAAATCATTCTGGCCTATTTCCAGTGAACCAAAACCATTGTAGTAAATTAGATACTTGCATAAATTAAGAAATATAATCCAATTCAATAACAACTTTGGCAACAAAAGCAATTCAGTACTGAAATTTAACCAAGCATCTTAAGTCAACCATAGCAACAAGTATGAACCAAGGAATAAAAAGAGACTACATACCGATAATCAATAGCAGCAAGTCCTCGAAGATCTGAACTGCTAAAAAAGAAGCTTCTAGAAGAAATCATAGGAGGAAGCAGACAACATTCTTCAAGAAGCCCAGAAATTGTGATGCCTTTAAAGAAAGAATCGGAGACCCATAAATTAAAGAACAAGAAGAATTTAAAGATGAGGATGCTAGTGAAAATGGTTTCAAAAACTTGGAGATCCTTATCAGTAAAAGAAGCTTCGAAGCCATGATTGTGATTTCTAGAATTTGGTCCTACATTCTTCTTTAGCTAGCAGTTCTCCATCCACTCTTTCTTCTTTTACTTCATTTTAATCAACACCATGGATTTATACACTGTTTTAGAAAAGAATAGGAGAGACGGTGACTTACCACTGCACAACGGTGGCACCGTTCCAGTGAAGAGGCAAGAGGTACTTGATGGTGATAGGCACTCAAGAAAGATTTTCAGTTCACAATAGCGTCTGGATCGCTTGTACTTTGGAACAGGGGAGTGGTACATGCCGTTCATCTTCTGCGAATGGGCCAGCGCAAGGGATCGATGAAATTGAAGAAGGAAGAATGAGGAGGAGGGACAATGAAATTGGTTATGACAACCACCAGCGAACGATAACCGGTACTCAAGCGTGAGTTACGGACAACGATTGAGTTGTGTGTTTGAGAAAGAGTGTCGGCCTCTGTGTGAAGGAATGAAAGAGCAAGAAAGCCAATGTCGAACAAACAAACTCTGTTTAGGGCAAGCCTCTGAATAAACTGAGAATTTTTTGAAAAAAACTATTTTTTTTATTTTTGGCTTCGGTTATTTAAGTAACCGACGTCAAAATTAATTTTTTACTTCAGTTCCAAATATAACCGACGCCAATAACTTAACAAACATCAATATAATTACAAAATTGCCACCGATCATATTTTTACTTCGGTTATGTACATAACTGATGTTAAAAAAGGGATGTAAAAATGGGTTTTTCCACTAGTGACTATAAATCAGAAACGCCTCAGGTTTTCTGCTTCATCAGAAAATACATTCGAGTTCGCAATGGCGAAGTTGAAATTTCTGCTTGGCATTTCCCTGTTTCTAGTGCTGTTGGGCGTATGCTTGGCTCGGCGGGCCGAGCAAAAGCAGTTCAATGAGTGCCAACTTGAGAGACTCAATGACTTGGAACTCGACCACCGCGTCGGAAGCAGGCGTCACTGAGTGCTGGAGCGCCAACCATCCCGAGCTACTCTTCGCCGGTGTCGCTGTCTTTAGGCGCATCCTCTATACCGATGCCCTTCACTTGCCATCATATTCCAACGGTACCCAGAAGCATTTCATTGTCCAAGGTGGACCCTCTCTCTTGTACTCACTCGCTTTATTCTGATCTTTTGGTCATATTTTTGACAAAAGTCAAGGTCAATGCTTTCTTTTTTTTTGTATGAATATATTGACTACTTGTTTGATTATATATTTATTATTTAATTCGCGTGGGCTTGCTTATACATCAGGTAGGGGAGTGCTAGGAGTTGTTATTCGTGGTTGCGCCGCCACATACGAGGAACCACTATCACAATCCAGAGAGAAACGACGATGGTGGAGATGGCCATCACAACCACAGAAGCAACAACCAGACCAGACCGTCACCAGAAGCTTCATCACATCGAAGAGGGTGACATAGTCGCAATTCCGCTAGGAATTCCTTATTGGACGTACAATAACGGGGATTCCCCACTTATAGCCATCACTCTCACTTACATCGCGAATGAGGAAAACCAGCTTGATCGAAACCCTCTTGTAAGCTAATTCAATTTTGTTAGAATAGTTAGCTAAGCTTAAAAGGTATGTTTCCTATTACATTTTGTTGGTTGGCTGGTAAAATGGGTGCAGAGATTCTATCTTGCTGGAAACCCAGAAGAGGAGCACCCAGAGTCCCAGCAAGGCAAGCGTAGGATGCAGCAACAACAACGCAAAAATAATATGTTTAGTGGATTCGCAACACGGTTGTTGATGGATGCTTTGAACGTAGATGAAGAGATAGTAAGGAACCTTCAGTCTCAAAAACACAAAATAGACCAAATGATAGAAGTTAGAGAAGGCCTTGGTATTATGAGTTCTCCACAGTCTCAACAAAGACGACATGAGGAGGAAGAGGAGCGGCAACAAGAAAGCCAAGAAAGGGAACTCAATCCAGGACGAGAACAAGAAGAAGAGAAGGAAGAGGAAGAACAGGGTCGACGAGAACATCAAGGACAAAAGGGACAAAGGCAACAACAAGAGAGGGAGCAGCAGCAAAAACAACATGGACAGGGTCAACGACAACATGAAGGACAGAGGCGACAAGGTCAACAAGAAGAATGGGAAGAAAAGGAGCAACATAGACAGTATGGACAGGGTCAACGAGGACAAGGCAGCGGGAATGGCCTAGAGGAAAACCTTTGCAACTTAAAGATTCACCAGAACATCGGTGACCCCTCTCGGGCTCATTTCTATGACCCGAAAGCCGGTCGAATCAGCACCACCAACATCCTTGATCTCCAATCTTGAATTTGCTTCGATTGAGTGCAGAACATGTTGTGCTATATATAGGGTAAGTGGACTTCATCCATAAATTAGTCTAATTTTTTTCTTTTTAAATTTAACTAACCCTCACAAAAGAAATTACGAGATTATAATTGGCCCATGGTGTCTTCACATCTGAAGTGAACAGAGGGGAATGTATGCTCCACATTGGAACATCAATGCGAATAGCATCATATACGTGACGAGAGGAACAGGGCGGGTACAAGAGGTGAATAGCGAGGGTAACTTGGTGTTTGATGGGGAATTGAGAAGAGGTCAGTTGCTGGTGATGCCACAGAACTTTGCGGTGGCCTATCAAGCAGGAAACGAAGGATTTTAGTACGTAGCTTTCAAGACACATGAAGGGGCCATGATAACTCCACTAGTGGCCGGGGAGGGATTCCTTCTTTGAGGTAACTCTCGTTGAAGTGCTTGCTAACGCATTCGGGCTTCGTCCACAACAGGTGAGTGCCATCAAGCACGCTCGGGACGAGGCCTATTTACTCAGCCCTGCTTCACATTCTGAAGAACCTTTTATTGTTACGATGTAAGCAAGCAGTTATATATATGGCTGCCATTTGATAAAGTTTGGACTGCGAGAAAATTGATAATATATATGGCCTCATGTGCGTGAGCTCTCGTTATGCATGAGAAATTACGCATGTATACCCCATGTATGGTGGCTTTAAATGCCCTTTATCAATGACACGGAAGTATTATCACTTTTTACCTCACGAAAACTTCCCATAATTTTGCAGGCTTCCATTAACTTTGCATAATTTTGGGAAGCAAACTTATGCCAAATACATTTAAACATGATTTCACGTATGGATCAATTCATATATATATAATTATAGACTAAAGAAAAAAGTTATACGCGAACAGAATGCATCACGGGGAAGTGGAATTCATCTCTTCCTACGCATATACTGTACGTGAATTACCCATCAATTATTTAATTCGCCATCTGTTACGTTGACTCCAAAAAGAAAAAGGATTCACCATCTTACTTGTAGATAGCTTCGAAAATTCTATTTATGTCTAGTTACTGCAATACCGAACGGAGGAAATTAAGCTTAACACTAATTGTGTTTGAGCCTAAAAATTTATCTTTTAGAGTTACATGCTAAATTTGGAACTTTTTAATAGAAGAATTTGTGAAAAAAATTTGGCTGCGCATCATATTTATTTTCTTTAAAATTTTTTTAAAAAAATTAGAATATAAAAGCACCGTCTAGACATTGTTGTCATACTGTAATCGGAGGACGTAATGACATAAATGGTATATAAATGGATATGGTCAATATTAATCACACTCGTTCAATTTTAAGATGGGTAGGCGCTAGCTACCAGCTAGCTAGAACAGTTCACGTGGCCGTGATAGAACACACACATATTTATATAAGCAAGCCTCTGTTACCGGGGCTTTTATTCTTCACCTACGGAGCATCTACTGGAGTGAAAGCGACGCATACTCACATCCTAAGCAAGCGGCCTAAATCAGGTTTGGATTCTCTTCTGGTTAAGATGGTCCTGTGTACTCACTGTAACGTAAGTATGGTACCTTGCGTTGTATTGTTTCTTCCTACACAGGATCAGTCTTGCCCAGTGGAGAATCGAATCTGGCCTAAACTAGAGCCCTTATATTTTTGAGGACTGGGGAGATGAGCTAAATAAAAAAGATTGGTCCCTGCCGATTTTGAGCCTGCGGGCATCCACTTTGCTTACTTGGAAAATATTGGCAACGACATCCACTGGTAGAGCTCCAATGGCTGAGGATGGCCCCACCAACGGGTTAATCATTGCATTCTCTGCCGTCTTTAGGGCTATCCACTCGAACCCTTCTTCTCCGGCCTTTTTCACCACCGCGAAATTCTGAGGAATCACCAGCACCTCTCCCTCTTCCATCTCCTGGTCGAACACGGTTCTCCCTTTGTTGTCCACCACCTGAATTCTACCTCTCCCACCCGTCACGTACACTATGCTGTTCGCGTTTAGGTTCCAATGCGGCACATAAACCCCATTCTGCATCCAAATTAATACAGTCCATATATATATATGTGCATTAACATTAATTGTGAGATATATATATATATACACACACAAATGTGTGTTTATGTGTGTGGCTGTGCGCTTACTTTGTAAAGAACGCCTCTCTCGGCGCTGAGACGGAGTTCAGCGAGGATAGGGAGCTTGATGCTATTGAGAGTGGCGATGCGACCGGCGTGCGGGGTGTATATATCGGCACGTGCAGCGCTTCCCACGTGCTCTCTAACCCTCAAGGTGCATATGGTCTCCTCAAGCCCATTCGCACGTGGCCCAGGTTCTGGCCTCACCACGTCCAGGCCTTCCTTCACTAACACAATGTTCTTTCTGGTATCATCCGGGCCTTGTATCTTTCTTACTGTCTCAAGGCTCACACCCAATAGATCACTCAACAACTCTGCGTCCATTCCGCTGAATACATTACCTGAGCTCTCCCCACTTGCCTCCCCGTGTTCATCATCTGGCTTCCCGGCAAGATAGAACCTCTGTATGGACAAATATTCAAAATAGAATTTTCATTATTATTAAATACGTACGGTAGATAAGGTATATGTAGTTTCTTACCCTTGGGTTTCCGTCAAGTTGATTGTCCTCGTTACTAGTGTCGATGAGGATCACGACAACAAGTGGGATATTACCGTTGTTGTAGAACCAGTAACCTATTCCCGCAGGTATGGCAATAATGTCGCCTCCTCCGATTTCATGCACCTTCTGATGTTGCTCTCTGTATTTTTGTTCAGATCCTTCAGGCTCTTCAAATGACTCAGGACACGAAGGATATATGGTCATCCCCTGAATCCCGCTTCCTATATGAAGCACGTGCATTGGTCAAAACTATATATATTCTAGTGACAGCTGGTTTTAATTTTCACGAGATACACATGAGTGTGTTTTGGCCAAAAAAAAAAAAGTGTGTGGTTGGTCAGTTAGTTAGTTATACCTTGTACATAATAGAGGACTTGGTGAGCACTGGTGTAGGAAGGCAGGACGAGGCCTCTGGGTTGAACGGTGCGTCGAATGAGAGTAACACCAGCGCAGCGAAGCAGCTTGTGGCTATGGTTCCATGATTCAGTCACCCCACCTTCCGATTCGATACGATAAACGGGTTTAAGGGATTCAAGGCGGTCGAGTTGGCACTCGGCCATTTGGGGTCGCCGCTGCGCTCGCATTTTGTGACGAAGCGCTGTACCATCACTGGCCAACATCAAAACGAAGCACATCAGTGAAAGCGAGAGGCTAAGAGACTTGTCCATTTCGTTAAGTTTTGTGCCTGAGCTTTTGAACGACGTTTATGTGAAACAGTAGTAGCAGCAGCAGCAGCTAGCAATATATGTGGGAAGGTCTTCATGTGTTGGAATTTATGGCGGAATAAGAGGGTAGGGTCGGAGGGATAGACACGTGAGGGGGTAGGTATGGAATCAGGGTACGTGTAACTTGCATAGCGATCGAACCGTTTACACCTGTTTGATGTGTTGGGGCAGGTGGCTAAAACATCAGAGGAAGGTTGATCAATAATTTAGTAGCAATAAGACAGTATCGATCAGGGAACGTGCATTATGATAGCATTTCTTTAATGATTTAGATGAATGATTTACCTACTCCCGTCAGAACTGGTACGTCGATGGGAAACGTCTTTGACAAGGGTCCATGATTAATTTTGTACTATTCAAATTTTTTTTTTACTTGAATTTTGCTGCTGATAAACAACCTAAAATCAAGAAGCTAAACATGCAAGGCTTTCGCGGTGAAATTAATTCGTTGAAAATTACTAATTAAAGAGATCTTTGCTATTATGTTTAATAATGCGGTATGGTAAACAGAATAGTATGGAAGTTGTAGGGAAACCAAAGCAAGCATGAAAACATTCTCCCTCGGAAACACACTGCACTGTCATCAGTCTCATACTGGGTTGTCCATTAAAATGTTAGCGTAATAAGAAACAACAGGAAAGTTCACAAAAGAGTTTTCCTCCCCTAATAGGATATTCTTGTAACTGATTATTCCGTTTATTAAGTTTTCCATGCCACTAGCTAGGAAATCTAATCTCTCGTCACACAGAATGGCACAAAGATATTTTTATATATTGTGGGAAAAAAATTACTTGGCCATTTCTACCCGACATTTGAAGGATGACAACAAAACTTGGATGAAGTGCCTGAGATCTTAATTTGTTATTTAATTCTTTAATCAAAACATGATGAGTGAATATTAGGTATTAACCATTTTTTGGCCAAAAAAGAAGTTATTTACTTATTTTTACCAATACTAGGAAAATATTATAGCCACCAATTCCAAAAAACAAGAAAACAGAAACCTATAATACAAGCAACAAACAAAGCAAACCTAGCTACAAGCAACAAACAAAGCAAACAAAAAAGAGAAAACAAAGCATCTCCAATCACAACCACTGCTATCCCTACTAATCGATCAATCAGCATCTTAAACAAAGGTTCATTATCCATATCAACTATCGCCCGAGCACCGCCATATTTAGCAGCCATCATCACAGCCAGTACTTCAGTCATGAAAATAGAACTTGCCTCTACTTTCTCATCATCCACTTCCAGCGGCTTGCCGTTAGAATCTCTGCATATATATCACCCCCCACACCAGCACTACCACTAATCTCATCAAAGGCACCATCACAATTCAATTTAACCTACCCAATATCAAGAGGAATCCATCTGTCAGCAACCTTCAACACATCAGGACACATCTCATTCACTCTGTCCTTCTTAATAGCCCTCCAATATTCATTCAACAAGAAAAAAGCGCCCTCATAACCGTTTATGCACAAATATTAGTCCCATTGAAAACCAAATTGCACATTTCTCTCCAAATTTTCCAACGTAAGCAGATTAATCATACATTTTCCATATAAATCAGTCTTAGCATTCTTCCTAATAAACTGCCACAACTACTCTTCAAACCTCATGAAACTTCATTCCTCAATTCTAATCAATAAAAAACATCCAAACCAAATTAACCCTCTTAACCCACAGACAAAGTAATGAAAGATGTTCAATCGATTCTTCCATGCATCCACAAATGGGACATAAAGGATCCTTAACACACTTTCTTTTATACAAGGCAGCTCTAGTAGCCAAAGCATTTTTAGAACTCTCCATATAAAATGATTAATCTTTTTTAGTACAACCAGTTTCCAGATGCATGACCAATAACCACTAGATTGCAGATAAGAGCAAGAAGCCTTCATCACACCATAACTCGCACCCTGCTTTCTAATATCACTGTAACAAGATTTTACAGCATAATTCCCATTCTTACATTTAATCCAACACAAAATATCATCGACAGGAAACTAAGGCATTGGGATCTTCGAAATTTCCTTCCTCATATTCTCTAATAGCCTATTACCAAGCCTACGATCAAATCCCATCTTCCATTAACAATTAAATCACAATCCCTCCACTCTCTTTCCTCCTCACTTAAATCATAAACATGATGTGACATATAATTTTCAATAGATGGAATTCATCTATCCTTCCAAACATTTACAGACAAACCATCACCTACCCTCCAACATGAATTCCTCATCAATTGATCCCTACCATCAATCAAACTTGACCATGTCCAAGAGCTTTATGTCCTTTTGAGTTATTAACCATTGATAAACTTCTATTTGGCAGGTTATTGCTTGATGTGATAACCAAAGTTGCCATCCTCAGAAATGTATGGATGCTCTCCAGCCAATTTCCTCAATTCCTCCAATCTCTTGTAGGTAAATCTGAGCCGTTTAATAATACATCCAGAGGTTCATATCAGCCCATTTGATCTCGAGCCATTATCATCATGAAATCAAAAAGAAAAGTACTAAATATACCTAATCTATTTTTGAACAATTGATACTTTAGAATTATATATGCACATTACAAAAGCTAATAAATAACTTAAAGATTAACAAGATATGATTGTATTTTATTATAATACCCTTATTAATTATGATTTTAAGTATTTTACTTTTTAATGTTTATGTCTTTCTTCATTATTATTAAACGGTAAAATTATCAAAAGTTAATTAATAGTATCTTGAAATTCAAAAATGATAATTATTTGGGAACAAAGTAAAATATTCAAGGTGTTAATTGTTTGAAAATGGAGGGAGTATTGATTAGAAGTAAATGAAATACTAATCTTTTTTGAAATATCGGCGGATGGGACAAAAAATTCTGTAATTGAAGTTTTCAATTGTGAAAAGTAAAAACTAAGTATATTCTATGAGACATACAGACTTGCATTTAAAGATATAAATTCCAATGTTTTTTAGCCATTCGATTATATTGGATGGTTTAGATTTGGTTGTAGAGAAGTATGGAGGAAATTGGCTAAAGATCTATTTCCTTGCCATCACCTTGTTTGGTTCATTGTTGTAATGGTAGATATGGAATGGAAATGGAAAAGCCTATTCCACGGCTATCATATTTGGTTGGATGGATCATGCAATATATAATTCCATTTCATACAATAATTTGTTCCCTTAATTGTAGAAATGGAAGATTCCATCCAATTCTGGATAGAAATCATATAATGGTGGAGGATTCTTGGAAATGGGATGTGAAGTTAACAGTCATACTCTGTTTATATATATGTATATGTTGCTGAAAAACCTAAACTATATTAAAGAGTAACAAAATTTGAACAAAGAACTGTTTTTACGCACCTAAAACCTGACACTGTCAAGACATATCTAAGGCTAAAAGGATCCTCATAAATGCGATAATTACATGAAGCATTCGCCCTGGAGGAGAACATTGACCGTTAAAAATGTGAGCATGACTCTGTTTTCGCACAATAACACATAAGGGCCATTCACAAGGTAGGTGAACATCTTGCTGTTGTTGGGTGAAAATGAGAGCTTGCCTCAGACCTTCTGAACTTGCCAGAATATCTCTGTCGCTTCCATTTGAAATATGTTAATTTGTCCCCTTGGAATTTAAAGGTGATATGTATATCAGGCTATTTATACCGGCTTCTCCTCAAATTTTGCTTAAAAATTATAAGTTAGCCCTCATCTGTTGCATCTTGCAACACTAGAAATCTGAGGCACAGGATTTTCTCCTCTTACCTTGCTTTCCCTAGACCAAACTCAAAGGATGTGGGATGGTACCATAGCTTTCTAACCATATTCATATTTTGCCCCTTTGAAAATGCATCTTGGCATTCCTTACAAACCAAACACCATATATATAAAGTGATAATCGCCATTGTAGCCGTACGTTTGTTCTTTGGTACGTTAGACTCCACACGGCTAAAGATCCAGTCCTGCGGCCATTGATCAAATTCATTCTTTCCTGCCATTTGAAAACGTAAGCCTAAAGGAATACCAAACCATACAGCCCCAGCAAATGAACAATTGATAAACAAATGCTCTCTAGTTTCTTTATGCAATGTATCGTGTGTTTTTTTTTTTTAAATAATAGTGTCTTAAAACTGTTAAAGTATTTTAATTTTTATTAAGATTTTTTTAATTCAACAAATAAAATGCTACTTTCATAGTATTAAATTAAAAAAATTATTGTTTTGATATTGATAACTTATAAAAATGATTTTTTTTCAATTTTTAATAATTTTAAAAAATTAATATTTTTTTATTCAATATATGTAAATTTTTTTAATAATAAAAAATTGATAATGAAAATTTTAATATCTAAGAATATTATGATCATTTGATTTTGATCATATTTCATTTTCATTATTCTATTATTTTCACCCAACCAAATATACATATGAACTGTTCCTTAAATCAGTTGTTTGAAACTGTGTCCAAAAAAGTTTGAAATTTTTGTTCTGTTTTCTAATTTTTTATGTTTTAATTTGAATCTGTATTTCTTTTGTATTTTCAAACACTGTTTCAATTAGGATTGTTCGGCCAGTTTCAACACGGTGAGACTCTGGTGAAAAAAAAAAAAGGATGACAGTTGGGCCCAAGCCGAGGATATGGGCTTTTGCAATAAAGTTGACAGTTGTTAGTGGGGTTGGGCTTTCACATTTGATGGCGGTGATTTGGTGGGTTGGAGTGCCAACATGAGCAACCCTAAACCGTGAAGGTCTTGCAACGGTGTCGCGAAGCTAGCGTGCTTCGCAATCCCTCTCGTTCGTTTCCTTTCTTCCTTCTCACGAAGGAAAAGTTCGTAGTTTTAAGTCCGGCTCGAAACTTTTCTGAAACAAAGTTGTGCCATTCTTATTTAATGGCAAGCAGAAAGCTATTTCGCGACTTATTATTGTCCAGGCGATCTCATTTTGTTCAATTAACGTCTCAGCAGGTTCGTTCATTATATATCTTTCCTCATGTCTTTTATATCGTCGCGATATAAAAATTTACAATTTTTGGCTTTATTTCCATTTTTCTACTCACCGTTTTCGCTTGTTGGGATCTGCTATTATAGGCTTCAACTAGGAGGTTGCACTTGCTTTCACAGTGTTCGAGTATTCGTAGATATAGTGTCTTCAATGAGTTCTCTAAGAAACTGAAAGGCGAAGCTGAAAAGTAATTCATCTCTCTCTTTACTTGGTTAGGCGAATTGTGTTCTTACCGTATTTGATAGAATTCATAATCGGTTATCTAGCATTCCTTAACAAGAGCGGCCAAATGTGCGGAGTGGTAGACTGGTAGTTGAAGGTTTTTTTCGTTCTTTTTATCGAGTCAAATTGTAGTTTAATCAACATAGGAACGCTCAGCGTATGTGTGTGTTGCCTATTTCAGCTTATAGCGTACACCTTTGCATTCATTATGTATGTGTTATGGCCTTGATTTTTTTCGTCTGTTGATTTCTTAGTCTTCTTCCCTTATGTGCGAAACTGGTTGTTTCCATGGTCGTAGAAATCCAGAATTTCGACAGTCGGTCAAGGAGCTCAAGGGGAAAGCAGAGGAACTAAAAGGGGTTAAAGAAGACCTTAAAGCTAGGTAAATCTTGGATTGTAGTGACCATAGTGAAATGTATAACTTCTAAATTATTGATTAATAGGCTGAGACATACTGTTGTATGTCAAGGCTGGGTCGACGCTTCAATGGAAGGCCTGAGATGGTAAAATGGAAAATGCAGAACGAAGCAGATAACTCAGCAGTTGTACAAACAGGTGGATGATGTGTGGACCGAAGCAGAAGCTGCTGCAAAGAAGGTACAAATGAAGTTCATCTTTAAGTGTTTCTGGGCTTCAAATAAACGGAAAAGGAATGGGAACTAGTCAGAATCAGAAAAAGAAATAATTTTCCATCCACATATTTTTGCTTATGTTTTATCATTCTTTGTGCAAATTAGCAATATATTCAATTTGACTTTAATTTTCCATCCACATATTTTTGCTTATGTTTTATCATTCTTTGTGCAAATTAGCAATATATTCTTGGCTACATTGTTTTTGGTACTTGTGGTTGGGGAAGCCTTGTCTTTTGGACAATCTAATGTGGTAAAATTTCATTGCTGATTCTACTTGTGGCAGGTTTCTAACAATGTGAAAGAGAAGATTTCAACTGCAACTGAAGAGGTATATGAATGATTTTCCAATTGGCCAGTAACATGGTCTCATGGGTTGACACTTGATGGCTTATTGATTTTATTCTTTGTGTAAATTCAGGTGACAGAAACTTCTGGGATTAAAAAGCAGGATTCTACAGGATCAACTGGCTCTTCAGCTGAACAGGATGCTGATGCAACACAACAAAGTCAGACTCCATCTGAGGAAGAGAAACACCAGCAATTTGGATCTAGCAATGCTGCAGAATCTTTGTTTGGCAAGTTTAAGTCAACCATCTCTTCCCCAAATGTTTCGTCAGCCTTCCAAAAACTTAGGGAAGCGAAGGTTGTCAATGTAGCCAAGAAAGGATATGAAATAGTAAAAGAGGAGTTAAGTAGTAATCCAACTAGGAGAAGGCGTGTTCCTTGCCCACCAACTGGGGAAACAAGTGCAAGAACTGAACTTGTTGTTGTGCCCTCAAAACAATCTTGGTGGGGTAAGAAATTTGATGTATTCAAGGAGAAGGTAACTTAACTATTGGTTCTTCGTTAAATTGTTGGTCTTGGAATCTTCTTTCATTGAGATATCTTTTTAAATTTTTGTTTAGGTGATAGGCCTTCCTATATCCAAGCGATTTATCAAATATAGTGATCCTGTCAAGACAAAGGGCCAAGAGGTGTGTTCCGCCCTTGCTCTTTCTTCTTCAAAAAAATTGCTGTTTTTCTTTTCCAAGCAAAGTTATCCATCTGAAGCATGCCTTATTATTCATAATGTAGTGATTTCTGAGATTGTGCACCAGACCTGGAATGATAGGGAAACATTGTTGTTGATTTCCAGAGTATCTTTTATACTTGTATTTCTGTATTTTGAAATTGACAGATTGTAGAAGACTTGCGAGAAAAATATGAGACAAGTGACAATCCAATTATTCATAAAATACAAGAGTAAGCCTCTGATTTTCTCTTTGTACTCCTTTTTGTGCTTAGAATTTGAGTGAATGGGTGTGATCTGAATAGTATCAGGTTGGCTAGTTATAGTTTGCATAGTAATGTTTGATTTGAGGTTCAAGTGCTAATTTGCTATGCTCCTGTTGTAGCATGAACGATACCATGTTCCAGGAGACAGATGCTGCGATATCATACAAGGAAATACGGCAAAGGGATCCGTATGTTCTCATGCCTTTTACATAATTGTCAAAATTTTATCTTTTATTGTTACTCTAGCTCTTAACACCCTTGCCATTTATTGTGATTGCATGAATTAGTGATTTCTCATTACCAGAATTTGTGGGGGAAGTTCAGGAGGTTATAAAACCAGTTCTTAATGCTTACATTAAGGTAAGTTTACACTCTTTTGTGCACTTACCTATCAAGGTTATTTTTTATAGCAACATTAATCTTTTTACAGCCCAGTCTCCCGGTCTTCATAAATTTTTGTTATAAATGATTGTGTAGGGGGATGTTGAAACTTTGAAGAAGTATTGTAGCCCTGAGCTGATTGAACGTTGTGCAGCAGAGCACAATGCTTACCGAAGTCATGGTATTTTCTTTGATAACAAGGTGAGATTGCAATTTTTTAATCTCTTATTGTTGCCATTAAGTTTGTTTCAGTATCTGAGGTTAATATTGCATTGAGCTAGATTGTTTTTAACTTTATAAAGTAGGCTTGATAGATGAAGAAAAATTCTTCTTGTGAAATGATCTTATTGCCTTACTTGGTGTGGCCCATCATCATTCATTGTGGTCAACCTAGTAACATTTCTTCTGTGCGCAGAATGCTATGAAATGATTAGTTACAACATGTCACTCTTAATAGAGTACAGCTAGGATGCATATGTTGGCTAAAATGAAAATTCGTTTATTATTATTTTTGAGCGAGCCTTCTTGTTGTTGACCTTGAATTGACCTGGATGAAGCGATGGTAGGTAGAAGCAGAACTTGTACAAGCACCATTATGGTTTAGGTTATTGTAAAATACATGCTTCTAGATATGCTTATATTATCTGTGTATCTTATCTATATATTTTCTAATAATTTTTTCTACCTTTCCATCTGTTCTAAATTAATTTTTTATCATGCGGATAACATGTATAGTCTGATTTTCTGAGGTCAGATTTATTGGCATTTCCTCGGAAATCACAACTCTATTTGTACCCTTATTCTTGTAGACGATGTAGAATTCACCAAATTTAATGATGCCCAACCTTTTTAAAGACTTGAGAATGGGTTATGATTATGAAGTCACATGTCTTTACAAATATAATGATGATTGCATGCATTTGGTGTTTCTGTGGTTTCAAGTATAAATATTTCTAGAGTCTTGCTTTGACTGAGGTGCATTTTCTAATCAATTTTACTACCTTTCATATGTTCTAAATTAGTCTGTCATCATGGAAATGACATATATAGTTGGATTCTCTGAGGTTAGATTACACTTGGTTATTGGTATATCCTCTGAAACGACTACTCTTTTTTCACCCTTATTCTTGTAGACTAATGTAGAATTCATCAAATTTAAATATACCTAACCTTTTTATAGACTTGGAATATGAAGTTACATGTCATTACAAATATAACAAAGATTGTAAGCATTTAAGTGTTTCTCTGGTTTCATGTATACATATTTCAACAGTAAGGTTTTAACTGAGTTGCATTTCCCTTTTCCAGTAGTGTTATTTCTTACATTGGACTCTTGATACAGATTCTGCATGTATCAGATGTGGAAGTGAGAGAGACCAAGATGATGGGGTCCTCTCCCTTAATCATTGTAATGGTATAAAATTTCTACTCCTAGCACTTCTTTGTTGATTCCCCAGATTTATTCTCATGCTGTGGAAATAAAAGCTTGTCCTTTATACCTCAATAACAATGATTGTCCTGATGATCCTGTTAATGATTTTCAGTTTCAAACACAACAAATCTATTGTGTACGTGATACGAATGGGTCAGTTACGGAAGGAGGCAAGGTGAATTACTAGTGTTTTTTTGTTGATATTTGCGTTATTTGTGAAGTGGAAATAGTGCTGGCCTTTTTATATGCTTCTACAGCACCAAAAAAAAAAAAGATTCAGCAAAACTTTTTCTCTTTAATCGTCTTTAGTGATACATTTTGTGCTCCTTACTTGTGATGTCAAAGGTCATTGTCAGATATAAGCATGTCATGCGGGCATTTCTTCTTGTTTAAAATTACATCACCTAAACAAATCTTGATGTCAATTGATGCCCAAATTTCAGTTGGGAATGGTAAAGGTCTTGAGCTTAAGTCTCACTATTTAGTTGAAAGGTAATGTGAAAATTACATAAAGGACAGAGAAACGGCTATCTTGATGTTTTGATTGGATAGTTTGCTCCAGGAAAGCTATTTAATCCTAGTATTAATCAATAAAAAGACCCAACAGCAGAAACAGTTGATACACCTTGGTGGCTTGTTCATTTTAGTGTCTTGTGATTGGGTTTTGCTTTTTCTGGTGAAATATGGAGTTCTCTGTTCTGAATCTGGTGAAATATTCTCTTTACTAGGATACAATCCACACCGTATTCTATGCTTGGGCCTTACAACAAATGGACCCAGAGGATCGCGGGGAAGATGCTATTTACCTCATGTGGAGACTAAGAGAAATGCAACAGCAGGGTGTCCAAGCCCTCATATAAGTTGTATTCTAACCTATTGAGGATGTTGTATAATTGAGCCTTTATACCCTATCCTAGCCTTTTTTTTCCCCAATCATTTTTTGTCCTGAAAATTTTGTAGCGGCCATTGATGATAACTCAGGTCCTTTATTTTTTTGAAAAGAATAATACAGAATCAAAAGAAATTGTGTACGATGAGTTCATTTATGAATGTTGAGCTTAGATGAGCGTGCCTGATAGGGAAAATCTAACTAGATTTATTAATAATACTGTGATTCAGGTATTTGTCGGCTGAATATATATGCTGGTTTTTCCGTTATCCACTGCTATCTCAAGTCCGAACCCTATAATCCTGAAGCTGTAAATATGGGTAGACTCTTTGGGATGTCATTTGTGAATAAATTTTACAAATGCCAATAATGTGTGCGCTATCCTCAATGTCAATGTAGATACTGTGTATGTAAGAAATTCGTTTACGATATAAATCAGGTGGCTCAAGGAATCTTTTATTTAGATGCTGTGTAGCCAAGAAGATATTTTACGCTGTAAAGCTTTTGAGCTTCATGTTAAATATTATTGAAATGAATATCTCGTTTTCTCATCGGTATAGTCCTGCATCTCGTTCTACGTCCGTTTAAGGTACCTTGTACCCAGTATTCAACAATAATCCAAGGAATGGATCTTCCTGATCTGAATCTTGTCGATTCATTCTTAAATTTTATTCTCGAAGGCACCGAGTCTGGGGTTGAGATCATTTTTAATGTGCCAAGAAAAAGGAGCCAATTGTATTCCCCAAGACCACAAGTATGACTCTCTTTTTTTAAGGTGAAAATTGTGACTTGTTTTAGCTGCTTTCAAAATACTACAAAGTATTGCTCGGTTTCTGAGTTTTGGTCCAGGGGATCGTTATATGGAAGGGATGCGAGCTCAATTTTCTCTTTCTGGAACCATGGGCTCTAGATTTATAAAATTTAAAGAGAAGTCACCATTTTTTTTTTCAAAACACGTAGAGGCTAGATTCACGAACACCATCCCTTGCTCGAGTGCTTTAGGACCAAGCATATCTTTCCTACAATAGAATTCTGTTATGTCCTTTGCATATGTTATCCAAAATATTTATGGGACTTTTTTTTTTTAAAATTAGGAGTTTTCTTAGTTGATAATAAGGATAAATCTCCTTCGAGTACTAAAAGCAAATAATATATCATTCCAACTAAGTTTGTTCCATATACAAAAGTTATAAATTAAATTCTCAACTAATTATTTAACTGAAGAGAACTTTTACCACTCATACCAACCTGAGTTAGTATTTATGGGACATCTTTGAAAAGAAATAATAAACTTTCCAAACCAGTTGGCAGAAATGCAATAATATTCTTCGTGTATGGTGTACAGCGTATAATTGTAATTTGCACGCAACTACAGAATAGAATATCTCAAGTGGGAAATTTGGAAAAGCAGATTCGCGAACTACCACCAAGTCTAGAAAAGAAAACAAAAACAAATATTCAAATAGATCAAAATTCCATTAAAATGATCTGAATTAGACAAGCACCAAAGAAAAAAATAACCCAACGTGCAGTAAAATAATAAGAGAATGGTCAAGAGTCCGCTTAAAAACTAAGCCACTCCATTGCTGCGTGACGATGTGTAGTTACCTCAGGTTTTCACCCATAGCGTAAGAAGCAAGCTAAACCATGCCAATGGGAATCGTCCAATATCTACGTTATAAAGGAACCAAGTTACAGTTCGATTTTGAGTACGAGTACTGCCTATGCCTAGTTGATCCTCTGCGAAGCCTTGCTCTGCTTCTCTTCTATGTCGTGCCTAAGTCTAAGGCTTCCTCCTGCTAGAAAAGTATGGAAGAGTTTCACTTGCACAATTGGAAAACTTCGGAGGATCAACAAATCCAAAGCCATGAAAAAACCCAGAAAGCGTCTGAACACAATCCTTACACCATCTACCAAGAGGTCCTCCAAGTTTTTACCTAGGCGATTCAGCAAGAAAAATTTACCAGCGTTCAAAAGTGTTTTCTATGGCTTTCACAAGAAACCTGCGCCTGTTTATATTGATAAGCTCTTTAAGGAGCCTAGGCCTAGCTACGATATAGTGAAGCATGTGAGGCCAGACATGGCAGCAAATCCACGACCTCGAAAGGCTCCAAAGCTTCGCCATGATGCAGCAGGAACAAGCAATGACAGCGACAGAGACAGCAAAGGTTGCTCGTCGGATGACATGTGGGAGTCCCTAGCGTTAGCATCACCTCTAATGCAGGAAATAAATGAACGAGCAGAAGAGTTCATAGCCAGGTTCAGAAAGGAGATGGTGGCGCAAGAGATATTAGCCAGAAATTTGTAGTACTTTGTGTTTAACTTAGTAAATAGGGAGGATCTAAGTGAAGTTAAGAAAATTAGATGGAAATCTTGATTGATGTATATGGGGAACCAAACTACGTTTATGGTTTGTTCCTCTTGTGCGGAGTCCCCGTGGATTCTCCAGGTGCTATTTGTTTTTGTTGCTCATATATTGTGTTAAGAAAAATTGGAAATGGAAATGTAAAATATTCTTGAAACCGCATAGTCATACAAGAGAACAAAAGCTGAAGCGCTGGAGGAATGAAACTTGGTTTTCAATCGTTTTGATTCATACATTTCTGACTGAGATCCACATCTTGGACACCTAGGAAATGATATCCTCCAGAGATTATACACCTTGTCCACCAATTTTCACAACATGATTCATGATTAATTCACTATCAATGGTTAGATTACCTCAATCTAATATGGTAAGCTATGCAAAAGATTTTTTTTTTGGAACACAGCCAGGCCACGGCCCAAGGAAACTGCAAGGTCAATATGGATAGTCGGGGTTCAGATTTCATGCGCCCTCACGTGGTGTATTTGCCAGCTTGGATAGATACAACTTTTAGACATGATTATGAAATGTAATTAAAGATGACTGTATACCAGTAATAAAAAGAAAAGAAAAGATAGATGTATGACTGTAATACTTTGTGATTTACTGGAGTTTTTAACTCACATGAATTAATTTACTGAACAATTAAGCAGACGTCTAAGGATATATTATTAATTGATTTTGTATTTAATTGAAAATGCAAGCACCAATATGTAATCAAACCTAAAATCAAATATTTCCTTTATCTGTACAAAATCGACTTGCTTGGTTGATTTGGTTTTAGTTCCAACCCAAACAAAATCAAGTCTTTGATCAGTTTTAGGATTTGTATTGATATTCTAAACATTATTCTTTGCGAAATTAATCAAACATTCCGTACAAAATTGATGCTTCATCTTTAGCGTGTTCTTTTAAGAAAGGGGAAAAAAATTATCAACTAAGTAACACACACACTTAATCATAGTGCTATACCTTGATGTTTTTAAAATAGTAATGTACATTAGATTAAAAGCCATTTGTGACCCATTCAAGAAGTTTAATAACTAAGTCATAAATGATAAATGTGCTGTCAAGAGATCCAAATTGTTGACTTTCATTTGTTTTTCTTTGAAAGGGAGGGCAGCGAAGAGAGACAAGGGGATAAGATCCCCCGGGATTAGGCTTGTTTTGCATACAAAGGAAAGGCTCAGCTAGCAGGCGATCCGTAGAAAATTTGACGAATGATGTTCTCACGAATATATTATCAAATGGTACAACAGATGGTAAGGCTCTCACGAATTCATTATCATATGGTACAACAGATGCACTCATGAACTAGACAACCGAAAGCTACATTATATTTATTTACTACAGTGCACAGGCTTGCCATGGCTGTACAAGGTCGATCCAATCTGCCACTAAAACACTAGAGCCAAAACCTGCAATATAACAGGTTGCAAATTATTATGCCCTCTCCTAAGTTTAGTGTAGAAAGTTCTTCATTGGATCATCGTGGTGGATTTTCTTCATCCTGTATGCCTCCATGTCCTCTGTTGTGACCTGCAGTGGACATAGTTGGTTAGAAAATGTGAAAGAAGGGCCAACATACTCAATTTTTCAATCAGTGGCTTCAAAATTCATACCTCATCATTCCATCTAACATTATATTTACGCTTCCTCTCATCCTTCTCTACAGTCTTTCTCTGATCCTCCTGCATAAAACCAATGGAATTCACTAACTGGCACAACAACACAAATTTGAGTTCACCATAACAGATTAGCTAATCCAAGGCAAAAAAAAAAATATATATATATATATATATATGCAGACTACAAACTTAACGTCTATCATCTAGAGCTAAAAAATGTTATATGTTTTCAGAAATTATTTTTAAGTCATATTTTTTATCCTCAGCAAATGCAAAAATAATTGCACACAAAATTGCAAGTAATTCCACAGCAGACACAATAAGAGATCCAAAGAATGAAATGAACACATTAACGTAAATAAAGAAACAACTAGACTGATATTAACCTTTTTGAGTGCTTCAGCAAGCAATTTCTCATTCAGAACAAGGTCATCTGGAACATCAGTTCCCCACGTTGCAAGCTTTTTCTCCTCCACAGGCTTATGTTCCTCTGAGCAAGGTTCCCCAAATAGATTTTGATTACCATAAAGGAAGCACCATATGAAACAGAAGTATTATAAAAAGATTTAAAAGAAAAAGACGAAGAAAAGGGGAAGGGGAAGAGGTATAATAGAGATAGTGGTGTCCTGTCAGTCACTCAAAATACCTTCAGCAGCCTCTTTACGAGCAATATTAGCTTTCATGAGATCACTTGCAGCCTCAGAAGCCTCAATACCAGCAGCTCCTGTGCAATAGCTATTGCGTATTGTCTGCTTGCAGCACTTATAGCCCCATTGGTGATCCTTCCACCATGAACCCCAAACAGATGTGTGGTTATTGATGTAAACATCCTCTTCATACTTGCTCTTAGGAAGTGCTGCCTCCTGTTAAATGTACCGGGTAGATAACTAAATCCATCATCTTATAAAGGACAGACATGGAAAATAAAGCACAAACTAAACAATATTTTTCCCAAAATGTTGACCAAGGGAAACAGTCAGGTTAAACCATCAACAAACATTATGTCAACTAAAATTGTTAAAGTTAAAAATGCAACATAGTAGTTAGAAAACAGAATGTAAAAACTTTGAATGCAAATCTTACCTGTCCCTTTATAATTCTACCAGCACGGTCATACTCAACCTGCCTCTCACTTTGACCCAGAAGAAGTTCTGTTGGAAGCTTGTCCTCATCAGCTGCATTGCCATACTTTGCCAAAATAGTGTCCTTTGTTTGAGACTTCAATTGCTCCTTCATTATCCTAAAATTTTTATAAAGCAACTCTGCTTGGGATGGCGCTGCTTGCATGTGAACATCTTGCCCCTTATCAAATGCTTCCCAAGCATGGATGTTTAATTCCTTGAATTCCAAAGCTTGTCCACTATTTCTATATTGGTTATCACCCTGAAACGTGACAGCAGATGTAGTTTACATACAAGTTCAATAGAAATATAGCATTGACACAATGTTATAGAAATTTCTATAAATTTTAGTTCTAAAGGAAAATTACCCCATAGAACTTCTCATTTGGATCTGCATCTGGAAGAGGATCCTCACGCATGGACCGTGTTTTGGGATCATAGTGTGCAGAATTGACATCAAGATTAAGAAGATATTTTGCAGTATCCTCACGAATCCGTAGGTTCCTGAAGGAAAAGACATTTAGTTCCAATTAATTTATGATAAATGATGAAAGAGAGAGAATAACAGTCATCTAGCGTACAGGACCAGTTCAATGGCCCCAATACCATATAAACAACGGTAATAGCAAAAATCACCTCACAGTTCCTGTACTTCCACCACCTGTCGTACGTACACGCTTCTCAACCTTTGCAAAGTCCATTTGTTTGCTCTCATCAACTTTAGCCTCATCCACCCTTAGATCATCTTCCTCTTCCTCTTCATCCTCATCACTGACTACATTCTCACCATTTTGATTGCTTTTCTCCAATTTCTTCAACTGTTGCTCCTTTAAGTACTTTTTTCGAGCTTCATCTCTAGCTTCATACCTCTCAATTACTCGAGCATAAGTTGATGCATCATATCCATTCCATCTGTCTCGTTTGCCATCATAGTCAAGCTCGAAAGTTTCAATTTTCTCATCAGGGGCAATGTGCTTGTTTGTCCATTTTGCTCCTGTTTTCCGTGGTCTTTCCATGCATGACTTAGCATTGTGAGTCATAGCTCCGCAGCTGAAACAAGTAAATATTAACTTATTCAAGCTAGAATACATTGGTTGAGTTGGAGTAAATGTAAATAAAAGATCCAATAAAATCTTTAGACTCATCCTCAAGAGAGACTATAGGCATCCATAAATCTAAAAAAAGAAAAAAAAGAAAGGATAGTGCTTATAGACAAATAAATTTCCCATCAATATAAGATATTGATAATTTGACACCCTTCCCTCTTCCCCCTTCTGCTAGTAAGTAGGGACACAAGGGGGAAAAAACTATACCATCAAAGTAACACAATAAACTTATTTTAAATTCCCTAGCAATCAAAATAAAAACCTTTCAATAAATATGTGCATAAAATAGACACAAACATAAGGGAGAGTACTTACTTCTCACATGCACCTTTCCTATACTTTTCTGCCTGAAAAATTTTAGCACCTCTATCATACCATGATTTTGTGTAATTGGGATCTGATTTCCACTTCCTTTGATGTTTTAAACTCTACAAAAAGAAAAGTTATCATAAGTTAAATATCATTAGACAACAGATACAAATCTCAAAAAAGGAAGAGGGAGGGGGGGTAATTGAGACTTACAGGTCTCTCGGCATTCAGATACCAGGGTGCGGAAGACATATATTGGGGAATATGAGGGTTGATTTCTTTTCCATCTTCATCAACCTCTGCAGGTGCAAGCCCTGCTTTACGTGCTTCTTCCAATTCAATTTGTTTTCGATGGTCTTCCCTCGATTTAAATGCAACTGCAATCCCCAGCATAATGTTACACACAAATAGAGACAATGCAGAAAGAACAATCTCATGAAAAAGAATTGATATAAGAGGTAATTCTATGATCAGGTGCTAGACAACAAATTAGCAACACTACATAATCATGCCAAAATTTCAAATTGATGAGATGAGACCCCCCATTCAAAAATGAAACACCTATGAATTGTACATGTTTTTTTTGTTCCGATCCCGGATAGGTTTTCCATTCTGTTTGCATTGTCACCAGTTCTTTTATCAGTATCTTTTACGCAGATCGCAGGCAGTACAATTAAATATTCAACCGTCCCTTTGCTTGATAATAGAACTAGTTTATATAGTGTTAAGGTCCGTTCATAACACATAGATAACCAATAAACAGGTATGCCCTATACACATGAACAAACAGTACATTCTGTTGCCTAAATGGGATGTGCTTAACAACATGAAAATTTAATAATTTAGTTTTGGTTATTTGATATTTAACTTTGGTTACAGAGAAACCCTAAATGATCCAAAGAAGTTGAGTGGAAGCAATTACCTGAGGCAGTCGCCATGGTTTGGCCTTAAACGGAACCTCCAACAAATCAGACGCAGAAATAAGTGAAGGTAAGGCCGAGGATCAAATCTGAAAATCGAAGATAAGCTGCGAGAACCAGAGAACGCAAAAGCTTATACAATTGGGAATTCTATATTACGCCCTTGCGAGGTACGATAAGGCGGTTTGTGCGTGCGTCTCAGTTTTTTTTTTTAAAGGTTTTTTTCCCACAGAATCTGTGGGGTTTTGTTTGTGTGTGAGCCACATATAAACTGGGGGCTTAATAATGTTTTGTTTAAGTATATTGTGGGTAATTTTTTTATTTTATTATATAAATTGATAATTTTTTTATGGACATAAATTAATAATGTTTTATGCTTGGTGATATATGATAGTAGAATATTAGATAGGATAAAAGTTATTTTTTAACAAATATATCATTTAATTAAAATTTAAATTAAAAATATAATGTATTTATCTAAGATTGAGACGTCATTTAAAAAAAATTCCTCCACTTAGGATAATTAGATTTTTCATTTTTTTTAATTTATAACCTTAGCCATACCCCAAAGATGGCCACTAATTAGAATGGATGCAAGTTACAAATTAGAATTGCATGCTCCAACAGGCAATATGGAACTTTTATCGTTGGAATTTGGTCATGATAAATCACCTCGGAGAAAAAATAAACAAACCGCCTCACCAGATTTGGCTATAAAATGCCACAAACTATTACATATTGGATTAGATTCTTCATAATTGATTAGGAGAAAAAGTAATTTTATATAATTAATTATGAGTATAATTAATTTTTTTATATTTAGATTTTTCTACCTCATAAGTGATTTTGAGAAAATGAAATATAGTTGGATGATTTTAATAAAATAATTTTTGGATGAATAATAATTTGAAATGTCTAAAATAACCTTGATCCTTAAATAATACTAATTTTTTTTAAAAAATCATTAATAACTAATAATACTATATAACTAAATAAAATTTTAATAGTTTTTAATTAAAATTTTAATTTATAAATAATATGAAAATATTAGGTCTTGTATATATTATATAATAAATTAAAAATAAAAAAATTTAATATTAAAAAATAATATTGCATAACTAATTATTTTGTAAAGATTGTACAATTTAATTTCTAATTGAATTATGAATATAATTTATATTTAACTTTATCTAAGACTATGCAGAAAACCCGTGGCCCGGTCCTATTAGGCCAATCGGGCTGGGCTTCATTTCGGGTCGGGCCAGGCCGGTCCGGTCTTTGGGTTAGGTTGTTTTGTCCGACCCAACCCGAATTATATATAGATATATGTTTTTTTTAAATATATTATTTTGTATATATTAATTGATTTTATAAGATTTTTTCTATATATCTTATATAATACATTTATTATTTGATTATTATGAAAAACTTTGTAAGGTTTTGATATTTTAATTTTATTTAAAATTTTAAATTAATTTCTTAATTTAATATTATATGAAAATAATGTATAGTTATAAATATTTATAATTTTTAAGAAAATTAATTTCTATCCTAACATTATATTTTTAAAAAAATCTACTTTTACATTAATAATTAAAATTTTTTCATTAATACATAAAGTTAGTTTTTATTTTATTTTTAATGTTTTAAAAAAATTATGTGATACCGGGTCGGCTTGGTACCTAACTCGGCCTAGCTCAGGTGTGCACAGGCCAGGCATCGGGCGGGGGTGAAGCCCGACCCAACCCGGCCATGCACACCCCTTACTTTATCCAACATAGATGCACGACCAAGGAGCTAAAAGAACATATCAAACACGATGAGGGAGGGATGGAGGGGAGAGAAGCGTACGGTGGAGATGGCAAGGTGGAAGTTGAGATCCCGCACAAGCAAGCTCGATGATGATGGTGGAAGTCAAAAGGAAGGTAAGGATGGTGTGGAGCAAGCCTGGTAACTGCGACTGTTGCTATGTGTTGATGGCGAAAAGGGAGGCTTGGTGGAGGAGGAGAAAAATGAGACAAGACAAGGAAGAAGGAGAAAAAATGAAAGGAGATTTGGGTGTTTTGGTAGATATTTTGGCCGGATGGGTAAATACAAATTTTAAAAGAGCATTAATGAGGAGAAGTGATTAATAAAAAAGAAAAGTGAACATTTTTCACTTATAAAAAAAATGATTTTAGGGGTTTAAATGAATATTGAGTTAGACTAAAGTGTTTGACAATACCCAATAAACAAGTTTTTATGGACCAGAAATAAATACTTATAAGATTCATAAGCACATCAAACTTAAACAGCAGAAAAAACCCACCCCTTTCTTTGGCTATCACTTGCATTATTTTTTTCTTTAAAAAAAAACTCTACTAAGAAAAGATACGGGGAAAAACACACGGAGAAAGAGGATATTCACTGCGTCAATAATGCTCCTTTGAGTGCAAAAGGAAGTAAAATAAAAATCTCCGACACAAATACATTAGAAATCCCCCGTATGTTCAATCAAAATTGGCAAATTGCAAAATGATATATAATATTTGTCTCGAAGGCGGAGACCCAACCAAACTGGTTACAGGGTGAAAAACACAACCGATTAGTATTGGGCACTGAGGCCCGTCCTTCACAATTTAAATTGGGCTGGGCTTTATAAGCCCACATAAAGATTTGAAGCCGCTAACAATTCAAAGAGCGCCCTCGTTTTATTTCCCGTTTGACCAGGGGCGAAACAGAGTTGCATAGCAAAAGACTAGTTTTAAGTTTTAACTAAGAGGTGGCGGGTAATTGAAGGTGAAGAACTGGGGTTAGGTGTGTTTGAAAAGTGCATCATCCTAACTTACATTAAAATCCAAAACTCTGTTGATCAATGTCGTTGCTTTTAGTCTTCGACAATATATATATATATATATATTCCCATATGGTCAAGTAGTTAGGGACCGCCCCGCAACCCATCCAAATTCTTGTCTTGTCAGTTGTCACGACCAACATCTGTGGGATTTACATTAGATACTCTTCAGTTGATAAATATCTCTCAATATAACGATAAATGAATTAATAAAAAAAAACTCTTATGCTCCTTTATTCATTGTGTTATTTCATATTTGAATATTTTACTTATTGCGTTGCGCTATTATATTTTTAGTTGATCATTCTTTATCATTTGTAATAACTGATGAATACATTAAGTAACTTCACACCGACAGTATATTATTCCTTCCCTAAAAAAAGAAAACAGGATTGTTCTCTCAAATGGTGCATGAGTCTGTAAGAAAATACAAATTTGTTCCCTGATTCAACCTTTGAGGTTTGCAATTATTCATGATTTCAGTCACAACCTGTAATTGAATTTGGTATCACCTCTATTTATATATGTTAGTCAACGTATTAAACAACTTTAAAAAGCAGTTGTTAGCAAATTAGAGAGATGTCAATCAAGCCTTTTGAACGCAAATTATAACTTAATATATTAAGTGCCTTGAATTTTTATGATTGGGCCTAAATTGTAACTTGGCCCAAACGTTTTTGGGAGCTGTACCAAAAACGACTTTCCAACGAGATCTTTGGTAGTGGTTATGAGTCAGAACCCTGTTAATTTTCGTGTTTTCCTTTTCTTGTTCTTCTCTCTTATTTTGTTTGCCACTGCACAGTGCACACTACAATTAAAAAAAAGAAGAAGAAATTTGCGAAAGAGCAATTTGCACCAAATTGTGCTGGTAACGGATTATTTTGTTGTATTTGGCCAAAATAAAAAACAGATTATTTTGCTGTAAATTAGGGCACGTGTTGCAACATTTTCTGTGATGGATTTGTAAATTTTGTCACAAGAAAATTTCCGACAAAAATTTTCAGTATAACTATTTTTTTTAGTGGTGTTGATGTTCTGCATTACTTAATTAGTAATCAGTAATTACTGTATTTTAAATATATTGCTTCCTCAGAGAATTAGTTTTTTTTTTCTCTGGAATAATGCATAGTAATTAACACTGAACTGGAGATGAGTGTGGGAAAGAAAGGATATACATCAATTCTTTGAACGTCGAAAAATACATACAGTTACTATCGGTGTAACAATTCATCAATAAATTTTCTTGCCTTGAACGAAAGAACAAAGTTAAAGTTCAAATTTTAAAGACAACTTCATAACTGTGGTAGCTGCGTGAATTCCTCAGGTCTAGTGTAAACATCAAACCAAAAATCCATGCCATCGCTCATTCTTGATGAATTAACATGATCTACTCCTACTTGTGCCTCGTCTAGCTGAGAGAACAGAAACTGAAACTGTGACTCCACTACCCCGCCTATTGCCGGAATATCAGTAGTCTCCCTGGAGGTATCAGCCGACAGTACTTCCGACCAGAAATCATCGTCCAATGCTAGAGAATCCTCCGCCGCCGGCGACTCAACATTGATGTTTATGGACATGTCGTCGTCGTTGGTTACATTAAAAGTAGTACTAGTTGTAATATTACTGTTATCGTTTTTGGTGGTGAGAGTGGAGACATCGCTTAAACACTGTGATGGAGAGAGTGGTCTGTTTTCTGTCAAGGCGTGCAGTTCCTTTTGTTTTGGTTTTCGCTTTGTTTGGAGATTGTTCTGTTGGTATTGGGGAAGCCTCTTCTTCAAGTGTGTGTGCCACACATTCTTTATTTCATTGTCTGTGCGTCCCGGTAGCTTCGCTGCTATTGCTGACCATCTGCAATCATATGATTGAACCCGTCACATTAATATAATTTGGATAAGAAAAATGACTCGCTTACTATATAGAAGTACCGTACTACATTTGGTTAATTAATAATATTATTTATGACGTGCACTAACCAACCTACATGTACCCAATCAATAATTGCTCTGAGGACCGCCACATTTGCCTTTTCGGATTTAGTGGATTTTTTCAGAATTAAAAATAGTATTCCCCCAGTCTAAATTATAAAATATTTTATATTAATTACATATATATTAAAAAAATTATTTTTTATCTAAAATTAATACAAAAAATACCCATATTTCATATTTTATCATTATTAAATATTTAATTTTATTATTATTGTAGAATTATAAATAAAAAGTATAAAAATAATAAAAATTGAGGTAAAATGAAATTTTTTTTTAATAAATTATATTTTAAGTAAAAAAATTTATTATATAAAATATTTTATAATATAAACTAGAAGAAGTATATTATAACCACGTGAAAATGTTGCAGCTAATAAATGAGGAATCTTTGTGTAGACAGCATGTCCATCTGATACAATTATGAATCTTAATTCCATTGAAAGAGGAAAAAAAGGACGAGTGTTGTCGGGCCCAACCCGTTACCGAAAAAAAAGAAAAAATCTTAAATATTCGTATTTTTGGGCTTAAAATAAAATTTGAGCTGAGACTACCAAGAAGAAATGATTTTGCATTGTGTATACTTTTCTTCAATTGGCTTAACACGTGTCATTCATCAACTTTATGCTTATCCTACGAGTTTGTTTCTTTTGATTAAAATGGATTAATTTGTTGAAGTTGAATGTAAATATAGTTAGTCTGGGACAGTTATAATCACCTGTTTCCCAACATTTCATGAAGCTTGATAATGGTATCCTCCTCTTCCGGGGTGAAGTTTCCTCGTTTGATGTCTGGCTTTAAATAATTTATCCATCGGAGTCTGCAGCTTTTCCCACACCTTAGTAGCCCTGGATTACATTAAAAAAACGCAGAGATTCATAAGCAACAGACGTAGAAATATATAATGGATGGGAATTTAATGATTGAAGGATATATAGAATAAGAATTATATGATGAAGGATAATGCATACCTGCTTGTTTGGGGAGGGCACGCCAATTGCTATGGCCATATTTGTTGACATGATTGATCAGTATCTGATCTTCTTCTGAAGTCCATGGACCTTTCTTCAACCCCACCTTCTCACAGCAAGGAGCTCTTCCCATTTTCTCCTCTTTTGTCTCTCTCTCTCTCTCTCTTTCTCCACCTGACGTCGAAAACTGAGAGATGTTATCCTATCTATGTCTGATTTATATATATAGAGATAGACCGACCACTCAGAGATCAGAAAAGTCCAAAGTAGGTTCATTTCTGAAGTGTAAAAGGGATATACCACACTTGCATATCAGTTGGACCATTCTCCTTCTCGGAAGCCTCTCTCCCCTCCAAGTGCGCTTGTATTTAATTATAATGCGATTTTTTATTTTAGTCAAATGAAACGTGGGATGGGATTGCTCTCTCAATATATATATATATTTCCGGTGCATGCACTTTTCTTACTTTCTGACTGCGTTGCTACTTGCCACTCACTCGTAATCATGCCACTGGTTCTGACTGTCTTAATTACAACGTCATTATTTATTACACTACGTACACGCTAGTGATCTCCTAAAGAAAGACCTAGCGTCTTCAATTTTTGTTCTGATAATTGTACATGGATTAAACTCCATTTTACTCTACGAAAATAACACCCAGTGTGTTAGTACGTAGTAGTTACGGATGTTTCAAAAAAGGCGGATGCTTTTACGACACTTGGTCATTAATTAAGTAAAAGTGAGTCTCATTGTCGGTAGGGTTTGAATTTTTTTCTTTTTAACCTCCAATATATATGCATCTTACTTTTATTCCTCGTTTGTATGCTTTCAATTTCATTCCACTTATAGGCTAATTTGTAAAGTTTAAGCAGTTCATCTCCCATTCTATGGTGCCGCAAGCTTACACGAGCCACCACATATATTTCATTAAATAAGAGTCCAATTAATGAAACTTACAACAGTTATAGAAATCTTAGATATCTAATAAGAAAAATTAATTTTTTATAATTTTCTTATGAGTTAATTAAAGTGCCTATTGATTTACTTTCACACGTTTCTCAATTTCTGCAAAAGAAATATATAAGATAAGACTACTCCTAAACTTTGAAAAAGAAGAACACGCCAAGACCCCACCCAAACAGGAACATAAACACCACACTAGCTGTTGCTCATTATTATTTGCTACAACCCTTAATATAAAGTCATTTTAATTAAATTATTTAAATTAATAAAAAAAATTAAAATTAATTAATTATCTCAATTTTTTTAAAAATTATAATATTTTTTTAAAATTACCATTCTTTAATCTTTTTTCTCTTCCTTTGGCATACATTAAATAGAGACATTTTTTTTAAATAGATAATAAATACTTTCTGATATATTATAAAAGATCCTATATTTAGGATCAGGGTAAAATGCCTTATATATATAGGATCGGAGGGAGTATTTAATTAATTAATATTTGAATATATCTTTCTAACACAGCTGTTGCTTATAATTCATATTTTGATTTTAATTATTCCATTTTTATCATTTTCCCTTTAATTTTTTTTGGGGCCATATAATTTTCTCTTTAAACTTAATGCATCCGTTCTCTGAAATCAATTCACTCTCACTAGCTGGAGCCTGGAGGAACAATTATACATAGTCATATACTTTCTCTGGTTCTAATTATAGGATCTTTTACCCTGATTCTAAATATAAGATCATTTACCGTACACAAAGTAGTATTAATTATACATTTAAAAAAAATTCTTGTTTAATGTATTTCAAAAAAAGAGGGAAAGAGATTAAATAAGAATAATTTAAAAAAAATAGTGTGATTTTTGGAAAAATCAATATAATTAACTGATTTTAACTCTTATTTTTAATTCCTATAATCCAATTTAAAATCTCTTAATATTAAGGATTAAAGGGAATATATGAATATGTGTGTCTGTGTGTGAATGGTAGCATAATAAAGCAGTAATAATGACCAAAATGCTTGAAAGACAAACCGGCCATGAGGATTGCTGATTTTATATACTGGACGGACCAGCCATCTTCATTGAAAATTTTAGATAAAGAAAGTAGAAAATCTGCCACTTAACGAAACACGTGATAAATACATATGAAAAGTTTTACAAGATTAACTTTTAGAAATTAAAAAGAAAATGAGTACTGAACTCTGTTCAAAAGGGAACTAATTAAAAATCACGCATTTTATACTTTTCATTAATGAATTGTTTTTTTTTTGTAAATCAATGGCTTAAATATATATATATATATATGTATTGTCTCTTTAATTAGTATTGTAAAATTTTTATCTGGCTATTCTAATTTTAGTTGAATTAATGTTGTCCTTCAACTTCAACATTCAAAAATACTAGCATTTTTTTTTTACTTTTTGTATAGTTTACAAATCTCTAATAAAAATGATATTGTTTTAATTAGTCACTTAATTACGTACTTGTGATTTAAATTGCATGAATCCATTACATTAGATGAAAATGAATCAAGAAAACTTGCTCACCCTAATCTCCCATGATTAATTAATGAATTTACTTTGGCAAAAACAAAAAAAAACTACTATATATATTTTTTATCTAAATTAGTGTAAAACTAGGGAGTTATTACCTTTTTTTTTTGTCAGAGGGGTGTTATTACTTATTACTGATCATTTAATGTTCTACATGAATCGAATCAGATTAATGTATGCAAATTAACCCACATGCAACTTGTTTATTTTATTATCAGGAACATAACTAGGATGAAATAATTTAATTCCAATTTGTTTAAATAATGAACGATAGCATTAATTTAGTTGAATTTAGAGATACTAATCTTAACCAAGGACAAACTTTTCTAGGGATCAAATTAAAATTTTATAATATTATAAGATAATGACAAAAAAGTACATGATATCTAAGCTTTAATATTAATGAATAGTATATTTAATTCATATCTGCATAGCATACGGAAAATATAGGGGAGCAGTAGTGTGAATTTTGACAGAGACATGAAGAATAGTCTGATAACTAATAAGAAAAGGGTCAAAAAAAGGAGGCCAGAAGTAAAAGTAGTGCCGAAATATAAAAAGTGGATGTTTAGACATAAAAGAAATGAAGCAGCATTCAAATATTGAAGGTGGGTGAATATATATTTGACCATTATCGTCTCCATGTCCTTCTTAACTTGGATCTCCTCTATCACACCAACATGTCTTCCCTTGTGTTACTTTCATTGGTGTCCTAATTGATTGGTGCTATCCATTCCAAAAAGACTCTCTCTCTCTCTGTTTGATTTATTTTTTTCACACATAACAATCAAATAGTGCCTCATAGTATTAGATACTAGATAATTGTATTAAAATTTTTTTACTTCTCTTCATTTTATTCTCTTATTATTTTTACTTCCTAGCTTCTTGATATACGCTATTTATTTATATGTATATACACACGTGCAAGTATGTATAATTTCTCTTTTTTGAGTTATGAATCTTTATAAAACAAAAAGAGCTGTGCTATAAATTTGACTGACTTACTTCTTTCTTTTAAAATAACCAGAAACCAATATTAATAATTCAAAAGGACAAAAGGCGAACTTACTTCTTTCTTTAAAATGACCAGAAACCAATATTAATCATTCAAAGGACAAAATTCAAATGGCGGTGTTTGTGGCTGTTGTCACAAATGATGTCACGAATTATTAATGTTAATGGGAAAATCTTAAAAAACAAAAATAATTATTAAAAAGTCTAAAAATCTTAAAAAATTGCACTCAAGTCTTATTAATGTAAAATTTTAAAAAATAATATAAAAAACTTCATTATAGAGTATAAGATCATATTTTAATGTTTTATACTTATACTCCATGATTTCAATATTAAAGTACAATTTTATATTCAATAATAGAGTTTTTTATATTTATTTTTTAAGATTTTATACTGATTGTATGCTGATAAAACTTGAGTGTAATTTTTTTAGAAATTTTAGACTTTTTAATAATTATTTTTGTGATTTTGGATTTTTCTATGATCTTTCCTTAATTATTAATTAAATTAGTTATGTGAAATTTAAAGCGCACATGCATATGTGTATGGGACGACACTTTCAAAGATGATTGACTTTGATGACCCAAGAATATGTCGCAATGATTTTAGATTGAAGCTTTTTCAACCCACCACCAACTTTAACACTAAATATCATTATGTTTTTATAATATTATATTAGAGAGCGGTTTTTTTTTTTGGTGAGAATAGAGTGCGGTTTTTACTTGGCTTCTAAGCTTAGCAAGATTACAATTTCGGTCCAGCTAAGTTTCTCCATTGGTGCACTAGTTAATTAAGGAAAGATACCTTTGCCAAGGTTAAATTAAATGCATTCGTACCTAATTATTATGACTAGTTAAAAGACACAACCGCGTGCATTAGCCAAATCTTGACCATTTAGTTAATTTTGTCGCCCTACCTCGGTCCGAATCTGTCACCTATATATTTCATGCAGAACTTTGAAAAGTGATTTAACCTTAGAATGCATTTTTTGTAGCATAACTTAACGTGTAATACTTCGTTAACTATCTATCTTCATAGATGGAGTTAACGTTTTGTGCATGCATTAATTGGCTTTTGTCGTACTTTAATTTTGTTCTTCAACAAGAAAGGCGGGTCATACTTTCTGTGCATGCATGGCCGCCCAGCTGTAATGCTTGTCAAAATATACAGAGTGGATCTAGTCACGTGCCATTCATAACAAAGTGACCATTTCTTTCTCCCTGCATTGTTGTAAAAGTATTGAGCTGAATTAGGAGCAGTAACTTGTGGTACATAATTACGACACAGATGTTATCGATCTCATCCGGGGCCCCTCCACCTAACCCCATCCGTCAATTTTGATCTCAGCCACTTCGTCCACTTAAACATAATTTCAGTGTTGACCAACTTTGAGACCATCTAAAATGAGGATCTTAGACATTGGACACCGCGCCAAGGTTCTGCATTGGTCTGCCACTTTCAGCCCTCTTTCTATTACGCTTTTGTTTTTTTGAACAATTTCTCTTAAATTTAATAATTTTAAAATTTAAAAAGTTTAAGTGGGCTTTACATTTTTTTTTTTAACTACACGGATATATCGGATCTGGGGAGAGTATATTTGTGGGGGGACTATGTATAGTTTTTTAATTAATTTAATATGTATAAAGTATAGTTTAATTATGTTTTAAAAACATTAATGCACTTTTAAAATATAAAATATAAGTAGGGTGCCACTCCTGTATAAGGGAGTAATTTATTTTAAGAAATTTAACATAATTTAAAAGTAAAATACCAATAGTATTTGTTAGCATTGTTATCAAACTCGTGAGACAGCTTGCCAAGTTCACGATTTTAAGGCTCATTTATGTGTCAACTCAGGGCAAACTCGTTTCCAATGCTGACTCGGTCAAGATCATGCGTGTGACCTAGACATATATACATGGTTGAATCGTGCATTCTTGACGCTTCAGTTGTACAGGTTGGGTTGATTGACCTGATTCTCATAGGATAGGAGGTAGAGCTTTTGAACTGCTATTCATTAGATGGTTTTATTCAATATCATAAATCTATTTAACCAAAAAAAGAAAAAGAAAAAAAAGCTGTAACCAGGATTCAAACCAGACATTCCAACATGCATCTCTAAAGCAAACCTTTGCTAGTTGACCTAGAAAGCCTCTATGAAAATTGTTGTCAATTTTTATTATATATTCTCTCTTATTTTTTATATAAGTTACTTTTAAATACTTCATATATATATATATATATTAAAAAAATTAGTTACAATTAATTTAAGAAATTAAAATAAAAAATCACATCTCTCCAATATTACTCTTAAATTAATTATTTATTTCATCCGACTCATTTTATTTATCATTTTAAAAAATTTTTAATATCTTATTTTATCTATCATTTTAGAAACCCTATGAAGAGTTAATTTTTTAATGTGCTGGAGGGAGTAAATCTTAACACCCATCTTAATTACTACTACCTCCGATTCATATTATAAGGCATTTTGTATGATAATTTTTTTATCCAAAATATAAGATATTAGATATTTTTCCTTCTTTTTACCCTTATATTTAATTCTTTCATACTTCTCATTTATAACCCTATAATGATAATAGAATGATGTATTTAATAAGAGTAAAATAGAAAATGTGGGTACTTTTTGTATTGATTTCAAGTGAAAAAATAATTTTCTTAATATACGTGTAATTGATATAAAATGTCTTATAATGTGAATAAGAGGAAGTATCTCACAATTCCTCTTTTTATTTGTAAAGTGCAATTAATAAATAAGGACAAAATTAAAAAAGATATTTAATGCTATCTAAATTATAATAGGATTATCAAAACTTTTTAAAAGATAACTTATATGGAAGACCAAATAAAATATTAATTAAGAGTGTAATGGCCCAACAAATAAACTACTGAGAAGCAAAATTTCATGAAAGGATATGAGCAAATAAAAATCACAGAAAATATTTAATAAATAAGTTTAAAGTTTAATATAATATAAAATAAAGATAAATGTGTATAATAATATTTTTATTAAAATGATTTGGGTAAGAATTATATTAAAATTTTGATTAATAAAATTTTTTATGTTATTTTTATTAAAATTATATGTTATTTAATTGCAAAAAATATTTTAAATAATTAATCCAAAAATATCAAATAAAATATTATTTTATATTTAACTAGTATTACATTGTAATTCAAGTATATTAACTATTGTCACACTTTTTTTTTTTTTTTAAAAAATGATCTATGTTTTTTCACTCGGCCCAACCCAATCTAATTTGACTTAGTTTTATTGGGTTTATCAGATGAATCAAGTTACAAGGCAGTCTTTATTATTATTATATATTTTTTTTGGTGAAAAGGCAGTCTTTATCTACTTGTGCAGATTAATATATTCTTTTCATATCCTCGACTTGGGGTTGTTTTGGAGAGGATGGGCTTCAATTAAAAAAAAAAAAGTTAATTTGGCAAGATTAGTCATTAGAGAGCAAAGCCGCATTAATGGAGCAGATCCTTTTCAAGTTTGGAATCACCAGAGCCTCAAAGGAATCTCTCGTTCAGCTGCATGATATTGTGCTTCGATAAACAGTTTGTATTTTTTGTTTGGATGAATGAATAGACAGAATACGTGGAACAGAAGAAAAAGAATAGAGCGCACTTCTGGTGGATATACGTTTTCTTGAGTTGGAAATTTCACAATCTCAGGAATGAACATGAAGAAAGGCTCATCAAATAATGACGCACGTTACTTAAAATGAATAAAATTCAGAAAGGAAGATAAACAATACAGTGAAATTAGGGGAACGGTAAGAAATAAATTTAGACGAGACAAGGAAAGGCATCTGATCCATGCATGGTCCCAATCATGGATTCAGCTAGCGTTGCTCCCACGCACCTCCCCTGCTTTTCCCACTTACTGATGCTTACGCTCCTCTTCCTCACAATTGGAATCTTTTTCCTCTTTCTTTGTGTCAATCTTTTTTGGTTTTTTGGTTTTATAATTCCACGATCAGGGAAAAGAAAGAAAGTTGCCTATTTTCCTCTGCCTCATAAAAAACGAAGGAAGATGATAAATTTTGAGATGTTTGACTGTATATATGTCCAGTATGGGTTCTGATTCGTTTCTGATTTTTATGTCAATTTAAATGCGTGCCTTGACTCTCTTATTTCAATATACTTTGTCATTTCGTGCAGAGATCAGCCACCACCTCGCTTCAACTATTTATTGCCTTTTACGGATTATCTTCTTTTTCTGTATATCTTGAATTCCAAGTTTGCTCTTCTCCTTCGTCTTCAATCTCCTTCACAATAGTCGCCATGTCTTTCAGAGGTTTTAGCCGGGTAAGATCATCTCTGGTGGTTTCCTTGGGTTACTAGAAATTAATTAGTAATATTTATGTAGCTTATTTATGTGCATGATTTAAAATCATGCCTTGGATGAGAAAGTACTTACTTTGACACAAAATGCACTTGGGTGTCATCAGCCAAATGCTTCATCAGGCATGGGAGTAGCTGATCAAAGCAAAAATAGCTTCATGGAATTGAAGCAAAAGAAGGTGCATCGATACGTGATCTTCAAAATCGATGAGAAGAAAAGGGAGGTAGTGGTTGAGAAAACTGGGGGTCCATCTGAGACCTATGACGATTTCACCGCATCATTGCCGGAAAATGATTGCAGATATGCTGTGTATGACTTTGATTTCGTCACTTCCGAGAACTGTCAGAAGAGTAAAATTTTCTTCATTGCATGGTTAGTTTGTTGCACATATAATAATATGTATACCCCGAGTTCATTTCTTCAGTTTTTTTTTTTTTTGTGTATGATGATTCTGAGGTAGCGATGTCATTTTTACCATGTGATGATTAGGTCGCCTTCAACGTCTCGAATCCGAGCCAAGATGCTATATGCCACATCAAAGGACAGGTTGAGGCGTGAGCTTGATGGTGTGCACTACGAAATCCAGGCTACTGATCCCACAGAAATGGATCTTGAAGTTCTCAGAGATCGTGCTCATTAATTTGTATATGTCTATGTACTGGTTATCTCTGTCTCTCGATCGAATTTTTACTAGAATTTGCCGACAATGAAGTCGATCGCTGGGCGAAGTGTGAAAGGCTGTCTTCCCACTAGAACAATATGACTCTCCATGCCCTAAAAGAAGTAACAATAAAATGAACCTCTCTTGGCTGGTAGATTTGAGCATATCTCAGTTATTATTGATGTAAATTCTAGATTCCGTTACTGTTCTCAGCTTGAATTCGTGGAATCTAATTATTATGGCTTAGATAATTAAAATATATTACTTAATTACCTCTTGTATGATCAATATCCCAATTGAAAACACTCTCACTCTCGTCAGTAGGCCTAAATTTACTATACATCCAATATGTTATGTGTGGGTGGGGTTATAATTTAACTAAAATTTAATGGAAGTTTTCATAAAAAGAAAAAAAAATGGAAGTTGGCCTAATTTAATTTCTCTAGAAGAAAAGAACGGAAAGATTGCTGTTTTTGAATGCAGTGATCGTATGAAAACGCTAATGAAAATACAAATTCTGTTATGAAGAAACCCACAAGCTGTATTGTAAATGTTCCTAACAAGTAAACTCCGTGGTTGATGAACAAACTCTTTTTCTTTTTTCCCTAGACGAACGAACTCTTTAGAAAGCAAACCATATTCACAAGCTCCTTCTTCAGCCACTTGCGCTGCGTTCTGTGGTTCAGCTCTGCTTGCAAGGTCGACTTGGAGAGGTTTGGACACATATCCGAGGTATATTGTTTGTTTTACGTTATTGGGGCAACAAGGCCAGTGTAGCGAGCTGTCTCTGGACTCTTGGATATTGTGACCATAGAAGCCGCAGATGGAAGAAAGCATATATCATCAATTTCTAAGTGTAGCTAACAAGACGAGATATGTACAGGAATGAAGAACTCTTTACTGATAAGTGATAGCAGATAGCCCATAAGCGTAGGCCAAAAAAAAAGGCGAAGAATTCTTGTTTCTTCCTTACTGAAATGCCAAAAACAAAAGGTTTCCTCTGTTTTTCTAATTTTGAATTCACGACACCAACAAACTATCTTTCTGTTAGGCTTTATCATTCCTAAGCAACTGAAAACATGTTTTTGTTATCTTGACAGTGAGATTGGGTGCCATTATATTATAATAAATGCCAAAGGTCCCACATTAAAAAAAGGAATAGGTTATTATTTAAAGAAGTTCAGAAAAGTTGAAATTTTCATCCTACCAATTAGAGGTGTATAAAGATCAAGTAAAACCGGGTTGATAGTCAACCCGATACCCAATTTTTGTAAGATAAAGTGAAATCGGGCTAACCCGACATATGAGACCAGGGTTGACCTGGTCTTAAAAGTATTTTAAAACAAAAAATAAATTAATTTTATTTATTAACAAAAATATAATTATATTCATTCAAAATATGTTTTCTTAAAAAATAATATTATAATTAAAAGTACCATTTATTAAAATTATAAATACTTAATAATCATATATTATTTTTACACAATATTAAGAAATTAATTTAAATTTTTAAATAAACTTAAAAAATTAGATTTTTAAAAATATTCATAATAATGATATATTCAATTTATTATATATATATATGATGTATAGAAAATACCATATAAAATTTATATTTATAATTTTTTTAAATATATATATAAAAGTATATATATTCCAGGATTGGGCGAGACCGGATTTGACTTCAACCTGGTGTCCAACCCGACCCGGTCTCTGGACCAACCCGATATGCCGGGTAGGACCAGGCTATTGGGTTGGTTGAACATCCCTACTACCAATTAACAATATATAGGGTATAGTTGTAGTAGTATATCGTGCCATTAAATTACATTTGAGCAAGAAAAATTCTGTCTAGGTGATTGGGTATTAAGTGGGACCGTCTATGACCCCTCCAATCTTTCTTGAGAATCTTTTTAAATCTCGTGTAATTTTTTAGTACAATATTTTATTCTCTATTTACCTATATTTCGTAACAATTGGTATAAGAATCAAAAGTTATTCTTAGTATGCTCTATGGTTGTAGTTTAATTTAATCTTCCACATCAGAAAAGGATTCCTTGGGTTATTTTTGGCATCCGCATTGAAGGTTGTTGAAGAATAGTTGTGACCGAAATGGTAACGTTTGTAGTTCCATTGTCATCCATTTGGGCAAAAATTACGGTGATGAATACGAAACTTGCGGTGGAAATTTTTTATGGCTCGGGTCATTTCGGAATGTGGCAAAGTGATGTTCACTACAAAGCAAGATTGGTGGCAAAAGACTACGCTTAGAAGGAAGGAATTGATTATAATGAGGTATTTTCTCCTGTTGTGAAGCATTCTTCCATCAGAATTTTATTGGCTTTGGTGGCACAGTTGAATTTTGAACTAGTTTAATTGGATGTAAAAACTGTATTTCTGCATGGAGATTTGGAAGAGGAAATCCATATGACTCAACCAAAAGGATTCATAGCTGCTGATAAGAAAAACTTAGTGTGTAAATACGACAATTGTGTGTATTTTCACAAGCTACAAGATGGGTCCTTCATGTATGTTCTTCTGTATGTTGATGATATGCTGATCACTTCCAAGACTCCGATAGAAATTGAGAAGTTGAAAGCTCAGTTGAAAAGGGAGTTTGAGATAAAGGATCTAGGTGAAGCAAAGAAAATACTTGGCATCGAGATAATCAGAGATAAAAGACTAAGGAGGCTTTGTTTAACTCAGAAACAATATCTGAGAAAGGTGTTGGAGCGATTTGGTTTAAATGAGAAGACAAAATTAGTTAATACTTCACTTGCTCCACATTTCAAACTCAGTGCCGACATGTCACCAAAGAATGAAGCAGAACGGGAATATATGTCTAGAGTACCGTACGCAAATGCTATTGGTAGCTTGATGTATGCTATGGTGTGTACAAGGCCCGACATTTCATACGCAGTTGGAGTTGTGAGCAGGTATATGCATAATCTTAGAAAGGAATATTGGCAAGCTATAAAATGGATATCACGATGCATCCATAATATGATGGATGTTTGACTGATTTTTGAGCAGAAAGGAAGTTAGTGTATAGTTGGATATTGTTAGTTAACTCAATAGACATATGGATTAAAGTCAAAATGACAAAGCAAACAAAAAAAGATCGGTAATTTTTTAAATATTATTAGTTAACTCAAATTATACAAACAAAATGCATCATGAAGATATAGGTATATTTTTTATACGGAAAAAGATTAATAAAAATTTCATTCCATTAAACATTAATTAAATTATTTATACAATTTCTTTTCTCAATCTCGAATGCTCATCAACTATTTTTGTGATAAAATAAAAAATATCCATATATTTTTATATATATGAATAAAAAATTAGTAAAAATTTTCATTTTTCAATAATAAATTTACAAGAAACAGATATATAAAAATCAAAAGTAAAATAAATGCTCCCAATATGAATATTCAGCTTTGCATTTCGTAGCCTTAATATGAACACTGGCTTTCCATTTCCTAACCCTATGTCTTTTGGCCTGTGTTGTCAGCTTACCCTTTATGAACCATTGGATGCATTGCACTGAGAGGATTTTGTGGAATGTTGGATGGAGAGAGAATTTGCAATAAAGGATCTAGTGGCATGTTTGGTTTCTTGTTGAAACCATATTTTCCCATTAGAAACCACATTTTGAAGAAGCATCTAGGGAGCTGTTTATTTCAAAACGTGATTTTTAACAGGAAACCAAACGGGCCCTTAGATCTAATATATTGTTATCCCATTCTTACCTTCCCTACTATTTTACCCACAAATCTAAAGGGAGAAAGAGAGAGTTGTATTTGATATAATTCTATCATTTTGCAAAATGAAAATGAAAAATTCAACTTATAAGATTTTTCTATTTAATAACGACAAATTTTTCATGAAAGCAAATTTTTGTTATTTGTCTAAAAAATTTATTATATCTTTTCACCTATTCTTGATTCTCATGTGTTTATAACAATTTTTTTTTCGGTGACTGACAGTGTCTATAACAAATTTTAAATATGTTATTTTGCAATGTTGATGACACCTTCAAACATTAAACTCCGGATCAATAATTTGCAAAATTAGTTGCATTCGTATGCATTTTATTACTATATTATAAATACATTTGACATGGCGCCTAATTTAAAACATGTTATTTTGCAGAGTTCTGACACCTTCAAACTCAGACCAGCCATTGTGTTGTTTCCAATTTTTTTTTTCCTTATTTTATCCTCCCTGTCGTTTTATCTGCTTTTGGACTGGACTTTGTTCTGCATTTTTTTTTCGCGATGATATGATGTTTCTATGGTGGCAAAAAAAAACCTCGGAATCAATAAAAGGTGGTACAAAATTACTTGCATTCACCGTTGCGGGAAAAAAGTAGCCCAAAAAAAACCGTAGGAAAAAAAACTTGCATTCATATATAGTGTATTATATTTGGCCCAAAAAATATATTATTATTATTATTATTACTAAAAAGATTGGTAAAAAATAATATTGAGACGTTATTAAAAAAATAATAATTAGATTTTATGTAAATAATTTGGCATTAATGCATGACTATGAGATTTGAATTAATTTAAATGCCATTAAGAATTTAAGATATATACATATATATAAAAGATGTTGTTAAATTAACAACTCAAGTTAGGGTTAGTAGAAGAGGTTTTTGCCCTTTAAGCAAGTAGTTGAAAATTTAATTTTTAGTCATATATGGAACAAATCTAATTGGAAAGTATTTATCATTTTTTCTAAGAAAAATAAGTTTTTACTACTAAGAGATACTCCTAGCCACATCAAATAGAGGTATGTAAAATCGAATCAAATAATATTAAATTTAGTATATTTGGTTTAGTTATTTTTTTATTTTATCAATTCGATTTTCAATTTATTTAGTTTTAGACCAAATTAAATTGAAAAACTGAATAAACATCCATCAGCTTTCTATAAGCTCTGATATATATAGCAGGTAGACTATTAGCACTTTCAAATATGAATTAATTCATATTTTGTTAACTCAACCTCGGTTAAAATCTTATTACATGATCAGAGAAAACACTTCTATCATCGACGTCCCCATCCACACTCTCTCAAAGCCAACAAAATCCCAATTATATATGTCCAAGCATTATGAGAAGGCAATTCACGAATTCGGATTTCCTGCCCATCTCCTACTTTGGGCCGTCAAATTCATCTAACGGTTATATAATAATCAGCATATTAATGAGGAGGGAACAACTCTAACCATCAAATTCTTTTAATCCTGACCGTTGAAATTTTCCCCCTTTTAAACACCAAACTAAGCTTTCTTCTCCGCAACTTTACACTTCTTTGGCACTTGAGAGTTTCATTGAAGCAGGATAATCGCAGGTAGAAAGAAAAAAGAATATTGGGCAAAGCTAAGCAAATTGAAGGTAGAAAAGAGGGCAAATTTTCCTTTTTTTCATTGTTTTTCTGTGCTGAAGCTAAAATGTTCTTTTTTGTCGAGAAAAAAATGGATGCAATTGGTAAAAGACAGATTTAAAGAAAATGTTTTGAAAATTGGATTAGATATTAAACTGGATGAAATTCCAATTTAAGATTTAATGGTCAGATTGTTGTTTAACCAAGATTAAAATTAAATTAATATATTTTAGATTATATATTATTTTTTAAATAAAAAATATAAATATGTAAGTGTTTCTATATGCATTCTTTGAATCATAAGATCCCATTTTGACTCTGTTGTATTTTGGGATTCAACTTATCTAAGCTTTATATTTATAAAAAAATATAGATATAAATATGACATATAAATTTTTAAATAATTAATTGCAAAAAAAAATTAAGAAAAATTTAAAGAGTTAGAACTTTGAAATTCAAAATTATAATTTTAAAAGAAAATAAGAACTACTAAATAATGAAAATTTCTATCTTTCAAAGGTAACAATTAAATGATTAAATAAAATTAAAATATACTCCCACTGTTTTTTTTAATTGTCACATTTTAAAAAAATTGTTATTTTTATTTATTCGTTATATTTAAATTTTAAGACAATATTAATTATTAATTTTCTAAATTATATCCTTATTTATTTTTTCAAAGGTAAAAATAATATTAATTATTTTTTATGTACTCATTTATTAAAAAATATTAAAAATAATTTAAAATTTTTAATACATTAATTATATTTTTTAATCTATATATATAAAAGAAACTTATACTTTATACTATAAATATAAAACACAGAGGTAGATAAAAAAAGGGGAACTTACTATATAGGACCAAGATCTCAAATTTATTAACTTTTAGGATTAAGAGATTGTAAAATTAGAAAAAGAGACCTTGGATCCTTAAAGCAAATTAAATCAAATTCCACATTACCAAAATACTCTCACCCTATTTTGCAACTTAGTTGTTTTACTTTTGCAATTTAAATTTTTAATTTTAACACGAAAGAATCAAATTTCAACTTTATAATAATTAAAGTGGCTCCAGAAATTTACAACTTCTTTTTTCAATTTTGCAACTTTGTTGTTCTAATTTTGCAATTTATATTTCAAATTTTAACACGGAAGAATTAGGTTCCAACTTTAAAAACATCAAAGTAGCTCTCGGGATTTGCAACTTCTTGTTTATATTTTGTAACTTCCGCATTCTAATTTTGTAACCTATGTTTCAAATTTTAACACGGAAGAATCAGATTTCAACTTTATAATTATCAAAGTGGTTCCAGGGATTTGTAACTTCTTACTTATATTTTGCAACTTTGTTGTTCTAATTTTGCAACTTATGTTTCCAATTTTAACATGAAAGAATTAGATTTTAAGTTTATAATTATCAAAGTAGCTCCAGGGATTTACAACTTCTTTTTCCAATTTTGCAACTTCACTGTTATAATTTTGCAACTTATGTTTTCAATTTTAACACGGAAGAATCAGATTTCAACTTTATAATCATCAAAGTGGCTCTAAGGATTTACAACTTCTTCTTCCAAATTTGCAACTTTATTATTCTAATTTTGTAACTTATGTTTCGAATTTTAATACAAAAGAATTAGATTTCAACTTCAAAAGTATCAAAGTGGTTTCAGAGATTTGCAACTTCTTACTCATATTTTGCAACTTTCGCATTCTAATTTTGCAAACCATGTTTCAAATTTTAACACAAAAGAATCAAATTTTAACTTTATAATCATCAAAGTGGTTCCAGAGATTTGTAACTTCTTGTTCCAATTTTGCAACTTTGTTATTTTAATTTTGCAACTAATGTTTCGAATTTTAACATAGAAGAATTAGATTTCAACTTTATAATCATCAAAGTGGCTTCAGGGATTTGCAACTTCTTCTTCCAATTTTACAACTTCGTTGTTCTAAGTTTGCAACTTATGTTTTGAATTTCACTAAGGGTATTTTGGTAATGTTGATTTTGATTTAATTTGCTTTAAGAACCCAATGTCTCTTTTTCTAATTTCACAATTTCTTGATCCTAAAATTTAATAAACTGGAGATTTTGTTCCTGAACAATGATTCCCTCTAAAAAAACAGAGGTAGTAAGTAGGTAAGCAAGTTATGATGATATTATATCCTACTTTACATATTTTTTTTTGGTAGACTACTTTACAGATATTTGTGTGTGGTAGCCGTTTACATAGTCTAACATATCAGAGTCTATAATAGGCATTTTTTGACATTTTAAACAGATGACAAACGTCTGTGTAACCGAGAATGTGGTTTGTTAGGGGTCTCAAAAGTCCTTTCACAATTAAGGATGGTATACAGATTACCGAGAATGTGGCCAGTTGGGTTTTGTGAATGTGGTATGTTTGGGGTCTCAAAAGTCCTTTCACATTTAAGGATGGTATATAAACTACCGAGAATGTGACCAGCTGGGTTCTGTATCCTTCTCATTCCTTCTGCATTTTCTAGTGGGCACTTTTCTCTTACCTTTCTTCCTTTGTCTTATGGTCTGTTTCTGTTCATGTCTTCTCTATTTTTTTCAGTTGCTGGGTATCATTGGCAAACGGTGATGCCTCTAGATGTGAATTCTTCTTCTACTTGTTCACCATCATCTCATCTTTCTACACAAGAAATGATGTCATTCATTTTAGAGGTGATGTTGGGGTTCAATGTGGTGGTTGCTAACTTGCTATTTTCTTCTTCTTCTTCTTCTTTGTTGTGGAGTTTGATTATATATAGTTGGGATTTTCTCTTTGTTTTTTTAACTCTTCTTCTTTCTTCCTTAAAACATCAGACTAGTTGACCCATTGGAATTGCCAATTTTACCAGTTATTACTGGTTTGAAGCCGATTCTTCTGGTTTCGCATAAGTTCTCTAGTTCCATGGTTCCCTCATATGCCTGGACTAAACCTACCTTTGGTTCCCGGGGTTGAATCAGCTAATCTTGCTTGGTTTTAATAACCATAGTTAAAGAAGCCACCATTTTTTCACAGATATTTTGGTGGAAGAGGTTTCTTGTATCCCTGTTAAATCACTTCCACCATTTATTTTTTTTTGGGAGGAGGGGTTGGTTATGAGACAATTAGGAATGAATGGACAGAATTTTGTACAAACATTTGCTCAGGATTTGTTTAAAATTTTTATGATGTGGCGAAGTATGAGCTAATCCATCTAACGGATCTCATTAAAAGATGGGTAGACAAAAGATTGAAATCTCTCTCTCTCTTTTTTATTTTTTATTTTGAAGGGAAGTTTAGACTTTGTTTGGTTGTATTTTTTTTAAGAAATTTTAAAAGGAGGGTAGAATTACCTCTATTTCCCTCCTCAATCCCATCCCTTGGATTCTTTTCTCTAAATTGGGATTTTTTTGAAGGCTCCAATCCCTTTCTTAACTAAGTAAGATTTCATTAAAATTTTTCAAATTTCTTATTTTTTTAATCATATCAAATAAGAAAATTTTAAAATTGTTCGAATTCCTTTCCTTCCAATTCTTCTATTAAATTTTTCTAAAATTTCTTTTTCTCTAATTCTTTTAATTGAACCAAACAGTTGCATCTCAATCCCTCTCAATGATATGTTTACTAGTATAAAAGTATCTTTCTAGGACTACATTTTAGAACAGTTAAGAGCTCATGATGTGATTAGGTATAGTGAGAGATAGAGAGACAAAGAATAATTAGGAGGGAGAGAAGGAAGTATATAAGGGAAAGGTATAAAACAAGGGATGAGAAGAGATAGAATGAAAGCAAAGAGAGATATAAAATAGGAGGGAAGGGATAAAAATGAAGGAAAGAGAGAAAGAATTAAAAAGAGAAAGATAAGAGATATCTAAATCTAATGCCCTTCAATTTTCTCTAATTTTTTTAACAACAAGGGGAGGAGGATTTAATTCTTTCCAATCTCTTTGAAAAAATCTCCAAAAAACACCAAACCAAACAGGCTTAGGGAAATAGAGAAAATTGCTAGCATGAGAGGCCAAAGGTGAAACATTGGTGAAGCAAGAAGTTGAAAAAAACTAGAAAATCTAAGGGGAGGGAGTGTATAGGAGCCGCATAGCTTTTGAAAGAAATTAACTCCGATGTCAAGCTTTGCTGCATGTTTTGCACAAAAATTAGCTTTCATAGAAAAGAGAAGAAAAATTATGAGTATAATTAATGATTTACTAGTAGGTAAAAGAACCTTTGCCGGCTGCGTGGATGCTCTTGTGAGCTCCTATTTCTGATCACTGGCATTAACATTCAACGACTGCAACGCAGGATAAAAGAAGGGGAAGATAGTTTCGTCTTTTGGTGGCAACATGCTTTCATTGATGTCACAAGAGGTTCCAAGCTTCTAAGCTTTGTCATTCTTTGTTTGACAAAAATTATAAGTTTGTTATCTTTTTTTGCTTTCCTCTTTTAGTCTCAAACTAAAGGTATTCTCAACATATTTTGTTATAAATTTTACTGTGATACGAGAGTAACAAGAATCCATTATCTTAGAGGCATATTTGCTCCCTAGACAAAATTTGATTTCTCATGCCCTTTCTGGAAAGGAAACAAAAATTTTTTTAATTAAATAAATTAAAATATATATATATATATTTTATATTATTTTTAAGAACATAATAATGATTTATTTAAGAATATAAAAATATTTTTATTTATAAAAATACTTTTATTCCATTTTTCAATTATATTTTTTATTTAAACGGTGATGCATGTACTAATGACTTTTGGTAAAAAAAATATAGGTATAAACAGTTTATTAAATTTTTTTATACTCTTATTAGAGAAAAATTACATTTAAAAAATTTATTTGATATTTTGAATAAAAAATAAAAAAATAAATTTTAAAATATTAGATAGATAATTCTTGTCTGTTTATTCAAAAAGATAAGAATTTAAAAAAATATTTTAAAAATTATTAAGAAACATTGTTTAAATGAAAAAAAAGAAACACATATAAAAAATCGCAGTATTGAATTTGGGTTTGGTATTTCGGAGGGTGTTAAAGCACCGCCTTAGATCCAAATATTCCATACCCGACATGAAGAGCCTTGCATACTAAATGAGCTCTATGATCTTTGCAGCAGAGTGACTCATGCTTTCGATTTGGTGCCTTTCTGAATCCTTACTTACATGTTTCTCTTCTTTGTGTTTCTTTTTCAAAGTGACATCATTTCTTATTCTTCAAATAGTTAGTCATATTTGGTTTGGATAGAGTGAGTTATGATGTTGTACTAACTTTTCCTTTCTCAAGCACATTTCTTTCTTGTGTTCACTGTTTTTGCTTAAGCAACAACACTATCATGGGGGGTATGATCTTCTTTTTCTTTTCTTTCTCTTTTATTTTTATTGTTCTTGTTAGTACATTCCATCTATTCCTATGGATGGTTCTTGAAAGAACCAGTTTCTTGCAAGCTCACATTGCTAAAATATTTCAGGGAACAATATTGGGGAATGCCTTAATGAAGTATTCATTAAAGTTTCATCTTAGTTTTTCACATCTGAATTGGAAGAGAAGACTACCTTAGCAGAGGAATTATTCCAAAGAGGATGGGATGTCCACATGCAACGAACCCCAACAGCTGTTGCGTTGCTTTACGAGAAGTTGAAGAAATGGAAATCCTTACATCATGTCAATACATTAATTGTCAAAAGTCTAGTAATAAAATTTTTCACTAAGATAGAAACTTTGGAAGAACCCACTGGTCATTTGGTGTTACAATGTATAGATAAAGCCAGAGGCGAAATTAAGGATTCTTTGAAGGAGTATGAGAAAGTATCAGAGTAGAATGTTTTATCGAAGAATATTTTAAAGAATTGGAATCTTAACTTTGATTTGTTGTGTGCTAAAATAGATGCAGCCAATATGCTGATTGCTCTAGGAAGAAATGATGAGGCTACTGGTACTTTGAGGCGTATAGTGCCGCAAATAGATGCAAATAGTGGGACTCGAGCACTTGTGCTTACATTGATGGCAAAAGCCTTGTGTAATTAGGACAAATTTGCAGAATCTAAAAGTTGCTTGGAGATTGCTTGTGGGATTCTTGATGGAAGAGAATCAATCTCCCCTGTGGAAGTAGTTAAGGTATACTCAGAAATTTCAATATAGTACGAAGCCATGAAGGAGTGCACTTGAAATTGCAATTTCGCTGTTGACGAGGTTGCTGGCCTTGCTTGAGAAGCTTTCACATGAGCAACATTTAGAGGGAACTATCTATGCCAGAATAGGTTAGTTACTGTTGCAGAGAAGGAAGGTACAACAGGCTATTTCGTATTTGGAAAGTGTTATTAAAAGATAGCTTTGGTTCGAACCATTTTGGAATTGGGTATATTTACAAAAACCTGGGAGCAACATACTTAGAGTTGGAAAGACACAAGTTAGCAGCATAAATGTTTGCGGTAGCACAGGACAATATGGTTGTCTCTCTTGGTCCACATCATGGAGATGCAATTGATGCATGCCAAAATGTTTCAAAAGCTTATGACAAAATGGGAAGGTATGGATGGCTTTCTCAATTTGACTTCATTATATTGCTTACCTCAGTGCTTTTTTCCCCTTTTTTCTTTTGGACTGTAACAGGGTCGCATGCCTAACAAAAAATTAAATTTTAGTACTACTATTGTAGTGTATTGGAGCCTAAGTCCAACCACTTAAATGTTAAGCATATACCATATACTATATGTGCCATCTGTAGGGAGGTGGCATGGATAACGAAGTTCTATAAATCTGCCTTATCTATCCACTAAAATGCCCACCCAATCCTCATTTAAATATATGGATGATTTGAGTAAGATTGGATCAAATTTTAATGCATGAATCATGGATATCCAATGGATTTGCCCTCTTTGGCCTAACATAGACCAAAGTATAAGTACATGTATGTATATAAACACATGCACTCACATATACAAATTTGCATATTTATACAAGTACTTATGTAGACTTGCAGATGCACACTTTTTTTTTTCGATTGACAAAGGAAGAAACTAACTCAGAACATCACAGAGCAGAAACAAAAATACATAAGTGGGATAAACATCCCAAAGCATCACTCCTTAGCAAAGACTTGACACATATAAGGAAATCACCAATCATATAACAAAAGGGGCTCATTGAAGAAGATCCAATCCTCTGCAAGAAGTCTGCAGCAGAGTTTGCTCACATGCTGATTGCACATACTCACTTGAATACACACATGCATGTATCCATGTATATAAATAGGTTTTGAGAATTACAACTCATGTTCTAAGCTCGATTTTGGATATGGAATTGTAAACAATCAGAAGGTCAAAGTACATATCCTTCATTGAATATGACAATTGGCTGCCAAACTTAATCCATTATTATTTTATTGATCAATTTTCTATTATTTTGTTGCTAATTTTTTCTGTGGCTGACCCAAATTCTAATTGTATAGCTGTTATTTAATGTCATATTATCTTGTGCTTCTATTTCAAAACTTAATTAATCCTATATGATGCAGTTGCAGTTAATTGAACTTGTGAGATGGATGTAAATATCTCAGATTCATTTATGAAAATCTTGACTTATTGTTGCAATCTTTATGCATGTTCTGTATTTCAGCTAGTGAAAACAAAAGATGTGAAATTTATGGAAGATTGACATTTTATCTGATTTATTTTTCTTTTGAAGCTTTTGCATGCCATCCAATGCTAGGAATTAGGAAAAAAGACAAATGTTATTTTATAACTATAATATCAATATTCAAGTGTTTGACATATTTCCTTCCTCCTGATCAGTCTAGAATGTTTTATAATTTCTCTTGCAAGAAAAAAAATTAGAAACATGTATCCTCCAAACTCAGTTTTCTTCTAAACTTATAGTTCAGAGAAGTGCACTTGTTATCCTGGTTGTATTAGATGCTTGTAAGAGAATGAGTTTAGTTAGAGTTATTTGTGCATTTAGGCCTTTCCTATTGTTATGCTTATTTCATTTTAGGGCCTCTTTTCACTTTGGTTGCATATATATATATATTGTTATTCTTTATTATTTTGTCTTTTGTGATCACCTGTACAGAGGTAGTAGTTTGGGTATTTGTTATGCTCACTTTGACTTTGTCTTCCTCAGTATTGTGGTGGTATGCGATGTATCTTTGTCTCTCTTTCTTCTCTTTTAGAGTTCTATTTAACCCTATGAGTTGTTTAACAAATAGTGCACAAAACAATATTATGAGAAATAAGTGTTTTGGTCTTCCTTGGTTTCAGAGTAGAGAGAGCGTGAGCAAGGAAAATAGGTTCTCACCATTCTTCTGGCGAGAACACCCCATGGCATGATGACAATGTTGTCCACCAAGCTAAAGATGCAGATTTGGGAAGTGCTAAGGTCAAGACTCCAAACGTTGCCAAGATCATTAGGAATGTCGTGATCAATCTGCAAATGCAAGTTTCTTTATTCACTTTGACTTGTTTGGTCAAGTTGGACTAAAACAACTATCGACTCTAGCAATCAGTCACATTGCCACTGATTAAGGGAAATCAACTCAAGGATCACATTGCAAATCCTCCAATCAAGCCACCTCAGTTTATTATGGATGGAATCGAGGTCAAGGCAAACCAAGAGTAAGTTGACTGGATGAATACTGACCAACTCTTGCTTGGTTGGTTGCTCAATGTTATTGTTATATAAGCTGGCTTCCCAAGAGGGGGTGAATTGGGAAGCTTGAAAATTTTCTGCAAAATATCAAGAAAATGAAGAAAGCAAAGTATAGATAGTAAAACAGATTATAGGAGAATAAACTGTAAAAATTGCAGTAAAGAGAAGAAAACACAGATATTTATCCTGGTTCAGTCTCTCCATTTGACCTACGTCCAGTCCTCAAGTCACCCCTTGAGATTTTCCACTATTCTGCAAGAATTCAGTGGGCTTCTTGCAAATGTCTCAGTACAAAGATGATGCTCTGTTTCTAGAGCTCACTCAACCACTCTATGCACTCTCACAAAGTGCTTCCCAATCCCTTGTGATATCCCCTCACAAGAAAATCTATCTTCCAGACGAAGATAAGATTGTTTATAAAGATTAAACTCTCTTAAACAGAGTGAATATGAAAGTTGGAGTACAAATATTGAAGTGAGAGAGTAAGAAACTTTGAGTAGAAGATTTGGCAGAGTTTCAGTATATACAATGTTAAAATCGTTACCCATAACTTCAAATGATGTTATATTTATAGATTTAGGTCTCAACTATCCGTTGGAGAAGTTATCCAACGATTACTCTGAAAAACTATTCGTTAACCAACCGCATTTAATGCTTCTGACACTCTGAAATTCGAATTTCAGTTGGTCAACAGACGAATTTCGCATAAATCGAAGGTTAACAGCTTCAACATTGATAGCCCGAAGTTCGTCTGTCATGAAGTGAAATTCGAATTTTGATATTTGGAAAATGTTTCTTCGTTGTGACATACGAATTTTTAAGTAGAAAGCTTTTCTGTTAAGTGTGAACAGTATTTTCAATTTGCTATAGTGCCTTCAAAATTCGAATTTTGGAACCCCAAAATTCGTCTGTTCGTAGCTGGTTTATAAGGCACAGTAGTTCATATGATTCAAAATTCGAATTTTCAAAGGGCAAAGTTCGTCTGTCAGAGATACCTCTTTTCAGACTTACTTCAAAATCCAAATTTATAAATACTGTCATTCGTATGTCAACATATCATTGTAACAGACTCACAAGCTTAGTTTCAGAAATTCGAATTTTCATATTCAAAGTTCGTCTGTCAGTGAGCAATTTTGAAATCCAATCCAAACTTGATTTCAGATGAACTTTGACATAATTTCAGACGAATTTCTTTAGTTTTTATAAGTTACATTTTGTTTGAAATTCGAATTTGCACAACCCAAAGTTCGTCTATTACTGAAAATTCCTTTCAGACACTTATCAAAATTCGAATTTTCTCAAGCAAAAATTCATCTACCAGAGAGGCTTCTCTTCAGACTTGTCCTGTTTCAGTACGAAATTCGAATTTCCAAAGCCAAAGTTCGAATTTTCAAGATGACAGATTAGTATTAATCTTTCAAACTTTGTCTGTTGGTGGGTGTGTTTCAAATATTCCATGATTTAACATAGAATCAAGGTTTTAAAATATCTTTTCACCAAATCAAAGTCTTTTACTCAAATTAAAACATTTCTAAACATCCTACATGAATCTTTGCACTGATTTCTTCACTTGAACCTTTTATGCACCTTTGATATCTTTATTCCAAGCTCTTGAAGGTTGGTTTGGAATCATCAAAACACTTGATTCAACAGTTATGACTATTGAAGTAGCAACCCAGATGACTCGCTGTACAATGGTAAGTGAAATATGGAAGGCAACACAAGATCTGGTTAGCTCTCAGACTCGTTCGAGGGTTACTTTGTTAAAAAATGAGTTTCACAGGACAAGAAAGGGATCTATAAAGATAGAAGAGTTTCTAATCAAGATGAAAGGAATTTCTGACATTCTCTTAATTGCCGGAAGTCCTATATCTAACAATGACTTGGTTACTTAGATGTTGGCTAGCTTAGATGCTGATTACAACCTCATTGTTGCCACTTTGGCAGACAAGGTAGGTCTCACTTGGATCAACTTGCAAGCAACTTTTCAAACTTATGAGACTCGCCTAGAACAATTGAATCAATTGAATAATCTCAACCTTGGGCTATCAGCAAATATTGTATTTCAAAGGCAAGATAACTCACGAGGAAGATTTAAGCTGTCAAGGGTCAACTAGAGAGGAGTCGAAGGTAGAAGTGCTAGGGAAGGTCGTGGTTGTGGTGGAAGGAATTTCAGAAGACCCATATGCCAGGTGTGCAACAAAATCGGTCATACTGTAACTACATGCTTCTTCCATTTTGATAGAAACTATGGTGTGAACACAGCTCCTGCAAAAGGACAAACTCCTATTGCTCCTGAAGCTACCTCATACTTTGCATTCTATACAACTCCCAAAATAGTAGCAGACCCTAACTGGTACATGGACAGTGGCTTAAAAACACATGTCACACATAGTGCTAAGAACATCAGTTCATTAAACTTTCTAATTGCTTTAACTGTGGCAAATGGGACGAAAGCAAAAGTTGAAGGAATAGGGAACTCTTATCTCAGTTGCAACAGTAGATGTCTAAAATTGCAAAATGTTCTTTATATGCCTTTGGCCCCTAAAAATATGTTGAGTGTGTCAAGATTAGTTATTGATAATGTAGGTCTGGCTGTTATTTTTGACTCCCTTGGTTGTTTGGTGAAGGACAAGGTGATATGCTCAGTGCTAATGCAAGGCAAACTTAGGTGATGACTCTTCCCCTTTAGACATGGATTAGAGAACAAAGTTGTTGACGGTCCACTGGGTCAACAAGAACTGAATTTACTTAGTGTTAAGTCTGCTTTAGAAACTGATATTTCAAATAGTACTAGTGAAAAGGAAATTTAGCATAGAAAATAAGGACACCCTTTCAATAGGATTTTGTCTCAAGTCCTGAGTCATTGTAATGTGCCAATCAGAGATAATAAAGAGTACAATTTCTTTTGTAAATCTTGTCAGCTTGGTAAATCACATTATTTTCCTTTTAAATCTTCCTCTTCACACGCTCTGAATCTTCTTGATCTCATTCACATGGATGTTTAGGATCCATCTCTAATTATCTCTAACTCAGGTCATAGATACTACATTGTTTTCATTGATGATTATAGTCGATATTCATGGTTGTACCCCTTAAAACACAAAAATGAGGTAGTGATTACATTGCGGTAGTTCAAAGAATTAGTTGAAAATTCTTCAATACAAAAATTAAAGTTGTCCATAGTAATTAGGGTGGAGAGTTCAAAACTTTTCTTGGTGACACTAAAAACAATGGCATAGTCTTTAGGCAAACTTGTCTATACACCTTTGCACAAAATGGTAGGGCTAAGTGAAAACACCTTCACACTATTAAGATGGGCTTAACCCTACTAGCTTAAGCCAAAATGCCTTTGTTTTATTGGGTAGAAGCCTTTCAAACTACAATTTTCATCATTAATAGGCTTCCAAGGCTTCCAACTGAAGTGTTAAAGGGGAAAAGTTCATTTAGTCAATCATACAATAAGAAACCTGATTTTATGTCTCTAAAGTCCTTCCTTTGGTTGAGCATGTTGCCTTTACTTAAGACCTTACAATAGCCATAAATTGGAGTTTCACAGCCAGAAGTGTGTTTTTCCAGGTTATAGTCTATCACATAAAGGATTCAAGTGCATGAATTCGATTGGAAGGATATACATCTCAAGACATGTTGTTTTTAATGAAAGAGAGTTTCCTTTTAGCTGTGGTTTGACTAACAAAAGGGAAAAACCAATTGATATCTCCATGCTAACTAACAATATTGTTTTACAAGACTTTGATAGGATTGATCTTGGAGTTGTACATGAACAAAGATGAAGTTCCTCACAACAACAGCAAAGAGTTGACAATGTAATAAATGAGGCTTGCATCAGCAATGAAATTAACTCGTAAGAGGAACATAATAAAGACATGGAAAATTCAAATAGTCTCCAACAGGAGATATCCTCTAGTGATTTTGATAAGAGCAACCTCAAACTTGATTTAAGCCTTCAAATTCTGGAAGTTGTTGATCGTCAAGATTTGGCGCAACCTCAAGTTATAGGATATCACATGATAACAAGAAGCAAGAGTAGGATACATAAGCCACAATATCCTTTTGTTGGGATAAGTTACTTGGAGATCAACAAGAGCCAAGAACCAAGTAATGTATATGAAGCATTGAGAAGTGTGCAATAGAGATCAACAATGCAACAAGAAATTGATGCCTTGAACAGAAACCACACTTGGACCCTCATGCCTTATGATGGTAAGTCCAATCTAGTAGACTATAAATGGGTGTTCAAGAACAAATATAATTCATAAGGCTTAGTAAAGAGACATAAGGCTTGTTTAGTGGCCAAAGGATTCCAACAAGATCCTAGTTTAGTTTTTGGTGAAATTTATACATCAGTGGTCAAGATTACTACAATTAGAATCATAATAACGTCAGCTATTACATATGGCTGGGAAATTATGCAACTAGATATAAACAATGCATTCTTAAATGGTTGCTTGGAAGAACTTGTTTTTATGAAACAGCCAGAGAGATTTGATTTGTAGACACAAACAGACCTATGCATGTTTGCATATTGACCAAGGCTTCGTATGGGCTAAGACAAGCCCCACGTGCCTGGTTTGAAAGATTGAGAAATGAACTAGTCAAATAAGGGTTAAAAAACTTGAAGTGAGATAATTCAGTATTTGTTTTGTGAGAAAATAAAACTGTGATGTTTATACTTGTATATGTTGATGACATTTTGGTTACCGGTAATAACTCGAGGAGCTTGAGCAAATTTGTTGATGATCTAAATAGATTGTTTGCATTAAAGGTTCTGAGATCTTTGCATTACTTTTTGGGTCTGGAAGTGAGCAGGGATGATTCAGGCTTGTACATGAGTCAAGGAAGATATATTGTTGATCTGCTGAGAAGATTTGATATGCAGAATTCATTACGCTGTGTCGCTTCTATGGCAACAGGGAAGATCCTGAATGCAGCCACAGAAAAACAATTGAAAGATCCCACTTATTGTAGGAAGATAATTGGAACACTTTAGTATGTGACAATCACATGCCTAGACATAAGCTTTGTAAATGAGCTCAGCTAGTTCCTCAGCACACCGTACGATATACACTTGCAGGCTGCCAAAAGAGTGTTGCAATATCCTAGATGATCTTGGATGATGAGCCTACATATCGGACCAGCACCTTAACTGGATATAGTTGCTTTCACTAACATAGATTGGGCTGTAAACATTGATGACAAGAAATCAGTTATAGGCTTTTATGTATATTTTGGAGGTAACCTTGTTTCATGGGCTTCAAAGAAGCAGAAGGTTGTCTCAAGGTCCAGCACAGAGTCAGAATACTAAGGCTTGGCAGATTTGGCTATAGAAATTATTTGATTGAATTCATTGTTGAAAGAACTAAGTTGTGTGACTTCAGGTGCCCATTGATTGGTGTGACAACTTAAGTGCTAATGCACTACCTACAAAGTTCAACATGCACACACTAAGCACATAGAGATAAACATCCATTTTGTTCGAGATACAGTTCCGGCTAAGAAGCTGGAAGTCAAATATGTTCCCTCAACAAGTCAAATTGCAGACTACATGACAAAGGCCCTTTCACATTCTCACTTCAGCAACATACAAAGCAAACTTCGAGTGATACCAACTCCCTCTCGTTTGAGGGGAAGGGGTGTAAGAGAATGAGTTTAGTTAGAGTTATTTGTATATTTGAGCCTCTCCACTATTAGTGCTAGCATGTTTCTGTTACCTACATTATTTTATATGCTTGTTTGATTTTTTGTCATGGAAACTGTTGAAAATATGGCTAAGGGTATTCATTCCGTCTTGAAACTGCAACTATGCTCTTACCGTAGAATTTCAATAGCAAGCTATAGATGCTTGGGAAAGCCATGTAGCAGGTGTGGTAGATAAAATTAGAGAAGCCAGCTGACTTCTTGAGCAATTGAAGAAAAAAGCTAGCATTGCTTCTGTAAACGAGTTTCCCCTAAAGGCTCTGCCCTTACCCCATTCATCTCAATCACCTAGTAGCTCCTAATCCAACATCGCACTACCATCCAGCAGCAGAGTTTAGCAGACATTCCCTTACACATCACCAAGGCAGATTATTTACTTTGTAGGGGTGGAAATTGGTTGCTAGTTTTGAGTTTTCCTTACTTAGAATGTATAGTTTGGGAATGTCATCATACTTGAGAATTTTATTTCAAATTCTAAATTCAACATTGTTTCAAACCCGCACCCATAATATATATGGGATCTGGTGGAGAGATACTCTAACATGCTTACCATATATTAGTGCTATTACTCTTTGATCATGAAAACCAAGGGATTTTTTTTAAAAGAAAAAAGAAAAAAACTTATTGAAATGCATCTTAAACCTTTAAATTATATAAACAAGTTTCAGGAGGTAAGAAACTAAAGAATGGGTCAACCACTCAAAAAACATTCAGTTTGAGGAAAACTAACTGCATAAGTCGACTCCTAAGGTTACAAGTCGACTTATAAATTAAATTAAGTTAAAATCAAATCACAAGCGGAAAGGTTTAGAAATAGAATTATAGGACTATAAGTCTACTTTCGAATTCATGTTTAAAATTTCAGGTTTATAGGACAACTTCTAATCATTATAGGTCGCCTTATAATTAGTCAGAAATAAGTTTTTATATGAAAACTCAATTTTCAAATCGATTTATAAAACTTTTAATGTACACATAGTCGATTTATGAAAACCCAATTTACAAATCTATTTGTGTATTATCCAAAAAAAATTTAAAAAGAAAATAAAAGTAAGAATGTAAAACTAAGTTTCCTTTCGCACCAATTTCAAAAGTCGTTTTGTCTACAGATAGAAACACACTAGCCAATTTCAAAGGTCTTTTTGTTTGTAAAAAGTAGGTTATTTCTTATATTTTTTTCTTTTAACCAAGACAGCTTTCATCTAAAAGACAGAATCACAATGACACATTTATATCCCCAAATAAGTGGAATTTGATCCATACTACAATCTATATAGGTCCAAAACTCTTAATTTAGGTCCATTATCGTGTGGTGAATGAATAATTTTTCTTTTTTAATTCCCCTCTTATTCTTAATTTCTTTCTATATTTAAGGTCATACGTTGTGGGATACCTGATATCTTTAATATACACATTTGACTCTTCAATTTATCTTTATTCTTATAAACCATCCTTATCATTTTCAAAATGGTTTTTTAAGATTTTTTCTTAAAATTTTGATGTTCTAAAAGCTTATAATTCATATATTTATTACATCATCATAAAAAATTCATATAATTATTATATTTTAATTGACAAAAATATAAATTTGAATGAAAAATGATGTGTGAGGTTTCATAATCATAAGTAATGTTGTCGGAACTAGATAAGACACTGATTTAAGATTCAATGGTTCAATCGTAATTTAACTGAGGTCAGACCGGTAGTAATTAAAATAATATATTTAAAACAAATAATATAAGTTTAAACAAATTTTATGATATAATTAAAGTCTCAAACTAAATAATACTAAATTATTAATATATTATTGACCACAAACAAATTATTAATAAATTTTATAATTCAATATTTATATATAAATAAGTTAATATTCATTCATAATCACATTTTGAGTTCAAAAAAATAAATTTGAATGAAAAATGATGTGCGAGGTTTCAAAATCATAAGCAATGTTGTCAGAACCGGATCGGGGCATTGAACTGAACAAAACAATGTTTCAAGATTCAATGATTCAATCGTAATCTAACTGAAGTCAGACCAGTAGTGATTAAAATAATATATTTAAAAAAATAATATATATTTGAACAAATTTTATAACTTAATTAAAATCTCAAACTAAATAATACTAAATTATCAATATATTATTCAGCACAAACAAATTATTAATAAATTTCATAATTCAATATTTAGATATAAATAAGTTAATATTCATCTATAATCACATTTTGAGTTTAAAATAATAAATTAATAATTCATTATTATATTATTTATTAAGTAAATATATAATTTTTAATAATTATATATCATAATAATGCTTATATAATATTATAATATATAAAGAAAAAATATTTTGTACTAAAAATAATATCATTTTATCTTAAAAATTAAAAAAAATATTTTAAAAAAATAATGTGGGACCGATTCATAATCAATTCTTGACCGGTTCCACTGGTTCTAAATCCTCTCAGCTCTCTTCCTTAACTGGACCGAATCAGGCACCAATTTTCAATTTGACCAATCAAATCAACCCGGTTGAATTTGATTCTAACAATATGGATCATAAGTCAAACAATATCCTCCCCCCCAAACACCAAAAAAAAAAAAAACCACAAAAAATCAATAAAACACTGATATTTCAAGACCCAAAACACATTCAACTCCTTCCCCCAAAATTCCGTTGTTTGTTTACTTACACTAAGGGAGCGCATTTCAAGTGTCCAACTGAAGTTAAGGTTGACAATAACACCTTATATGATTTGATCACAACTATATTATTTGATTTAATATCAATAACAGTTCCATTCAAGTGGATTGGCACGAACCAAATAGAAAGCATTCTATACTCTTGACGGATTTCTTCTCACTTCATTAACTTGAGATACAAACAAGGTACAAGAAGTTTGTGGAATGCCCTGATTATTGGATGAGATGCGCTATATATACAAGCCAATTAACTATTGGCATTAGACACACACAGATACAGACATCCATATTATGATTATAACATTAGATAGATTGCAAGCAAACATTTCCTGAGGTCCCCAACTCCTAAAACAAACAGAAAAGGCCAAAACCAGGGAAATGTCACGGATCTTCCCCTGCCTTAACTGCGCATTCTGATTTATTCTCTTAACACTAATATTGATATTGAAGGGCCAATAAAACCTAAGCACAAGGCACAGTTTTCTTGCTGTAATGTCGTTGCTCTGGCTCCACCTTGCCTTCATCTTCTTCCTCATTCTCACCGGACATCTCCTCTAAAGATTTTCCCTTTGCTTCAGGTACCAAGAAAGTGAGAAAAAATCCTAAACCATTTATGACACCCAGAACAAGTAGGGTATTCCTCACACCAATACCCGGACGATACCCTGCATCTACCTTGCTTGGGTCCTGATTCTGTGCCAAATACAAGAACCCAAATGCGCCAACAATAGCCCCCAACTTCCCAGATGCTGATGATATGCCATGACAGGTTGATCTGAATCTAGCTGGGAAAATCTCTGCTGGCACTACAAATGTTGTTGCATTAGGCCCAAAATTTGCAAAGAAGAAAGTAAGGGAGTACAACACCACGAATCCAATTCGGTCATCCTTGAGAGTCCAGTGGTGGTAAGGAATGGCTAAAGCAAACATAAACACGGTCATGAAAAAGAACCCCATAAGTTGGATAGTGAACCTTCCTAATTTGTCAATGAAAGCCACAGTGAACCAGTAGCCTGGAATTGTACTGCACAGAGCAATAAGTGTTTGAGCCTTGGCAATGAAGAAAAGCTCGTCGAGGGCATTCATGGTTTTTGCAGGAGGAATCCATCCAATAGCACTGAATATATCCTTCTGGAATAGGTTTTGGCTATAATAGGCGATGTCAAGCAAGAACCATGTGCTCGAGGTTCCAAGTAAATGAAGGCCATGACGAATCAGGAACTCCTTGGAAAACAAGCCGAATGACTTGGCTTTTGTCTGATGAGTCTTGTTCTCAACTTTCCTGGGATCAGCTTGAATCTCCACCTGCAAAACCTTGGACATATCTGCTGCTGCTCTCTCTGCGTTATTAGCAACAAGGGCTGTGTAACGAGCAGTTTCAGGCATCTTCAGCCTCCAATAATAAGTCAATGCAGCTGGGACTGATCCCGCCATTAGAATTATCCTCCAAACAAAGTCTGCTTGTGGAACAGTTGACCCAGTTGGATCAACCTGGTAAGGAGGAGCATTAAACTTGGACTTGAAGGCAGCTGAAATGATCATTGCAAACAAGCCACCGGCCAAAATCCCAAAACCCTGCATTGCAAAGACTGCAGCAATGAAAGCTCCACGAGTCTTCTTGTTAGAATACTCAGACATGATGGTCGCAGAAAGTGGGTAGTCTCCTCCAATACCAAAGCCAAGCCAGAAGCGGAAAAAGCAAAGAGTTGTGATGACAGATTTAGAGGTGTGTCCAAAGGAGAGGCCAGAGCCAAGGGCACATATGATCATCATCACCAAAGTCATGCCGTAGACAGTTTTTCGGCCGAGCTTATCACCCAGCCAGCCAAAGAAGAGTTGCCCGGAGAGAGTGCCGCAGAAGGCCACGCCGTTAACTGCGGCCGACACGTTGGGAGGCAAGGTCCCAGGTTTTAGTGCATTGCCCTCGTGGTAGTAAATACGACCAAGCAATTTTGTGACGAGGGAAATCGCGAATAAGTCATATGCGTCTGTGAAAAAACCCATTCCTGCTATGATGATTGCAGTAAAATGATACCATTGCGTTTTTGCCTTATCTAATGCATCCAACACTTGAATCTGTTCCTTCCCCATGCTTGCCAAATTTCCTTCCCTATTCTCCCTGTCTGAATGGCTTGCCTTCATTGCACAAGTTGACCCAAAATATATTCAGTAAATATGCAGAATTATGATATCTTCTATTTAATTCGATAAATATCCAGAAATAAAGTATAGTTGATTTAGTTAAAATTACTATCAAGTGAATATTTAAGAGGAATTTAAACTATATTATGTTTGTTTTGTAATTTATTGATTGATTTATGATTGTCACTACAGAATATCAGAAAGAGCACATTAGTTCGTAGAAGTGACCTGTCTCCTATGCTTTTCCCCCCCTCCCTTTTGGGTAGTACATCTCTATATCTTTGCTCATTCGGTTATTGACAAATTGAAAGGTTATGTACGCATTTAAGTTTCAGAATTTCAGACAAGAAAGTCGTTTTCCTTTTTGGTAGGAAGAAGGCCGAAGCCCAAACATCAAACATTTTTCGACATACAAGAAAGTCAATTGAACCAACCGTAGAAACTCCCAGTTTTGGCCCAAACAAAAAATCATAGAAACCCCCATAAGTCAATTTAACAAGGACATGTGGAGCTAGATACCGGGCTGCTGCCAAAAAAAACACAATTTTTGTTTAATTACATGTTTATTTATTTTTAGCAGAGTTCAATTACATAATTTTATTTTTCACAAAAAAACATAATTTTAGAAGGAAAATTTTCTTGTATTTGTGCTAATAATCCATAGACCAATTTAGAAAATGAAAAGTGCATATTAACAGATGCTTCTTGTTTTTTGTTTTTTTTAGTCGTGAGGATAATAATTTTGATGTTAAGATACAACTCCTATAAACTTACTAATGAAACGAAATAAAGTACGCAAACGTACTAACACTCTTGGGGGAAAAACCAAGGATATTCCTGTGTCTGTAAAATTCGATTCAATTTTTCTAGGAAAACAATTGTAGGAGTAAACCTAAATACTCAAATACTCACGCGATGAATGTACAGAGTAAGACTTGAAAATCATATGGAGAAGGAATTCATTTTTGAATAAAATTATAAAAATATTCTGACCATGATGATGATGAAAGATAATGATTACTAGTAAAAATGCAAATGGGACAAGACCCAAACCATAGAAACAAGAACTTGTAGAGGCAGGCTCGATTGATTTGATGAATAAGCTAAAAAGTAGATTAATTTATATTACGAGTATGACAAACCCAGATGAATAAATGAATGGAGGAAAAAACATAAAAAGGAATGTAAATAGAAAGTGAGAAAGAGAGACAGGTACTGAAACAGACCTATGAGAGACAAGCTTGAGAGTGAGGAAAAAGAAATTGAGCAAGTTGGTTGGGTACACTACAGAGAGAAGAAGTGAGAAAGCTTTTATAGGCAACAAAACAAAGGCAATCACAGTCTCTCCCAACCAGATATTCCAATGGCATATACTTTCCTTAACCTTTTTCTCCCTCATTCATCAGTAAACCTCCCTTGTCTACCGCCTCTTCTCCCTTCCCCTGCTTTAATTAATTACTTTATTTGATTTTTAATATAAAACATTTAACCGAATCATCCGTATTGGACAAGATTCTGATTTCTCTAAAAATTTAAATATTTTTTTAAAATTATCCTTATTTAATATTTTTTCTCTTTTTACAATTCATTAAATATGGATATATATTTTATAAAAATATATAATAAACATTACCTTATATACTGTAAAAAGGTTTTATATTTATAATTAAGATAAAAAGTCATATATTTAGAATTAGAGGCAGTATTTAACTACTACTCCCTCCGGTCCTATATATATGACTTTTTGTCTTGATCCTAAATATAAGATCATTTACAATATACAAGGTGGTATTTATTATGCATTTACAAAAAAATGCCCCTATTTAATGTATTCAAAGAAAAAAAGAGAGAGATTAAATAAGGGTAGTTTTGAAAAAATATTGAAATTTTTGGAGAAATCGAGGTAGTTAATTAGTTTTAACTCCCCTTCTTAATTCACGTGATTCAGTTAAAATGATCTTATATATAGGATCAGAGGGAGTATATTCCTTAATTAATACACCCACTTTAATATTTTAATCACTCATTATAAGTCATCATTTTCAAGTTTGATCTTCGTCTAGCGAAGAATTTGATTATTGGGAATATCAAACCGCCCGAATGACTGAACAGAATTTATTTAATAGTGACGTTTGAGTAGAGAATTAAGGTAAATGAAAATGACATTACGTGTTGTATTTACTAATTATAATGGAAGTGGCTTCGAAGATTCGTGCAATTAATGGGGACGGGTCTGATATTTTATAATTAGTGAGCCAACATCAGTGGTGACACTGTTGAAATTTACATATCCTTCTTGTTGTTGTTGTTTTTATTTTTTTCCTATAGTTGGGGCACACCCAAACATTTCTAAAATATACTCCTTCCATTTCTTAATATAAAGGATAAAAGATAAAATCATACATTTTAATATAAATAAAGAAATCTAGAAAGTAATAAATTTGTTAGAAATATAAAGTAATTTTTGAAAATATTCTAATTTAATATTAATAACTTTTACATGATATAATTAATATAAATAAATTGTAGTACTAATTTTTAGAAAAAAATGTCACTTTAATTAGGGATATTTTTAAAAAAAAATTATTAAATATACCAAACAAATCCTATTTATTTTTTATATTTTAAAACATGAAAATTTTCTCAATTACCCCTCATATTAAGGAAGGAAGGGTGTATAACAGTTGAAAGACTTTTGTTTTGGACCAAATAGTGTAATAGTGGAAGATTAATTGTGTCTGGCCAAAAGATAGTGGAAGTTTAAATGTGAAGTTCATTAACTTGGGTAAGCTGCATTGCTACTGCTGCCCTTTGAACAAATGTTGTTTTATTTCTCATGCCAGTTAATTGAAAAATTATGCAAACAGAACACATTTCTTAATGAAAAATATTTGAAATCTTTATCATTAAAGTACACTTAATAATTAATTTTTTATAGTAAATGCAGGTTAGTCTCGTAAAAGAATGCCCAAAAAACTACTTTTTTTTTATTTCCAATCATTCGACAATTTTATAGCAATAAGGGAATAGATTTGAAATCCACGCACATGTATTGTTTTTGGGTCTTACCCTGGGCCCCAAAATGGTAAGGTTCCATGTGCCAAAAAAATTCCTTTCAATTTTTAGTCCAAATCGAAGTGACCCGGCCGAATCAGATTTTTCAGGCCTACTAATCTTCTGTACATTACTAATATTTTTATAAATAAATATTTTCATTCCATATATGTATATTTTTTTAATATATAAAACAAAGACTTCAGACCAAAAGACATATAAACAAATACTTTTATATTTCCGAAATTATTTTTTAACCCATTCATTTATAAAAGAAAAATGATGTTAGGTTTTGGCCAAAAGTAGGCATAAAAGTTGGAGAGTCTAATGGAGATTAGAGAATTAAGTAGTAGGGACTGAAATATTGTGCTTCACCATGTGTAGAGGGAAGCAAATATTTGTATCAATTACTGCAAAAGCAGCTCATATCATTTTCTTAACTTCACCATCCTCTCTTAAGATCACTCGGGATAAATAGAAGGCGAGTTTACGTGATATTTGATAGAAAAAAATGATTTAAAAAAATAGAAAAAATGTATATTTATATATTTGATAATTGATTATAACTCTTTTATTGGAAATATTAATATATTTGACAGTGAATAATAATTCTTTAACCAAAAACTAAATATATTAAAATAAAATTTCTTTCTTATTCTCTATTTCTCAAAAACTCATTTTCTCCCAACCAAAACATCACATTAGATTATTTTCCTTTCTTTTGTTTCGTTTGTTGTGCCCTCCCTTTCCGTATAAAAGAAAAAAGGCATAAAAGTTCAAAACCATACAAATAGGAGAGTAAGACCCAGATCCCTGCCAGTAAGTAATATGACTGCAGTGTATGCAGTTACTAATTTATATTAAAAATCAAATCTTTTATTATAAAGATAGTTATCATTAAAAATTAAACTATTGAAAAAATCATATCTAAAGACCCAAATTCTAAAAAAAAGTATGTTAATTATTTTTTATTAAAATTTAATAACATATTACTAGAATTTAATAATAAATCCTTCAAAATTTAATAACAACTTCATTCTTACAAAATATTTAAGATTTCAAGATTTTTTAACATATATAATTTAATGTTTAGGCCATCACAAATAAGTTTCTCCAATATTTTATTTCATAAAAAATGTATACTTATCATATATAAGTCAATGACTGCACCCCTGCAATCAGTCCGTGACTGTGGGGATCCCTTCTCTAGGAGAGTATATAGTCAGTACGAGTTTACTGCACCTCTGTGATAGAAAAAAAAAAAAAGATATCAAGGTAGAATATGAATGAAAGGAAAAGCGCGCACATGTTATATTGTATTATTTGTGGGGTTAAAAATAGAGATTTGGAAATTGAAAATCTAAAATCAAATATCTGACACCAACAAGTAAGACAGCCATATATATATATATATATCTGTGTTTGTGTATATATATTCTAATAAATCCCATTTCAAAAAGTTTGTTTTGATATAAAATATAAGTTTTAGTTGGTAAATTTTAAAGCATTAAATGTTATTTTTTCTATTTTGTCATTATGTGTAATTAAATATAGAATAAATAATAAACTTTAAATGTAATATATTAAATAAAGATATTATTAGAGAATAATATATTTTTTGACATGTTTAATAAATAAAACTATTTTTCTTAATTCTTGTGTAATTAGTCAAATATAACTTATATTTTTAATCGAATAAAGTATTTAATATGTATTTGCATGACAAATATTACTTGAATTGTGTTTGAAAGTTTTTTTCTTTTTAAATAGAATAGAACGAAAGTGGAATAAATAAAGAGTTTAAACCATTATTTAAAAGAATTAATTATGATGAGGAAGAATCACGCTAAGGATGGTTTCTCGTACTATTACTGGTAATCCTAAATCCAATTCTTCTTAATCCATATTGGGAGTAAATGATGAAATGCCTTGAAGTGAATAACACAGTTACAAAATTGTCCTGTAAGCATATTAAACATTATACTTAAATTCTTTCCCCTATCCGTCGGTCCAAAAAAGAAATGTCTGATGGTTCATTACTGTCTACTTCTTTCATCTCTCTTCTAGTATCCATCTTTGCTTTGAATTTGTGTGGTATTTATTCCTTGACTTTGGTCAAACTCTATCGCCTATGCTTTGGGTGCTTGGCGCAGAAAAACTAGAAAAAAAAATCATATTGATTTATGTGCCATGAGTATCAAACATCTAGATTGATACTCCTTCCGTTTCTTAATATAAGGGATAAGAGATAAAATCACACAGATTAAAAAAATTAATAAATTTTTCAAAAATATAAAATAATTTTTAAAAATATCCTCATTTAATGTTAATAACTCTTTCATTATATAATTAATATAAATAAATTATATTAAAAATATATTATTTTAATTAAGAATATTTTGAGTAAATATTATTAAATACACCAGACAAATTATATATTTCTCTTATATTTTAAAATACCTAAACTCTCCTGATTATCCTTTATATTAAAAAAGGGGAAGAATATATATTAACCATGGTCATATGTTAACTTTGTTGCCAGAATCATGAGACATCTATATTCCCTGGCAGACCTAGATGTAATTCAGTGGGGGCAGATGCTTAGATATAATCATGTAAAATGACCCTTTTTTATTAATAATTGTACTTTTTGTTTTTTAACTGCTGGTTTATAGAGTTTAAAACCATGTAGTTGGAGAGTCTGTGTATGGGCACTATGACCCCACCACTTGCCCATATAATGTTTTATGATATGTACTATAAACTTAAAAAAAAAAAAGGAAGACACGTAAGAAGGTAAAAGAGGATTGAAAAGACAAAGCGCATAGTATCATACTCCCTTCATATACTTCATTTTTTGATAAATTGATGTTTAATAATATAATATATTTTATAAATTATATAGTATATTTTTTCTCTTTCTAAAATTACCTCTAATTAATAGATTTAAATATTTATTTATTATTAAAATATTTTATTTTTAATATATTTAATGAGGATAATTTAAAAAAAATAAAAAAAAATTTAATTATTAATTATTATTTTAATTCATGTGTAATAGTTAAAAGTACACTGTAATGGATGAAGTGTTATATTATTTGTGAGGTGAAGAATAAAGCTCTGAAATAGGCTTCTAAAACCAAATGATTAGCTCCAACCCCACACATTAATGACTAATATTCTTACTCGTGTACTTAGGCTATTTTCGCCACTTCGCGTCTCCCTGCGTCCTTTCCTTCGGTCCATATATATAGTCAAACCATATTTTATGTTACATCTTACATGTATCATTCATCCATTCTGATTACCTAATGAAAATTACATAAAGTATTTAATATATATGCGCCACTAAGGCAATATATTTAAAGAAATATATTGGAGTTTGACAACTCAACCATTATATACCTCTAGCTGCCTCTCCTACTGTCTCTGACTCACAATCGCTTTACCGTCCACTAATATCTCTGGTGGAGTATTACGCTTTACATTACCGATTTTTATGTTTTATATATCAAAATGCTAATGAAAATATTTTTTAATTATCATCTCTATTAAAAAATTTTCATCATTAACTCCCTTTTGTTACAGTACAAAGAGGTGCTTCGTTTCCTAACCAAATTGTTGATTTTGGTTTCAAGTTTTAGTGCGGTTTACATAATATTTGTAAACGCAATACCTGTTTATAAAAACTAAATTTTATGCTCACGGACTTTTTCACTGGGGATTTTTCTTTTCAATTGAAGAAATTTACGCTTCTCTTAATTAAGATACACCTTTTTTTCCCCTTTCAACTGGTGCTTCACTGCACTCTTCTGCTTTTTTTTCCCTCAACACTCGGTCCTGACTTTGACTCTTGATGATTGAAATAAAATTCATTTTTATAATAAAAGATAAGGACGCTATAATTAATTGTGCATTTAATCATGTTTAAACAAATATATTAGTGGTAGTATTTGTCATACTTGTTAATCAGGTGGTAGCTTTGGTAATGAAACTGGCTATGTAAATGCGCCTGTTAGTCTAGTCTTGCCTCTTGCTTGTCCTCTAGAGTCTAAAGTTTAAACTAAACACTTGTATGTTTCTTAGATTTGAGGTCTTGTGGCTCTTACGAATATAATCCAGTTATTAAAAAAAAAAGTAAAAACTTAAAAGTTTGAAAAGCAAGAGATACCCGTAATTTAAAAGCTGAATTTATTCAAAGCTCGACAAGAAAGAGAGACACCCATTAATTGAATTGGCTTTTAGAAATATATTCTCGGATAGTCAATTGATTGGCCAACATTAAAACTCCAAAGTACAAACTGAACTATATTACAATTATATAGTCGAGACGCACCGTTCTTATCATCATTATATATAGATTGATTTATTCCTGGTTTGTAAAATATGGTAACAATGGAATTCAGACCACTACCATGATTGTTCTTTAAACGTAACAAAGACACGGAATCTGAATGTTGCTTCAAAATATATAATGTTCGGAATGTTTGATTTCAAAAGATGTGAAGTCCAGGAGGTATGTTTATGGATATTTACAAGCATTGTATCACATTCTCCATTCTCATCAATTTCAACTTAATCATATTAAGGCCCCTAAATTTTATATCAATGAAAAGTGAGTGGGTATGGATATATAGGTTAAAATATGGGTTTTGAACTACCACCCATACGACAGATGGTTTTATCCAATCCCATAAGTCTAATTGAAAAAAAAATTATATTAGTCTTCTTTAAATATTTGGTATATTTTTGTTCTACTTCTCTATTTCAAAATCAATATATCATTCCATATAATCAAATTTATAACAAGTCATTCTAATAATAAGTCATGAATACTGCAACTTATTTTTTTAAATTCCTATAGTACACGAAAAAACATATCTATTATTATCTAACTCTTTTGATATTATGTATATATTATAAAAATAATGTTTCAACTTAAGTTTTATTTAATGAGTTTAATTTTTTTGCTTAGTGAAACTTTTAAAAAATAACAATATTTAATTATTTTTATTATATCAGAATTCAAATTACCGTATTATACTACAACTTAATGTCAATCAAACCGGCTTTGCTGACATATTAAAAATATAAATAAAATTATAATTTTATGTTGTGCAAAAGCTATCTTTATTTATTAATATTATAGAAATCATAATTTGGAGGTTTCTGCAATAAATATCAAACGTCGATGGAGTCAAATAATGTTGGGTAAAAAAGGAGTCAAATAATATTTTTAAAATAAAAGAAATTTCGGGAGCAATTTAGTCAAATCACGAACTTAGTGTAACTCATTTTTTCTGGCGGCAAAAACAATGTAACTCATTTTTTCCCCTCCATGTAATTATCGTCAATATATCAATATAAAATATAAAAATTATGGAGTCCACATCTAATTTATTTTTTTCCCATATAATGTTCTTTATATGATTATTTACAATTCAGTAGATCAAATTTTAACAAATTGTAAGATAAAAAAAACTAATCAAATGATATCACGGTAACAATATGGTGATACTTTTATATAATACAATATACTTTTCTGTCTCATATTATAAGATAATGGGAGAAATTTTACACATATTAAAAAATGTTTATTACATCTCTAAACTCCTGGAAAAAATTTAAATTTTTAATTTTATCTTCATTAATTCATTTATTTCATTAAATATAATGCAAGTTAGTGAGTTGCAAATAAAAATGATAAATTTTTACAGGTTAAAGTATATTTTTTATCCTTTAATTTTATTATATTTCATATTAATTCTTTAATTATTAACATGTAATCAAGGACTTTCTAATTCTTAACACTATTAAATAAACAAATAAAAAATAATAATTTACCTATTTAAAAGTCATATAATTAATATTATTATTAGGATTGATTGTGGGTCGGGTCGGATTGGGTTTGAACCCTACTCGATGCCTGGCTCGATGTTCTTCGGTCCAGTACCAGGCTAGTCTAATACTATATATACATATTTTAAAAATAAAAAAATAATTTAATAATAAAAAATATACTTATTTATACTTAAAAATAGATTTTCTTAAAAATAACCTTAGAAAAAAAAATAAAATTTTCAATATTTATAAATATTTAATCATTATACATTATTTTTATATAAAAATTAATTCAAAATTTAAAAAATTTGAAACATTAAAATCTTAAAATGTTTTCATAATATTTACATAGTATATATATTATATTAGATATATAAAGAATAAAAATTCTGCAAAATTAATTAAGATATATAAAATAATTAAAAAATATATATATATATATATAGGTTGGGTCGGTGGGGTTAGGGTGTCTGGCCTTAACCCCGGCCCGGCCCAACTGGCCATATGTGGTCAGGCTGGACCGAGCCATCCGAGCACCGGGTCAACTTGTTCAGCTCTAATTATTATGTATGAATTAATATAAAAATTTTAACAAAAATAATTTTAAGACTTAAATATTTACTACTCTAAAAATATGTTAACAAAAAAAGTTAAAGATTACAACCTTAAAATCAAAAGTTTTATTTTTAGATTTTAAATATTTATTTTAAGACATTAAAATATTTTATTATAAAAAATAAATATTTATTTCTTACACTTTACATTCATAAGTTAAAATTTTCAACTTGTTAACTTGTCCAAAATAAATAAAAATTATTCATTTTAATAAAATGATTTTAAACATTTTACCACAATATTTTAAAAATAATTTATTCTAAGGTTATAATTTTTAGAGCCTTAAATTTACATTTTTTTAATTTTTTTTATTTTTTAATGTACTAATTATTTATTTTGAGCCTAAAAAATGATAACTATAATTATTACATTAATTAATATATAATAACAGTAATTGGATATATTTAAGTAAATTTTCTGTTAACTTATTTAACAGTATTAAATTCAGAAAGTTTTTTACTGTATTTTTAAAGTTAAATAATTATAATGAAACTTTTAAAAGTTTAAGAATTAAAATGAAATCTACTTTAAAATTAAATGATTAAATGTATACTTTCATCAATTTTTACATGTTACTCTTTATTATAAGACTAAAAAAATCTCTCGTGTTATCTTATAATATTCTTATAATATGAGATGAGAGTATATATATATATATATGAGTTAAGTAATAGATTTTTTTTACCAATAGGGATAGTATTGAAATTTTCATTTCCTACCACACAATGGAATATTCCAACTTTTAGACGAGCAACTACCAAAAAATCAATAGAATAATAAAAATGTTTGTCAAGAGAAAATGGGGGGTGGTGAATTAGAAGTGCCCAGCTGGAGAGTGGTGTAAATGTAATCCTGGAGGCACATGCATTGCACAAAAGTCGCATAGGTAGGTTACCCCCATATTCCCATAGCCCCGCTAAGAATGAGGATTGTATTATTACACATCCACGTGCTTTTACTTTATTCCCCTACCTAAGATCGGCGTTCAACCATCTCTATTCTTGAGGGCCATAGTTTAAAGCAGATCTTGTCAGATCTTTCAAATCAACACCTCCAGTGAAAAGTTGTGACTCTTTCACCATTATAAAATATCCCCACCCTCCTGAAATATTATGATGGCTATGTGCTTCTTTGAAACTCTCCAACATCCATCGGGTCATGTTCACACCACTCACCACCACGGCCCAGTGGGAAGCACAATGAGTGAACAATTTAAAAGAGGTAACCCATTTTGACAAACAGTTTCTAGTTCTACTACTTCCCCGTCTGTCTCTGTCAATTCAATTTACTGGATTTCGAAACCAGCTTCCAGGAAAGTTCTGAGACATCCATTGTACTTAATATCAACTGTCAAGTGAACTTGGACAAATATAGAAGGAATTCAGCCAGGATTGATTTCTTTTGGCTGTATGGTCCATATATGGGTAGGCTATAATTTGAATTTATGGTTTTTGCTCTTAGAGGAGTTGCTGCTAGTGCTGCTGTTACTTGTTAGATGATAATGTCAAATCAAACCCTCACGTGATACTCACGTGGTGGTGTGGGTGTGAGTGCGATTATGGGGATGGCACTATATTACCTCTCATCACTGTTTAGAGGTCAGAAGGAGAGATGGATCAACATTCTTATCAAGGAACACACAAATGTTTATGTTTAAAATCAAGAGAGTCCGTCTTGCTGCTATCAAAAAATGGGGAACCGTGGATGGAGGATGAGCACTAATATATTTGTCCCTGTCACTGATCTGTATTGTCTTTGCCACTCACTACCTACATCCTCACTTGCCAACCTAATAAAAAACTCAGATGTTACTGTCAAATTAAGTTATTTCTTGTACAAGACTTTGCTGATCACATTGCAACACCAATTTTATCTCATTGGTAAAACTTCAGTGTGCACTCAAGTTAGTTATGATTAAAATTTAAGTTAAATACATATAATTCAATTAAATTTTAAAAAAAATACATTGTAACTAATTTCTATTTCAGCAATCAAAAGGATGCGTATGGTGCGTGCGTGTATATATATATTGTTTTGTGTTGTATCCTGGTGATGCATGACAGATCATCCTTTAGATATAAATGAAGTGGCTAGCATAGGATATATTGTTGTAGTTTGTGTGAGTGTGTCAAAAGAAAAGTTCCACATTAGTTAAGAGAAAGAAAGACTTAGTACATATATACTAAAATGTGATATTAGGTAAGTAAATGGGCCAAAAGAAGAAGTGGGCTCACATACATAATAATAGACCAACACAATTGAAATCCGTCAATTTACCCGCACTTATGTGCAAGTTAGACGCAATACTATGCATTTTTTACTAAGATTTTTGCAAAAATACAAAATAATTTGTATAAAATAGCTTACTAGAAATATTTCTTTTTAACAGTTTCAGATTTGGAGTGAATGTTGGAGTCTTTTGATACCTTTTAATTAGCTATTTTAATCTTCTATTAATCAGATTTAATTTCAGTGTTTATAAACGGATCCCTTATTTCAGAAACTGTAACCCAATATTCTGAAACGTTTTTTCTTAATCACTTTCAATATTAACGTTCAAAACCGACGATTGAATCCTTTTTATGGTGTTTTAATCTGTGCCCAATGTTTATGTGTTTTTGGAGCCTATAAATACAGAGATCCACCTTAGATGCACCGAGTCCCTTGAGCTTTCAGGCATCTCTACTCCTCTCCGTCTCTCTGAGTTCTTATCCTTTTTCTTCCTTTGTTTCTACTATTTCGATTACCTTATTTCTGGAGGAGGGGTCCATTTAATCCTGAAGAGTTATCGACTTGTGCCAGAATAATTCTTAACGACAATGTCCTTGAGCATGACTTGAATCAGTTTATACTAACGTGTTTGATTATTGCAGCTAACGATCATTAATAATCTTAAGAGTTATGGAGTCATAGACTATTGCTGTTGTTGGTTCTGACGTTATCAACATTGCTACTAGTGGTTTAGGTGGTTCTACTGCTGCTATTGGTACTAGTGGGGTCGGTGCTACTACCTTCGTTCCAATTGCAGTACCTACTGTGCCGCTGCCCAAACCATTCTCGGATATATCAAAAATTGAAGTTTTTGATGGAAAAAATTTCAAGAGATGGAAGGAGCAAATTTTCACTGTTTTGGATATGCGTGGAGTTGCAGTGACACTAACATAGTCCCAACCTTCTACAGATGCTGACCAGAATTAGAAAAATGCCTGGGAGTATGTGAACAAGGTATGCAGACACACAATCATTAGTATACTGGCTAATGATTTGTTTGATGTCTATTGTATCTACAATGAGGCTAATAATATTTGGGTGTCACTAGTAACAAAATATACTGTTGAGGATGCTGGGAAGCAGAAATTTGTTGTTGGAAACTACTATAGATGTAAGATGTTAGAAGATAAAGATATCAAACTGTAGATTAATGAATATCACAAATTGCTGAAGGAGCTTTGTGCTGAAAAAATCAACCTTCCAGATGAATTTATAGCTGGGATCCTGATTGAGAGACTACCGGATTCATGGAAAGACTACAAAAAGCAACTTAAACACAAGCAAAAGCAACTATCATTATCTAACCTCATCATTCTCATCATCATTGAAGACACCAACCGGAAGAAGATTTGAGCAATAAAGTGTATGATTCTAAAACAAAACCTGATTACAAACCCAACAATTCTAACTCCAAGTTCAAAAAGAAAGAAAGTTGTTATGTCTGTAACATGTCAGGCCATCATGCTACTCAATGCAGAAAGAGGACAAGAAATGACAATCCTCCCAAGCAAAAGGCGAATTTGGTTCAAGGAAATGATGAAGATGAAATCATAGCTACGGTCATTTCTCAAACTCTTCTTGTCTCCAATGTGGGAAAGTACATGGTAGATTCTGGAGCTACCAGGTACATTTGTGTGGATAAAGAGGTGTTTACCTCCTATAATCCGACTAAAGAAGGAGAAGACCGAGTTTACCTTGCTGATTCCATAACTGCAAAGGTTTTTGGGAAAGGAAAAGTTGACCTCAAGCTCACATCTGGAAAGACCTTGGCTTTAAGTGATATTCTTCATGTGTCTGATGTTAGAGCAAAATTTAATTTCTATGGCTCTATTAGGAAATGCTAGGGTTAAAGTGTTATTTGAATTTGACAATATTGTGATGACAAAGAATGATATTTTTGTGGGGAAGAGTTATTATAATTAAGGACTTTTTGTACTTAATGTTGTTGAAATGAATGAAAATGCATCATCTTTTGCTTTCTTGCTTGTTTTCATGATTGATTCTTTTGATATTTAGCATGCTAGATTAGGACATGATTGTAGAACTTATATAAAGAAAATGCAACAACTAGGTTAAATTTTTGGAATTGAAAGTGATTGTTTAAATAAGTGTGAAGTGTGTGCATAAGTTAAATTAACTAAAAAAATCTCATTTTTCTACATAAAGAGAAATGGAATCACTTGCTTTAATTCACACTAATTTGGGTGATTTAAAACAATCAATGATTAGATGTGGTAAAAAATATTATATAACTTTTATAGATGATTTTATAAGGTTTACTAAAATATATTTATTGAGAAATAAAGACAAAGCATTTGAAAATTTTCTTTTGTATAAAGTAGAAGTAGAAAACCAACTAAACAAAAAGATTAAAAGAGTTGGATCACATTGAGGAGGAGAATATGTTTTATTTAATGATTTTTTTGAAAAAGAAGGAATTACTCATGAAGTAACTCTTCCATATTCACATGAATTTAATGAGGTAGTAGAAAGGAAAAACTGGACCTTAAAAAAAATAATGAATGTTATGCTTGTAAGTTCTTTTGTATCAAATAATTTACAGGGTGAAGCTTTCTTGTCTGCATGTTTTCTATAAAATAGAATATCTTATAAGAAAATAAGTAAGATACCAAATGAATTATGGAAATGATATATACCAAATTTAAAATATTTGAAAGCGTGGGGGTGTCTTGCAAAGATTATGCTTCCTAATTCTAAAAAGAGAAAAATTTGTTTTAAAACTTCAGATTGCATGTTTATTGGATATGTTAAACAAAGTGTAACTTATAGATTTCTGGTTTTGAAAAGTGATGTGTTTGATCATAACGCTATTATAGAAACTAAAGATGCAAAGTTTTTTGACCATATTTTTCCTTTGAAAATTCGAGATATTCCTCAACAAGTGAAAAGTTTTCCTTCTTCTTCTGGACAAAATACAAATGAAAATTTTGTTGAAAATTTAAGGAGGAGTAAGAGACAAAGGAAGGAAACTTCTTTTAGAGATGACTTTTATACTTATTTGGTACAAGATGAACATTCAAATTTCTATGAAGCTGTGCCTTCTTCTAATACTCAATTTTTGAAAGAAGCAATTAACTCAGTTTTTGAAAGAAGCAATTAAAATTGAAATTGACTTTCTTAATCAAAATAAGACTTGAAAATTAGTAGATTGGCCTACAGAAGCAAAGCCTATAGAATTTAAATTGCTTTTTAAGAAGAAATATTTTCCTGATGGTTTATTAATAAATATAAAGCAATGTTAGTAGTCAAAGGATTTACATAAAAACAAAATGTTGATTATTTTGATACTTTTTTTCCTATGACAAGAATTTTTTCTGTCAAAATTTTGATTGCTTTAGTTTTTATTTACAAGCTTTTTACTCATCAAATGAATGTTAAAAAATTTTTTTAAATAATAATTTAGAAGAAGAAATTTATATGATACAACGTGAAGGGTGTGTTATTCCTTGGCAAGAAAATAAAGTTTGTAAACTTGTTAAATCTTTATATGGCTTGAAACAAGCACCGAAATAATGACATGAAAATTTTGATTAAGTTTTGACAAGTGATAGTTTTTCTACTGTTGAAGTGAAAATATGTGTTTATACAAAACTTATAAATGGTGATTGTGTGATTATTTGTCTATATGTGAATAATATGCTTATTTTTTATACTAGCATAAATGTTGTGATTGAAACTAAACATTTTCTTGTTTCAAATTTTGACATGAAAGATATGGTTGAAGCGGAAGTGATATTAAGTATTAAAATTATAAGAAATGAAAATGGTATTTTACGTTCTCAATAATATTATGTTGAAAAATTTCTTAAAAAGTTAGAACATTTTGAGGATACTCTGTTAAGCACTTCTTATGATGTTAGCATAAAGTTGGCAAAACTTAAAGGTGATCCAGCAGCTCAATCTAAATATACATAGATTTTTGGAAGTTTGTTACATTTGATAAATTTTAACAGACCTGATATATCATATGCTATATATAGATTGAGTAGATATACCCACTGTTTAGGTAGTGAGCATTAGATAGCTCTGGTTAGGTTGATGAGATATTTAAGAGGTACCATGAACTATGATATATTTTATAGTGAATTTTTCACTGTATTAGAAGGAAACAATGATACTAACTAGATATCATATTCATATAAGATTAAATCCACTAGTGGCTATGTATTCACTTTTAATGGTGGTGTAATATCCTAGAGATCAACCAAACAAAGTATTATTACAAAATCCTCAAGGGATGCAGAGTTTATTGCTATGGAACTAGCTAGTACTGAATCTGAGTGGTTGAAAAACTTATTAGCGAATATTCCATTAGGAGAAAAACTAACACCTTCAGTGTCTTTACATTGTGACAGCTAATTGGCAATAGCTACAGCTAAAAATAAGATATTTAATGGCAAAAGCAGACACATTCAGTTGAGACATAATATTATAAGGCACCTGCTAAGAGATGCAGTAATTTCAATCAAATTTGTAATGTTAGAAGTAAATTTGGCAGATCCTTTAACAAAACCCTCGGGGAAGAAACAAATTATTAACACATCGAGAGGAATGAGACTTAAACCATTTTGAAATTAATAATAATGGTAACCTAACCTCTGTGATTAGAGATCTCATAAAGGAGGTTCATATGGGTAAGAACAAGACGTTTGTTAGTTTTGTTAAAACTAAATTCTAGTCCTTTCCTATGGTATGAGAAAGTGCTAGAATGCATTATTACTGAGGCTGAGCAAAGCTCCTAATGGTTTCATATTCTTTATGAAATGTGTATTCATTGCAAATACACTTGATGAAGTCACCTATATGAATGTAGAGTGGAGCCGCTCCTATGAGATTATGAGAAAATCTCTAGAGTATTCATTAAATACCAGGCACGCGTGCAACTGTTTAAAGCATAAAATCGCTGTTAACAACAGGAACTGCGGGGGTATAATCTGACTAATAAGGCCTCTAATATGAAGTCAAGAGTTGTTGGTTCATAGAAGCTTTAAGCTTCACTAACAGCTCTGTGTTTTAAGAATTATTGGTCTAGGTCTAGTTCATAGTCAAAAAAACACCAAATTCAAAATGGTTATACTTTATATGCTTAACTCAGATGATAATGTTTCTTTTGACATATGTGGGGGATTGTTGTAGTTTGTGTGAGTGTGTGTGAAAAGAAAAGTCTCACATTGCTAAAGAGAAAGGAAGACTTAGTGCATATATACTAAGATGTGATATTGGGCAAGTAAATGGGCTAAGAGAAGAAGTGGGTTTATGCGCATAATAACGGGCCAATACAGTTGAAATTTGTCAATTTGCCCCCCTACGTGTGAGTTAGACACAGTACTGGGCACTTTTTACTAAGTTTTTTTTTATGGAAATACAAAATAATTTGTATAAAATAGCTTACTAGAAATTTTTCTTTTGAATAGTTTTAGATTTGGAGTGAACATTGGAGTCTTTTGATGCCTTTTTGAGACAAAACAAGAATGAAGGAACCACCATGTAACTCTCGTAACTCCTTCCAAATTTACATTCCATAATTCCATGTAATTCATAACCGCTCCATAATTCCATGTAACTCCCTCTTCAATTCTATATAACCCCTAATATAACCCCTACCCCTCCATAATTTTCTTCATAAATCCCATTAAAATTTTGTCCATTTAATGCCTCTGGAAACTAGTATAAAAGGAGGTTTTCTTCTTTTGTTCAGAATCATTCAGAAATAAAGAATCTTCTCTCATTCCTCATTGTGAGTTTGTTTTACTAAGAATGGCCCAGAATCGGAGCTCATATAGTTGCCGACAGAGGAAATTGCCACCACCCTCAAAACTCCATTCTCTGATTATTTTTCAACCAAAAAGACATCTCCATTAGGAGGTCCAAAAAGCTTGGTCAGGATTTTTTTGCCACCTGAAACCTACACACTCGCCTCTACAAAGTGACCACACGCCACCTACTCGCCAGCCACATACTTCACGTGCTGGCCATGCGCCAGCAGAAGGTAGAAGACGCTGATATCATTTGCCACGTCATCCTGACCTGTCTAATTAGTGATAGCTCAGCCATCCCGTGTCTGTTATGTGTCAAGACTGTCACGTCACCCATCCCAGTCAGACAAAATTTCATATTTATAGTTTGACCCCTAAACTTTTTCATATTTACATTTTCACCCATATACTTTCCATAAATTACATTTATGTCCATAAACTATCTAAAATTACATTTTGACCCCTTAACTTCCTAAAATTACAATTTTACCCCTTAACTTTTGAAATTGCAATTTGGCCCCATATTTTTGAAATTTTTACTTTCATCCCTTAGCTTTATGAAATTGCAGTTAGGCCCATAACTTCTCGAAATGCGTCCAAGACGCAGACCTGCTCATGAAGTTGTGATTGAAGAGTTGAGAAATCGAGTTCAACTTCTGCAGTAACTTGTAAATGTCCAACGAATCTAGTTAGAGAAACAAAGAGGGCAAAGAGAAGAAGACTCATATAGGAGCGACACACCATCAGCCGACAACCACCAAACTCGGGGAGCAATAGTTCGCTACAATGATATCAAAGTGGAGATCCCTGAATTTGAAGAAAAGTTGCAGTCAGATGAGTTCGTTAATTGGCTACAAACTATTGAGCGAGTTTTTGAATATAAGGAGGTGCTAGAAGATCAGAAAGTGAAGATTGTCGCCATCAAACTGAAGAAGCATGCCTCTATTTGGTAGGAAAACCTTAAGAAGAGGCATGAACGAGAAGGAAAAAGTAAAATCCGAATGTAGGATAAGATGTGACGCGAGCTCTCACGTAAGTTCCTTCCTGAACACTATTATCAAGATAGTTTTCTTCAGTTACAAAATCTACGCCAAAAGTTTTTATCTATGGAAGAATATACCAGGGAATTTGAGAAGCTCATGATGAAATGTGATATACAAGAAAATAAGGAGCAAATAATAGCTCGATATATTGGAAGGTTGAACATCAATATTGCCCATCTAGTCCAACTTTAACAGTATTGGATTTTAGACGACATAATCTGTTTATCCATACGTGTTGAGAAGCAGATTCCCTGAAGATCCTTATTTCAACCTTCTTCCTTTAGAAGTTTTCCTAATGCCCGCAATACACAATTCCAGTAGCCCAATTCCTCGAGCAAGCCTCCACCAAAAGTCGCCAAGGAGTCTGGCTTTAAAGTACCCAAATACTTTAAATGCCAAGAGTTTGGGCACATCGCTGCAGACTGTCCTAATTGAAGGGTTGTCACCATTATTGAAGAATAAGGTTATGAAGTACCTGAAGAAGTACAGGAGGAAGAGCCCGTGTTTGATGAACTAGTGTATGATGAAGAGTTCATTACTACAGATATTGCTGGTGATTAAAGGGAGTTTGCACATAATGCCCATAAAAGAGGAGCCCTGGCTACGTTACAACATCTTCTATACCCGTTGCACCCAAGGGAAAATTTGTGATGTCATCATTGACAATGGAAGTTGTGAGAATGTAGTTTCAAACTGTATGGTAGAAAAGTTAAACCTGCCAACTCAGAATCACCCACATCCATACAGGCTACGGTGGCTCAACAAGGGAAGTGAGGTAAAAGTTACTAAGCGTTGCCTTATTTCTTTTTCAATTTGTAGGAAGTATCAAGATGAAGCTTGGTGTGATGTCCATGGATGCTTGCCATCTACTTCTTGGAAGACCATGGCAATACGATCGTTATGCTATGTATGATGGACATGCAAATACCTATTCTTTTGTAAAGGATGGGGTAAAGATCAAGTTAGCCCTACTGTCGCCTAGTGAATACAGCAAAAAGGAGTCTAAGTCTCCAGTTTCTTTAGTAGCCAAACATCAGCTCAAAGTGACAAAAGTAGAAGTCCAGGCCATGAGATTCATTCTATTGTTTGAAACAAATGAAAGATCCATTATTCCTTTCGGAGTTGAATAGTTGCTAGCTGAGTTTACAGATATGATCTCAGATGAGATTCATCTAGGATTGCAGCCTATGCAAGACATCCAACATGCAATGGATTTTGATCGAGGAGCAGTGATTCCTAACAAGCCTGCTTACAGAATGAATCCACAGGAGCATGCTGAGGTTCAGCATCAAGTTGAAGAATTACTAAAGAAAGGATTGATTCATGAGAGTGTCAGTCCCTGTGCTGTACTTATTCTTCTAGTACCTAAGAAGGATAGGAGTTGGAGAATATGCGTTGATTGTCGAGCAGTGAATAAGATCACCATCAAGTATCGGTTCCGAATACCCTAGCTTGATGGCATGTTAGACTAGTTATATGGTGCTGCTATCTTTTCTAAGATTGACCTTCGTAGCGGATACCATCAGTTTGTCCAATGCTCCTAGTACATTCTTGAGTTTAATGAATTAGGTACTACGACCCTACATCGGGAAGTTTGTTGTTGTTTACTTTGACGACATTCTTATTTACAGTAAAAATCAAGAGGAGCACTTAGAGCACCTATGATAAGTCTTGCAAACTCTGCGAGAATAAAAACTTTATGTCAATCTAAAGAAGTGCACTTGCTTGACTGATGAAGTTGTTTTCTTAGACTATATCATCACTACAGAAGGTGTTCGAGTCGACCCCAACAAAGTTGAGGCCATTAATAGTTGGCCAACCCCAAAATCTGTCCATGAAGTCAGAAGTTTCCACGGATTAGCTTCTTTTTACAGGAGGTTTATCCAAAATTTTAGCTCCATGGCTGCACCATTCACAGATTGCATCAAAGGAGATAAATTTCAATGGGCAGAACAAGCCCAGAAAAGCTTTGAAGAGTTGAAGAAGCGTTTGACTGAAGTGCCTGTATTAGCCCTTCCTAATTTTGACTAAGTGTTTGAAGTCAGCTGTGATGCCTCTAACATTGGAATTGGTGCTGTCCTAAGCCAAGAAAGACATCCTATAGCCTTTTTCAGTGAGAAATTCAATGATGCCAAGCTCAAATATTCTCTACTTATAATAAGGAGTTTTATGCTATTGTTCGAGCTTTGCAACATTGGAGTCATTATCTTTTGAGTAAGGAATTCATCTTGTACTCTGACCATGAGGCCTTCAAGCATTTGAATTCCCAAAAGAAGATCAATCACAGACATACTGCTTGGAGTGAGACCTTACAAGCTTATCCATTCTTGCTTAAGCATAAGGCTGGGTCCTTGAACTCAGTAGCTGATGCACTTAGCCGCTGACATGCTTTGTTAACTACTATTCATGCCAAAGTTGTTGGTTTTGAGACCTTCAAGGAATTGTACAAAGATGATCCTGATTTTCATCAAGCATGGAGTGCCACTGAAGCTCAACCTTTTTAGTAATACTACAGGCATGAAGGTTTTCTTTTTCAAGAAAAAGTCCTATGTATTCCTCAATGTTCCTTACGAGAGGTAATCATTTGGGAAGCCCATAATGGTGGATTAGCAGGATACTTTGGACGAGACAAAACTGTGGCCTTAGTGAAAGAGAATTTCTATTGGTCAAGACTTCAACGGGATGTAAATAGGCATATACAGTGATGCAGGACCTGTCATTTGGCTAAATCTAAGAGCTAAAACACTGGGTTGTACATGCCTCTTCTAGTACTAAAAGCACCTTGGGAAGATGTGAGTATGGACTTTGTCCTTGGATTGCCTAGGACACAGAGACAAAAAGGTTCCATCATGGTTGTTATAGACAGATTTTCAAAGATAGCTCATTTCATTTCATGTCAGAAGATAACTGATACTATTCAAGTTGCAGATTTATAGTTTAAGGAGATTGTTCACTTACATGGCATTCCCAAAACCATCACCTCCGACGGTGATATCAAGTTCCTCAGTCACTTTTGGAGAACATTGTGGAAGAAAATAGGAACTAAGCTTCAATTTAGCAGTGCTAGCCATCCCCAGATGGATGGACAAACTGAAGCAGTGAATCAGATTCTCGGAAACCTCCTTCAAAGCTATTTTGAAAAGAATTTAAAATAGTGGGATTTTGTTCTTGCACAGGTTGAGTTTGCTTACAATAACTCAATTAATCAAGCCACTGGGAGGTGTCCATTTGAAGTGGTTTATGGTAGCCGTCCACTTTGCCCATTAGATCTGACTCCTTCGTCTGATAAGTAACATTATAGTGCTGATGTACATCAAAGGACAAAGGAAATTAAGAAGCTACATGAACAAGTTCGTGAGCAGATGCAGAGGCAGAACTTGAGGTATAAGGCTCAATGTGATAAGCATCGGAAACAGCAAACTTTTCAAGTAAGAGACTTGGTGTGGATACATTTGCGAAAGGAACGTTTTCCCAAGCAACCAAATACCAAGCTGTCTCCTAGAGCTGACAGTCCATTCAAAATTATGCAAAAGATCAACAACAATGCTTACACGATGGAATTGCCTGGTGCCTATGGTGTCTCTGCCACCTTCAATATGGCTGATCTTTCTCCATACATTGATGATGATGTCGAGCTAGACTCGAGGCCGAGTCTCGTCCAACCTGAGGAGGATGAAACGGAGCAAGAATGAAGGAACTACCATGTAACTCCCGTAACTCCTTCCAAATTTACACTACATAATTCCATGTAATTCATAACCCCTCCATAATTCCATGTAACTCCCTCTTCAATTCTATGTAACCCCTACCCCTCCATAATTTCCTTCATAAATCCCATTAAAATTCTATTCATTTAATGCCTTTGGAAACTAGTATAAAAGGAGTTTTTCTTCTTTTGTTTAGAATCATTCAGAAATAAAATATCTTTTCTCTCATTCCTCATTGTGAGTTTGTTTTTCTTTGAGTTTCTAATAGTCTATTTGATGGTGTTTTCTATTTTATTGTTCTGAGAACAGTTTTGTAAAACTATTTTTGAGAATAAGTTTTGAAAACAAGAAAAAAAAAAGAATCTGTTTGAATAATTGTTCTCAAAATCACAACTAGTGAGTGATAGATGAATTATTTAAAATTTATAATTTTGCCATTAATGAGGTGGATGTTTCTTACATTTCCTTGTGTTTTCTAGAACAAAAATTACAAAACACCTTAAAGGTGTTCCAAGTTTTCTGTTCTTTTATTTTTCTTTTTTCCAGAACAGTTTATAAAAAACAAGTTTACTAAACAAGTTTTCTGAGTTTTCTGTTTCTGAAAACAGAAAAACTGTTTTCAGAAATAGAACCAAATAGACCCTAAGTCACTTTTAATTAGCAGTTTTAATTTTTTATTAATTAGACTTAATTCCAGTGTTTATAAATGGATCCCTTATTTCAGAAACTATAACCCAATGTTTTGAAACATTTTTTCTTAATCACTTTCAATCCTAATGTTTAAAACCGACGATTGAATCCTTTTTATGGTGTTTTAATTCGTGCCCAATGTTTATATGTTTTCAAAGCCTATAAATACAAAGCTCCACTTTTATTTCAGATGCACCAAGTCCCCTAAGCTTTTGAGCATCTCTACTTCTTTCCGTCTCTTTGAGTTCTTACTCTTATTCTTCCGGATTTTTTGCGGTAATACAAAATAATTTGTATAAAATAGCTTACTAGAAATCTTTCTTTTTAACAGTTTCAGATTTGGAGTGAACGTTGGAGTCTTTCAATGCCTTTTAATTAGCAGTTTTAATCTTCTATTAATCAGACTTAATTCCAGTGTTTATAAATGTATCCCTTATTTCAGAAATCGTAACCCAACGTTATGAAACATTTTTTCTTAATCACTTTCAATCCTAATGTTCAAAACCAATGATTGAATCCATTTTATAGTGTTTTAATCATTGCCCAACGTTTATATGTTTTCAAAGCCTATAAATACAGAGCTCCACCTTTATTTCAGATGCACAAGGTCCCTTAAGCTTTTGAGCATCTCTACTCCTTTCTGTCTCTTTGAGTTCTTAACCTTCTTCTTCCTTTGTTTCTACTGTTTCTATTACCTTGCTTCTGCAGGAAGGGTTCGTGTAATCTTGAGGAATTGCTGACTTGTGCCAAAATAACTCTTAAGAACAGTGTCATCGGACACGACTCTGATCAGTTTATACTAACGTGTTTGATTATCGCAGCCAATGATCATCAACATATATAGGACCACCAATCAGGGAATGTACGTATTGTTAGCGTTGATGATAGGCTCTTCGGCAGAAAAGAAAAGATGCTAATGGAAGTTGTACTTTGATGGATATATATATATATATATATATATGTACAGATATGCGTGTGTGTCTCTTGGTGGCGATCCCCTCAATTTTGTGAAAGATGATTAAATGGGGGCTATGTTGGAGAGTGGGATTATACAGGAAGCGTGCCCCATAGAGAAAGTAATATGAAGGTGGGAATCTGCAAGGTGGCATTGAAAGAATAGTGAAGCTCCCGATGGCTGAGTGGGATGGTGTGACTGTGTATTGACTTTGGATCAAAAGGTCCTTAATTTTCATTAAAAGAAAGGTCCTTAATTAATATTGTTCACACACACATTATTTGGGGTGCACAGTTATTTGACCATTAGGCTCATCCCACTAACTTCTCCTCCTTCCTTCCGGATATTATTATTGTTATAATTGTGTCTTTTGCATCCATTTAGAGTCCATCACTTTTCTATCCCAGCTGCACCATTTATGACCATTGATATCGATGTGACCCATTCATTGTTGCGGGTCATTTTTAATTTCGTTTCCAACCCAACCTTTTCTTCAAAATCAAAATTATTGGAAAATCTACAATAATAATGTGCACTGTTACTATTTACAAATTTGACTCATTTCGAATTCAAAAAAATGTATATCCAATTTTTGCTTAAACATATATATATATATATGTACACAGTACATGCTTCTTTCTTTATTACACACAACATATGTGTGTTAAGTTTAGATTTCTCTCTAGATATATGTTATAAAGTGAAATAATATGTCAAACATATAAGGAGAAATTTAAATTAAAACCAATGTAAAATATGAACTTGATAACAAATTGCATCTGTGACTGTGTAGCATACTTGAAAAATCATGCAGTGACGTGGTGGTAAGGTGAAAGAGCAAGAGGGTGGATGGATTACGGAATTTTCAGTTATTTTGGGCGGGTCCCCTCCGTTGGATGCCTAGTGTTGGGGCTTCTCGGAGATGGGCTTTATTTTTATGAATGGGGGAGAAGGGCTCGATGCTTCGTTGGGCCTTCTTCATAGAAGCCTTAAGGAGAGGGACTGTGTGGTGAAGTTGAAGCATATCAGGCAAGCAGCCCATGGCGGATGGCTTAGCAAAGGCTGGGTTGAGTCTGGACCTGGGGGTGCATTTGTGGACTAGTGTGCCTGATTGTTTACATCTTGACGGGGCTTCGGCCCAGGTGAATAAAGGAACTGATTTGGGCCTCCAGCCCCGTTTTTCACCTGAAAAAATATGCAGAGCATGATATTGATAAAACGAGCCGCAATATTAAAATTTGAATTCATTCTGCCTTCCCCATACAGCACGCACGCATGCACATGAATACACACAATAAAGAGGAGGACTTGTTAATGGTAATGAGCCTCTCAGCCTTTGGGCTCAGGTGCTTTTGGGGCCTACACCAAAAAAAGCCGATTGCGGCCATCATGACTCTTGCATCATGCAATGACCATATATATTTTACCTTTGTAGGAAAGAGACTGGAAAGCATATATGGGCTTAACAATGCAGGCCCATGATGGTTATCATTGGGCCATTGGATCTAAAGGAACCTGACACATTGGACTTTAATATGTGGCAACTGGCATGCGCATCTGACTTCATGTCTCACCTTAAAAAATATGTTTTGGCCGATTTCACCTTCTTATAAATGAATAAAGAGAAAGTAGGAAGCTTTTGAGTTTTGACTTCGGAAAACTTAAAGAAACCACAATTTATTATGCAGGAAAGTGTGTCTTCAAAATTAAAATAATTTTAAAAATGTTAAAAACTCTTTTGATATTAAAAAAAAATTTATATTTAATGCTATGTATCTTTATCATCAAATATTGGAATTAAAACACGATAAATGCATATCAATTACTATAATGTAATAAGTTTATTTTTAAAGAAAAAAATATATTAATTAAATTATATTTGTAGGCTTTAATTAAAAAAATTATATACTTGAATAGTGATGATATTAAAAAAAATACATCTGACTCATCAAAAATAAAAAAGACACATAAGCAAGTGAGTTAACTTTCAAATAGAAGGTAAAAAGATTTGAAGGAAAATAGTATTCTTTGATATAATCATCAATATCGTCCATATAAAATATAAAATGTCCATCAAGTAAATTTTTTCTATTTATAAATACTTTTATTTTTTAAATTGAACTCTGTGCAAAGCTTGACTTTCTTTGAACTTTCGATTTTTCCAGCCGCCATATCCAAACAAAATTTTGACCTTCCAAATGCAATCAGCCGACATGTGTGCGAGTGATCTTCTTTTTCATTGCCACTTCGACATGACATGAAAGCGATCGAAATAATTAGGAAAATACTTTTTCACACCATTATTTAAAAAAAAAAAGTAATAGGATGTAAAATATGCATTATCCACTGTTCATATATTTCAACCAAAGCATTGGTGGTCGGGCTTCACACTCGGTTCGCTTTACATACTCTGAAGTGAGGTAGTGTGGCTTGGCAAGGTACGTAGTTAAGCGAGTGACCCATGCGTTGAGTATTTCGGGTAATTAAGCGACTTGTTTTAAATAATGATGTAATTATTGAATAAGAAAACGTCCACAACCTAGCTAGGGAATATGTCATCACATATTATTCTAAAGATCTGAGCAATTAATGCATGGAAGCATAGATTAGAGTTTGAAACTTTGGATCAACACAGAGTTAAACACAAATTAGAGTCACATGATCTGTAATTAATTAAGAAAGTCACCCAAGAATGAAAGTGAAAAGGAATATATGAACAAATAGAGATGGAGAGAGAAAATTAAAGTCGGTAAGAATTGATTATGAATGAGGAGAAGTGAAGGTCAAAAGCTGCTCCAGATAGTCGGCTCCCAAATCCTCCAACACCAACACACCGTTATCATGAGGAGAATCGATTTTGGTGTTAGTAGGAAGAATACTACGAGTAGGCTTGGACTTTCTTCTCAAGGTGTGCTTCTTCTTGAGTGCCAGCACAGGGGAGCAACCATCTTCCCAACTAGTCTGACCCGCCATCTCTCGCAGCGACTCCCTCACCACTTCCTCTGGGAAATTCAGCACTGCCTGTGACCCCCGCGTCCACAATGCTGCTTGATCATATGCCAAAGCTGCTGCCTCAGCAGTATCAAATGTTCCGATCCACACTCGAACCCCGTTTCTGGTGGAGTCCCTTATCTCCGCCGCGTATTTCCCCCACGGCCGCCTCCTCACTCCTCTGTACGCCCTCGGCGGCGGCGGGGATGATGCCAATGCAATTTTTGTTTTTTTCACTTCAACTTTGGAGGCAGTGAAGCCGGAAGAGACTTCTTGCACTGCTTCGAATAGTCCTCCCGGAGAGGATGAAGAATTGGAGTCCGAGGAGGATGAGTCCTTAGCTATTGCATCGTTGTTGAAGGGAAGATCATAGTTAAGGTCGCAGTTGTTGTGGTTGAAGAGCAACAAGTTGTCGCAGCAGGAGAAGGATAAGGATTCTTCTTTTCCAGAAGCAAAGGAATATACAGGAGGGCTCTCAGGACTTGGGTATTGGAAGGAACAAGAATCTAAATCCATTGGGGGTTTCAGAATGCTGATGAGCTTATACGCCACACAACTTTATCCTTCTGTTTTGCTTTTGTGTTTGGGGTAAAGTAACTGGTTTTGAGTGAGTTTTGAACCGAGATTATTTGGGTTATATATACCCATGGAAAGAATGGAAGGGAAAAATAATAAAACTCAAGGACATTAATTATTAAATATTGAAAATTTTAATTACATTAAAAGAAGAAAAAGATGCAGGTAAAGTTGGGATTATTGGAGAAGGAGGATGTCCTTGGGATTAGTCTTAGATTGGGATGGCAAGAGAAAAGGAGGGGCCAGTCTTTTTTTTCTTTTTTTTCAACGGAGGGGCCAGTCTAGATGAAGGAAATTAAAGAAAGGGGGAGGGGGTATTAAATTTAAGCATACCACTACAATATAATATTTATGCACGTGGGTCAAACTACCTAGCACGTACTCAGCAACGTGGGCAACTTCTACTGGGCAACAACGTTGAACCAACAAAAGCCCATTTTACTCAACTCATCGTAGCACATGCTTCTATGTTTTAATTATCACTGCCATGCCACCCCCCTTAATTTAATTATACTTACATGATGGTTTATATGTTAATACACTATTTTAAAAAATTTATATTTCAAAATATAGTGTGTTATGTCAATTATATTGTATTTTTTTATTATTTTTTTAGTATTATTCTTGATAAGTAAGCTTATATATTTTACAGTTATTAATGTATTTAATAAATTTTTTTAATAATTTGGTCAAATTATAAATAAATAAAGAAAAATTTCTTCCAAAAACTTCAATCTTCACAATTATCAATAACCCATAGAAACTTGAAAAAAAAAATAAAAAAGATAATAATTATAATTTATTAATGTAGGAAGTATTATTAAATAAAGATAATTTAAAAAATAAAAAAAAAATTTTAGTTATTAATTATTATTTTGATACATATCTAATAATTAAAAATATATTATAAACTGAAGTGGAGGTAGTACTTCTTCTTCTGTTCTCGTCTTACTTATTTCTCACATTTTTTAATTTGGATTAATTTCATCCCTTTTGAAAAGAAAGAAGAGTACATTAATACATTAGACAGCATGAAAATCTATGAAATAGATATACATAGGAGTACATATAGAAGCAGCAAAGCGCCAAAAGCGTTTCAAATGGGGTGGGGTCATTTGGGATGATGCACAGTGGCCAATGAATTTTCCCATCCACAAATTATATGGTGGTATGGTAATCAATTTTAGTACGACGACGACCGGTGATTTGGGGAAACATAGGGGGGATAGGGCTCTACGACCCTGACCTGAGGGTACTGTGTACCTGGCTTGCTATTTTGATTTTCTTCCAAAAAGGATCTGTATTTGGCTTCTTTAACTCCTCCCCAGTCACATCCAATTATGTACGCACATAATGTTACATCAGCCGCCGGCGTGCCAATCCTCATCTTCTACCTTTACAATTCTTCAATTACCATTTAATTCCTACAAGAATAAGTTTTTTATATATATATATATATATATATATATAATTTCTATCACAATACTCAGCGTGCCTGCATGTGTTCATGGAAAAAGTGATTATGGAAAAAAAAAAAAGAAGTGATTACAAGGATGAGTTGTGAAATTTAAATAATTACTTATTAATATTTAAGTGATTATTTTTATAAATTATTATTTTTAGTTTATATTAATCACTTATTTTTTTATAATTATTTATTTTACTTTTTCTTACTATTATTCATCAAATAATCATTTAAACTCTCAATATTTAAATATATATTTTTTTAAAAATTATTTATAAATTAAAAATATTTAAATATAAATTATTTTTAATATAATCACTTATTCTTATAATCTATTATGAATAAATATTTATTCTTATAATCACTTATACATAAACTAATTCAAATACACCCTATCTCTTTCTCTCTCATATGTGTATACAGACAAAATTAATAAAATAAAATGAGTGTCCTTTTATTCATGAAAAAGAATCTTGAGTACGCACCGTTATATATATTCTTGTAATAATCCAGAGAAAAAGAATATATAGGTAACGTCGCACATCCAAGTTGAATTAGTATTACTATTAAATTGAATAAATAAGGATTAGCATCAACTAGGATTTAAATATGTGCCACTTGGTGACTGGGAATTAAAGTAAAGTTGATTGTTTATGGCCGGGACGCCTCGTGCTGTTTTTAAGAAGAGAGGAAGATGCAATGCACGCTCCAATGATAGCTTCCTTTTTTATGATAACCACTGTTTCCTGATAACCACAGTTTCATTTTCGTAATTATTCTTTTGGGTTAAAGACAAAGAATTAGTTGGTGATCGCATCATTTTGCGGTCTCTCTTTGGTTTTCAAATTTCAAGGTCAAGACTGCGTTGGTCAATGGTCGTATATGTTCTTCTCTTTGGATTGTACTGCTGGGAAAGGATGACCTTTTGTTCGGCCAAAGCAAAAAGCGGTAGTTCGTGTTAACCACCTAATAAATAATTTTGATCACTCTTACCAAAATAAAATATATAATCAGTTAAAAATATCAGACCTCGTTTGACTACACAAAAACATAAAAACATGTATATATACACTAGTAAACAAACATGGAAATCTATAATTAACACAAAAAGCGTTTCAAATGAATTGAGCGGAAAGGATTTCCATTCTTGAATAGTCACCCATAAACTTTTTAACATAATTAAACATATTTTTCTATGAATGGCATGGTATCTATAAAATGGGCCGAACTATTCATAAAGAGTTAAATATATATAGATTTTATAGTTATATTAATATTATATATATTGATTATAAATGGTGAATTCTTCTTTGCTATATAGTCATTTAGTGAAAAGTGAAACATGGAACATCCTAGATTCTCAAGACCCAGACATAACAAGCACTGAAACATCACAAAAGGGGGCACATAGCCAGGGCGTGCAGCAATGCAGCTTGAGTTATGGCGCCGCAGTGCCAAGACATTATGGACAAAGGAAGGAATGAAAAGTGTGACACAGTGCCGAAACGCCAATGGCAAAACCTACATAAGTTATTTAATGATGCAACTGACCAACTTCGGACGCACATAACTCCTCTATCTGACCTTCAATTGACCCGATTTCAAAGCTTATACGCCTCAAAATACTTTCGTATGGAAATTTTAGACACTTGGAACCAAAGTGGTTACTTTTAGACCAAAACAAGGAACCCAACACTCCCAATTGCCATCAACAAACCTTTGGCAGCCAAGGACCATTCCAACAAATCACATGAGACTCCAGAAACACGTTCAAAGAGGTTTCTTCCCAAAGAAGCCACTCCTCTGGGTTTTGACTCTCTTAAACCCAATTTCCCATCGATGAGTTAGATACTCAATTTACACAACAAGGGTCCATGAACCGGACTAAACTCATGAACCAAAGATGCACCTCCAAGGGGACATGGAATCACAGATCCCATGTCCAACACAACAAAACAATAGGATTTGGAACATCATGATCCACATACACAATCGTAAATTTAAACCACACAAATCAGACAACTAGAAGGTATAAAAGAGATTATGAGGATTATACATCATTCCAGTCCACAGACATGCGAGCATACAACATGTTATACATAGTACTACACAGGCACTACCAATGGCATCTTACTAATGGAAACAACAAAACATCGACAACAAATGGGAGCAACCTCAACACCCACAAGAATACTCTTAATTCTCCTTGGATATGTCTTCTTTAGTCCTTTCCTTACTAGTATTGGATCCTTCACTTGGGATTATTAGCCACAATGTGAGACATACATCCCAGTAACCAGTGGTTTACATATACATATATATATGTATATAATCAGGCTTTCAGAATACAATCTAGATACAATGCTCACATGAATGCAATGCACATGATATGTAGAAGCAAAACCCATCAATTCACGGCTAAAACCATGAATTAGTTGCCATGACAAGATAACCTTAACTAGTGGCCTCCTTCTAATGATCTGTAACATCCAATTTTGGGGTCACCACCAATCTCTCGTCTCAATAGTCATGACTCGCATAAAGGCCATTGCACTAAAGGTTGGACCATGACTCTTATTCCTTTGAACTAACCAAATTGGTGGCTATTTAGAGATTTATAGCCACCTAAGTCTTCCAACCATAGGATAACTATTTAGTGATTGGAATAATACAAGCCACATCGTTTGAACACAAGGCCTTGTGTGCTATTTAGTGAATTGACATACCACGTGGTATTTAAAGCATAATCACCCAATAACCTTATGTTTTAACAACGTATAACTAGTGACAATACCCAATGCATGCTAACATATTAATATGTATCATTTTTTATAGTGCTAGCATGCCATATGAACATACATAATAAACCTTGGGTGCATAATGATCATCGCATAACAACATTCATCATACTTATATGTCTCATGTTCACTAACATCAATTGCCATTTTCATCATACTATAGAGTAAGGATAAAGAATTTATTAGCTATGTAACCGTACATATCATGATATGAAAAAGAATAATTGTAATATGTACTAAATGCATATCATTACATGAAAGAGTAAAATATATTATATAAAGAGTGTATATTATGATATGAAAAGGAACAAACATATGTAAACAATTAAGATCACAGGAAAGTATACCCCGATTATCTCAACCATCCGAACCCACTTGACACCTCGGTAGGTCAAAGAGAATAACAGCCACAACCATAACCACTCAAAAGCTTTTCAAATACACCTCGGAGTCAAGCGATCCCATTTGAGCAAATTTACTACCTACACAATACCAAATTCTCATTACTAACACAATTAATTTCTCAACCCTTAGAGTACATAACTTACTAACCCAATACCAAATCATCTGAAACAAAGCTTCTCGAAGTAAACCCATACATCAAAATACCCAAAACAACATATACAACAAAATCAAACCTACACAACTTTGAATTTCTATCAAGAGCACGAGTTTAGGGTTAGGGTTTAGGGAAATTACCACATAAACACCATAAATCCAACACCCAAAGCTTAGAAACGCCCAACAATATATTTATAAGGCACTTAAACACAATTTAATCAGTAGATATGCACCCAAATTGGAACCCTAAGCTACCACCATGAAAATCCATCGAGCAACTTAAAGAAAAAAAAGAGGAGAGGATGGAAAACCACTTACCCACAAGAATCAAGCATCCTAAACCTTAAAATCATGAACTCTAGCTCCAAACCGACCAAACCCTAGTAGAGCACCAAGATTTTCCTCTAAACATCACCGTTCCAACTAGTTTGAAGCATTCTTATTTAAGTATGTTTTGCGTTTGGCACCGCGACATCAATGCTCACTGACTTGGCCAAAGCCCAACTTCATTACCCCCGCGGTGTCCTTGCATCTCACCATGGAGCCACTGCTTTCTGCCACCTTATTCCCCTTTTGCCCAATTTTGATCTTTCCTCCGGTCCTGGTCCCTCCGACGACCCTATACAATACAACATTATGCTTCTTGAAATTAATAAGTAAGGTTGTTACAAAACGCAATGGATTCAATGAGGATGAGTGCACTGAATCTTAATGCTATTCCCCTTATATCATAATGTTTACTACATCAGATCATCAGCCTTCCTCCATTTTCTCAGTCATTTTTAATTTCAAGTCAACAAAACACACTTCTAGAATATGCTATTCTTTTTATAATGTATAGTCAAACTCATCCGTATAAATTTATATGTTAATAAAACACTTATCAGTGTAGAATAAACAAAACAATATGTGATAATTGATCGATCAATTAAGTTATAAGCATAAGAAAGCAATAAATTTAAAGTATAAAATTTATAACAAGTTACATCATTCACAAGTGATTATCAATAGTATGAGTCATTTTTCAATTTTTGTGTAAATCACAGAAAAATGTATCTAATTATAAATAATAAAACAATTAAGTTAACAGTACAATTTTCAATTGAAATCAATCATCATTTCCATCATGTTACAACCATTTTCTGTGAGGTAATATTGTGTAAATCTAGTTCATCTAAAGATAATTTCCATTTTCATGACTTTCAATTTCATCGATAGCCTTTCTATAACATCTTAAATACTAAACCCCAAAACCATTACATAAACAAGACATAGCAACACAAAAGACCCAAGGGAGTAAAGCGTTACAGCGGCATGAGAGAAGGGTGCCACGATGTGGATGTATTCTGGATAAAAATGAAAAAGGAAATAGAAGAGTGTGGTGTCTTGGCTTGGACATTAGCATTATGGTACCATGAATTGATGCGATATCATCTTTTTACTGATTTTTAGGACTAACTTTCAACATGCATAAAATCCGACTCCAACTTCTGATTGACCTTATTCCAACTCCTATAAGTCACTATAATCTTAATCTGACTATAGACACCGGTCATATTTTAACATACCTTTATATGGAGATTTTGAACACCCCAAAATGAAATGATCAACTTTGAACTTAAACTAGGCATTTAAACCTCCCAAATGCAATCCACAACACCTAAACCCAAACCAACGTATTTCCCAAGTCCTAACATTCCAAGGACTTGGTTTAGTGCAGTCGCATCCTAAAAGAACATCTCCCTTAAAATTTGACCTCCTTAGTACTACAAATAAACTAATAGGCTATGTACCCATTTTACAATGCATACACCAAGATCCAACACCAAAGCAAGATTTCTACTTATCAGGACAACATACAAACAAAACAACTACAATCCAACCCAAAACACACATGTATCATAACATCAAGGAAACCAGCCAACACGCTACAATAATAGTTCTACAATTAGCCCATGACATCCACAAACATTTTACAAGGCACCATACAATAACAAATACTCCTAATACATCAATACATATGGTATCTTTCACAAATATCCTACTTGGCACAATATAACCATATAAACTAACCACAACACACACACCAACTACGAGCGCAAATATTCCCAAGCTAAGGAGGGAACTAAGACTCCTTAATTTTCTTCTGGCTAGTGCTAGAATCTTCGCTTGAAATGTTAATCATAGAGGAGTGTGAGATAGAGTCTCAGTAACAAAGGAAATCTACTACTAACACATTAACAAATAACATTATACATATGTGAATGATGTAATGCAATGCAAATGAAATGGTATAAATGTCCCCCAAGTACACTGCTAGAACTACGGGCTAGTTACCATCATAAAGCACACCCAATAAGTGATTCCGGGATATCACTAAATTCTCTGCTCATTAATATGACTTGGCCAAAGGTCACACTAATGATTAGACTATGGTTCTCCTTCCCTTAGACTACCCGAATCGATGGTGATTTAGGAAAGATGCATCACCAAATCTACTGCCCCTGGATCTCTCAACCAAAGGACAATGATTTAGTGGCAGGGATGTGTTTATCAAACCTCACCACTTGGACACAAGGCCTCATGTGTTCCACTAGTAGATCGACATATCACATGGTATCATCATACATCATCATCTAACAACCAAATGTCTCATATTCATATTCTAGAGATAATGCCTTTACATGTCATGTTAACATATTATCATATATCATGTATTTAAATACATCATCATCATCATGGCCATTATACTAGTATAATCATCAATATACAAATCTATGAATGGGGATGTCATATAAGCTATATGCAAAGGAAGAGATAAGAGATTACCATATCCTCACTAGCTATACCGTGCACATATCATGATATAAAAAAAGGTTTAACATATCTATGGGTAAATATCATGATATGAAAAGAACAGACATATATATATTTATAAAGAAACCATAACACATATAAAATGCACCCTGATTACCTCAGATTGTCCACACACAAGAACGCACACACAAGGGAATCGGTAGGCCATCGGAGTACCAAAACTGAATGAAATGCTTTCGGACCACTTCTTAGAATGCCACAAGCCTCAATATACGATCTTGAACACTACAATATTATAATACATCCAATTAACATATAACATAGATTCCGGTAACCTACAACTTAACAAAGCAAGCATTATAATAGCATAACTACATACTCAAAGGCCCCAAACATCAATTCCAATCTAAAACAAGCTTAGAGATTCCAATTTCATGATACCTCAAGACATTAGAGGCTAGGGTTGGAAGCAAACTCCATACAAACACCTCAAAACTCCTACCCAAACATTGAGAACACCAAAAAATATATCAATAACTCATTTACAACCATTTTAATATGTAGAAACCTCAACCAAGCTGGATTCTATGACATACCCACAAATTTTAACCTAAAATCTTGACGAAAAGAAAGGAGGAAGGATAAGGACCACTTACCACACCAATCCAAGCTTTTTAAGTTAGTAAAACAAGCCCCCAGGCCAAAATGTCGAAACCCTAGTAGAGCTTCTTCCAAATCCCTCTGTTTCTTCTTCTTTTGTTTTCTAGTTTGCATATCATTTTAAATAATTTTTGTGACTTGCGTCGCGACACATGATAAGCTTGCCTTGATGTGATATGCTTCTGCTTTCTTTCTCAAGTTTTGATCAATTTTGATTCTTCCTTCAGTCCTAGTCCCTCTAGTGTTGTACAATTCAAAAGATATACGAATCCTTCTTCGGTGCTCATAAGAAGTGATGACCACCGTGTGCTCATCACTTCTGGACCATCCAGACCAAATCTAGACAGTCCAGATTTACAGTTTTTTATTTTTATTTTTTTACATAATAACATTAATTTTTTAAAAAGTGACAATTGTAAAATTATATTTATTTTAAATTCTACATCTAATAAAATAAAAATATAATAAAAAATATAATTAAATTTGGACCATCTAGATTTGATGTGGATGGTCCAGAGGTGATGAGCACACAGTGCTCATCACTTTTGATAAGTATCGAGGGATTCAAGATATACTTCTCATTAACTTAGTACTATTGTTCGGGACAATGTATTGAGGATAATTACACTTTCTATAACATCTAGATCTTAGGCTCAATTCCCATCTTTTTGTTCTTAATTATGTTCATTGAAATCCATTAGATAGCTTGAATCACATAAAAATGCCAAATAAATTTTTCCAAAAATTGGTTACTATTCATTTAGTAATTGGCATTTTACCTGGTGAATTTTGGAAAATCATAATTAATTCTAAAAAAATCGTGTTCATGTGATTCAAGTATCTAAAAGTAGCTAAAATATTGTCTACATGAGAAAAATATAAATCAGAGCATTGTCTGGACCAATTAATACAGTAAATTTCGAAAAGAATTACTATTCATTTGGTCATTTTCAGAATTTCTTGATCTCTGGGCCAACTTTGAAAATTCATATAAAACCGTACACATATCCAAATCCAATTCTCTTTTGTCTAAATTAAAGCTCTTTCTATCTAGTTTCTTTTCATGTATAACACTTATATATTCAACACAAAAACATCTTAACAGTAACCGTGAATATGTACAGAGGTCATATAGTCATTTTACATCTCATAATTTCCCAAAGTAAAAAGGCCTAAAGTTCATTCATGGCCATTTCTTGTCTTCATACTTGGTCATACATTATATAGGATTTGAAGTGACATAATTACATGAAGATATAAGCCTAGTACAATACACATTAATTTACATAGATATTCCAAACAAAAGATTAAAGAAAGCATATTCATCTTAATTAATAACTTCTTTCTCATTTCCTTTCCCTTCTTAGGTAGCCTTGCCATATTGTGTTCTTAGACAATGTTGACATAAAGGAGGGATGAGATTCATTGAATTTCAATAGTTATATCCAATAACATTATCATTACATTTTATAACATCATCAAGTAAAATCATAAGAACATATTATGCCATATTATTTTCACAAAAATTTTGGTATCGTAACACTTTGTAAAATGGACTTCCTAGGGACACAAAACCCTTAAAAAAACCAGCCAACAACTCAATTTCATCACAAAACAATCAAACAACCACATGACATAGCAAACAATTCATGAAATTTAAAATATGATAACATCATGCATAAAAGGGATATTAACTATATTGTGGCTTTCCAATGATTTCCAAACTTTGTAGAACATTTCTTTGATCTTCTAACACTTCTTTGAATCCTATTGAATCACAAAACAAGGCTATAATCTTCTGATTTCTTGACCTTATATAAAAAGTGTGTAATAAACCCTAATTTTTCCAAAATGATTTCCTTTGATTTTCTCTTGTATAACACACTTGTATTTACCTAATTTTGAACCTAAGGAATGCATTTTTGGGGTCAAAACTTTGAAATTCCAATCCTATCTTAAACCCTAGGTCTGGCTGAAAATGAGAAAAAATTTGTAGGAAATCATTTGCTTCATGAATCATGCACTAACTTATGTTTTCATGCTTCTTAGTACATATTTTATCCTTTTTCTTTGATTATTTCATGAAAACTTCACTTTCTCTCTCTAGACTTGTTTGGCTAAAACTAACATGGCGAGAGGGAAGGGAAAAGACTCAATGGAAGCACCTTAAAACACTTGGAAATACAAGCTTGGAAGCATAGGATCTTACCTTGGTATTCTTGCCTTCAACTTTCTCTTCTAGCTTCTCTTTTTCTCCTTTTTTCCTTTTAGTTTTTCCTCTCTTTTTCTCTCTCTTTATCTTCTGATTTGGCCGAGCAATATGAAGAAGAAGAAGAGGTTTGGTTAACTTGACTATGCATCTTAAGGAGACAGATGAAAGGAGTGAATAGTCAAGTCAAGTTACCTAACCACCTTGAGTTAATTTCATTAATCAATTAACTTAATTCCCTCCATGTCCTAACTGCTGAAAATCACGCCACTTAAGAGGTATTTTGGTAAAAAATTGCTTCATAACTTTTAACAGTTCAAAATAACCTTTACGGATAAAATTTATCCATATCGATTAAATATTTTTACCATAATTATCACTTAATTGGTATAGGATTGTTCTAAATTTAGCCTTAAACTAATTCATTATTTTGACTTCCAAACTTATCAGTAAGGTTCCACATTATTTTGACCTCCAAACTAAACTCAATTTCGGATTAAAAATCACTTTCGACCTAAAATTAGAATTTTAAATTCATACGAACTCAATTAAATTCTAAACTATATTACATTGAATTCAGCTCGTCAAGAGCTCCATTTTGATAGGATTTGCAAAAATTCCACAATTGCCATTGATTCGGGGTAAAATTATAACTTTTAATTATTTTGGATCTTTTTTTTTTGGTAAGTTTCCCAAGGACTACATTGCATAAAATTCCTTCTTTCAAAAATTTTATTGCATAAAATTCTTTTTGTTTTTGGTAAAACTATAATTTTCTCATTTTTCATTTTAACTTGGAAAAATGACTTTTTGTCTTTTTCCATATTTTTTTGTGTCTCTCCATATTATGTGATGCTCTCTACATTTTAAAATATCCTCTGATTTTATCTTCTACATTACTTGATATCCATTAAATTTGGAATATTCCACTTTCCATGATTTTTATCAACCTTTTTTGTTATATAAGAAGAGTTTGAACCATTGACCATTACCCGCATCTCATCTCACTTTTGTCAACTAAGCTACTCTCAAATGGCTTTACACTATATATTCTTTAACCAAACATGAAGAATAGTTTGTACAAAATATTCGGCTAGTCCTTTTTAGATTAATTTTTTTTGGGTGAGAGTATAAATAATAATACATATATGTATGTGTTTCTATTCTTTTTTTTTTTGCCAACAAAAATTTTCCTTTCTTAATAAAGGTGATGAATATGATTATCCAATAACATTAGTACAAGTTCTTTTTTTGGAGAACTACAATTTTAATTTTTTATCCACCATAATGATTCATTTTGGAGTTTTTTTTAGGAGAGTTTATGTGAGCTGAGTGGTTTCACTAGGGTCAAGATAGATTTCACGATTCAAAAAATATTTATAGAATTTTAAGATGTTACTTACCAACAAGACCCGTATATGTGTAATGAGATTTGAATCAACTCCTTTATAAAGTATGAGTCCTCACATCATTTTGGAATTTGTTGAATATTAGAATACTAGCAAAGTTTTATTTTTATAATTTTGCTACTTGTTAAATTATACACAAACATAATAGTATATTAATTTGCTGTTGTTTGTTATTAGCGGTGAAAATTTTTTTCCCAAATATCAAGATATATAATATTTAATATATTTTTATTACGATTGCTCATAAGTAAATTTCTCTTAACTTTTTTTATTCATCATATAAAAGCTATTTGTTAAACATAAAATTATTTTTTATTTTATTGTTCCATGGTGTCTTCCTAATTTTGTCTATTTCTCGTCATGCCAATAGCAACAAGGGAAGAAGATCACAACAAACCAACAGTAGTTGAATTAAATGGTATGAGATTTAATACTATTTAAGTAAAGTCTTATGTTCGAATCATGTGAATAAAAAAAATCATATTATGAGAGCTACCCATATTTGAGCTTAATAATGTTTGAATTTGATCTAATCAGATAATTATATAAAAAAAATCACAAGAAGATAAATAGCAAGCTTCCCCAAAAACAAAACAACCAAAAAAAAAAACACATTACTTCTTACTCAACCCAATTCAAATGATTTGAAGTCCATTGTGACTTATGAAAACAAATAGGTGTTTCCCAAGGAGGAGTTCGACTCAACCCAATTCAACCAGAATTACTTGCAGCCCGAAATAGCTTTTGGAAAACAACTGGCATATCCAAAGAAAGAAAGGGACACAATTTGGATTTTGAATATCAATGCTTGATGCAAATGATTTTAAATTATAAACCTCTTATATGCATTAGCTTAATTTGTTTTCCATTTTTATGTTGATCCCTTAGTGAACATCATGACTCTCAAATGTAGACTTTGTTTGGAATGAGAAGAAAATAGAGATAAGGGAATACTAGAGGAAAAATAAAGAGAAATTTAGATAAGGAAGTATCTAATTTTTTTTCTTATTTTCATCTTGAATTTTTCTCAATCTCCTTCTTCTCCCCTCATTTAATCTGAGAGTTAGTGAGAATCAATGATAATTAACAATCAGTGATAGTTGTGATAGTCTTCTGCAAACGTGATAGGTAAATAATATGGTAATTAATTAATGCCGAAAAAGGAGCACCCTGCCAAAAATACAGTCACTTAGAGAGTCTATATCTTTCATATGAAACGCTATTTTAGTTTATTTTTCTGTAAAGAAACACCCAGTCAAAAAGGCATTCATTTAAAATAATGAATTGTAAGAATTTTATATTCTTAGTATATTACGAAAGGCCACAAATACAGCATGACCAAAATATTGATCTTTATGAATAATAAATTCTTCTATGTACCTTTCTAGTATGATAGCTGATTCCAGCGTTATTAGAATTGAACTGAACCAGCTGGTTTGACTGATCGAATCGGGAACCAGTGCCTGATCTGATCCAATTAAGATAAAAGACCAGGACAGTTTAAAACCAATGAAAACTAATCAAGAACTGATGGAACCGACTATAAATCGGTAGAACTAGTCTTGAACCGGTTTGAATCGGTCCCATATTATTTTTTTAAAATTTTTTAAAAATATTTTTTAATTTTTAAGATAAAATGACATTATTTTTAGTACAAAATATTTTTTCTTTATATATTATAATATTATATAAGTATTATTATGATATATAATTATTAAAAATTGTATATTTACTTAATAAATAGTATAATAATAGATTATTAATTTATTATTTTAAACTCAAAATGTGATTATAGATGAATATTAACTTATTTATATCTAAATATTGAATTATGGAACTTATTAATAATTTGTTTATAGTGAATAACATATTGATAATTCATTATTATTAAGTTTAAAACTTTAATTAAATCATAAAATTTATTTAAACTTATATTATTTATTTTAAATATATTATTTTAATTACTACCAGTCCGTTCCCGATTAGATCATGATTAAACTATTAAATCTTGAAAGAATATTTTATCCGGTTTAATACCCGGTCTGGTTATGACAAGATTCACTTATTCAATTGACCGATGTTACAATATACTTTTACTGATTTGAAGTCGCTATCAGTCCCATTAAAAAAAAAAGAAAGGAAAAAAAATGTCGCTGTAACAAATAAGTAATAAGTTAGTGACTTAATGAGAATTATAATTAGTTTCTCAATTATAGAAGATTAAGTAAAAATTATTATAATCATTAAAAGTCAAAGTAACTCTGTAAACTATGCATGATAACAATTAAACCTTTAGTTACTTCATTGTCTTGTAGCTATAATTAGAAAATTTCAACAAAGTTAAAATATGTAATAATTAAACAGTCACGTACGTACCTCAACTCTACATATCAATAATATATTCAAGAGGGCATGTTACACTCTTAATCCTGCAATGCTTCTTTTTTTTTTTTAAGCAAATCATCATTTGGTATCCAAAATCGATAATCCTGACTAATTCAGATCGACCTGTCCAGTGGGGGTAAATATCCCAAATACATCTCTTTCATTCCCATTGCCCCAATAATCAAATCCAAGAGTTAATGATTAAGATACTCAAATCCCTTCCATTTGAGTCAAATCATTGGTTTAATTCTTCAATATTTCACATTAAATTAGGCTACTATCAATATTTAATTTCCATAAAATATTAAATCACTGTTGTTTTATATATGGATGTCACCAATAATTGAAATAATAAATTGAGGTGGGCGCTGTTTAAGGAGAGGACCTATAAACTAATGCAACAAGAACACGAAAGTCCCTATGATCACATGAGACAGAGAAAGTGATCATTAATTTAAGACGCACTAATTAATGGGTTCTTCCCCTTTCTTTGAGCGCCCAAGACCAGATTGGGACTCTGACATTTTCTTGGAATCTTTCTCAAGCAACTTCTTTCATGAAGATCCAATCCCTGATTATCTTTCCTTCGATATGGTGGACGCTCCAACAATTGACTCACAGCCACAAACACTCGGGAATGATGATACCAACACAAAGCAACCGCCGGTGAAGTCAAAAGCCAAGACATGCAAGGAGAAAACATACATAGGGGTGAGGAAGAGGCCATGGGGAAAATTTGCAGCAGAGATCAGAGACACAACCAGGAATGGGACAAGAGTTTGGCTGGGAACGTTTGAGAGCGCAGAGGAAGCTGCTTTAGCTTATGACCAAGCTGCATTAACCATGAGAGGCAAAACTGCCGTCCTGAATTTTCCAGTGGAAAGGGTGAAGCAGTCTCTACAAGACATCAATTATGGTTGTCGGAAAGGGCGTTCGCCTGCTTTAGCGCTCAAAGAGAGGCACTGCATCCAGAGAAAACTGTCATCTAAGGCTAAGAAAGGCAAAGCCAAGCAGCAATCAGAGGTGGTGGTACTGGAGGACTTGGGAGTTGAATATCTGGAGCAACTTCTCACCATATCTGATCAAACTAGCTACAAGTCCAGCTACTTCTAATTCATAACTGAAACACATCTGTATCTTTTTCTTTTTCTTTCTCTTTCTTTATTCTAGGAGTTCGTTGAGACTTCTTTATATTTGATTCAATAAGAAACAAGATGTGATCAATGACCACTATTTGATTGTTGATGATGAAAATTAGCTAGGATGATTACAACTTCAGCCGAGTAGAGTTTATGTAGTTCTCTGATTTTCATGAAAGTCCGTTTTGGTTTGCGGCAGCAACAGTTAGTTTTTCAACAGGCATAAAAGTGTTGCCTAATCTATCGGCGTTTATGTAGTTTACTATTTTTTATATGTTTTGTTTTTCATTCTAAATTTGTTTCCAGTTGTTTTGCTTTAAAAGTTGGGTTGGCTTCTTTTGAATCTATTCTTCACCCAAAATACGACTTTCCTCTTGAATGTATTCACTGTAGGAATCGCTTCAAATCTCTTATATATGATGTATCTTCACTAGTTTAATTTCTCCTAAAATAGAAATCTTCACATCTGCTAAGACATGGTAAAAAAGGATGAATCAATTTGCAGGTTCAAATGATTTTTAGTGAGTATGATTATGTATAAAACATAACTGAAAAAATGCCCTTGTTAAAATGATCTCTTTAATTTGAATTAGGGTTGAGTATTAGCTAGTGATGCACCCACAGGGAAATAGATCATCTACTCTCTCTATATTTCTGTGCATACAGCTCCTTCATCAGTTATGATTAAATGGTTGAAAAGAAATTTATAAATAGACAATATATTTGTTTCGAGGATGAACATTTATTATTATGAATTAAATTCTCATAAAAATAATATCATAATACTTATTTATATTAATGACTAAATGGATGGAAGAAATAATGTATGGACAAAGATATAAGGAGGGAGTATTGAGAGAATTTCCCTCAGACCATGATCATATGCATAGAAAACTCTTAGGTTTTAAATGAAAGGAAACCAAAAAATAAGCCAAGGAAAAGATATTCCATCATATGGATAGAAATAGGAACACACATGGAGACACTGGGTTTTGTTAAATTTTTTTGGTTTTACTTTCATTACAACAGTAAGAGTACTTTTGTAACACCATAAAACTCTAAGACCCAAATCAAACCCAATCATGCAAGGATACGGCAGAAGAAGACAAAACAAAATTGTGTGGCGCCATGACGCCGTCACCTAGCGCCACGGCATGACACAATTTTGAGACAATTTTAAACCGGAGACCAAATGACATAGCGACGTGGCCATGGTTTTGGTGCCGTGATGACACTGGGGTTTTGTTAAATTTTTTTGGTTTTACTTTCATTACAATAGTAAGAGTACTTTTGTAACATCATAAAACTCTAAGACCCAAATCAAACCCAATCATGCAAGGATACGGCAGAAGAAGACAAAACAGCATTGTGTGGCGCCGTGACGCCGTCACCTAGCGCCGCGGCATGACACAATTCTAAGACAATTTCAAACCGGAGACCAAATGACACAGCACCGTGGCCATGGTTTTGGTGCCGTGATGCCACTGACAGCAAATGTATCAGCTATTTGCTGATGCAATCAATCAACTTCTGCCACATATAATTTCTCACTCTGATTGCCGATTAACCCGATTCCAAAATACACAAGTCACTTTACTCATCATAGCACTATGGCCACGCATCATAGCACCGCGGCGAGGGACGTTTTTGGATGAAAAGAGGATGGGAACTAAGACACATGGTATTGTGGCCATGGTTACGGCGCCAATGACAGAACCTGTATCAACAATTTGTTGATACACCTAATGAACTTTTAACTCACATAACTTCGCACTTCGACCTCTGATTGATCTGATTTCAAAGCCTACAGGTCATTCTAACCATAGACACTAATCATATCTCAAAATATCTCCATATGGAGATTTTGGACACCGAAACCAAATTGGTCACTTTTTGACCAAAATAAAAAACCAAGCACCTCCAATTGCCGCCAATAGGCTATAGACCCTTCCAACAGGTCACACAAGGAACAAGGAACACTTTCAAGATAGTCTTAACTCAAAGAAACCCACTCCTTCGAGTTTTGACCTCCTTGAACCCCTAATCAAGCTAATAGGCTATATACCCATTTCACACACTAAGGATCTAATAACCACTCCGGGATTATATTTCAGGCATACATACTCAAAGGGACTTGTAGTCACAAATCTCAAATCCAACACAATCACATATTATGGATTTAAACATCACATTCCACATATAGAACATAATTGACATTCAATATGCCACTAGCATAACCTTAGGCTCATCAACATACAAAGGGCTATAGACTAAGCATGGAGAGTATAAGATGGGCCACACAACAGTTCGACCCCAGAACAATAGAGATGCACCATGATACATGTAATATTACACAACAACACAAGCGACACTTTTCTAACAACTCAACAAAACAACAACAAGAGGGGAATGACCCCAACACCCACAAGTACTTTTAGTCCTCCTTTCCTAAGCCCTCCTTGGTTATTTCCTTGCTAGTGTTGGATCCTTCACTTGTGAATTGTTAGCAATGGAGTGAGACATATGTCCCGGTAACTAGGGGATTTCACATATAGATAGTATATAAACATAGAAACATGCTACCAAAACAGTATTCAAATGTCATACTTAGTATGAATGCACTATGCATGATATGTAGACACAAGTCTCAGCAATACACGACTAGAACCATAAGTTAGTTATCATAACAAGATAACCTTAATCAATGGCCCCCTTCAAACAACCTGGGGTGGCTAATTCCAGGGTCACCACTTAGCTCTTCTCCAAATAGTCTTAACCCGGCCAAAGGTCAATGCATTAAAGGTTGGATCATGACTCTCTTTCCCTTGAACCACCCGATTTGGTGGCTATTTAACGAATGTGCACCTCAATTCACAGCCACCTAAGTCTCCTGGCCATAGGATGACTATTTAATGACTGGAATAACATAAGCTGCACCACTTGAATATAAGAACTTGTGTGCTATTTAGCTGATTGGCATACCATTTGGTATATAGAACATTATCACCCAAACCATATGTCCTACTAAAGCATAACATGTGAAAATGCCCGATGCATACTAACATAACAGCACATACTATCTTCTATAGTACTAGCATACCATAAGATTATATATGATAAATCATGGGGTGCATAATTACTACTATATGTTGACACTCAATCATAACATACGTATATCATGTTCACTCTCATCAATAGCCATATCAGCACAATATAGATTATGGATAAAGAACTTACTAGCCGTGTAACTGTCATATCATAATATGAAAAGGAATACCTATAATCTGTAATAAATGCATATCATGATATGAAAGAACACAGTATAATACATCAAGCATGCATATCATGATATGAAAAAGATTAGCCATATATATATATAATCAAATAGAAACATAAAATAAGACACCACGGTTACCTCAACCGTCCAACTCACTCGACACCTCAGTAGGCCAAAAAGAGCAACCACAACCAATTTAATGCTTTTCAAATACAACCCAAAGTCAAGAGATCCCAATTAAGCAGTATCACAACGTCTACATAGTCAAATTCTCATTACCATAAAAAATTCTCAATCCTTATTATACGCAATCATCAATCCCAAGCACCAACTAGCTGTAACAAAGTAATCCAAGGCATACCACACCTCAAAACATCCATAAAAACTCATAGAACTACAATTACATCACCATATATTCATATTCTCAAATATCTCAAGATTTAAGGGTTAGGATTTAGGAAATATACCACTTAAACATTTAAAATCCTTAACCCCAAGCTTAAACATGTCAATAATACATCACTAAGGCATTTAAACATAGATTAATTGGTAGAAATGAAACTCAAGTCGGAACCTTAACCAAATCAAAGAAAATCACTAAACAACTTAAAGAAAAATGAAGAGGAAAGTTGAGGGATGATTTACCAACAAGATTTAAGCTTCCAAGATGCTAGAAATTGAGTCCCAAAGTCAAAAATTTGAAACCCTAGCACTGCTCCTTTGTTTCCTTCATTTTCCCCTCCGTTCCGGCTGCTAGTTTGACTTCTAATTTAAACAGATTTCCAGACAAGAGCTGCAGCGTCAGTGCCCACTGTCTAGGCCCAGAAGCCCATTTCGCATATCTCGCTGTCGCGGCTCTGCACCTCACCATGGCATCAACTCAAAAATTTGCTTCCTTGCTCAATTAGCCCCTTCTCCTGTCCTGGTTCCTCCGATCCTACACCATTCAATTAAGTCTTTCTTTGAATTGATTTTGAGGGTCATTACACATCAACAAGTTAATAGCCATCATACTTATACATTTCATAATCACTGTAGCCAAATGTTATTTTCATCAAAATTTAGAGTAAGGTTAAGAAATTTACTAGTTGTGTAACAGTACATATCATGATATGGAAAGAAACAACCATAATCCATGCCAAATGCATATCATGTTATGAAAGAGCAACATATTCTATAACAAGTGCATATCATGATATGAAAAGAATTTAACATATATAACCAATTAAAAAACATAATGACTACACTCTATTTACCTCAACTATCCGAACCCACATAACACCTCGATAGGCTGATGGAAACAACTACAACATACCAAAGGGATACAAGATCAAGTTACTACATTGTTCCAAATCAATACACACAATTCAATCCATTCCAACTCAACCAATTTATTCAATATTACAAGAAGCCCTCATTTCATACATCAAGATAACCACTTACCAACACTTCCCAAAAGCTCCATGGAGTCGGGAAATCTCAAATGAGCAAACTTTCAACCTATACATGACCATATACCCAATATTAATGTGGATTTTCAACCCTCGAGTAACATAACTTGAAACTTAAACACAAAAATGACAGAGGCAAGGTACCAACACTGCAATCATACCACAAAACACCCAGAACAACACACATAATTAGATTCAAGCCTCCCCAAATTCATGCAACCAAGAATACTCAAGTGTGGAAGCTAGGGTCCACATGACACCCAAAAATTAACACCTAAAGCTTCCACACACCCAACAAGATCCCATTGAAGCATTTTAACCCAATTTAATTGGTGAAAATAAACTTTGATGACATGAAAAGGAGAAAAGAAGGAGTAGAGAATCATGTTAACTTCAAGATTTAAGCTCCTCAAGCCTTAAAATCGTGTTCCCAAGCCTCAGGATCACGAAACCCTAATAGAACATCAAAATCTTCACCCAAAAACACTGTTCCGATAAACCCTAGTATGTCTGATTTAAACCAGTCAAGCCCATATTGTCTTGGCCCAAGTCCAATTTAGCCTCTCTTGCCCCGGCGCCATTGAAGCTCATTACGGTATGAGTGAGTTCTGCCTCCTGCTTCCTAACTAGCTCATTCTGACCCTGATCCTTCGATCTTGGCCCCTCCAGTCCTGTACAATTCCAACGATATCCTTCCTGTTAGCTTGATGACACATCCAAAATCACATAATCAGGGTTGTTACAACTTTCATATACATTTGATCTGGAATAACACTAGCTAAAGTCAAGGGGCTAGATTTTAAAGGTAGATGGCACCCTAATAGTTGTTTTGTCTACTTTTGATGCAATGTTTAGAGGATAAGTTGCACCCTCCAGTCAAATCTAAACTTTAATTTACCCTCCATATAGCTAGTTGCACCCACCTAAGTTTAGTTATTTGTTCGCACTTTTACAGTTGGGTTAGCTTTCTTTTGATTCTTTTCTTCAACCAAAATAGGACTTTCCTCTTTGATGTATTTATTTTAGGAATTGCTTAAAATCCCCATATGACATATCTTCACTAGTTTCCCTTGAAAGAGATAAGACATGGCATAAAAGGATGAACTAATCAATTGAAGTTCAAATGATTTCGAGAGAGTATATATTTATCTCCGAAACATGACCCAAAATAATGACCTATACTAATTTTTAAAGTTTCATATGCATTAATTACAATTTACTCTTTTAGGATCTAGTATGAAATCTGTTTGCTACTCTATAGTTGAAAGTGCATCATTTACAAATTACACCTATATATATGTAGTTTGACAACGCGAAATATATATAAGCACATGAATGTGATCATTTTAGAGTTGAGGATATTGGTGTCACACACAGCCTGTGATCAAATGCATAAGAAACTCTTTATGTCCTAATGAAAGTAAAACAACAAAATGTCACTATAGGAAATGATTTATGGTACCTTGTCACAATATATTACATAAGCTTGAGTAGTTTTCCATCTTGCACATCACTTTTGCACTCCTGGAATAAGAGAAAGCAAGGAGCTGCGATTATTTGTTTTAATTGGTGGATATATAACATCATTATTTACACGGTTGTATTCATAGATATATGCACTGACAGTGTATAACATCAACTTGTGACTTCAAGAAGTGAAGTATCAACGATTACTATACAATAATAATTTCAAACATTAATTAGAGGAAATTAAAGAGCTATAGCAGTATACAGGATGCAAAGTACAATTAGATCAAGAAAGCAAGTTGTAAATTAGGTTCTCATTAGCTATATGATTTAATGAAATTTTAGAACCAGTGTATAATGAGCAGAATTACAGGAAAACAGACAAGTTGATTCAAATAAGATGAAATATCATGAACGTACGTGTAAGGAAATAAAACGGATGAAGATCTTGGTAGACTTAATTGAGGGTAGTCAAATTCATTGAATAGACCAAGCATAATACCCGTACGGGTATCCTCCAATAAGCTGCTATTACGTACAATTTTTATTTTGATGGCAATACCAAACATTATGCTTAACCATATGCCAGAAGAGTTAACAACAGATATAGCAAAATCCTTTAAAATAAGAAAATGTGGCACTGACTGTTAATGCTTGGATTTTACTACACGTTCAAAGGTTACATGTATACATTCAGTTCATATTTAAGCACTGCAGCAAAGCTGACCATCTGTGATATGATTAAGGATTCTGAGGACAAGTTCAAACCTTAATTAAAATAGAACTCCGATGCTTGATTAGGTATGATAAAGACACCACTTTCAGTTATGCTACTAACAAAACAGCTTTATTTGTATTTCTCTTGCCAGAAGGGTGTGGAATATTAAACAATCCGGCTGGAAGATATATCTGGTGGTAGAGATATTTTTCTTTGAGGGGAAAAATGAAATTTTCGTCATTCAAATTAAATCTAACTCTCAAGGTCAAATTTATAGAGATTCAATTCAAGTAATATACAATATTTAAAGCAGAAGGTTCATATATACAGGCAGACCTAGGAGATTAGAATATCCCTGTGATATTTCTTAGGCCTAGAATTAGGTACCCTCTACAGTACACATGTAATATGGAAGGAGCAACTATACATTGAGCGTGGAGGTACACGAGCAAATTAAAATGAACATGAAAGCAATAAAAAGATGTAGATTATAGCAACATGTACAAGGGACTTACACGCATGAAGATGCTTTTCTTCTAGAATTGTGTGGGGTGGCTAAAGACGTTGGTGCAACATTTTGTTGTGTTGATGATAAACCAAGTTTGAGCACAAGGCATTTGCCATGAGGAGCAAAGCAAGAGCAGTAGAGTTAGAAAAAGAGTAAGGAGAGATAGTAGAAAGAAGCACCTCTGTTTTTGCATTGCCAGAATGTGTTGCTCCGAAGTCCGAATCAAAGTGAAAGAAAGAAGAGTTGAGGGAGTTGTAGGTGGAACAAATTAATCAAAGAGAGTCCTAAAAGACATGCACGTGGGTGTAAAATTAAAATTTACAGGTGGAATGAAGATGTGTATGGGGTGGTGGAGGCGCCATAGGTAGGTGGGAATGGTTAAATTCATGAATTTGGCCGATGGTGGGGAGGACTGCGCCGTTCGCAGGATTAGTACATGCGTGTACCAATCCTTTTACCAGTTGCAGGCCGGCCATGGTTAAAAGTAATTTATATTCAATAAAGCAATATAACGCAATTTAATAGAATACTCCTTGGCTTCATAAAAATTATTATTTTAAAATTTTTAACATTTTTTATTACTTGTATTAAATATTCCTTCGGTCATATTTTATCTATTATTTTAAAAAATTTTAAATATCTTAATTTATTTATCATTTTACATTACTAATAAAGTAATAATTATTCTTTTTACTATTTTACCTTTCATTAGTGGTGAAATACAAGTCATCTTTTAATATTTAATTCAAGAATATTTTAATAAAATATTATTAAATTTTACTATAATTTAGGTCATTTAATTATTTTATTGGTCTGTGTAAAAAATATTAAAATGATTAATAAAATGGGAAGGAGGCAGTATTAATTATACTCCCTTTCGGTTCATAAAATCTGTCTTTTTAGACTTTTTATATAGACTAAGGAAGTTATTAAATAATCAAGAATATTATAAATTTTAATAATATTTTATTAAAATATTCTTAATTTAAATATTTTTAAATAATATATTTAATATTAATAAATGGTAAAATAGTAAAGTAAGTACTTAATACTTTATTAAAATTATGAAGTATAGATATTGTGAAAAATTTAGAAAACTCTAAAGACAATTTGTATGAACCAGACGATGGAGTATTTTTCATTATTTTACCCCTCATTAATATTTTTTTTGTTTACTTAATTTCTCTTAATATGTGTTAAACAAATTTAAATTAATGATATTTTAGTAAAATACTACTCACTCTGATCCTTTATATAGGATTTTTTATCTTGATCTTAAATATAAGACCCTTTATAATATTCAAGATAATACTTATTATACATTTCCAAAAAATGGCTCTATTTAATGTATCTAAAGAGAAATAGAAAAAAATTAAATAAGGGTAATTTTGAAAAAATATTAAAATTTTCAGAGAAATCGAGGTAGTTGATTAACTTTAACTCTCATTCTTAATCAGTGTGATTTGGTTGAAAGAGTCTTATATTAAGGATAAAAGAAAATACTAAATTTTTCAACAATATAGATTATTTAATAATTTTCATGATCTGTGTGAAAAATCTTAAAACAAAATAACTTCCACGGTACATTGTATTCTCTAAATCAATTAATGCTCCATAAAGTAATTTATAATAAAGGGTACTTTTAAAATAAAATAATTAATTTTTTATAAATTCTTGCAAAGCAAAATATATTTAAATCATAAAATTTTTCTAGGAAGAATTAATAAATATACCTTGCTTTTAGGTATCGTTTGAATTTTAGTCTCCCCTAATAAATAATGTCAACCTATATCGTTTAGGGTCCGCAATTGTGGAACACAATAAAAAAAAAACTTTTAAAATGTAGTAAAAATTAAAAAATAATTATTGAATCATCCAAATATGATTCAAAAAAAGTGAATTTGGATTCTCTCCATCCATCCATCTCTTTACACGCAATCTTCTTTATTAATTGTGATCAAATGACAGAAAAAATAGTTTATAAATAAATAATTAATTTAATTTAATAGTTTATATTTATTATTATAAGTGAAATACACTTAAAAGTAAATAATAATTTAATAAATAATATATTTAATTTTATGTTATATGTGGTGGTCTTTATATTACCTATAAAGAAAAGTCCTGTGAGAAAATATGGAGATGATGGAAACTTAAGAAAAAAAAATATGGAGATGATATAAAAGATGTGAATCTCCTTATAGGAAATAGGGAAAATTGCAAGTTGTGGCCGACCCATGAATAGTGCATTTATATATATATAAGTGTGTGTGCGCGCGCGCGCGTGTGACATGGCAAATTTTTATCTGTCGCTTCCCACCTGCACTTGAATAGTTCATTACCAGTTTACCACCGACAGAAGGACACATTGGATAAAACAAGAGCCTTATTCCACCAAAGATAAAACATAATAAAAGGGAAATTAAACATTCATGCATCCATACCACTCTTTTCCTGTCATTGTCATTCATGTATGAGTTCCAGTAAAAGAAAAAAAGACAAATTCGTGCATAGGGTGCCTCATTCTGATCAGAAAAGCAAGTCTGTCTTTAGCTCTTTACTATCATCATAGCTGCCATTAGCAAGTTTGGTATCACTTTTGATAATTAATAATTATGAGTATCATAATCAATTATATATCCTTTAAGTAAAGGCCACAAATTGTTGCTTCTAGATGATTACTCAAGGTCTAGGGATCAAAAAAGCCCCTAAGCAATTCTCCCAGTTAGTTTAATTACTTCCGACATTTTCAAATATAAAGTTATATTTACCTGTTTCACATTATTGATTCTTTCAAAAATTTTCAACCCTCATTAAATAGGAAAAAAATTGAAAAGAAAGTATTAAATACTCACTCATTTTCATAAAATAATTTTTATTTTAAAATCTTAATCTCTAAAATTTCACTTTATATCTTGAAATGGTGGAAGTAATACCAAAACATAATTAATGATAATGCATCTCTTCAATTGCTAGTACTAACTAGCTCAATCACAAATAACCATGGACTGATCCAAAGGGAGGTAAGGGCAGTGTCATCAATTTTACTATTCCATCTAGTCCTAAAAATATGAACTTTTATTTTATCTCTAAATATATGACCCTTTTAAGAACACAAAACAATATTTATTATATGTTATAAAAAATACACCTATTAAATGAAATGGTAATAAAAGAGAGAAATTAATAAAAATAGTTTTAGAAAAATATAATTTTTTTAAAAGGTAATTAACTAATTTTAACTTTCATATTTAATCCACATAACTCGATTAAAAAAGTTTTATATTAAAAAATAAATGGGGTATCATATTTATCCATTGATTTGTTGACCTTTTTTTTTTTTGAAAAAAAATGTATATGCAATATTTTATGAGACAGCTAGTATTTGTTTAGTAGAAAAAGTAATTTCTTTGAATTTTAATCATGAAATAATTATACATATTTTTTACTTAATTTTCATTTATAATCATATGCATTTGAATTCATGTTTCGCATCGTTGTTTTTTGTTGCATTTTAATGATTGACATAAAAATTAATTAAATCTTTTCTTATAGTTTAAGTTATTCTTATATATATATGTATGTATGTATGTATATTATCTATCACGTTAGGCGAAAAGTCACTTTCAATTCTAAAGGTCAAAATAAATTTAAGAATAATATTGATTTTAGAAACATAAACTTAATTATTAATAAATTTTAGAGTAAAATATATATTAATTTCCTTTCAATATTGTTGAAGTTATAGAGACATCTCATCTATTTTTAAAATATACAATTTAATTTAAATTTTTAATTCATTAACAATATTCTATTAAATATTCTAAAATACTTTCAGTGAAAAAAAAGATTCTGAAATACTTTTTTTATCATTTAAAATAACTTAAAATTATTAATTTATTCTTATAGTCTAAAGTCTCTAATTTCTATTTCAATCAAATATAAATAAATTTAAAATATTTATATAAAAATATTATAATATTTTATGTTAATTAATTATAGTGATATTTAAATAAATGCATTTCAAAATATTGAATAAAAATTAATAAAATTTATAATAAAATTAAAGTACATCAAATCAATCATATAAAACATTGAAAAATGTAAGAAGTGTTCACAAGCCTATGAATAGTGCGACTTCTCTATGATTCTATGTAAATGTACATAATTTATTCTAGTTGATAATTAAAAAGTTAAAAAAAAAATGTGTTGCAAATATTGTAAAATAAATATTTATGTTAAAGAGAGATATTTTAGTTACAAAAGTTAAATTTAGTGATTTAACAGTTTAATACTTTTTTCGGTCTGTTGGCTAAGATAGTGTGTAGTGATTTAACAGTTTATTAATGATTAGGTAATTGAAAATGAATTTTATAAATAAAAGAGAGATATGTGCAGCACAACTTTCAACTTCAAAGGATGTTTAGGTAAATTTACAAAATAGATGAAAGTTGTGTAATTGAAGTAAAGTGCAACAGTGGTCAGAATATTTTACTCTAAACATTTTCCTTATCAAATGACGCATCTGAATATCATACCTTAGATTCTGGCCCAAATATATAAATAAATAAATAAATAAATATATATATATATATGTGTGTGTGTGTATGTGTATATCCCATACCTTAGATCTTGTTATCTCCTGCAAAATATATTTATATCTAGCGAGCAAAATTAGATCTTGCTGTCTCCTGCAAAATATATTTATACCTAGCTGGCAAAACTACATTTTCTACTTCTATATTAATATCCATTCTATATATAGCATATAATAAGTGTTCAATTTTATATGCACTGTACCACCCCTCAAACAGTAATGATTTGTTATAATATATAATATAATGCTTTAAAGCTACTATGTGGGGAATTTTTACCAGGATACAATAAAAAAAATATAAAATTTCTAATATACTATAAATATAAAAATAATTTTTCAGATACAACAAAAATCATACCTCAATATCTTAGGCACCAAGATATACTGTTTTAATTTTTTTTTTTAATTTTATGGATAGATTTTTGGCACCGAGATCTTCCATGAATTTTGTAAGGCTACGCCTGACCCCTTATACTAACCCCCTCCCCCACCTTTGTTTTTTAGTTTTTTTTTCTTAAAATTTTATTCTCCAAATTTTTTTTATCCAAAAATATCAAAATAAATAAATATAAATTATATATATTAAATAATATAAATTAATTAATTAATAGAGTATATTTTTTAATATTTTTAAAATTATATGAGTTTATCTATATTTTTAAAAGATAAATTTTAGTCAAAATTTTAATACAAAAAACATATTTTTATTAACTAAAATTCATATTAATATACTGAATGATTATAAGAAGATAATATATTACCATTCCTTTAATATTATTAAAATTATATAAATTTTTCTCATTTTTCAAAACATAGATAAATTTTTAATTCTGTTAATAATGTAAATAGGAAGAATAAAGAAAGAGATAAAAAAATATGATGGAGAAAATAAAAATAATATTTTAAATTTAAGATAATTTATTAAGAGTTTTCTTATTTTAAAATTCTAATATAACTAAGATTTAAATTTTATAAATAAGAGATTTTTAAGTGATATTTCTCTCTCTTCTATAATTTTAATAATATTAAAGAAAGGGTAATATATTCTTCTTTTATAATTATTCAATATATTAATATAAATTTTAATTAATAAAAATGTATTTTTTATATTAAAAGTTTGACTAAAATTTATGTTTTGAAAATATAGATAAACCTTTAATATAAAAAATACATTTTTATTAATTAAAATTTATATTAATATACTGAATAATTATAAAAGAAGAATATATTACCCTTTCTTTAATATTATTAAAATTATACAAGAGAGATAAATATTACTTAAAAATCTCTTATTTATAAAATTTAAATCTTAGTTCTATTAGAATTTTAAAATAAGAAAACTCTTAATAAATTATCTTAAATTTAAAATATTAGTTTTATTTTCTCCATCATATTTTTTTAATCTCTTCCCTTATTCTTCCTATTTACATTATTAACAGAATTAAAAATTTATTTATGTTTTGACAATTAAAAAAATTTATATAATTTTAATAATATTAGAGGAATGGTAATATATTATGTTCTTATAATTATTCTATACATTAATATAAATTTTAGTTAATAAAAATGTATTTTTTATATTAAAAGTTTGACTAAATTTTATGTTTTGAAAATATAGATAAACCCATATAATTTTAAAAATATTAAAGAATATACTCTATTAATTAATTTATATTATTTAGTATAATTTATATTTATTTATTTTGATTTTTTTGATAAAAAGATATTTGGAAAATAAAATTTTAAGAAAAAAAACTAAAAAATAAAAGGTGGGGGAGGGGGTCTGGCGTAGGTCTGGCTACGCCTGACCCCTACAAAATTCATGGATGATCTCGGTGCCAAAGGCACCAAGATCTATCCATAAAATTAAAAAAAAATTAAAATAGTACATCTCGATGTTTAAGGCATCGAGATATGATTTTGATTGTATTTAGGAAATTATTTTTGTATTTATAATATATTGAGAATTTTATATGTTTTTATAGTATTATGATAAAATTGACTTGGCATCTTTACCTTATTGTTCTTGACCTCGAACTCTCTAAAGAAAAGAAATATAATAAGATGAGCCAATTAAATTCATTCTTGTTTTTAGTCATATATACTATATATAAATGAAGTAGTGGTTAATTAACAATATTTTCTATGATCCTTAATATAAGACCATTTTAACTGAATCATGCGGATTAAGAATTGGAATTAAAACTAATTAACTATCTCAATTTCTCCAAAAATTCCAATATTTTTTTAAAACTATCCTTATTTAATCTCTTTCTCTTTGAATATATTAAATAGAAATATTTTTTAGAAATATATAATAAATATTATCTCGTATATTATAAAAGATTTTATAATTAGGATTAGAAAAAAAATTATATATATTGAATAGGAGGAAATAACATTTATGACAAAAAGGAAAATGACATAGAGATCCGTGCATGCATCTTCCTTTATTTTAAAATAGCACGTGGCCTTGGGGCCTAAACCCTCATAAACAATAATGTATTTGTATTACCCACTAGCAATTAAGTGGCCTATGAATGGTGCGGCTTCTCTAAGATTCTATGTAAATGTGCATAATTTATTCTAGTTGATAATTAAAAAATTAAAAAAATGTGTTGCAAATATTATAAAATAAATATTTATGTTAAAGAGAGATAGTTTAGTTACAAAAGTTAAATTTAGTGATTTAACAGTTTAATACTTTCTCGGTCTTTTGGCTAAAATTAAATGTAGTGATTTACCTTTCTCGGTCTTTTGGCTAAAATTAAGTGTAGTGATTTAACAGTTTATTAATGATTAGGTAAATGAAAATGAATTTTATAAATAAAAGAGAGATCTGTGCAGCACAACTTTTAACTTCAAGGGATGTTTAGGTAAATTTACAAAATAGATGAAAGTTATGTAATTGAAGTAAAGTGCAACAGTGGTCAGAATATTTTACTCTAAATATTTTCCTCATCAAATGACGCATCTGAATATCATACCTTAGATTCTGGCCCAAATATATAAATATATATATGTGTGTGTATATCTCATACCTTAGATCTTGTTGTCTTCTGCAAAATATATTTATACCTAGCGAACAAAACTAGATCTTCTTGTCTCCTGCAAAATATATTTATACCTAGCTGGCAAAAGTACTTTTTCTACTTCTATATTAATATCCATTCTATATATAGCATATAATAAGTGTTCAATTTTATATGCACTGTACCACCCCTCAAACAGTAATGATTTGTTATAATATATAATATAATGCTTTAAAGCTACTATGTGGACATCTTGAAGTCCCTGCCTGTACTATTGATATTTTAAATTAATTCTGCTTCTCCTTTTCGTCTAATTATAACTAAAGATTGTATATGCTATTTAAGATTGGCATCTTTACCTTATTGTTCTTGACCTCGAACTCTCTGAAGAAAAGAAATATAATAAGATGAGCCAATTAAATTCATTCTTGTTTTTAGCCATACATACTATATATAAATGAAGCAGTGGTTAATTAACAATAACAGTTATGACAAAAAAGGAAAATGACATATAGATCCGTGCATGCATCTTCCTTTATTTTAAAATAGCACGTGGCCTTGGGGCCTAAACCCTCATAAACAATAATGTATTTTGATTACTCACTACCAATTAAGTGGCAATTATTTAAATAACAAGTTGACGGTATGGCTTGCTTATTAAATATTGTTTGATCATTCAATTAGGTCTGCATCATTAATTATCTCCTTTTAGATTAATACAAGGTATATAAAAATAATATCCCCTATCTTGAGTTTAACAATTTGATAATTTAGATATCCATGATTTATTTTTATCAAGTAAACTAAAATCTAAATTAACATATATTATTACATTTTTAAAATTTAGGAGGACGAGTTAAAACCAAAATAATATGTGAAACACCGAATTAAAAATACAATTGCTGAAGCCCAACCTAAGTAAGATTTTAAAGGTGTACTTTCCTTCCCTCTCAGACGCATGAAATCTAAAGGCAATGATTAATTTTTTAAAACTGAAGAAAGCTTTTTGGATGTAATATATAAGATATATATGCTGATGGCAGCCGAGCTCTGGGATTGGAGGCCGTGTAATCTCCATTTGGATGACATAGCGGCTAATTGTTATTAGGTTAATCAGTTAAATAACAGATGATTAAAGCGTACAATGAACATGTGTTAAAATTATAAAAATAATAATAATAATCGTGTGTGGGTGTCTCACTATCTAGGCAGAGGATGTGGGGTGAAGAATTGGGTCATCATTTGTGATTCAAATTGTTATTGGTCAAGAAATGCATTAACTTTGCTTTAGGATCCCAATCATATATGTTTCAGGACGAATAATCCAACCATGTATGGCTGCCATGAATGAAGACACTTTTACTGTATCTTCATTTGAGTTAAAAGCACCCACATACAGATAGAAACATGAATGAATCAACATATACAGGAAAGGAAAAAGACTTCAATTTAATATTGTTATCGTGCCTTTTCTTTCTTATTTTATTGCTTTAAACTCAGTCTTCAAAGCCAAATGGCATTTTTTGTGACAGATATATATATAAAATAAGGCAGATGTTCCTAAGAGTAGGACATATATAATACTATCTCCGATCTTATATATAGAATCTTTTATCTTGATCATAAATATAAGATTTTTTACAATATATGAGGTAATATTTATTATATATTTTTAAAAAAATATTTCTATTTAATATATTTAAAAAGAAAAAAAAGAGATTAAATAAGAATAATTTTAAAAAAAAATTAAAATTTTTAGAGAAACTGAAATAATTAATTAATTTTAATTTTTTTTTAATTTATATAATTTAATTAAAATAATCTCTATATATAGAACAAACAAACAAAAAATAAAGAACAAAATGATCACAAGGAGCAATGTATCGACCGTGGGGGTAATAAATTAAAAAAAGTGGATGCAATTGGCGAGAATATAAAATCGGATTCCACAAAAAGGAGCTAGTCGTAACCTTGTTCACATCACAGTCAATTCATATCTGCATCATATCAGTGACGCACAACATTCAAATCAAATTAATACTTTACTTTCTTTTTTTTTTTTAAGTTTTCGAGTGGATTTGGTCATGGAATATCTACCATTTGATGTTCAAATTCAGTTTATACATGTGCCCGTTTAGTTTTTTATTTTGTAAAAGTAAATTAAGATAAAGAAAATTTAGGTAAAGTAAGTTTGTTGGAAATAGTTGTATTTGGATATTCTTTTTGTAAAAATAAATTTGATAAAAAATTTATTTAGATGATATGGATTAAAAGTACTTTTAGATATATAATATAGAGTAAATTTGTTTCTTCTTTTCTAAAACCCACATTTTATTAAAGAAAAAGTAACTTTTTCATGCTCGTTTGGTTTGCCTTTTTGTAAAAGTACTTTTAGAATAACCACAGTTTACAAAAATAAAGTTTGGATAAAAGTATAGAAGTTTACTAAAAAGCTGTTTGGATCAAAAAGGAAAAAATGATGGTTAGAAAGTACAGTTTGGTTTGTAAAAATGCAAACCAAACAAGCCCTTCCTCCTTTTCCAAAACCACAGTTTAACCTACTTTTCATTTTTTAAAAAGTCAGTTTGTGTTTCATTTTTATTTGGCCAAACACATTTTTTAAAAAATTATAGTTAAAAACCATGGTTATGTTTACAAAACAATGAACCAAAGATGCACTTAGTAAATGAAGACATGGACAGATTACTTAAATATCAGGGATTTTTGGATTGAATTTTTGTTCTGGTAATCCCCAGATAAATTCAATGAAAACTGATCAATGCCGGATGCATGGTACTGGGACAAAAATGATCTCAACAACATTTCAATTTGTAGGTTTGTATTGACGATATGACAGATCAAATAACAGGAGGATTAATCCAAAATACCCAACAATGTGAGAAAACGAATCCAGACACTCACTAAACTAATCCCACCCAAATTCATGAATCCTCCTCCTCTCTATATCTTCCCTTTAAATTCAGCCCAGTTCATAGCCATGCATGCATTTTATACACTTTTATTAATTAAACTGCAAATCACTAAACACTCCTCTTAATATTTCTCACTAAGTTGCAGTAGCAAGACGTAGTAGCTGGAGATAGTGGAGAAACAGAGGTACTTCAGTTCTCACACACACACGCAGATATATATTCAGAGCTCTTTATTATTTTTACATACCTACTCCTTCGTCTAACTCTATGATTTGCTCCAAATTATATATATAGCAGGAGCTTCGTCATATTGGTTATCCGTTAATTCAACGAGATGTCGGATCAACTGCTCCATCCGAGGCAAGGAAGCTACCCCGTGTAAGTCCTAATTAACAACCTACAAATCTTCTGGTTTACTGAAAGCTATAATTAGACATTTGTATGAGGATTATGATAGGAGAGATGAGGAGGGATAGCTTATTTTTAAAATAAAAGAAAGGATAGCATTTTCATTTCATTGCATTGCATTGTGCCACTCCAATGTGTTTGTCCTGTTTCTGTGAATGCTATGGCTTCTTCATTTTGTCTAAGCTAATCTTATAAAGAAGTCCTCTTAAAAGATAGGGTGGAATTTTGGGTGATTAAATTTTAAAATATAAGTTATTTTGTGAAAATTTGTGGGTATTTAATACTTACTTTTCAATTTGATCCCTATTTATAAGTACTCAACTATGAGAGAGGAACGTAAAAATATTATAATGGAGAAAGAATAATATATTTTTACCCCTAATTTGATGAGAGTAATTTTGGAAAGTTATGAAAATTTTAGAAAGAATAAGGTTTCTTTGATAGGTGTAAGGTAGATAAATATAACTTATATTTTGAATGGGAAGAAGTATATTGCATGTTCTAAATTATTTTGCAAATTATATTTGTTTTTTAATACTCAATTAATACAGTTGTGTCACACCTGAAATGTGATGCGTATGGCGTGAAAAATAAGAAATAGACAAAAATTAGCCTTCACCATGAAAGCCAATTTTTGAGGAGTCATAATCCAAATTTTAAGGAAAATTTTAAAAAACTAATTGAAAAAGGAAAAAGATGGTCTACAAAATAAAGTTAAGTTTATGAGCATGATTGTAAGTGGAAAAAGTGTTAGGTACTCCAGAACACTCGTTTATAATAACGGTTACCTTAAATTGATTATGCAAATTAATATGACTTTAAAAATTTTGATTGCCCTTTTTATCATTCACATACAAAAATAAATATTAAAATTAAAGAAATTAAGAAATTGAAATAAGAAAAAAGTATTTATCTGCAAGGGCAGACTTAACCTAGGATGAGAATTTAGAACCTACGTACCCTGCAATGCAATGGGGATCAAAATTTATGTAGTTCGAAGGCATGAATGCATGTAAATGAGTTGGTATTTTTAATTTTTGTGATAAGAGAAAACACAATTGAAAGTAATTTATCATTTTACAAAAAAATAAATTTCGGAAATTTGGGTTAGTGTATTTTAATTTACAAGAGATAATTTAATTCAATTTGTTTACTCTTATTTTATGTGGTTTTTTATTTTATTTTACTAAAAATATTTTTTGTATTTTCTTAAAGAAATTATTTGTTTATTTTTAGAAAATCAATTTATAATGAGTATACTCAGTTACACACATAGAATGGCCATTCTATATGGTAGGTAGACTTCCTGAATATATGTGAAGATTTCAAAATCTCTCTATGAGAAAGGTAATTTTTTGAAAATTATAAAATATATTATTATGCTTATATGCAAGATTTATTCTAAACAAAGAATCTTTTCATTAATAACTTAAAGCAAAATTTTTATTTCTCAAGAATTTATTTACTTTTTGGAAAATCAAGTTGTAATTGATGCACCCATTGAGAGTCATTATCCCATATGATAAGCTGATTTCTTAAATATCTGCAAAGATTCTAAAATCTCCTATAGATAAAGGTCTTTTCTAAAAAAATAATTATATTACTTGGCTACATTTAAAAATAGTCCTTTGCATTAATAACTAAAAACACTTTTTATTTTCATTTATTATTATTATTATTATTATTATTTTAAGAACTAGGGTACATGACTTGACCAATATTCGTATGGAAACTTATCGTCCCCCATAGCCCCCCATTGCGATATAAATATCCGTGAAAGCTTTAAAAACTTCATGCAATATAGCTAACGAAGTTATCTCGTTTTATTATATTTATTTTAAAATCATGGATGAATGGACCATTAGAACCTAATTTAATGAACATTAACTGACCAAGATACCGGTGGAATCGCATTGATTCACATATCATGGGATCATCTATAAGCCTATGGAGACTCCAAAAATTTCTCACAGCAAAACTGTTTAAGACTCTAAAAATCTCCCACTGCTCATAGTAAAATTCCTTATTCCATGACAAATTATGATTGCATAATTTTTGTTAAGTTGTGTTTCATATTCCTCCAATACTACTCCGACATTCACCCACCTAAGTTTTACGATGGTCCCTATGGTAAAAATTAGATTCTGAAGAGAACCTAAAGTGACACATTCTATAGTGAGAGATGAAAACAACTGTAATTTTGGAAAAACACTTGTAATTTTGGTAAGACCAAGAGTGAGAGATGAAAATAATTGTAATTTTGGAAAACACTTGTAATTTTGGTAAGACCAAGACTTTAAATCTTTAGTTGAAATCGTGGGGTTCATTGGTGATCAAAACTGTAACTTTCATCCACTGTACTTAAAAGAAAAATAAGCAGTGAACAATCTTTGCTGATTATTACTCAGTAGACACGCAATCATTCAAGCTACTCACAGTACACGGATTTCCAAAATATTTTGTACATGCCTAGGTATTCAAAATCTGATCTTATATATAAAAAAAAAAAAATAGCACAATCAGTTCCTAAAAACTATTAGCATTTCACACCATAACCCACGTTGAAATGAAATTCTTAACCATCCAAGATTGTCAATACTTTCAGATCACCAAGCAAACATTTTTATTCTCATCCAACGTCAATGCAAAGACACACCTGTGTTCTTTTAAGACCATCCTAGCAACAGTTCAATATTAGACACCCTTATTCCTCAGATCAAGTTCTCCTGATTATGAACACGCATAACCGCCTCTGCACCCCACTTAAATAAACTGTGCACACACAAAAAAATGCCTATTCATCATCTAAAATGCCCCACTAACAAGAAAGATGCTAATGGTTTAGAATAAATCAGCTGTTCCAAATCTATTTGCTACCCAAAGTATTGAACCATCACCCAAAACCATCCAGCACCAGACAAGCTATATATCATTTTCTTATTAACATTTTGAGATCCCTAATCTAGATGCCAAGCACGTCACCATAACAATGAAAGAAGACTTGAATTTTTTTTTTTTTTTTGCGAGGACGTTAGTGAAGGTAAGATCATTTAACAAGCACATGGGAGACCACTGAAGCAATCAACATATATAGAACCATGAGATGCCAACTTCACTCAAGTATATTCAACTACATACTAACGGCACAGCATATGGATATTTTCAGCAAGTCATGCAAAGTGCCGCAAGATTGCATAAATTTCTGCTATAAAAAACCAAATCCCATAAAGGCTTTAAAGGATCCCCTCAACAGAGCCCCACTATGGACTGATTTTATCACTCCATGACTTCGCCCATTGAAAACACAAAATCATCAATAAAGTTTGAAGAAGCAGTACAGATTGCGAAATCTAACTCAAACCCACTGCAGGGAACGAGTAGCAAATGGGATGAAAAGGTGTCGTGAGCTATCTCCTCCTCAGCTTCTTCTTTCTGTCATCTACCATCTTGCTTCTCTGTTCATCGTGCTCTCCTTCAGATCACTCGGTCTCTCCTTTTATCGTAAAGCTTTCCTCTCTCGTTTTCAAATTTCACTCTCTTCCTCTCTTTCTCTTCGCTCACTCTCACTTCGATTTTCCCATGGCCCCTTCTCCTCTCTCAGACTCTCTCTTGTATAGAAGAAGAAAATCTCAAGTCAAACCAGAAATTCGGGCTGAAATCACCCACCGATTTGTGTGTGTTCTCATCTTCAAATGGTACCGTCGTTTCTATACAGCGCCGTCTCCTTCGACTCCTCCAACGTTCACCTCTGCTGTTTCCTTTTCTTGCTCATCTTCGTTCCACATCAAAGAAAGTGAGCGTACGAAGCCTCCCTTCTGGTGCTTGCGTTGGCAATTGGAAAAGTAGATGAAAGTCACGAGTGTTTCTTCTTCCTTTGCCTGATACGCGTTCTTCAATGTCTGCCTCCATTCGCATACTCTGCTCCTCCGCTACTTTGACTGCGTGAACGAGAATTTGTGGAGATTAGGGGTCAGAGGATAAAACGCTGATGACTTTGCGTTTTGCCATTTTTTTTTTTTTACTTTACTATGGATTTTTATTAAGATAACGAAAAGGATTTTTATTTTTTGGATTTTTATAAATTAAAAGTAAAGCGAATACTATTGGAAAAAAAAAGATAAAAAATATAAAACTTAAAAGGGAATCTAAAACCTAATAAAATTTATGATTTATATAACTTCTTTTTTATTGTTTCTATATTTTTTTAGCAAAATAGATATTTATTTGAAAAATCAAGATTTGAAATTTAAAAATTTTAGGAAATGATTTTTCTGTCAATATTTTTATTTAATTTTAGTTATTTTCTAAAGTCAAAGCATTCAAAAAGGAAATATACTTTATTTTAGTATTTTTATTTTACTTTTTATTTATTTGATTTTTATTCACATTTTCTTACATCCGATACAAAATATAATGTTCATAAGCCTATGTACTATTTCAAGGTTTTGGTTTATTTTTTTAAAATTAACGTATATAGCGGCACTTTATGATTACTAAAAAAACATATTGTATACAAATAGTAGATAGCTAGCTCCCTTTCAATTATTTTTGAAATTCGATTTCTTTACTATAATAATTTAACAAACTACTATAATGTTGATTACAATATTACTATATTTTTTCTATAATGTTGATCCTAGTTCCTATCTATTGCGAGAGTTAAAAAAGGGACCCAATTTTTTTATTTCGCCAACAAAGGGACCCAATTTCATGGCTTATCAGTTATCACATAAAGCAAATGAGCCGTGTATTTCCGGGGATTAGGGTGGGTTTTGCTTATTAGTATGGAATTGAGGAAAAAAAAATGCACATTGACAATAACTTGATGGTGTGGTTGTCTTTTAATAAAAGTTTTTTGGTATACATTTAATATTTTATATTAATAATATTTCGATTCTAACTACGAGGGACTTGGAGTATTGAATAGAATAAGAAATGAGTTTGTAATTTGTAAGAGTTATGACATAAATATTATAATTTATTATATATTTTATAGAGAAAATCACAGTATGTGGAAGGAAATTAATTTTTAAAACATACCGTCAGCTTGCAAAATTTTTAACCAATATTAAAGTATCAAATCGAAATTAATTTGTGATGAAAATATCAATTTTGTCCCTGTTCACCTATTCCTAACAAATTATCACCTATTTTCAATTTTAACCTATCGGCAAAATCAATATCTTTCAATGCATTTTAATTTCAGTCTAATATTTTGATATCTATTTAGAATTTTACAAGTTACAGATATCTTTTTGGAATTAACTCTCCTTATTTTATATCTAATATTGATAAGGTCATAATCAGTACCTTTTTATTAAAAAATTGATGGGTTTAAGAGTTATAAGTTTGCAAATCAGTGATTTTTTTCAAATTGAAAAATTGATGAATTTCATCGTGAAGAACCAATAAAAAAGTAGTAGAAGCTCTGGCTTAGGGTGTCGCCTGTTACATAGTGACTCTCTCCCGTCACATTTATACGAACTCTTGTTAATGGTTTTTTTTTCTTTTTATAAAAAATCAATTTTCATTATTCCAAGCATTAAATGATAATTTTTTTATTTTATCCTTCCTCCTTAAGTAGTACTATCATATTTATAAGGCATTACAATGATTAATTGAGACTCAATTAAATATAGATATTTCAAGAAAAATTTATCATATTATAACATATTAATCGTAATTAACTGTTTTTCTTAATCCTTTATAAAAAGAACCGTAAATAGTACCATTTTAGTAACGCGTGTCATCCTCGGAGAAGTATGGCGTTTTAGTGATTTCGCCGGACTCATAATTTTATATTTCCGCTTTTAATTATGGATATTTCGGAAGCGAAACAATGGCGGTTTCCGCCTCTTCTTCCTTCTGGCTGAACCCTATCTTCTACCCAACCTACACCTAATCCCCTTCTCTTTCTTCTTTCCTTTCGTTTATGCGAACTCTTGTCTGTACCACCTTTGCTAAATTTTTGCCTCTTTTTCTTTACGTTTTGCAGATCAGCAAGGCATTTCACCTAATTAAAGGTCGAGGGAGACAGATACATCACACGAGAGGTAAATCAATCGTTGATTTAAATTTCAATTTCATTTCAGTATCAGTTGGTGTGAAACCAACATTACTTAGATTATATTTTGTTGCTCTTTTCCTTGGGTTTGTTGATTGATTTGTTACTTACATTACATTATTGTTGCTCTTAGCCTTGGGTCTGTGGATTGATTTGTTACTTACATTACATCATTGTTGCTCTTAGCCTTGGGTCTGTGGATTGATTTGTTGCTTTAAATGTATGTAATTGCTGTATACTAGTTGAATTTTTGCAAATTTGATCTGATGCATATTGCATTGTGTCATCTACTTCATTTTTGTTTGTTAATTTGAACGGAAATATGAACTGAATAACTACATGCCATTGTGTCCTTCTGCTGTGAGATATTAGCAATAGAGATCAGGCCCATTTCTCTTTATGTTCTGCCATCATCAATTGGAGTCTAGTTATGTTCAATGCTTTGATATTATAAATCAGTGCTTATTTTTAACTCTCTCCTTATAAAATCAGTTGGGCAGTGACTATATATCTGTTCAAATTTCAGGTTCAATTTTCTCCTTTTGTTTTAATTTCATCTAATTTGATGTAAAATGAGTGTCCTAGACGTATAATTTGTAAGCAATTAACAGTTTTATCCTCCGGTTTTCCTGGATAATAATATACTTTCCATTTTTTTAAAATAACCAAAGGGAGGACAAACGAATGCCTTGTGTCTTAATTACATTGCTTGATTGATAGTATGCCTTCTTGGAGGTGTTTTTTTTTTATTTACTCTTGATGATTCATTATGACGCCAAGGCTGCATCTTCCTTACTTTATTAATTATACTAATATTTTTTTATTTAGGTAAACTTCACTTGATAGTTTTTATGTTAAAAATTACGTTGAGTTTCCTTAATTTTTTTAATGAAATTTTGAGACAATTTGTGTTACTTCTAAACATGCATACAATCACAAACTCATGTGGTCATCTTATTTGAATGTCTTAAGGACAAGATTGTAGTATTATGTTGAGCTTCAACATTTAATTGTCTTTTTTTTTTCATATTAAAAATAAAATTACAAACTCATATTTATTGCTGTGTGGATTAGTAACTTTTTTAGTAAAATATATAAATTGCAATAGAGATTTTAGTAATATATAACATAAACTTAGAACGGCACAGTTTTTAAAAAGGGAGAAACATCACATATAATTTAGTTAAATTTAAGAGTTTACAGCTACTTTTAAGAATTTAGAGATCTCGAACATGCTTGTAATAGTATTCTGATTTTACTCTGATGCAGAATGAAAGGCTAGAGTAGCTAATGAAAATTTATTGAATCTCATCAAGATTCTTCCGGCACAAAAAGGTACACAAGATTTCTTCATTTTTAACTCTATTTTTTTTGGGTCATAAATGATTCTAAGTTAGAGAAATAATAGTGGGAAGTACAATGGAGGTTTTTGTAGTGAAAACAAGGGACTAGGCTCCAAAATAAAACTCGTAATATAGATTAAGATGCCATTCTGTATGGTGTTGAAACGCCTGTTCTGTCTCTCATGAGTTAACAATTGTGTGAAGGCTCTAACTCATGTAATGAAAAGGACATATTATTATTAATTAAGAATATGATATATATACATAACTTATTTTTAATACATTAAAAATAGATTTTGTTTTCCTTAAACATATGCAACAGTAACAAATTAGCCCATGCATTGGAGGTAGGGAGAGCCTATATATAACTTCTACAAGGTTTTATTGGACTTTTCTGATCATGAATGGGATGAAGTGAGATGTAAAATGTGAAATTAAAGGAGGCATGACTTTGTTGGTAAATTGTGTAGTGTTGATCTTTTTTCCCCCTTTAATTTTGTGTGAGATAGGTTCTGAGATTGAATATGATCTTGTGTTGTATCTGGGAAACATACAGTTGGAGAGATGTTTTGTCATACTAGAATCAATTGTCAGTTTTTACTGTGATTAATCTTGTGAGAATACAGTGAGAATCTTATAATTACAAGAACAACTTGCTTCTTCAGCTAATAGTGCTTTGCTATCAAGCTTGTATGGTCCAGCAATTAAGACAAACACTTGCAACACGATATATTTTTTTGGTTTCTTTCCATATGTTATTTTTTGCCTACTCTCAAGTTGGTAGGGTGCATGCAAGTGATGTTGAAAGGTAACTACTCATCCTACCGTAGCCTGTAATGTGGATACTTGATATTGGAGTAAACCATACATAATTTATTTTCTCTGAGATTAAATTGCAACGTTTAGCGGACATAATACTATTTTTATCTCCCAATTTGGCAACAAAAGATTTTTACTGCACCAGCCGATGGAATTCCTATAGTTCCTCATCAGACATAAAGTCTCCTGTCCCTGGTGACTATCATTCCTTTTCTGACTGTATCAATTGTTGTAGTTCTTGATTGTAAAGTCTTTCTAAAGTTCAGAGAGGGAGAGAATGACATAAAGAGTGAAATGTGATCGAGACCTCTTTTTTGTCTGACAAGGCAATTATGTGCTTGCAAAATTATTATGTATATTCTTCTCCCTGGGTTTTGTGAATATTTCTGTTTGCGGTGGTGCTCATCAAAATATGTTTAGGTGCTTTGTGAAACAGATTCCAAAATGAATTATCAAAATATGTTTTTTGTGTTTACATGGAACAGATTCAACATACTCCAAGAATAAAAAAGGAAAAAGAAAAAGATACAGATACAGATGTGTTTACATGGAAAGATCTAATACAGTTGTGAATTAGAAGTAGATAGGGCTTGTAGTATGATCGGATATGGTGAGAAGTTGCTCCAGATATTCAACTCCCAAGCCCTCCAGTACCACTACCTCTGATTGCTGCTTGGCTTTGGCTTTCTTAGCCTTAGATGACAGTTTTCTCTGGATGCAGTGCCTCTCTGAGTGCTAAAGCAGGCGAACACCCTTTGCTACAACCATAATTGATGTCTTGCAGAGACTGCTTCACCCTCTCCACCGGAAAATTCAGGACGGCAGTTTTGACTCTCATGGTGAATGCAGCTTCCTCTGCACTCTCAAACGTTCCCAGCCAAGCTCTTGTCTCATTCCTGGTCGTGTCTCTATCCTCTGCTGCAAATTTCCCCCATGGCCTCTTCCTCACCCCTATGTATGTTTTCTCCTTGCTAGTCTTGGCTTTCGAACTCACCGGGGTTGCTTTGCCTCCATGTCAACCATATCGGAGCAAAGATAATCATGGAAAGGGTCTTCATGAACTTGGTTGCATGATGAAGAGACCAAGAAAGTTGCATAGGGATCCTGCCAGAAATCCCAATCTGGGCGTAGTTGCTGACAGGAAGGTCAAGACATAGGGTTGAGGACATGTCTCCGGGATTGAGGACATTTGGTTGCATTTGGTTGGCTGAAAGTTGCTGGAAAGAAGAGGAAAGGAGACATGTCTCCCGGGTTGAGGCCGTTTGGTTGCTCAACAGAAAGGAAGCATCAGTGGCGCACGGGAGACTTCTAATATACCAACATTTATTAATCTATGACATATTATTTTTAAATTTACTTCATTTTTTAAGACTTTTTAAATAAAAATATTTTGATCATTGTATAGTATTATTTTAAACTACAATAGGATATATGACAGAGGGAGTAGTAGATTTTTTTTTTGTTGCAAAAATAGTGTTAATAAATAGGTTTAGAAGTTTTGTGAAAATTGAATGCCTAAATTTATTTGACTTTGTTTTAAATATTGTTTGCCGTTAATTCAAACATTATAAATTGGGAAATTTAATCAATGAGTCTTATATTTTACACTCATTTCCATGTAAGTTCTTATACTTTAATAGTTAGTTAAAAGCTCCCAATAATATTCACAGTTAACAAGGTTAGTCCCCACATTTCAATTCATTTACAGAAATACCCTGACGATGTGTAGGTGGCATTAGCAGTGCCCGGTTAATGATGAAATGGCATAAAATAAACTGATGTTGCAATAACAGATATATGCGTCAGCATATCACACTACCAATACAAAATGAAGATAAAAAGGAACACATATTCTCACCGCGCGAAGGGGACTGTGCCACCTCCCATCATGCAGGTGGGTGAAGCTATTGAAGGCAAAGTGAGAGGAAGCACGCAAGGACCTAGGCGTTGGTGTAAGTGGTGGTGAAAGGAAAGCAGTTCAGAACAAAATAAGTAGAAACAAAAGCACAAACAACGAAAGATGGTAACATTTTTCGGAATGGCTGGGTAGAGAATCAGAACCATGACCAAGATGCGCTGCCTTTTATTTTCATTTTATATTTATATTATGATATGCTGGCTCGTTTGTTATTGCCACATCATCCACATCTTTATTTTTCTTTGCCATGTCACCATTAACTTGACAACGGTTAATGCTACATATGGACCAACAGAGTATTTTTCTAAATGAATAAAATTGTGAGGACTAACCTTGTTAATAGTAAGTATTATAGGGAGCTTTTTACAAGCATTTAAGGTATAAAGACTTACTTGAAAATGAATGTAAATTAGGGGGACTAACTCTCCTTTCGGATTAGAGAAAAATTTGGGGAGAAGACAAGAAAGAATCTAACCACCCTTTTGTTTAGGTTCATCGTTATTTATTTTTTTATTTTTTTTTATTCCAAATAAAACTTAAACGATTTATTTTCCTTATGAATAAACACTAAAGTCCCCTGTGGAGGTGACAATCAACGTCATACACGTGCATTAGTCCTTAGATGATAATTTGATTTGAATAAAAATATTAAATCATCTTAATTGTATAAATAAAATTTTGAATTCTTAACATTTACCTTTTAAAATGTCCAAAATAATATTTTAAAAAGTTAAAGTGTGCCCTTATAGGCCGACCAAGTTGGATAAACGTGTGAAAACTGAAAAATGTTTCCTTAGTGTAGTGAAATGCTTTGTTAGCATTTTTGACTGCTAACATAATTAATAGTGTTAAAGAAAGGAAATTTTTTATTATATTTTAAAAATAAAAAAAATAAAATAAAGTTAAGAAATTAAAATAAAATATATAATAAAAATAAAGGATTAAAATTGTACTTTTGTCTAAAATAAATAAAAATTATTTTAAGCTCATTTTCTGTAAATATAATCAGCTTATTTACATGATTAACTATTTGGGAGTGACTTTTATAAACAATGAATGAATTAACTGTCATAAGCATTTTTATACTCCTTTATCTAGGTTTATTATTATTTTCCATCATAGTATTTTTCTCCTCCCATTTTCTTCTTATTCCAAATAAAGCTTAAATAATTTATTTTTCTTATTAATAAACACTAAAATCCCTTGTGGCGGCGACAATCAACGTCATACACGTGCATTAGTCCTTAGATGATAATTTGATTTGAAAAAAAAAATTAAATCATTTTGATTGTATAAATAAAAATTTGAATACTTAACATTTACCTTTTAAAATGTCCAAAATAATATTTTAAAAAGTTAAAGTGTGCCCTTATAGGCCGACCAAGTTGGATAAATGTGTAAACACTAAAAAATGTTCCCTTAGTGTTGTGAAATGCTTTGTTAGCATTTTTCATTGTTAACATAATTAATAGTGTTAAAAGAAAGGAAAGTTTTGGCTATATTTTAAAAATTAAAAAATAAAATAAAGTTAAGAAATTGAAATTAAATATATAATAAAAATAAAGAACTAAAATTAAATTATTTTAAGCTCATTTTCTGTAAATATAATCAGCTTATTTACATGATTAACTATTTGCGAGCAACTTTTATAAACAATGAATGAATTAACTGTCATAAGCGTTTTTATCGAAAATAATGTTATATTTAACAGAAAGACAATGAGACCGTTGAAAGATTAAGCATTTTTTTATTTTAAAAAAAAGTTGCATCGGCAAACAACTTATCATTATTTAAATAAACACTCATATTATATTGCTTCTCCGATGCCGTTCTTCGAGAAGTTTTTAGACCTTCGGTGGCATTCTTCCACGAATGTATTTTAAATCCAGAATTTTTTATACACATAAATTTTAATTATTTATAAATACAAGTAATCTATTTTTATAAATATAAGAAGAAAAGTAATATTGAAAATACAACTTGATATTTTTATATCATTATTACTTGAATAATTTAATCTGATATCTGATTGACATTTTAAATTTCAACTAATTCTAATTGAGATGATTGATTTAAACAAGATTATTTCGGACAATAACGGGAGGTAAGGGCTCCTTAATTAGTGGTTCTGCATTCATTTTATTATTTTTTTTGTCAACCATTTTATTATCCTTGATCATTAAGATTTAAGCATTAATTCTCTGTTGTTCTGAAATTAGTAGTCAGTAGTCACATCACATGCTTTCCAGATGGAGCCCTAATCAAAACTGTGGGAGGGCCAAAACCACTTCATGTGAAAACCAGTTTATCTGAGTTGACTGCATAAAAACCAGAACGGGAAGTTGCACCATCAATCCAACCACGCACATATGCTATGTATGTGCAATATTATATATTTATCTACAATATTATATATATTGATAATATTCTATTAATTTTGTTACCTAGGCTTTAAACCTGCATGGAAAAGGAATTTGCGTCATCCAGCCAGCAATACATCCTTGCTGTTATTGTACAATGGTATATATTTTTATACAATATTATATTATTTTCTCTTTTTTGGATAAATATATATAATAATTTTTAAAGTCAAATTTCGACAAATCAAGCTGCGCAAGAAAAGAGTCAAATTTCTTGAATCCCCTTTTTTCTATTCCAAAGTGTTTGTGTTTCAAGCTCAGCAAGGGGACAGAAGTACTTTTTTTTCTTTTCCGGGTAATACTAATTTAAGTTGGCTGACCTACTTTGACTGCGACGGCGTATTTTAATTTGGGCTTAGAAAGGACAGTTTTTAGTGAGGGATGATAAGCTCAAAATCAATTTAAAACACCAAAATTGATTATAAAATAGGTCCATTTTAATTTTTTAAATGTCAAATTGATTGGTTTAGTTTGGTTAAGATTTTTTATAATATTGATTAGTTATAATCAAACCAAACCAAATCAACTAAATTTTTATATATATTTTTACTATTTTTTCTCGATTAATAAATAAATATTTATAATTAAATTGAAGTTCCACTATTACTATTAATACAGAGTTTATGCTAAGGAATTTAAGTTGGCCGACCCACTTTGATTGCGACGGCATATTTTAATTTGGGCTTAGAAAGGAGAGTTTTTAGTAAGGGTTCATAAGCTCAAAATCAATTAAAAATCAAACCAAATCAATCAAAACGGATTATAAAATAGGTTCACTTTGATTTTGCAAATACCAAATTGATTGGTTTAATTTAGTTAAGATTTTTTATAATATAGATCAGTTATAACTGAACCAAACCAAATTAACTAAATTTTTATATATATCTTTACTATTTTTTCTCAATTAGTAAATAAATATTGATGATTAAATTGAAGTTCCACTATTACTATATCAATATAGAGTTTAAGCTAAGGAATTTGAGGAGTTAGAGGAGAATTGACAAATATGAGTGATAACCAAAGGAAAGGAAAATGTAAAATTAAATAAATACTATACACTAAATTTCTTAAAATTTATTTTTCTACAAATATTTCTTTTTTTCAATTTGAGTTATATATTGATAATTCTTTAAATTTTTAGTCATATACAAATAATTTTCTTAACATGAAGTAACATTCTATAAATGGAATCGCAAACTCATTAGCTATAAGATATGTTCCTTGAACAAATTAAAAGAAATTAAAACATATTATCAAATTTTAAAAAAAGTTAAAATCCATATCCTTTTGTATTAAAATGAATTTAATTTTATTAAAAAATTTAGTAATATAAATATAATTGTTCACACTTATTGACAAAATTTTTTTAGTTATTTAATAAAAAATAAATTCATTAAAATTTTATAAATTTTGATTTATAAATATCATTTTTACAAAATGGTGAAGTTTTATTGTGATTTTATGATCAATTATTTGAAGGTAATTAATTATAATTACCAAAAACTTTATGTAACAAGTAAATTTATTTAAAAAATAGTGATTTTATCCATATTAATTCTATAAAATAAAATTATTTTTATAAAGTCACATAGTTCAAAAAAATACATTCAATAGCATGAACCGAACCAATCCAAACTGAACCAAACCTACATAATAATCGAACCAAACCAATTAAATTATAAAATAAATAAGTTCTTATAAATATCAAACCGAGTGGTTTGGTTCAATTTGGTTTTGTTTAAAACTGAACTAAATTGAGCCTATGAACACCCCTAGTTTTTAGTAGTATTAATTCATAATTAATTATTTGTTCACCAATGATGACAGTTATACTCCCACGGTTATTTAATATAAGAGAGAATTGAGAAAGATTTCATATTTCGAAATATAAGAGATACAGGGGATTTATCTGGCATATTTAATAATTTTTTTTAAAAATATCTCTAATTAAGATAACATTTTTCAAAAAAAAAACTAGTAATATAATTTATTTGTATTAATTGTATGATGTAAAAATTATTCATATTAAATAAGAATAATTTTAGAAACTATTTTATATTTAAGACAAATTTATTATTTTTCTTAATTTGTGTAATTTTATCTTTTATCCTTTATATTAAAGAATGGATGAAGTATTAATTATAGCACCCTAGATGCGTGAACCAATAGCACTTTCTTTGTTGGCAATGGCTGGTCCCCCTTTTACCTTTGTAAAGTATTCCCTCTGATCCATATTATAGGACATTTTGTATGGCAAGTTTCTGGTTCAAAATATAGGGTATTGGATATTTTTCTTCCGATTTTACCCCTATTTTTAATTCTTCCTTACTTCTCATTTATAACCATATAATAATAATAGAATGAGATATTTAATAAAGACAAAATATGATACTCCCTCCGTTCTAGTTTATAGTGCACTTTTAACTACCGCACACAGACCAAGATAATAATTAATAATTAACAAAATTTCCCATCTTTTCTCAAATTACCCTCATTAAATGCTTTGGAAATGAAATATTTTAATAATAAATAAATATTTAGATTTATTAATTAGGGGCAATCTTGGAAAGAGAAAAAAATTATACTACGTAATCCGTAAAGTACACTATATTATGTAACATTAATTTCTCAAAAAAATGCACTATATAGCGAAACGAAACGGAGGGAGTATGTTAGTACTTTTTACATTGATTTCATATGAAAAAATAATTTTTTTAATATGTATATAATTGATGTAGAATATCTTATAATGCGAATGGGAGGAAGTAATAATTATTGTGCCTTCAACTTCAAGTGGCATTCATTCGTGGTTACAATTTTTTTTTCTTAAAAATGTCATATGGACGATAATAATGCAAAGGAACAACATGTTACCTCGATTCCCCTTTTTTCTTATTCGTACCAGCGTTTGTGTTTGAAGCTCAGTTAGCAAGGGGACAAAAGTAATACTACTAGTACTTTTTGTTTTTCGGGGTCAAAAAAGAAAAATCCTAATTTGAGTTGGCTGACCTTGCCCCTTGACATGGATGGTGTATTTAGATCACGTGATTAATTTGTTTGAATTTAGGTTGTTATTGAAGGGTCATGTTGGTGATTTTATGGTTGTTGGTCATAGTGTCTGTCACTGCTTGCTTTCTTCTGTTTGCTTGCTCTTTGTTTTATTTCCTGTCTGTCGTCTGTCTTTAATTGCAGACCTTCTTTGTATGGTTTCTATGCTTAGTATCAATATTAATTATGATTTATTTTGATGGAAAAAAAATAAAATCATGCTCCTATATTAGATCTTTATCTATTCATGTTTTTTATATACAACAATTAATTGTTCTTTTTTGTTTTAGTGATTACCTATATATAATGCGTCATTTATACAAATTAATATACATAAATCTTTTGCCTTTGTGCTTTCTACTCAAATTACTCCATACAACTTTCTCACAGTCGACAAAGAATATCAGTCCTTTGACTTCGCAAGACATAAAAGCAAATATGCAATAAACAAGCATAGAAATCCAGAGTCAATCACAAAAACTCGTTTTCAAATTAATCCATTGTTGCAATATTGTCTCCCGTAAACTTTCCAACATAATATAATAAATTAAATTAATGGTGAATTGTTCTTTGGACGCAAGTTTGTCTCTTGGGGAAAGACATGAACACTCTTCTAGATTTATCATTCTTGAATTCAATTTCGTTTTCTACAATATGTGCTATTCTTAATTTTTACAATGTGCTGCCAAACTCATTTTGTATGAATTTCCTAAGTCCATAAACCACTGACAATTTCAGTCTTGTATAAATTAAGTCATGTGATGACACATCAAATAAGTTTATCTAGACTAGTTTGCATTTTCAAGACTTTCAATTTCATCGATTGACTGTCAATGATTTTTATCAACATTTTTTTCTCCAGTTTGTCCGTTAGACTAACTTGTACACTATATATTCTTTAATAAAACACGAAGATTAGTATCTACAAAATCTTCGGCAAGTTCTTTTTAGATATCCAAAAGAATAGAAAAGGGCACAATTTGGCAACCAATGCTTAAAAAGAAACACCCAGTACTAAAAAATGACGTCATTTAGTGAGTCTATATCTTTAACATGAAACGCTATATTTTTGTTTATTTTTCAGAAAGAAACACCCAGTCAAAAAAGGGATTCAATTAAATTAATGATTCTTAAGAATTCTATATTTTTAGTTTATTATGAAGGGCTAAAACTATAGCATGTTCTTACCAAAATATGCTTTATGTATAATAAATTCATCTGTATACCTTTCTATTATTGCTGATTCGATTTATAGATTTTACTGTAAACTTTGTATGATTTGAAGTCATATATGAGACCAAACAAATAAAGTAAAATAAGAAGTCACTAATCACTGTAACAAATCAGTAATGTGATATTTTTTATTTTTAATATAAGTCACTTTTAACTATTTCACCAATTAGTTATATGTTTTGATTTTTATCTTACTCATAATAAATACCATAAATTTAAAAAAATATACTCCCTTCACTAGATTTTTTTTTGCACTGACAAAAAAAAGAATTATGCATGTAGATTAAAAAAATAGAAATAATCTAGTGATTAACAAAATATGAGTTTATTTTATTACTATAATACCCTTATTTATGAACATATAAACAACTCACTAATAATGTCATTATTAAGGGTAAATTTATTAAAAGATAATTAACATTATTGTGAAAATTGTACAATTACAATTATTTTGAAATGAGGAGAGTAGTGCTCTTTAAAGTAATTAATACTACATAGAGCAATTGACAAGAACTTAAGAAAGACATTTTTAAAATAAAGAAATTAATATTGTACAAATTCTCATAAAGTAACTTACCCCCTTGTTTCTTTTGATATGTTGTTTAAAATTTTAGCACATATATATTAAGAACTACAATTAATATGTTAGGGTTTCTTTTAAATTTTTTTTAATATACCCTTTAATAATGGATATAAAAGTATAGTTACTTTCTCAATTATAGAATTATTAAAAGTCAAAGCAATCCTGTAAAGTGTAAATTACGCATGATAACAATTAAACTTTTAGTTACTTCCTTTTATTGTTGCTATAATTAGAAAAATTCAAAAAAAAGTTAAATATGTTAAAATTAAAGAGTAATATACCTAAACTCTAAAAATAATAATAGAGATAAGTTAGAGAGTTTCTCTTTGCATAAATAATACTACTTCCGTTTAAAAATACAAGACACTTGTAAATTTGTTTTGTTTTAAAATTTTATTTTAAAATATAAGAGATAAATAACTTTTGTTAGATAAACTAACGTATTTTTTTAATTTTATCCTTAATTAAAGTAGATTTATTATTATGAGATATGAGTTAATGAAAAATTAAGTAAAAATATTAAATGATTGCATTTGTGGAAAAAATATTTTTTCTTTGTGACATATTTAAGATATTTAATTGTTTTATTGATTTTGATGATTTAAGCATTTGTTTCTTATAATTTGGAATAGGGGAACTATATTCAAGAGAGTATTTTACATTTTTAATCCTTTAATATTATCTTCAGTCTCATATATAAGAAAATTTAATGAGAGGTGTCTTGATCCAAATTATAAGAAAAAATAATCATATGTCTTATGCATTTAAGAAATTCTTTCAATTGTGCCCTTCATTTAATTATATGTAATAAATAAGTATCACTAAATTAGAAAATAATATTAAAGATATTTAAGAAAAAAATTTAATTTAAGATAAATTTAAAAAAATTAATTATTTTTACCTAATTTTCTTAAGAATGATGGTGTAATTATTGTTTTCTTACATTGAAATGTAGAGGTAGTACTTCACAATTAATTAGACTTCTGACATACCTAAAAATAATCAATCTGATTCGTTGACCATATCAATATTTATTTCCATATAAAGTTTTCAATCACTATTGTTTAATGAAAGCGACAAATAATTATCAAGATAAGAAACTGAGGTGGGCCCACTTTAAGGAGGGAACTTCATTTCATGCTCGTTACAGTGATTCACGGTGATGAGATTTGGGCCATCCATTTTTAATCTAAATGATTTAAATTTAAAAATTTTATTTTATTTTTTTAAATGATAACATTGTAGTTTTCAAAAATAAAAATTATAAAATTTTTTTTTTATATTTTACATCAAATGAAATAAAAATATATGTAAAATATAATAATAAAATTAAATTAAATCTGAACCGTTGGATTTTAATCTGGACGACTCATATTATTGATCGGTACCCGATGCTCATCATTAATGAATTTCCGTTTAAGGAGAGGACCTATATAAACTATAGCCAACGAGGTGTTAAGTCCTGAGATCACATGAGACAGAGAAAGTGATCGTTGAAGACACAATAATTAATGGGTTCCCCTTTCTTTGAGCAGCCATGCCCAGATTGGAAGTTGTGGCAGGATCCCTCTGATCTTTTCTTGGAGTCTTTCTCAAGCAACTTCTTTCACGAAGATCCAATCCCTGATTATGTTTCCTTCGATATGGTGGGCGCACCACCAATTGACTTACAGCCACAAGCACGCGGGAATGATGACACCCACACAAAGCAACCGCCGGTGAAGTCAGAAACCAAGACAAGCAAGGAGAAAACATACATAGGGGTGAGGAAGAGGCCATGGGGAAAATTTGCAGCAGAGATCAGAGATACAACCAGGAATGGGACAAGGGTTTGGCTGGGAACGTTCGAGAGTGCAGAGGAAGCTGCTTTAGCTTACGACCAAGCTGCATTAACCATGAGAGGCAACACCGCTGTTCTCAACTTTCCGGTGGAGAGGGTGAAGCAGTCTCTGCAAGACATCAATTATGGTTGTCGCAAAGGGTGTTCGCCTGCTTTAGCACTCAAAGAGAGGCACTGCATCCAGAGAAAACTGTCATCTAAGGCTAAGAAAGGCAAAGCCAAGCAGCAATCAGAGGTGGTGGTACTGGAGGACTTGGGAGTTGAATATCTGGAGCAACTTCTCACTATATCCGATCAAACTACAAGCCCTAGCTACTTCTAATTCATAACTGAAACTCATCTATATCTTGTTCTTTTTCTTTCTTTATTCTTGGAGTTCGTTGAGAATTTTTATATTTGATTCAATAAGAAACAAGATGAGATCAATGACCTCTATTTGATTGTTGATGACGAAGATTAGCTAGGATGATTACAACTTCAGGTCAGCCGTATTGTTTATATATGTTGTTCTGCTTTTCAGAGTTTATGTGGTATACTATTTTTTATATGTTTTTTTTTTCAATCTTAATTTGTTTCCAGTTGTCTTGCTTTAAAAGTTGAGTTAGCTTCTTTTGAATCTATTCTTCACCCAAAATAGGACTTTCCTCTTGAATGTATTCACTGTAGGAATCGCTTCAAACCTCTCATCTTCACTAATTTCTCCTAAAAGAGAAATCTTCGCAACTGCTAAGACATGAAAAAGAAAAAAACAGATGAATCAATTTGCAGGTTCAAACGATTTTGAGTGAGTATATGGTTATGTATAAAACATAACTGAAATAGATGCCCTTATATTAAACTGGTCTCTTTAATTTGTATTAGAGTTGAGTATTAGCTAGTCATGCACCCACAGGGAAATGGATCACCTACTCTCTCTCTCTTTATATTTCTCTCCGTACATAATCTCCTTCATTGATTCTTATTAAGTGGTTGGAAACAAAAGGTCTATGAATATACAATATGTTTGGTTTGAGAATAAACATTTGTTAGTATGAATGAAATGCTCATCAAACCAATATCAGAGTACTTATGTTAGTGACTAGATGAAAAATATATTTGATTTAACATCACAATCAACAATCTTCCACCATTCTAATTAAATGGATGAAAGGGATGGAGAAAAATATGTATCCTTATATAGAGGGAGTATTAAGAGAATTTGTTTTGCACAGACCGTGATCATATGCATGGAAAACTCTTATGTTCTAAATGAAAGGAAACAAAAAAATAAGCTAATTAACGAAAAGATATTCCATCGGATGGATATAGAAATGGTGACACATAGGGAGACACTGGATTTAGTTAATTGCTTTTTGGTTTTAATTCCTTTCATTACAACATTAATTAAGAGTTTCATATAGTTTTGACATCATATTGTGTCTCAGTGGAGCAATCTGGAATAACACTAGCTAAATACAAGTTAAGGGGCTAGATTTTAAAGGTAGATGGCACCCAAATGGTTGTTTTGTCTGCTGTTGATGCAATGTAAGCAATGTTTAGAGGATAAGTGTCTGGATGGACGTGACAGAATTGGAAAATGAGGGACAAGTTTAAAGTAAAGAGATGAAATTGGACCAAAAACAAGTTAAGAGTCAAATCGAAACGCATAAATTATTCAAGGGACTAGAATATCAAATAAGTTTTGCAAGTAGTTTTCACTTATATCTTAAACAGTTTTATGATGTTTTCAACTTATTTTTGAGATTAACTATAGGGTTTCTATTTCTGGATATAGGCCTAATTCCTATCAAAGCCTTGTGTCTTGCTTTTCTTCCTTCCTCTCTAATTTACTACTTCTTGTTTTCAGCTTATTGAATCACAAATCTACTTAGCTAACAAGCAACATTTTTATTTGTTATACAAAACTTTTTGCTGAGTATTTCTATCACATACTTTAAATCACATGAGAGCAAAGTAATCTCCAGCCAAATCCAAACTCTAATTTTCCCTCCATATACTAATTGCACCCTCCTTATAAGTTCAATTACTTGTTCACACTTCTAAAGTTGGGTTAGCTTCATTTGATTCCTTTCCTTCAACCAAAATAGGACTTTACTCTTGAATTTATTTACTTTAGGAATTGCTTAAAATCCCGTATATGACGTATCTTCACTAGTTTCCCTTGACAGAGAAATTAGATCTTTAGGATACTACGACACGGCATAAAAGGATGAATTAATCAATTGCAAGTTCAAATGATTTCGAGTGAGTGTATATTTATCTATGAAACATGACCCAAAATAATGCCCTATATTAATTTTTAAAGTTTCTTATGCACAATTTACTCTCTTAATTAGGATCTAGTATGAAACGAGTTTGCTCCTCTACAGTTGAAAGTGTATCATATACAAATTACACTTATGTAGTTTGATTCAACGCCAAATATAATCACATAAATGTGAATCATTTGAGAGTTGAGGATTGGTCACACACATAGCCTGTGATCAAATGCCTAAGAAACTCTTTATGCTCTAATGAAAGTAAAACAACAAAAAACAAGCCAATGATAGCAAACTATATAGGGCTTTTAACTGACATACTTTAAAGCACATGAGAGCAAATTAATTTCGTGCCAAATCTAGACTCTAATTTACCCCTCCATATATTATCTGAGCTATTATCAGCCAAAAGAGAAATATTTCACAGGACCAGGGAAAAAGTATGAATTGAATTTGCAAGTAGATATCATTTACCTTAATTAGGTTCAGGGTTGGAATTTTTTCACATATGACAAAAGCACAAAGCCAGAAATTATTGATCCTCCCCATGGATGACAACATGGTAGTATTTGATACTGCTGGAACAAGAATAGTTATTAATTAGAACAGTGAAATCATAAATGTTATACTTTGAGAATTCAAGAAATTTGGCTGGTAAAACTGAAATTATACATAATGTCGCTATAGAAAATGATTTACATTAAGTATCACAATATATTACAGAAGCTTGAGTAGTTTTCCTCTTTTACTTCACTTGTGCAGAACTGGAATTGGAGAAAGCAAGGAGCTGAGATTATTTGTTTTAATTGGTGAATAACATCATTATTAACAAGGTTGTATTCTTAGATACATGCACTAAGTATAAAATCAACCTGTGACTTGAAGAAATGAAGTATCAACGATTACTATACAGTAATAATTTCAAACATCAATTAGAGGAAATCAGAGAGTTATAGTAGTATACACGATGCAAAGTACAATTAGATCAAGAAAGCAAGTTGTAAATTAGGTTCTCATTTGCTATATGATCAATGAAATTTAAGAACAAGTATATGATGAGCAGAATTACAGGCAAAAAGACAAGTTGATTCAAATAAGAAGAAATATCATGGGTGTAAGTGAAAGGAAATAAAATGGATAAAGATCTTGGTAAACTTAATGAAGGATAGTCAAATTCATGGAATAGATCAAGCAAAATACCGTACAGGTAGCCTCCAATAAGCTGCTATTACAATTTTTATTTTGATGGCAATACCAGACATTATGCTTAACAGTATGCCAGAAGAGTTAACAACACATACCGTAAAATCCTTTAAAATAAGAAAATATGACACTGACAGTTGATGATTGGATTTTACTACACGTTCAAAGGGTACATGTATACATTCAGTTCATATTTAAGCACCCAAAATTATGCAGCAAAGCAGATCAGCTGTGATATGATTAAGGATTCTGAAGAAAAGTTCAAACCTTAACTAAAATTGAACTCCGATGCTCGATTAGATATGCCAAAGACACCACTTTCAGTTATGCTACTAACAAAGAAGCTTCATTTGTATTTCTCTTTCCAGAAGGGTGTGGAATATTATATGATCCGGCCGGAAGATATATCTGGTAGTAGATTTTTCTTTAAGGGGAAAAATGAAATTTTTTAAGCATAAACATCATTCAAATCAAATCCAACTCTCAAGGTCAAATTTATGGAAGTTCAAGTAACAAAAATATTTAAAGCAGAAGGTTGATATATACAGGCAGACCCACCCAGGAGATTAGATCAATATCCCTGTGATTTTTCTAAGGCCTAGAATAAGGCAGCCTCTACACATATGTAATTTGGAAGGAGCAACTAGACATTGATGGTGGAGGTACACGAGTAAATTGAAATGAATGAAAGCAGTAAAAAGATGTAGAGTATAGCAACATGTATTAGGGACTTACACGCATGCAGATGCTTTTCTTCTAGAATTGTGCGCGGTGGCTAAAGAAAGTTGGCGCAACATTTTGTTGTGTTGATGACAAACTTAGTTTGACCCACCACAAGGCATTTGCGATGAGGAGCAAAGCAAGAGCAGTAGAGTTAGAAAAAGAGGAAAAAGTAGGGAGAGAAGATAAAGAAAATGGAAAATGAAGTGGGAGGAAGAAAGAAGTACCTCTGTTTCTGCATTGCCAAAATGTGTTGCTCTGAAGTCTGAATCAAAGTGAAGATTAAGAAAAGTTTCTTAATCTGTTGGTGGAACAAATTAATTAAAGTGAGTCCAAAAAGACATGCACGTGGTGTGAAATTAAAATTAAATCAAAATTTACAGGTGGAATGAAGATGTGTGTGTATGGTGTCGTGGTTGTGGAGGCGTCATAGGCAAGTGGGATGGTTAAATAAACTGAATTTGGTCGGTGTAGGAGGGGGCTGCGCCGTTCGTAGGATTAGCGGAGGAACGCGCGTCCCAATCCATTTATGAGTCGCAGGCAGGGCTATGGTTTAATCAATTCCAACAATTCATCCTTGGGAGTTTCCAACATCTAACTACTTCTTTTTATCAGATATAGTACTCCAAGCTATGAAATCTAATTGACATGTTAGAATTTTTTTAAAATTTTCTAATATTTCTGTTCAACAAATAAATAAATAGGTAAAAATAAGTAATTAATGTTATTTTTTATTTTTAAAAAAACAGATAAGACATAATTAAAAACAACAATTGGTGTTATCTTGAAATCTGAAATGTCAGATAAATAATTTTTTTTTAAATTGACAATTAAAAGAAAAGGGAAGGAGTAGTACTCCTTCCGTTATGCTATATAGTGTACTATTTTAAAAAATTTATGTTTCAAAATATAGTGCATTGTGTGGATTACATTGTGTTTTTTTATTATCTTTCCAGTATTGCTCATAAAAAGTAAACTTATATATTTTACGATTATCAATGCATTTAATGAAAATTTTTTAATGGTTTGGTCAAACCATAAATGAATGAAGGAGAATTTTCCTCAAAAGCTTCACTCTTCATAATTGCCAATGACCTATGGGAACTTGGAAAAAAGAATGAAGGAGAGAATGACTGCAATTTATTAATGTAGAAAGTATTATTAAATAAGGGTAATTTGAAAAATAATGAAAAAAATTTTGGCTACTAATCATTGTCTTGGTATGTGTGTGGTAATTAAAAGTGTACTATAAACTGGAATGGAGGAAATACTTTATTTTTCACTCAAAGTTAGCATCTTAGTCCCACACTTATTTGTGCTCATATACTCCCTTACTCCTTAATATAAGAGTCTCTTGAAAAAAATTTTAATCCCTAATATAAGAAAATTTTCAAAATTTAATGGAGTATCAATGTATAATTTTTACAAATACCTTTGATAATTTTAACTTTTTCTTCCTAAACATTAATGCAGAATAGAAATTAATAGCTTTTATTAAGGATATTTTAGAAATATTATAATAATTTTTTACAAATTTAATAATTTTAATTTTAACTACTTACCTTAATCAGTGTGATTTTAATTAAAACATCCTTATAATCCCTTTGGCATTGACATGCAGAAAAACTTGAATTAAAAAATTGATTTTAGTACTTTTACTTTTAAAAAGTAGTAAAAAATAAAAACAAAAACAAAAATTGAATCGCCCAAAGTCCCAAAAAGGGAAAAAAAAAACATGGTTGGTAGTGTTAGATCTAGATTTGAATCATTTATATCAAATACTCCATCCGTCTTAATTTATCTATTATTTTAAAAAAATTTAAATGATTCAATTTATCTATTATTTTATATTATCAATAAAATATTAATTATTATTTTTATTATTTTACTTTTTATTAAAAATAATGATGAAAAAATGTAAGTCATTTTTTAACATTTAATTTAAGAATATTTTGGTAAAATATCATTAAATTTTACTGTATTTTAGATTATTTAATAATTTTATTGATTTATATAAAAATTTTTAAAATAATAAATAAAATAGAATAGAGAGAATACTTAACTTTTAATACATTTTGAGAATATTTTAACCAAATCATTAGGACATCATAGATTTGGCATAATCTAATTGGATTTGATCAGTGTAAAATAAATATTTTTTGCAAGTGTAAAATAAATTTAACCAACAAAATAAACATTCTCTTACTTTCTTTTTAATTATCACTTTTTGAAAAAATTATTATTTATTTATTTATTACTTTCAAATTTTAATACATTATTAATTACTAATTTTTTAATTATACCTATATATATTATTTAAAAAATTAAAGACAATATATCAATATATTCCAGCTGAAAATTAAAGGCATTATTACTTATTTTTTACATATTAAAAAATTTTTTAAAAAAATTAATATATTAATTATATCTTTTTTTATCTGTGTGCAAGAATCAACAGATCGTGACTGGAAAGCGACCCTGGGGTACTGGGGAAAATAGAAAGAGGCACGTGGGCAAGGACGTCATAGATTTGACGGAATGTAATTGGAAGTGGAAATGATAAGAAGTAGAGAAATTTGCATGTTCCGGCCGCCCCGTGATTGGATAGTTGGAACCCAAAATTCAATTTCTCTTCTTTTCTATTATTGCCATTTGAAAATATAAATCTTAGTTTAAAAATTTATTTTACTTTAAGATATAAGTTCCAAATTTATAGAATATTAAATATATTTTATTTTATTTTTATTTATAATTAAATATAAAAAAATAACATATGTTAAATGTAATGTATTAAATAGAAATAACATTAAAAATAATATATATTTTTTAATAAATTTAATAAGATTATTTTTTATTTCCGTATAATTAGGCCAATAAGATATATGTTTTGAATTTAAGGAAACATTTTTTATTTTATTTTATTATATATACATGTGACATGGCATATGTTTATCCGTCGCTGCCCACTTGAACTTGAATAGTGCAATACCAGCGACAGAATAACACATACTTGGATGGATAAAACAAGAGTCTTATTTTCCATCGAACACAAAAGCAAAAGCATCCTAATAATAATAAGAAATTAAACATTCATGCTTCCATTTCACTTTTTTTGTCATTCATTCATGAACCAATTCGTATATTTGAGGGTGCATCACTGCATCCCGTTGCTCTGACTCTGATAAAAGCAAGCGTGTCTTTATTTATTACAGCCGCCATGTCACTTAATTATAGCGTCCAGGGATCAAAGAGGGCCCTAATCAATTCACCTAGTTGTTACTTACCCCTTGGTTTTATATGATAGGATTTCCAACCAGAGGATGTTTAGTTAAGAAAAATTGGTTATACATTTTAAAATTTAAAAAAAATATATAATATTTCAATTTTATTTTTATTAATTATTAATAAAAATTATTTTAAAAAATTATTATTTTTACCTTTTTTTTAACTTATGAGATGATAATCAATAAAGATAAAAAAGATAAACTTTTACTTAAAATTATATAACCTTTTATATTTAAACCAAATAAAAATTTTAGAAAAATCTTTATAAAATGGATCAAAGGAAGTAATTAATATTCTCCTAGTTTCAAAATAATTATCATTTTAGGTTTTTTATTATTTCAACACAATTGTCATTTTACAATTTTTAATGTAACATTAATTATATTTTGATAAGTTTACTCTTGAACAATAATGATGGAAGAGAAAAGTACTATATAATTAATAATGATATTATAATAAAATTCAATTACATTTTGCTAACTTTTAGATTATTTCTTAACTTTCTTAATTTATATAAACAACTTTAAAATAACAGTTATTTTGAATTGCAGCGAGCAGCAAGACACAATGACAATGCATCTCTTTAATATTACTAACTAGCCCAATCACAAATAACCATGGATTGATCGAAAGGGAGGCAGGCCTGGGGGATAATATCTACAAATTTACCGTCATCATTGTCCGGATCAGCTGACATTTTTTTTTTCAGAAAAAAATGTATATGCAATATTTTATGAGATAGCTAGTACTTGTTTAGTAAAAAAAATAATTTTGTTCTAATTTTAACCATGAAATAATTATACATAACTTTTTACTTTTTATTTATAATTATATGTATTTGAGTTCATGCTTCGCATCTTTGTTGTATTTTAACGATTGACATACAAATCAATTAGATCTTCTCTTATAATTTAAGGTATTCTTTTATATATATATATGCGAAAAGTCAATTTCAATTATAAAGGTCAAAACAAAATTATGAATAAGATTGATGTTACAAAAATAAACTTAATTATTACGCCTTCCATTTTTATAAAAACAGTTGTTTTAAGATTTTTCACATAAATTAAAGAAGTCATCAAATAACCTAAAATATTGTAAAATTTAATATTATTTTACTAAAATAACCTTAATTTAAATACTCTCTTAAATGATCTATTTAATATTAATGAAGAATAATAATAAAATAAGTAATTAATACTTCATTGGATATTTGAAGTAACAAATATTATAAAAAATATTAAAAGTCCGATAATTTTTATGAATAAAAGGAAGTAATAAGTTTTAGACTGAAATGCATATATTTCCCTTCATATATCTCCCCTATTTTTAAAGTATACATTTTAGCTCAGTTTTCAACTCTATTGTCAATATTTCGTTAATGATTCTAAAATACTTTTTTGTTAATTAAAATAGCTCAAAATTATTAGTTCACCCTTATATTGTGAAATTTCTAATTTTTATACCAATTAAATATAAATTAATTTAATATATTTATATAAAAAATATGATAATATTTCTTGTTGATTTGACATTAAAAATATTTTTTATTAATTAATTAGAGTAATATTAAGATAAATGCATTTGAAAATATTAAATAAACATTAATAAAATGTATAATAAAATAAAAATATGTCAAATCAATTAATATAAAATATTAAACATGCAAGAAGCCAGGTTGTTCATAAATCGAATACAGTGCAGTTCATTTTAGGTTATGTACAAATGTACAGAATTCATTATAATTAATAGTTAAAAAGTTAAAAAATGTGTTGAAAATATTACTTAATAAATAATTATCTTTAGGATAGATATTTGGTCTACAAAAAAAATCTTAAATTCGACGATTTAATTGTTGGATAAATAGAAATAAAAATCTTGAAAATAAAAGGGAGATTTATGTAATATAATTTTTAATTTAAGGAGAAGTTTATGTAAATTTTCAAAATAGAAAGGTTGTCTGCAATTAAAGTATAATACAAGAGATATTAGAGTATTTTACTCTTAAGTTTATGATGTAAAAAGATGTACCATTTATTTTTTATAAATTACCAAAAAAATAATGCCTGCTTTTATATATATTATCGAATAGATTGCATATGAAATTATAGAATATTCTTAAAAAATGATTTCATGTAAAATTTTATTTCATCTTTAAAAAAACATGCTTGATAAATTATTACAAAGAGATCAGATAGAGTCAAATTGTCAATAGGATCGACTTGATAAACAAACTGCAGATTAGAAGGTAAACAGCAGAACTATTGCTCGGAAGCAATGATATTAGATTATCTGAATTTGGATGCATGCCAAGGCATTTGACTTTAACCTATTTTCTTTATCAACGGACGCATGCATCTGAATATCGTTCCTTAGATTCTGGCCCAAAAAAACATATCATACCTTGGATCTAATTATTGTCTCCTGCAAAATATATTTATATCCTAGCTGGCAAAACTGCCCCTTCTACAATAATATCCATTAATCTATTCTCAGCCCATACCATATATAATATAATAAATGTTTAATTTTACATATACTTTACCAACATCTCTCAAACAGTAACGATTTGTTAGGATTTATAATATGCTTCAAATCTAAGGTGTAATCTTGAAGTCACTGGTTATACTAACGATATATATATATTTAAATTAATTCTGCTTCTCCTTTTACTCTAATTATAACAAAAGTACGTAGTAGGCTAACAATGGTATCTATAGGTTATGATCTTCCTGACCTAGAACTTTAAAGAAAAAAATATATGATCTGATGAGCCAATTGATTCATTCTTTATGTCTTTAAGCTCAACGTACTATGAAAATGAAGCACTGGTTAATTAACATTGATAGTTATGAGAAAAAAGGAAAATGACATATAGATACGTGCATGTATCTTCCTTAATTTATTTTCAAAAAGCACGAGGCCTTGGGGGCTAGACCCTCATAAACAATAATGCATTTTTATTACCCACTTAGCAAGTGGCAATTATTTAAATCACAAGTTGACGGTAAGGCCGGTTTATTAAATATTATTTGATCATTCAACTTGGGTCTGCATCACTATCTTCTTCTAGATTATCACAAGGTATGTAAAAATAATATATCCTCCGTGTTGAATTTAGATATCAACTGGTCTCATTTTATAATACTCCCTTCATCCCATTTATATGTCATTTTAAAGTTTTTCACACATATCCATAAAACTATTAAATAATTTAGATTATAGTAAAATTTAAGGATATTTTATCAAAATATTCTTAAATTAAATGTTAAAAGATAACTTGTACTTCACTTACCATTACTTTTAATAAATGATAAAATAATAAAAAAGATTACTAATACTACATTGATAATATAAAATAACAGATAAATTAGGACATTTAGAATTATCTAAAACTACAGATAAAAAAGGGATGGAGGGAGTAAATTTGATATTTTGGCCATAACTCTCATTTCCCCTTGAATTTAACAATTTAATGATTTAGATATCTTTTTGTGCCAATGATAATTTAGATATCCATATCAAGTAAATAAATAAAATCTAAGTTAACATATATTGTTACATTTTAAAATTTTAGGAGGACGAGATAAATTAAAACCAAATAATGTGAGTGAAACACCGAATTCACAGTAAAAATCCAATTGTTAAAGCCCAAACTAATTAAGATTTTTCATTAAATTTTAAATTGTCCACCTTCGTTCCCTGTCAGACGCACGAAATCTAAAGGCAATGATTATTTATATATTTTTTAAAACTGAAGAATGCTTTTTGGATGCATGTAATAAGATAATATATCCTGATGGCGCCAAGCTCTGGGATTGGATTCCGTGTAATCTCCATTTCAATGACATGGCGGCTAATTGTTACTTTTATTTTGAAACAATTGTCATGATGAAGTTACGTACATAAATTAAAAAAATTAATAAATAATTTAAAAATTAATAAAGTTTAATTATATTTTATTATTATATCCTTATTAATTATATAATACTCTTTAATATATTTTTTTTCTTTATTATTATTGAAGGGTAAATTTATCCCACTATAATTAATACTCTCTTGGAAATTGTACAGTGACAATTGTTTTGAAATAGGACAAAAATTGCAAAGTATACCTCCTCTGATCCACATTATAAGATATTTTGTATCAATTACATGCATATCAAGGAAATCATTTTTTACTTAAAATTAATGTAAAAAGTATCAACATTTTCTATTTTATTTTTATTAAATACTTTATTCTATTACCATTCTAAGGTTATAAATAAGAAGTTGAAAAGAATTAAAGGTGGGAAAATAGGAAGAAAAATATCTGACACTTTATATTTTGGACTAGAATTTATCATACAAAATATTCTATAATTAATATAGATTGAAGGCAATAACAATTATTTTGAAATAAAGAGAGTTTTAGGTTAATCAGTAAAATAACATATGCTTAATTAAACTGTGCAATGAACACGTGTTAAAATTATAACAATAATAATTATGTGTGTGTCACTAGGCAGAGGATGTGGGATGAAGAATTGGGTCGTCATTTGTTTTGTGATTCAACTTGTTATTAGTCTAGAAATGCATTAACTTCGATTTAGGATCCCAATCATATTTCAGGATTAATAATCCAACTATGAATGGCTGCCATGTATGAAGACACTTTTACTGTATCTTGATTTGAGTTAAAAACACCCACATACAGATACTTGCATGAATCAACAAATATAGGGAAGGAATAGCACTTCAATTCAATATTGTTATTGTCCCTCTTCTTTATTATTTTATTTATTTTAACCCAGTTTTCAAAGCCAAGTAGCATTTCGTGTGAAATATATATAAAATAAGCCAGAACACCAATATAAACTAAGCATAGGATATATATAAAAATGAATAAAATGATGACAAGGAACAATGTATAAACTGTGGCGGTATAAATTAATAAAAAAATTAAAAGAAATGGAGGCAAGTGGCGAGAATATAAAAATCGGGTTCCGCGAAAATGGCTTTGCCGTAATTTAGTTCACTATTCACTTCACTATCAATTCATGTCTGCATCATCAGTGACGCACTAGGTACTCAAATCAAATTACTACTTCATTTTTTGAAGTCTTTGAGTGGATTTTGTCAAGGAATCTACCTTTTAAGGTTTAAATTCAGTTTATACGGTTAAAGAAAAGGATAGATTACTTAAATATCAAGGATTGCTGGATAGAAATTTTTGTTCTGGTAATCCCCAGATAAATTCAATGAATACTGATCAATGCCGGATACATGGTACTGGGACAAAAATTCTCTGAACAACATTTCAATTCGTAGGTTTGTACTGACGATATGACAAATTAAATAACAGCAGGATTCCAAAATACCCAACAATGTGGGGAAAATGAATCCTGACACTCACTAAACTAATCCTGCCCAAATTCAAGCAACCTCCTCCTCTCTATATCTTCCTTTTAAATTCAGCCCACTTCATACCCATGCATGCATTTTATACACTTTTGATTAATTAAACTGCGAATCACTAAACCACTCCCTAATATTTCTCACTTCGACACAGAAGCAAGACGTAGCACTAAGCGATAGTGGAGAAACAGAGGTACTTCTCTCTCTCTCTCTCTCTCTCTCACACACACACACACATATTAAGAGCTCTTTATTATTTTTGCATACCTACTCCTACTCCTTCTAATTCTATGATTTGCTCCAAAATATATATATAGCAGGAGCTTCATCATATTGGTTATCCATTAATACAACAAGATGTTGGATCAACTGCTCCATCCGAGGCAAGGAAAGCTACACTGTGTAAGTCCTAATTAACAACCTACAAATCTTCTTGTTTACTGAAAGCTATAGTTAGACATTTGCGTGAGGATTAGGATAGGAGAGATGAGAAGGGATAGCTTTTTTTTTTTTTTTTTTAAATTTTGGCGAAGAAGGGATAGCATTTTCATTGCATTGCATTGTGCCACTCCACAGTCTGCGTGCGTCCTGTTTTTGTGAATGCTATGGTTGGTTTATTTTGTCTGAGCTGTTCCTATGAAAAAATATATTGCATGTTCTAAATTATTTTGCAAACTAATTTTTTTAATACTCAATTAATATGGCCGTATACACTATTTGAAGATTTTTTCCCAAAAAAAAAAATAACACAGTTAGCAGCACTTTATGATTAGCAAAACATTACTTTTTTCTATATATAATGTTGATCTTAATTCCTATCCATTGTGAGAGTGAAAAAAAAAAAGACCAAATTTCATGGCTTATCACATGGAGCAAATAAGCGGTGTATTTTTACTTCACATAACTGTCTAGGGACAAGGGTGGGTTTTGTTTATTTGTATGGAATTGGAAATAAAAGCACATTAACAATAACTTAATAGTGTAATTTTTTTATACATTTTATATTTTATATTAATGATATTTCTTTTTTTTTTTGACACCAACATTATAGAACACAGAACAAAAAGGTTAAACCTTTAAAGGCTTAGCATGAGGACAAAAGTTGCTGGTATATTAAATAGAATATAAAAATTGAGTTGTAATTTTTATGATTTAGAATATATACATTCTATAATTTATTATATATTTTATATCATTTTTTATTAATGAAAAAAATCATGTTGGGATAACTATTTCTATTTAGATATGATAATATGCAAATATGATGAAGTGATACTAGATCATTATATATATATAAAAGAGTTATAACTTGTAAGTTTACGATCAATATTTTTTTAATTGAAAAATTGATGAATTTCATCGTTAGAAACCTTAAAAAAAAAAGTAGAAGCAGAGGGTTTGAATAATAAAAAAAAAAAAGCAACTTGCAACAGAGTAACGTCAAGAAGTAACGCGTGTCATCCTCGTAGAAGTATGGCGTTTTAGTCATTTCGTCGGACTCATTTTTTTATATTTCCGCTTTGAATAATGGATGCCTGGGATGCGAAACCTGGCGGTTTCTCCCTCTTCCTCTTTCTGGCCGAAACCCTATCTTCCACCCACACCAAATCCCCTTGCCTTTCTTCTTTCCTTTCGTTATGCGAACCCTTGTCTGTACCATCTTTGCTAAATTGTTGCTTCTTTTCCTTTACATTTTGCAGATCAGCAAGGTATTTCACGCAATTAAAGATCGGCGACGACAAATACACCACACGAAAGGTAAATTCTTGACTGATTTCAATTTCATTTCAGTATCAGTTGGAGTGAAACCAGCATTACTTAGATTATATTTTTCTTGCTCTTTGCCTGGGGCCTGTGGATTGATTTGTTGCTTAGATTACATATGATTGCTGTATAATAGTTGAATTTTTGCAAATTTCATCTGATGGGTTATGCATTGTGTGATTGACTTCATTTTTGTTTGTTTGAGCGGAAATATGAAATGTATACATACATACCATTGTGTTCTTCTGCTGTGTGATATTACTAATAGAGATCAGCCCATTTCTCTTTCTTTATTTTCTGTCATTATCAATTGGACTTTGTGGTTATGTTGTATACTGTGATAGTCTTATAAATCGGTGCCTATTTTCAATTCTCTCCTTATAAAATCAGTGGAGCGGTGGCTTTTAGTATATATCGGTTTCTTCTATGGAATTGGGGTAAAATATGTAATATTTGATATAAAATGGGTGTCCTTGATGTATAATTTGTAAGCAGTTGACAGTTTGATCCTCCGGCTTTCCTGGTTTTCTACGATAATAATATGCCTTTTTTCAAAAAAATAATAATAATCAAAGGGAGAACAAATGAATGCCTCGCTTGATTGATAGTATGCTTTCTTGGAGGTGTTTTGTTGTTATATACCCTTTGATGATTCATAATGACGCCAGGGTAGCATCTTCCTTACTTTATTAATTATATTAATATATTTTTTTATTTAGTTAAACTACTTGATAATTTTTATGTTAAAAATTACTTTGAGTTTCCTCAATTTTCTTGATGAAATTTCGAGACAATTTGTGTTACTTGTAAACGTACAATCACTAACTCATGTGGCCATCTTATTTGAATGTCTCTAGGACAAGATTTTAGTATTATGTTGAATTTCAACATTTAATTGTCTTTTTTTATATTAAAAGTAAAATTACAAATTCATGTTGGTGCTGTGTCCTGTGTGGATCAGTAACTTCTTTAGTAAAATATAAATCGCAATAGAGATTTTAGTAATATATAACAAAAAGTTAGAACAGCACAGTTTTTAAAAAAGGGAGAAATATCATATATAATTTATTTAAATTTAAGGGTTTACTACTTTTAAGAATTTAGAGATATGAAACATGCTTCTAATAGTTTTTTTATTTCACTCTGATGCAGAATGAAAGGCTAGAGTAGCTCATGGAAACTTGTTGAATCTTATCAAGATTCTTCAGGCACAACAAGGTACACAAGATTTCTTAGCATTTAGCTCTTTTTTTTTTTCCTTATAAATGATTCTTCCTTAGAGAAATAATAGTGGGAATTGCATTTGATTTTTTTTTTGGTGAAAATAAGGGACTATAGGCTCCTAAATAAAACTCCTGATATAGATTTTTTGTTGTTGCTCAAACTCGTAATATAGATTAAGAAGCCATACCCTGTTCTATCTCTCATGAGTAATTAACAATTGTGTGAAGGCTCTAACTCATGTGTAATGAAAAGAACATATTATTATTAATTAATAATATGATATATATATATATATCTTATTTTTATTACATTAAAAATAGATTTTGTTTTCCTTAAACACATGCAACAGTAACAAATTAGCCCATCCCGTTGGAGGTAAGGAGAGCCTATATATGACTTCAAGAAGGTTCTTTATTGGACTATTTTTCTATTGAATTTTGTGAAAAAAAATGAGATCAAGATATATTATAGAGGTTCAAGGAATGAGCTGTTAATAAATAGTACGTCTTATTATAAACTTATATTTTATTATATTGATGATTTTATGAAATCATTATGTGATAATTTTTTTTTTGAACTCACGTTTGGATTCGTCCAATCCATAGTAATCTTTCTCATACGTGAGGCCACCAATTCATTTACAATAATATATTAGACCCACTCTCTACACTATTCAACTTTTTCTTCTAAACTGGAAATTGTAAAAAAGATATACAATTATCTATTAATTCAAAATTTAAAACATAGCCTTTACAAATTTTTTTCACTTATATTTATTTTTAGTTTAATCCATTTATTGCTCATACTCATTTGAACCTAACCCAACACTTGCATGTTTTCTAAATGAAATAACATACTGTTCATATAACTATAATAGTGCCCCTAACCCAAAAAAAAGTATAATATTGCATATTCACATGAGATATTCAATTGGTTAGTTAATTACTCTTGTGTGGTCTGTTAGGCATTGTTTGGTACGTAGGAACTAAGAAGCAAGGAATAGGAATGGGAATATAAAACCATGATGTTGATAGTTTGGTGTGTGGGAATAAGATTACAAGGGAATGCAAACCCATGTCTCCTCATGGGAATAGGACTGTAGCAATGAGAATCATATTTTTTGGACAAAATTACCCTTGCCTCAGCCTTCAGTTTTGATGCCACCTCTTCTCCCTAATGACACCACCCTCTTCTTATGGTGACGGCCAATGGATGACGAACCCTCCACCACTAGCTTTGCCGTTGGAGCTATGGAGGTTTAAAGATCCAGATCTGTGCTCTTTCCCTCCCTCTCTCACGGTGAACTATCTTCTTTCATTTGAGTTCTTCATCATCTTCTTTCTCAACATAAGCATCCTCGACCTGTCCTCCCTAACTCATGAGCTCTCCTCCGACTTGCTGATTTGGGTTTCAAGGTAGTGTTATTGTTTGAAGATGGTAAAGATGTGGGATGCTGGAGGAGGAGAGGAGGACGATGGAGAAGAAAAGAGGACTGTAGACCTCTACTCCATCATGTGATCATAATTGGCAGCAGCTTCTTGAGAATGAAGAAGATGGAGAAAACAAAAGTAGGGACATTTTAGTTATTTGACTAATTTTTATTTCATTTTAGTATTTTTTTGTGTGATTCCCATGATTTTTCTTAATATACTAAACATACATTTAAAACCCATTCTCATTCCCATTCTATTTTTATTCCCATTCCCTTAAATATCATTCTGCCTACCCAATGGGGTCTTACTATTTCTTTGTGAGCGCTTTTTTGAAGACAAACATATTCAAGGGAAAGTAGGTCCACGTTTACATGGAAAAAGTAAAAATAAGACAAATGAAATTAAAATTATTATTAGTGTTTGATTGTTTTTAACCAAATAATTATTAGTATTTTATTAATTACTCGGATACTCAAAACAAAACTATTCCTATTCAGTTAACATGGATATTAGACATGTTTAATAATCTTTTAAGTTTAGCATTTGTTAGCACCACTACACCTAGTATGCCAGTAGTAGCAGCATGATCGATCGGTTAATGTTTAATAGAGCACTTTACATAAACTTTTTTTTTAAGAGTTTAGTTAAATTATGTTTACCTTTTTTGTGGGTGAAAAATTATATTAATTTTTTCTCATTTTAAAAATTACGATTTTGTTAATTAAATGTCTTACATCATACATATTTATTTTTAAAAAGAAGATATTTAATTGTATTTGTTATTATATTAAAATTAAGAAATTAAATTACATGCAATTTCATATTTTAAAAAATTAATTTTTGAAAACTTAGAATATATTAAAACTAAATAAAAATAGGGGAAATGACACTTGAGGACCAAAATTTATAATTAATCCCATTTTAGGACCAAAAAATTTGAAAATACCAGAAAAGGACCTGATCTTAAATTAATTAAAAATGTAAATATGAAATGACCTAAATACCCTTGTTAAAACGTTTTATACTCAATATCTACTTTTTACTACTATTTTTCAGAAATTTAACACTGAATTCCCTGATTTTACACTGAACACAATGAAAAATTCAACTCTCAGAATTTTACACTCACCTTCTGCGTTTTACTACTTATATTCCATGATTTGACACTGAAGACCCCCAATTTTATACTGAATAAATCTTAGAATTTTATATTCAACTTCCATTTTTTACTACTAAATATCTGCTTTTTACTACTCTTTTTCATAAATTTGACACTAAACTTTCTCAATTTTACACTCATATTTCACAATGTGTTCAGTGTAAAATTGGGGATGTTCAGTGTCAAATTTATGAAAAAGAATAGTAAAAAGTAGATATTGAGTGTAAAATATTTTTACAAGTGTATTTAGGTCATTTCATATTTATATTTTTAATTAATTTAAGATCAGGTTCTTTGCTGGTATTTTTAAATTTTTTGGTTCTAAAATAAAATTAATTATAAATTCTGGTCCTCAAGTGTCATTTTCCCATAAAAATAATAGTGGGTCATCTTGTCATAAAGGCGTCGCTGTTGCTCAAAGTACAAATTACAGAATGCGAAGGTGGGCGCACAGTGTGAATGTGTTTGTTACTTCCATATATATAAAATTTTTTATCTTAATTTTAAATATAAGATCATTTATAATATAGGAGATAATATTTATTATATATTTTTAAAAATTATCCCTATTTAATATATCCAAAGAAAGAAAGAGAGAGATTAAATAAGGGTAGTTTTGAAAAAATATTAAAATTTTTGGAGAAATCAAGATAGTTAATTAGTTTTAACTCCCTTTCTTAATTCGCGTGATTCGGTTAAAATGATGACCAGAGAGAGTATTTATTTATTGTGTTAATGGTTTAATGCTCATTAATTTAATGGGCTAAAAGCATTAAAACTTCATAAAAAAAATAATAAAAGCATTAAATTACGGTACTATCCCTGTTCCTGAACACTTGTCATTATCAATAATCATAACGGGGCATTTAGGGCAATTTTGTTACCGTAAGTGCAGACATAGTTAATACTCCCTCTGGTCCTTAATATAAGATCATTTTAAGTGAATTACGTGAATTAAGAAAGAGAGTTAAAACTAATTAACTATCTCGATTTCTCCAAAAATTTCAATATTTTTTTCAAAATTACCCTTATTTAATTTCTCTCTTTTTCCCTTTAGATACATTAAATAGGGGCATTTTTTGGAAATGTGTAATAAATACCACCTCGTATATTGTAAAGGATCTTATATTTAGGATCAAGATACAAGGTCTTATATATAGAACCGAAGAGAGTATCTTTATGCCCTTTTTCCTGGAAAACCAGCTTCTCTCGCTCTCTCCCCCGCCACCTCCGTAATCTGCACCTATGAACTCCCACGAAAACCCCTCGTTCTGTGCCTACGACTGATGCTTTTCCTTCGATGCTAAACCTCAGTTAAACTACGTTCTGTTTTCAAATTTGTTCGATTCCCGACTTTTGCTAGTTTGCCAATGGAAATTATTTCTGGGACAGATAATAAGCAACGAGAGGTTACCGTGAATTTATTTATGGAGGTAAATCCGTAAATGTGCAATGAACTTCTCTTTCTAATGTTTGTTTATGCCTAAAGTTATTCTGGAGTGAAAATCCCAGTACGATGAAACGGTTCCATTGTTGTTGTTTGATGTCTTGCAGATTTTCCAATGGGAATTAATCCGTATCAGCTGTATCTGTTTAATTGTTGGTTTTGAGTTTAGGTTTCTCATGGGGTTTCTTAATTTGATGCCAGTATATAAAATAGCGTCACTCGGACATTACCCGTGTTCTCAATCAACTTTTATGTATTAAGAATTAAGGAGAACGCACCAAAGGACTGAGGTCATATCCTATGATCTTGTATAGTTTTCCAACTTATTTATAATAAGCTTTTTAGTGCTAATATATATATATATATATATTTGTGTCTTTTTCCTTCCCAAATTTTATTTGAACTTCTTTGTTTGATTAGTCATTGATCCATTTAATTTTGTATGTTTTAAATTTTTTATTAATGCAGACTTTTCCAATCTTCTTTCATTTGAATGCTAATTAACCGGCATATACATGCTTTAAAAGTTGTGTCTTTATCAGCTTTCATTTTCTTCTTTTTTCATAATTTTTTCTTAACCTTCCTGTTTGTTATTTCCACCAATGGTAGCCCGGTAGAACCACTCGACAAAAGTTTTTGATATTGCAGTTTACTTTGGATGCCAAAAATATTGGATGTGGTGTTATATATAGTTGAATAATGGGATAAGCATCATTGGTGTCCAAGCATCTAGGATTCTTCGATGTATATATGGGTTATATGTTGTTTGGTATGCATTAAAATTCTATACCTGGCATACAAGGTGATCTCTTTATATGATGATTTTCCACAAATCACATAGCAACTCTCATCCTTTCTTATTCGTTTTCAAGAGCTCAATTGTTCGATAGATTAACCAATTATCATGCTAAATAAGTACTAGTTTAACTGCCATCTTTTATCTTTGAGCTTTACACACAAAAAGCTGCTTATTTGCAACTTACAATAATGAATAGCTGAGTGTTAATTAATACAAATATAGAGCTTTTTTAGTGTATTTTTTTTTCTCCCTAGAGGGAGTAGTAGGTATTAGTCCTTGATATGAAACGGACGTTAACTTGTTGGTCTTTGAACATTTTTCTCTCCTGTGTGCGCGCTCGTGCGCTTAATGTCTGTCAATGGTTTCACATGTGAGTCACAAATTTGAATGCGGCTTCTTTGCCATATCTACACAAGGATTTCAATTTTAATTGTGGCTTGATTTTTTCCTGAAAATCCTAAATCACACTAGGAGCTAACATTTGCTTCATAACTTGGGATGCTTAATATAAACTGAGTGCGTGCAAGTGGATTTTGTTCTTCGTATACTCTTAGATGTCATATTTTCTTATTTTAAAGGGTATATGCAGTATGTGTTGTATATTTTTCTACACACTTCATGTTAAAGAAAAGTTTATCTTATTGCCATCATAAAAAATAATTTTTTAAAATGCATTTTATTGGAGATTTCCTATTTTATATTGGATGTTTTCAATGAATTTGATAATGCTTAATTTGAACCTTTTTTTCTTGGTTATAATGAGTATCAAATTTGCAAGCCTTTGTCCACACTTCCATTTCTACCATTTGAGGTTGCCTACGTTGGTTGCTTTTACCTTTTTTATTAACTATTTTCTTGCTTAGGATTTCTGGTTATTGGTGGCTGGTAGATCATGATTGCTCTGATCATAAAATGAGAAGAAGTGAGAAATATAATATGAAACAAATCGAGGTAACACATGGTTGGTAAATTGTACATAGTATAGATTTGATTCTTTTTTTTTTCTCCAAACAATAAAATTGTGTGTGAGATAGAATCTGATTTTCTACTGAATATGATGTTGTATCGTTGTATCTGTAAAACATAGAGTTGAGATATGTTTTGTCATGCTAGAGTCAATTGTCAGTTTTCCTGTGATTATTCTTGTGAGAATACAGTGAAAATCTTATAATTACAACTTGCTTTCTTCAACAAATTGTACTTTGCTATCTGCTGTTGCCCAGCAATAGAGACAAATAATTGCAACATTAACATACTTTCTTTGCTTTTTCTCAATCTGGTATTCTTTTTGCTTTCCCTCCGGTTGGTAGAGTGCATATATATAGTTGGTATTGTGTCCATAGTTTATTTTCTCTAATATTGAGATTAAATTGCAACATTTAGCGCATGTAACACCATTTTTATATCTCCCTATTTGTCAACTAAAATTTTACTGTGCCCCCAAATTCCTTAAGCTCATCATCATACACAAATCTACCGTCCCTGATGACTACTATTCTGGTGAAGCATTATTTTTTTCCCTACGGAATTCTTGATTGTAAAATTTTTTTAGAGTTCAACTATAGATAGAGAAAGAGATGACATAGAAAGCGTAAATATATGAGACTTATTTCTTTACAATACTATTACATTTAAATATACTGGCTCTGGAGTCTTGAGGAAATGGAGAATGAATAATTTTTGGCTTATCTCTTTGCTATATATGGAAAGATTCCAATATTCAACCCAAGGTCATTGTGTACTTGAGAAATTAATTTGTATATTCTTTTGTAGTGAATATTTCTGTTTTGGGATGATATTCATCAGAATATGTTTTAGCTTTTACGTGCTGTGTGAATGGAATCCTAAAATTTATCGTCAAAGTGATGTAAAACTAGCGAAGGATTTGAAGCTACTTCAGAAACAGATATCCGCAGGATGAAGGTCACATTTTGTCTGAAGAAAGGACTTAAAAGAAAGTTACAGAACTTGGAAAGGAAGATGCCACGAGGATTAGTTGGTAACAAACAAGACAACAGTGGAGGGTGCAATGGTGGAGTTGATGCACTATGAAAGGCGCAGTCAAGTTCAGCTGAAGGTGTAATCATTCTTATTTTTACTTCTTTCTTACTGTATCAGATGTGAACCCCAAATGTGAAGTTAAAATAGCCGCAAAGGAAAAGGGAAAAAAGGATGAAAATAAGATTCACACATGTAGAAATTCATCGTTTGGAATTCATGATCATATTTGCAATTCCTGGACCAATTAGACCACACAAAAGCCAATTGATCCACACAAAGAAGCCTGACACTACACCAAAAATGAGATTTATTGGTGTTTATTTTCAGGTTTTATTGGCGTTTCTAAAATGCCATCTTTTTGAACACTGATAAAAATGGAAGAGCTTTTTTTGGCGTTTACTACAAATGCCATTGAAACTCATTTTTAATTGGCATTTGTATACAAACACCAATTTGTCTCTATTTTTTTAAAAAAATAATTGTTCATTTGGAGTTCTCTCTTCCCCAGACAATTTGCAGGCACACAAATCTCAAAAATCAACCATCTATACAGAAGAAGAAGAAGAAGAAAAAAGCCAGAGAAAGTTGATCAACACTACACGAAAAAAAGGGAATAATCAATAGAGCAAAATAAAAAAATATAGACAACAAAAAAAATTGACAATGGTGAATCTTAATTTAGGAAAAGGTTTTCGGTTGCCATAAAATCATAAAACCTGAATCAATCACCACAATAAACAAGGGTAACTCGAACAAAGAGCTTCCTGCCTACAAGTTTAGGAGTTGGTCCCATCGGCAGTGAATCTGTGAAGATCATAGAGAAAATCGATGACGACATCAAACAATCTCAGATCTGCGAAAAGAAGAAATGATCTGCGTATATAGAAAAAGACATGATCTACAAAGAGAAGAAATGGCCATTTGCTATCTCAGATTCTTATCTTCGTTTTCCATATCATCGAAGCCATGGCTTCTTCTTCCTCCTCCTCTAAAATGTCGCATCATGGGCATGGAGGAATTGGTCCATGGAAGCTTAAGGAATGGAGAGAAGAGGGATGTGTAGTGCCAAAGTATGGTGATATAGAGAGGGAAGAGAGATCAAGAGGACCAAAGAACAGAAAGAGAACATGGGGGAGAGAGAATACTGAATTATGGAACACGAGGGCGAGAAAAAGAGAGAGAGAGAGAAATTAGGAAGGGAAAAGAAAAAAATAGGATAGTTAAATAAGGACCGTGAAATTTTTTTTTTATCTCTGGCCGTGGTTTGAAATCCATGGCTTGTATTTTTTTTTTATTCTAAAGCAAGAAATAGATGGTGTTTGTTTAATAAATGCCAACTAAGATCCAAATAGATGTGTTGTAAATTGCCCGTTTAAATATAAGTTTATTCCTTTTATATCATGATATGTCCTGAGCACAGGAAGCAAGCTTGTGATGATCCTTTCTTTCTCTCCTTGTAAGTAGCTTATGAGATGTATGAGTATGTAATGTGAGAATATAATCTGATGGTTATCATATGATTTATATTGCATCCCCATTTATAGACTAGCACATTGATTATTGTGCTAACATGATGGCCATGAGATATACTTATGTACATGATACATGATGATATGTTGGCATGACATGAAATGGCATTATCACTTTGATTGTGAGGTATTGGTTGATTGGGTGATGATGTCTAATGATAACATGTGGTATACTGATCCACTGGTGGAACACGCAAGGCCTCATATCCAAATGGTGAGATTTGATATATATCACTGCCACTAAATCATTATCCTTTGGCTAGGAGATCTAGGTGGCAGTCGAATCGAGATGCATTTTCTTTAAATCACTACCAATTTGGGTAGTCTAGTAGAAGGAGAATCACGATCCAATCATTAGTATGGCCTTTGGCCGGTCATACTAGTGAGTGGAGAGCTTAGTGATGTCCTGGACTCAGTCTTCACTGGAGTATTGGGTATGCCTTAAAATGATAGCTAGCCTTTGATTTTAGCCGTGTATTATGGGAGACATTCATATTATTTCATATACATTGCATCAAATCATTCATATATATATGTATAATGCTGTTTGTAAATGTGTGATTAGTAGTTCCCGTGTTTACTAGGACTTTGTCTCACACCCTTCTGTGATTAGCATTTCAGGTGAAGATTCTAGCTCTAGCAAGGAGAAGACTAAGGAGTCTTAGTTCTCTCCTCAGTACGAGAATATCTAAGTTGTAGCTGGTAGTGTGTTGGTGGTTGTTTATGGAGTTATATTGTGCCAAGTAGGATGCTTGTAGTAAGTGCCATATATAATGTTGTACTCCAAGTACTTCTTATGTGTGTTATGCTTTGAGACCCCAGTTTAGGTCAAGATATAAATGTTCTGTATGCATGTTGACATGATAATCTAGATCTTGCATTAGTGATTGATTCTGGTGTATGTGTGGTAGAATGGGTATATAACCCGTTAGTTGTAATTATGGTGCTAAGGGGTCGAATTCTAAAGGAGGGGTTCCTTTAGGATGCAACTACCCTAAACCAAATCCTTGGGGTATTTGGGACTTGGTAAAAGTGTTAGTTTGGATGCATGTGTTTTGGTTTAGAACTGAGAGGTTCCAAAGCCAAGTTTTAGTCCAAAATTGACCATATTGATTTTAGGGTGTCCAAAATCTTCATACGAAGGTAATTTGAAGTATGGTCAGTGTCTATAGTTAGATCAGGAGTAAGGTGACTTGTAGGAGTTGGAATCAGGTTAATCAGAGGTCTAAGTGAAAAATTATGTACATCGGAAGTTAGGCCAGAAAATAAGTAAAAAGCTTATATGTATCAATTTATGGCACAACAACACTAGTGTTCAAGTTGCGATGCCACACTTCTTTGTTCTCTTCCTAGTTTCATAAAAAACCCACTCTCATCATGGCACCATGCCTCACATTGCGACAATGCCCTATGTTTATGAGTCCTTTGTGCTCTTATGCCCAGTTTATGAAGAGGGTTTTGGGTTTTCTTGGTAGAATGTTACAAGAATTGTGTTTGTTTTGAATTATAGGTTGATGTGTTTGAAAATAGGCATATAACTCATTAGTTGTGCTGGAGGTTCAAGGGGGGTCGAATCTTAAAGGAGAGGCTCCTTGTGAATGCAACCACCTAAAACTAAGTTCTTGGGGTTCTTGTCACTTGTGTGAAGTGGTGGAATGACTTGATGTTGCATGGCTTGGAATTTGGAAGTGTAAATGTCAAACTTTGGAGTAAAAATGTTCATTTCTGTCTCAAGCATCCAAAATCTTTATATGGAGGTATTTTGAATTGTGGTTAGTGCCCATAGTAAGATAAGGAGTTTAGTGATCTGTAGGAGTTGGAATTGGGTAAATCGAAGGTCGAATTGATGAGTGATGCACGACGGAAGTTGAGTCAGAATAACAGCGAAAAGCTTATAAGTTACCAGTATGTGGTGCCGTGGCACCTGCCGTGCTATGCTATCCTAACTCTTTCTTCAATTCATCCAGAATCCTCCCCTGCCTCGTTGCCAGATACCATGCCACAGTGACAGCCCTATCTTTTGGCTTTCTTGAGATGTTGTCTTAGGGTCGAGTTGGGTCTTCTCTTTTTGTAGAATGTTACACAACTGTTCTCTGATGTTGTTCTAAAATAGCTTTTTTGTACTAGTTTTTGGGATGATATTCATCAGAATATGTTTTAGCTTTTAGGTGTTGTGTGAATGGAATCCTAAAATTAATCGTCAAAGTGATTGAAAACTGGCGAAGGATTTGAAGCTACTTCAGAAACAGATATCCGCAAGATGAAGGTCACATTTTGCTGAAGAAAGAATTTAAAAGAAGCTTACAGAACTTGGAAAGGAAGATGCCACGAGGATTAGTTAGGAGCAAACAAATCAACAGAAGATGGTGCAATGGTGGAGTTGATGCACTGTGAAAGGCGCAGTTTAGTTCAGCTGAAGGTATAATCATTCCTATTTTTACTTATTTCCTACTGTATCAGATGTGAATTCTAAATGTTAAGTTAAAATAGCCGCAAAGTCAAGAAAAAGAGAATGAAAATAAGATGAAGGGTCCCTCCACATTTAGAACAGGGATATATATATGTGTGTGTGTATGTATAAATAGAGAAATGATATATAGTAATACAGTTATGAAACAGGTTTTATTATTTGAAGTAGCTTGGGCTTGCAGTTTCATTGGATATGCTGAGAAGTTGCTCCAGATATTCAGCTCCCAAGTCCTCTAGTACTACCACCTCTGATTGCAGTTTGGCTTTGGCTTTCTTAGCCTTTGATGACAGTTTTCTTTGGATGTAGTGCCTCTCTTTGAGTGCTAAAGCAGGCGAACACCCTTTGCGGCAACCGTACTTGATGTCTTGCAAAGACTCCTTCACCCGTTCTACCGTAAAATTAAGAACAGCGGTGGTGCCTCTCATGGTGAATGCAGCTTGGTCATACGCTAAAGCAGCTTCCTCTGCGCTCTCAAACGTTCCCAGCCAAACTCTTTCCCCATTCCTGGTCGTGTCTCTGATCTCTGCTGCAAATTTTCCCCAAGGTCTCTTCCTCACCCCTATGTATGTTTTTTCCTGACCAGTTTTGGCTGCTATGGCTTCTGAAATTACCGGCAGTTGCTTTGCTTCCATGTCAACCATATCGAAGCAAAGATAATCATGGAAAGGCTCTTCATGAACTCGGTCGCTTGGTGAAGAGACCAAGAAAATATCAGAGGGATCCTGCCAGAACTGCCAATCTGGGCATAGTTGCTGACAGGAAGGCCAAGACATAGTGTTGGGAGTATTGTATGGCATGACTTATGAGATGCCATTCATCCCATTATTGTTCTTATTTATACAAGTCTAGGTCGATGATGCTTATCTTGAATCAGCGCCACCTTAATATTTTATATCAACCAACACTAGGGTTCCTCTGACCCGGAGATTAGAAAATATTATTAAACTTCATTTGAATCTCAAGGGGTTTACTGATATTTTGAAACAACATTAATGGGTATTATTCTGAATACCTAATATATAGCCTTCATCATCCAAATATAATTTAAACGGTCCAAATTTATGATTTTTTATTTTTATTTTTTAAATATTTTTTAAAAAGTGACAATTATAAAATTATCTTTATTTTAAATTATATATCTCATAAAAGAAAAATATATGTAAAGTTTAATAATAAAATAAAGTTAAATCTGGATCATCTATTTTTAATTTGGAGTTCAGAACTGTGATGAGCGTTCAGTGCTCATCTATGTAATAAACACCGAATCCAATTTCTTCTCTACCTGAAGTTATTGATTGGTGTTATATTTTTCTTTTTATTATCATTTTAATTATGAAATTTTATCTATTAGATGGGTTTGATCTTTTAGCTGTTGATATTAAAATTAAAAAATTTAAACAGAAAATGAAAATGCTGACATGTTCAGAGTCAGAAAAAGTTGCATTTTTTCAGGATCTTAGAACGGCATAGTTTTCTCAAGCAATTAAGTCTTTACATAATGCTTTTTGTACATATAACCATGCTCCCTCGTTTGTGTGTGGGGCATTGGATATTGACGTGATGATAATAGTGGACATTAACCCCTCCTCTTTTTGTACTTGCTTGTGTCCCTGAGATCTTTCAATTGAATATTGAAATTAATAAAGGATGTGGGTTAAAATATTATTTTAAAAATTATAATATTTTTTTTAAAATTACTTTTATTGAATTTTTTTTCTTTTTATGAATTGAGTAGAGGCATTTTTTGGTAATACTGCCTTTGATCTTATTTATAAGGGAAAATTTTTTCCTTTTGATGGCTCTAAATAGAAGGAAAAAAATGAGTTAATGATGTATTAATTTTTTTTTAAATTACCCTTTATTAATTATATGAAAGAGAGATTAAAAACATTAATAATTCAAATTTGTATTAAATTAAGTGTGGATAATTTTGGAAAAAACTTAAATTATGATATAAATTAATTAACTTTAACTAACTAAAACTGCATTTCTTAATACCCGTGAAGTGATTTTTTTCCCTTATAAATAGGACCAGAGAGTGTATATGATAAATACTACTTTTTTTGATCCTAAATATATGACATTTTGATTTAGTCATAAATATATGATCATTTTTAGAATATAATATAGTATTTATTATATATTAAAAAATGTCCCTATTTAATTCATGAGAGAGAAAGAAAGAAAAAAATTTAATAAAGATAGTTTTGGAAAAAATATAATTTTTTAAAAAATTAATGTAATTAACTAATTTTAACTTTCATTCTTAATTAATGTGATTTGGTTAAAATAGTTTTACATTAAAAACTAAATGAAGTACATTGTTTTTTAAAAAAAGCCTTATATTTAGTTCCAAGTAAAAAAAAAACATATATTTAGAACTAGGGAGTATCATTTTGATTGATTAATAATATTTTCTCTTCATTTAAAACAAAAACAAAACACTGTCTTTTTAAACTGGCGCTCACATACAAATTTTTTGAATAAATTGTGATGAAGCTGACGTAAAGTAAATTTCTTGCATTTAACTTATTGCCAAAGGACTGATAAAACAAATGTAATAGTGGGTTTTTCCTTTTTCTTTTTCTTTTTCTTTTTGCCAACAATGTAATAGTGGTTGTCGAATCAAGTTTTGTGATCATGTATAATTTATCACCACATAGGCATATATAAATATTTCAAATAAAGTTGTTCTTACTTAGTCTCTCATCGATTAATATAGTCAATATTAATATTATCAATATAAATCAATATAAAATTTATAAAGTATTGTAGCTTGTTTTCACTGTAATTATAGGGAAAATAACATATAAATACGAAGGTGAAAAGTTAATTCTAAAAAGGTACCTCAAATTTACTTAATTCCTAATAACAACCAAGGTCTTAAATTGGAATTAAGATTTCATAAGAAGTGGCCAAATTGCCCCTCCCTCCCTCTTCCACCATTTTCCCTCTGATAGCTTTTCTAGCGACTGCTGTAAAAGAGCAATGATTACTTACAAATGAGTGAGAATCATTTATAAATGCAAATGATCAAAGATCACTTATAAGTGAATGAGGATTACTTGGAAATAAGTAAGAATCATTTGTAAATGAAATTATCTAGACATGTTAACATGATCACTATGACCACTTCTAAAGTCCCTAAGATCATTGTTAATTTTCTAGGATTACTTGTTAATACTTGTAAATAGAATTATTTAGACAAGTTAAACGAAGATTTGTTATTTCCAACTGATACTCATGGATTTCCAAGTAATGCTATGGAATTTACAACTATAACACGTTCACTAGGACCACTTCTAAATTCTTTAATATCACTTGTTAATTTCCTAGGATTACTTGTTAATTTACTAGGATCAATTGTAAATGAAATTATTTAGACATGTTAAATTAAGACTTATTATTTCCAATTGATATTAGTGAATTTCTAAGTAGTACTAGTGGATTTTCAAGTGATACTCTCTCTGGTCCAAATCACACGAATTAAGAAAGGGAGTTAAAACTAATTAACTACCTCGATTTCTCCAAAAATTTCAACCTTTTTCCAAAACTACCCTTATTTAATCCCTCTCTTTTTCTCTTTGAATACATTAAATATGAGCATTTTTTTGGAAATGCATAATAAATACCATCTCGTATATTGTAAAAGATCTTATATTTATGACCAAGACAAAAGGTTCTATATATAGGACCGGAGGGAGTATTAGAGAATTTAGTATTACAACATAATCATTAGGACCACTTCTAAACGCCTTAATATCACTTATTAATTTCTTAGGGTCACTTGTTAATTTAAAACAATCACTTGTAAAATGTTCAAGATCACTTTTAAATTCATTGCCATCACTTGTGAATTATTTAAGATCACTTGTAAAGTCCCTAACTACAGCAATCGTATTACAACTAAGATTAGAATGAAGAAAACAATACCAACTCTTCTATCAATGAAATTTCCACCGCCACATTAAAGGCCAGCATTTGAGAAACTGAAAAGATTGAAACTTGGGGAAGTGAAACCCACGAATAGCAGCAAAGTATAAATTGCCCCGACAAAAGAGGGAAAAAAAATTTAACCCCCCAAACAAACAAGTTTTTTCAGAGCGTCAAATGTCTCTGGTCAAGGCCAACATATAAATTTTAAGATGATTAAAGATAGAATAAGGATGTGAGTATTAAAAAAATTACATTAGGATTTTCGTTGGTTGTAGGGATGTTAATAACAGACCCAAACTGATTTACCCAAACCAAACATGCCAAAACCTATTACAATATAGGTTTGCTTCAGTCGGTTTTTTAATATACCGATTGGTTTACTTTGGTTATAGCTTTTTATAATTTTGATCAATTTTAACCGAACCAAGCTGATAACAATATTTACTGATATATTTTATTATTAATTCAGTGTTTCAGCCTAAGCCTAGTCCAACTCCAAAATATCTTCACATCCTGAGCCCAGTTCCACGAACCTTATTTGCTTTGTTCCACATTGTCCCCATTTGAAATCAATTTTCTTTTCCTTGCCCTAGCTTCAAGTCTCACAAATGATGTCTTCAACTTCAATCTTCATTCACAAAATAGAATCTCTCTCCATCCCCCAATATGAATCACGGAATTGTGTTTGTGTTGTTTTTTTTTTTAATTAGTCAATGAATATTGAGGATTAAATTGAAGTTCCACTATTGTTGTATCTGTATGATAGAGTCTAAGCTAAAGAATTTGAGGAGTGGTAATTGGCAAAGTTTTTTATTTATCAAGTAAAAAACAAATTTACAAAAAATTTATGAATTTAATTTATAAATATCAATTTTACAAAATGGAAAAGTTTTATTGTGATTTTATGATCAATTATTCGAAAGTAATCAATTGCAGTTATTAGAAACTTTATGTAACAAGCGAATTTATTAAAGAATTTCTATTTTCTCCATATCAATTTTATTAAATACACTTATTTTCACAAAATAACATTTAAAAAAAACAAACTTATGTAGCATGAACCAACCCAACCCAAACTGATATGATAATTGAAACCAAACTAATTATATTATAAACCGAATAGGTCCCTATATATGCCAAATCAAACGGGTTCGGTTGAATTTTTGCTTAAAACTAAACCAAATTGAGCTTGTGAACACCCCCGACTAATTGTTGTTACTAGTTTGGACTTGTTTAACATAACCATCAAATAAGAGCATCACAATGGCCACCAGGTTTCTCCTTCTTCGATCTTTGAGTGCTTTGGTGGCTTTTCTCAGAGCATCACCCATGAAAGTTCCTTGGCTAGAGCTAAGCCAATCTATGATCATTAAGCCACAAGCTTGATGAATGGAACTAGAAGGTCAACCATGGTAGAATTAGATGAAGGCATCACCACTGCAAGCTCAAGTCAAGGGAAAATCTAGAACAAAGATAGGTGGTGGCAGTTGCATTGAATTGTTCACCAGTGAGAGCGAAGATATGAGGAAGAAAGGTGAAGGTAGGGTCATTCACGATGAAGCACAATGACAATCTTTCACGGTGAAACACGATGATAGTGTTTGTAACAACCCTTAACATGCTGCCCTGGGTTTAGTCACTGGCTAGTAAGAAGTTGCCTTGTATTTTGTGTAGCACCATAGGAATCAAGATAGGAGAAAGGATCAAAATAGGACAAAATCTAAAAATGCAAACAAAAAAGGGTCACACTACGACGAGGTGTAGGTCCGCTGTGGTGAGACACTTGTGGAAATTCAAAGATTTTCTGGGCTGAGAGCACTCGCAAAATCTGTTTAAATTAGATGAGTTTTAGTCTATGGAAATAGAAAGAATCAGAGGGAGTAATAGAGAAGTTTTGCTAGGGTTCCACAAATCCGACCTTGGGGAGTAATTTTTAAACTCTAGAAGCTTTAATCTTGGTTGGTAAGTAGTTCTTGCTCTCCATCCTCTCTTTTCTCTTCAGTTTATCGAGGATAAATTTAGATATATGCTTGAGTTTTTGGTTTGGGCCTAATTCCATCGATTGAAATGAGTATCAATGAATTATTGAGATGTTCTTTAGTGTTGTTAAGGCTTGGATATGAGTTTAAAAGGGATTATGCATGGTTTAGTGTAAAGCTTAGCTTTGTATTGTCTGTGAAAGCTTGAATTTGAATTGTATGTGATGAGTTATGGTTTGAATGGTTGGTTGGGGCTTATTGTTGTGCAATTATGTGGTTGTAATGATGGGTTAAGCATAATTGGTAGAGTTATGTATTTTGGTTAAGTTATACATTATGTTAATTGGAAATGTTATGATGTTGTAGTGGTTGTTAGGATAATCAGAGGAAACTCAGCTCATGTTCGGTGTTGAAACGGTGGGTTTAACCAGTGTGTGTGGTGTTGGTGGTTTCACGTAACCGGGTGTTTGTGTTTGTATATTAATTTTTGATTTATATATATATATATTTATATATATATATATGCATGTTTCCGTTCATACCACGATATTATTGTATGTGTGTGTGTGTATGGTTTTTCTACATATCGTGGTATGCACATACCTAGATGATGTATGAGTCTAGATCCCTCGCATTGGTATATGATGATGATGACATGATGTTATAGGTCATTTCATAGCATGCTAGCATGACATTGATGAGTATGGTAATGATGATTATTGTATAGTGGCATGACATGAACATCATCACCACATGAGCATCGTGAGAGATGGTGGATTGGGAAATGATGATGAGATGAGATATGATATGATGATGTGATGAAAGATCCCTACCACTAAATCCTCTTTTATAGCTTAGAGAGCCAAGTGTTAGTGGACCGTATATTCCCTAAATCACCACCAATTTTGATGGTCTAGGGGAAGAGAGCCACAGTCCAAGTATTAGTGTAACCTTTGGTCGGGTGCACTAGTGTGAGATGAACTTGGTGATGTTCTAGAATTAGTCTTCATCAACTGTTGAAAGGGAGTTACCTATTGGAAATGTCTTGTGATGATGACAACTCGTGGTTTTAGCCATATATAAGGGAGACATATATGCCATGACATTCTGTATTGCATTACATCATTTGCATATATGTGTGGTATTGATGATATTGTTGTATGTGTGTGTTTGTCTCAGTTACTGAAACTTTGTCTCACACCCCCCGTGGCTAACATTTCAAGTGAACACTCTGGTACTAATCAGAAGAAGACCGAGGAGTCGTAATCCTCTCCACTGCTGGGAATAGCAAGTATATTAGTAGTTTTACCACTTTGGTTTATGTAATGACCTGTGCCAAGTAGAGTTGTGTGTCTGTATGCATGGTCTTGTCATCCTGGGGGTATTATCTGTATGCTATGTGATGATAGGATGACTATGATGATAATGTTTGGATCATATAGATGATTATGTGCATGATGATGATGGATGATATGTGATAGGTGTGGATATGTGTTATGGATAGTTTCTATGCATGTAAGGATAATTTGGACCCCAAAATGGGTCATTGTTGTTGGAGCATATGTCTGTGAGTCGGATTGACCATTTGTATGAGCCCAAAGTGACTTTTGGACCTTGTATGTGTTTTGGACATGTGGCCTATTATGTAAATTTGGGGTTCAAGGGTATCAAATCTTGGAGGAGTGGTTTCTCCGAAGTGAAGACTCCTTAGACAGGTTAATTTAGAACTTGTGTGAATAGTCCTTGAGTGCCAATTTGTCTTTGGTGGCATTTGGAGGAGGTTGGTTATGAGTTTTGGCAAAAAAATAACCAAATTAGTCATGGGCCAAAATCTCCATATGGAGACAGATTGAGGTGAAACTGATGTCTATACTTATATTGATATGAGATTGACTTGTAGGAGTTCAAATCAGGTCAATCGAAGATTAGAGCAGAAAGTTATGCATATCAGAAGTTTGCTAAAAAAAATCAGCATTTCGCTTATATGGTTGCTGATATGGGTGCTGCGGAGCCAAAAGTTTTGCCACGACGCCAGTCCCCTTTGTTCCAAAAATTTTAGAACCTGAGAGCTCTCGAGTCGCAGGGGGTACAATAGAGGCCACAGCGCATCCTAATTTCCTTATCTTGATCTGTTTGGCAAATTTTCGGAGTCTTATGTGATGCGTGGAGGTTTATTTTGATAAGGAGTTATAGCGTTGGTCATTAGTAAGAGGCTAGGTGATAAGGATGGGAGTGACGGCTGGGAGTAAAGGCATTGCAACTGAAATTACGGTGGGACTTGATGTCGACCAGCAAAGGGAGCATAGATAAGAGGGGAGGAGTGGAGGGTGGAGACCGGAGAGGAACCTTCATTTGATGCTCATCTCTACGATGAGATCTGGACCGTCCAATTTTAATATGGATGGTCCAAATTTAAAGTTTTTTATTTTTATTTTTTAAATAATAACATTGTTAATTTAAAAAGTGACATTTATAAGATTTTCTTTATTTTACATTTATCATCTAATAAAATAAAAACATATTAAAATATAATAATAAAATTAAATTAAATATGTACTATCCAATTTTAATAAGAATAATCCAAAATGGTGATAACCATTTGCTGCAACAAATGAATTTTGACACCAGAGAAGGAAGAGGGAGCAAGTCTTGGGGATTCAAGTTTTGGAATAGATTTTAATGGACCAGGGGCAAAATTATCTTTTTACATCAAAATATTAATTCCATGTTAAAACTTTGGTTGTTTTCAGTAATTAGGCAAATTGGGTTTGTTTTAGAAATAACCTTTTTCATTGGTATTTATATGTCATTTTTTAATTATATAATTATATTTCCTCAAATGAAAAAATATTTTCATAAAAGCGTAAAAGAAAGTTGAAAACTGTTTTTTTTTTCCGGCTATTCAGTTGAAAACTGTTTAAAATAATTAATTATATCTGAATTTTTTGTTTTTTAATTATATCTGAATTCTAGAAGTAATCACTGTCTCAGTGTTTTCCTATTACGAGAGGAATAAAAATTCAAGAAACAGCCTGAAGATCCACCATCATTACCACCGAACTCGTTAACGACTTTAAAGAAAAGAATATTATTATGTCCGATGTTGACTCTTCATTTTACAAATAATTGAGCTTTTATATCGGGAAAAATTCCAAATAAATATAAAAAAAATATTTTTAAAATCAATTCCAAATTCACCTAATTTTTCAAAAATTACTAAGATTTGTAATTAAAATTAAAATTAAAAGATAAAAGATGAAAATACCCTTCCTATATAAGTGACTCATTTATAACTGATAATAGTATATTTGTAACTGTTAACTATTTATTACAAGTAATACAATTTCATTTACAAGTGATAATAATATTATTTATGTGTCACCTACAAATAAACATTTGTCAGTTATAACTATACTATTATCACTGACAAAGGAATATTTGTCACTTACAAATAAGTTACTTGCATAAAAAAGATATTTTCATCTTTTACCTTTCAATTTAAATTCTAATTACAAACCTGAATAGTTTTTGTGAACTTGGTGATTTATGTTATTTTTTGAAAATATTTTATTTTCTTGATATTTGTTTAGAATTTTTCCTTTCTGTTGGATACATACGGGAGTATATGACATGTTCACTTCCATGATGCTCCATCCTTTATAAAATCTTATTAACATAAATTAAGAATGAAAGTTAAAATTAATTAATTATTTTAATTTTTTTTAAAATCATAATTTTTTCCAAAATTATTCTTGTTAAATTTCTTTCTTTTTTTTTCTCACGAATTGAATAAGGGAAGTTTTTGGTAATGTGTACTAAATATTGCCTCATTTATGATACATAGATATGATATGAGTATCAAATATGATACGTATCTATTATGTTGAAACAACCAAATCTAAAAATATCATATACATGGAATATAAGAAGATAAAAGAAATCTATTTAGATTTTAGGTAAAAATATATATATTTTTATGATAAAAAATATAACATAATATTTTTTGTGTAGTTTTTATGATAAAAATAATTTTAAATTAATAAATGAATATAATATTTATTTTAATTTCTAAAAAATGCATGACGCATCTAAAAAGTATCAAACAGTATTAATCCAGATCCAATACATATCAGGTATATATCAAAAATCAAATTTTTATTTTTAATAAAAATAATAAATTGGATTCTTCGTAAATACATATCAAAGGAGTATTGCCGCGCATCACTATCAGAGAAATCTCCGATATTGATACGTCAAGTAATTTGAAGTATCGGTGCATCATAGTGTCACATATTTTAAAAAAGGTCTTATATTTAGAATCAAAATAAAATATCCTATATTTAAGATTAGAGGAAATATTAATTTAAAAACATTTTTAAGCACCAAAAATTTAGATTGTGACTTTTTTTGTCTGTCCTTGCTCTAATATATGGTTCTATTATTTTCATGGATTAATAATTTATTTTTCCTCACTTTGTCTGTATGTGCTCTAATATTATGATTCTATTATTTTGATAGATTAATTTACTTTTCCCTTTATCCAAATTTTTCTAATATCATTTTTGAAATACTAAATTTTGTATGCTACAAAAATAAAAAAATTGCACCAACTGATAGGAGAGTATTCAAGTGTAGCATTAAGTGTTTATATCAAGCCCTTTAATAAAATTTTGACAACTGATTTTTTTATAATTCAACATTACATGTTTGATATCTTAATATTTTTACATATTTTTGTGTTTATTAAAAATTTTAAAAATATGTGAAATTTTCTCTTTTTCATATATAAAAAATTTGGTATTTGGTGTTATCAAATCGTGTTTGAGTATTATTGGATTCAAATGGATATTAGCTCTCCCCGAATAATTTTTTTTATCCAGAAGGCTTGAACTCTTAATTTTACTTTAGGGTGTTGAGCTTCATTATCATTAATGAGTCTAAATAAAATGTTTTTTATGTTTACATAATCAAATCATATAAAGATTTAATGTAAAAGTATTCAAATGAGTGTGTTAGTAGATTCTATATATTATTCAGAATACCACTTTAAATAATTTTTCATTTATTTTTGATATTGTGTATATCATGTGTACCTCAGTTAAAGACAATGTAGCAGTGGACTAAATTAGAAAACTAAAACTAGTATTATTTCACAATCAAACAAATTATAAATAAACTCATCAATAGTGATTGATGGTTGGTCCACTCATATATTATAAGAGCATGGATTCCAATCCTGTAATTTTTGTTGATCAATAATTTATTAATGTCTTTATAAGCAATTTTTTAAGTCATAATTTAAAAAGCTTGCAGATTTACTCCGACTCCTCCTAGCTAGAAAGGAATCACAGATCGGACAAAAGAAAAATGTTAGGCTATTTGATAGCAAATCTTTGATTACTTCAATAGATATATCTAGGATATTGCACTGCAACAGAGAAGTCAATATCAATGTCTTGGATTCTTTGCCCCATATAAGTTTTTCCATGAATAAAATGCTTAATTATATCTATATTTTTTTTAACCAATCCGATAGATTATATTATTCGCTCCTCCTTCGTCATTTTACTCATAATTTATAATTTATTCCACCCTCCTCTTTTTGTCCTACTTTACCCTGTCAGTGTCATATACTACTTGCAGATAATTATATAAAAAATGTCATATACTACTTGTAAAAGTAACATTATTGCTGACTAAAAATTAAATTGAATTTTATATATTTGAATATTTTATGGGTGCATCATCTTCTTTACTTATCAATTTAGAAAAATAAAAAAAATAACGTTTTTAAGTCATGACTCCCAAATTATTATACTTTTAAGAATTATGTACTTGTGTTAATGTATCTTAACATATGTGAAAAAAAAACCCTCAAATTTATGGACAAGTTCATTATAATGAAGCATAGACATTGATGTGATTCGAGAATTAAGATAACTTAATCAATAGGTAATGGTAATTTTCCACTGTTGGTTAAAGGATATCATTGGTGTTTACAAAATATATATATAATATTAATATATGTCTGAAGTTAAAAAACAAAACAACTCAATTTTAAGGTTTAAAGAGAGGTTAATGTATTTGTTTTTGGTAGATGGTAATAAAAGGATGATATAGTAACAAAGACAAGCATGTAGGGTTACCTGTTATGGGAAAAGTAAAGGGAAACTTAAACTTTCTATAAGTATTTCAACTTGATTTAAAAAAAAATTGTAAAAACTCATTAAGAGTTTGGTTTAATTTAAAAAATTCTACTTAAGTAAAATCTTGATAAGTTCTACTTTCTAAATGATTTATAATTTTTTTTATGAAAATACCCTTAACTTCTTAATCTATTTTCTTGATAAAAATGGTATTTATATATTTAACACTAAAATGTAATATATTTATTTAAAAAAATAATATAAACCTTCTAAAAAAGTAAAAAATGAATCAGTCAAATCATACATAAACTTCCTGAAAAGTATACCAAGTGACCCAAGTCTTTAGTTAGATGAATTGTGTCAAGTTTAAATTTAATTTTTTAAAGAGTAAATCAAAAATATCCCCTAAGTTTAACGATATGCAGTATCTTTTAGGAAATCATTTCCATAATGTCAAAGATTCTTTTTTGGCCAGCAAAGAAGATTTGGAATGAAGTTATTCTGTCATTGCCATTGGTAAATGTTTTGTGAAAATTAAACACCTTATGTATAATTAATTAATTGATTTATTATTTGGCAAAAGCAATTGTTTTAAAATAGAGTTTGCAATTAATTCGATAAATATTATCGTCCCCTGTGGCGGCGACATTCAACAATTCAACATCATACATACATCACAGCTTAAATGTTAATTTGATTTGAATGGGAAGTTGAAATTAATACATTATAATAAAAACGTTTAATACTTTTTGTTTGCTTAATAAACTTGATGAGCATAAAATACATAAATAAGTTTCCCATTAAATATGTGTATTACGTGAAATTTTATTTTTAATTTTGATTTGTTCTTTTTTATTTTCAAAATTGTTGTGAGATTGATTATAGAGATCAACCTGCGTGATGGGAAATTGAATTCGCTTTTGGGACGTTGGACCAAAACCAAAAGTCCAAAAACATGTTTTGAAAAAACATTAGCTTTAAACTATACGATTCAATATATACCTATTAAATTGACTCTGTATAACATTGCATGGATATAAAAAATAAAAAAAATTATATACATATTAAATTATTTTACAAAATAATAAAATACACGATTCAATAGATATAAGCTAAATATGTGAAATCATACTATGTATTATTTACAAGCAAATTAATCAATTCAGCTTTCCAAAGTTACCTAATAGTAGTATATTATATATAGTTATAAAATACAATATTTATCATAATCAACCTATTCACAAACTTAATAAATCCAATATAAAAACTTTTAAGTTCAACTTATTTAACTAATAATGAACTTAGTATATTTCGGGCCCAAAAAAAGAACTTGGTATATTGATATAATTTTGTATTTGATAAATTACTTAAATATAATTCAATTGGTTGTTTTTGAATTCAGACCGAATAATTTACAAACAGTATAATGCATATACAATTTGGTGCCAGTTTGCTTTTCTTTTATTTTTTTTTCTTGGTGACATATGGTGCCACTTTTATAAATAATAAATTAACTATCAATGGCATTTTCGTTTTATATGTTCACAGAAAGAAGCTCAGACACGAATCTATCGTTTTATTTTAGCAATATCTCTTTGTTTATGACCGACTTCGTTGTTCGTGAAATTTGATGATAAATTTTATTTTGACCAACAGATGATCAATAAAATTGATAAGTATGGAGAAAATAAGAGAGAGAAGTTAAATTTAATGGAAAATAAACCATTTAATCTTGCTTAGTTTTCAAAAAATTGTCAACTTCCCAGCAAATTGATTCTCACTTTGGGGAGTTTTACTTTCCTACTAAAACCTAGGGAAATTCTACTTTTTGAACTTTTTTTAGTTTCTTATAATTATTTTTTAAATATATCCCTAACTTCTTAATCATTTCTTAAAATAGAAATGATATGTTTGCCTTCGGCAAGATAAAAGAAAATATTTAAAAAATTAATTTCAATACTTCCCAAAAAGTAAAAAGTGAAACAAACAAGTTATATATGTAATCTTCTTAGGAAATATATTTCCCAGGAAGTGTATGTAACATCCAATACTCATCAACACTAAACATGCCCAAAGGAATGCAAAAACAAGGAAAGGAAGACCAACTGACAAGGTGGTGCCGTGACCATGCACTATAACGTCGCAGCGAGGGGTGTTCCTAGAGGAAAAGGAGATGAAACTGGAGGTGAATGGCATCGTAGCCATGGGTATGGTGCTGTGATGTTAATGATAGGACTTATATCAGCAGTTTGCTAATGCACCCGATGCACTTCAAGTTACTCTATTCCAAAGCCTACAAGTTACTCTATTCCTATTCTAATCTAAGACACCAACCATAGCTCAAAACATCTCCGTATAGAGATTTTGGACACCCATAACTATATTGGTTACTTTTTGACCAAAATCAAAGAAATAATACCTCCAATTGCCATAGAGGGGCTATTGGCACTCATAGATATTTCCTATAGGTTACATTCGACGCAAGGAATTTATCCAAGAAGGTTTCAACTTGAAGAAACTGCTTCTCCGAGTTTTGACCCCCGTGGAACCCAAATCAAGCTAATGGGCAATATGCCCATTTTTTATACTAAGAGCCCAATAATCATACCATCTCACAATCAAGACATACGTACCCAAAGGGACTTGGGGTTACCCATTTCAAGTCTAACACAGTCAAACATTAGAAATTGGAAACATCACATACCACACCTATAACATAATTAGTACTCATCACATCACTAACATAACCATAAGCCTACTAACACACAAAAGGCCATAAACCAAACATAAAGAGTATAAGAAAGGCCACACTATAGTCAACCCTAGAATAACAGAGACAAATAAGGTATACATAACGTTACACAACAGTACAAATGGCTTATTACTAACAACATAAACAGGACAACAAGAAGAAGGGGATAAACTTCAACACCCACGACTACTCTCAATCCTCCTTGCTCAAGGATTCCTTGGTTTTCTCCTTATTAGAGCTAGCTTCTTCACCTCAGAATTGTTAGCCACAGGGTGAGACATAAGTCCCAGTAACTAAGGGTATATACATATGAATATACATAAATGATAGAATATACTCTCATAAAATATTCAGTGCCATATCTAATCTGAATGCAATGTGCATGATATGTAGACACCAGTCTTATCAATACACGGCTAGAACCGCGGGCCAATTACCATGACAAGGTAACCTTAACCAATGGTCTGCTTCCAACGAATCGTGATAGTCGATTTTGGGGTCACTACCTAGATCTCCTCCCAATAGTCTTAACCCAGCCAAAGGTCAATGCACTAAAGGTTGGATCATGGCTCTCCTTCCCCTGAATCACTCAAATTGGTGGCTATTTAGAGAAAGTGCTTCCCAATTCACAGCCATCTGAGAGTTCCGGCCATAAGATAACTATTTAGTGAGACTGGAATAACATAAGCTGCACCAATTGAACATAAGGTCTCATGTGCTATTTAGCAGATTAATGTATCACATGGTATATAGAGCATCGTCACCCAAACCATATATCCCAACAATGTACATTATGTGACAATGTCCAATGCATGCTAACATATCAATACATGTTAAACTTTATGGTGCTAGCATGCCATATGATCATATATAATACATCATGGCATGTATAATTACTACTTTGATGACATTCAATTATAACATGCGTATATCTTGTTCACCATCATCAATAGCCATATTAGCATAATATAAAGTATGGATAAAAAACTTATTAGCTATGTAATTGCACATATCATGATATGAAAAGGATTAACTATATATATGTATAATTAAATAGAAACATAAGATAAGACACCCCGGTTACCTTAATCGTCCAACCTACTCGATATCTCGGTAGGCCAAAAGGAGCAACCCCTACTAATTCAACATTTCCCAAATACAACCTAGAGTCAAGAGATCCCACTTGAGCAATATCACAACCTATACATAATCAAATTCTCGTTACATCACAAATTACCAATCCTTATCATACACCATCATCAATCCCAAGCACTAACCGGCTGTAACAAAGCAATCCAAGGTATACCTATATATTAAAACATCCACAATAACTAATAGAACTACATTCACATCACCACAGATTCATATTCCCAAAGATATCAACTTTTAAGAGTTATGGTTTGGTAAATATACCACTTAACCACTGTAAAATGAACACGTACCCAAGCCATAGAAATGTCCAATAATACTTCTAGAACATATTTAAACACAATTTAATTGGTGGAAACTTAACCAAATTGGAACCCAAACCAAAGCCATGAAAAACCTTCAGTGAAACTTGAAGAGAAATGTAGAGAAGAGTTAAAGGATGGCTTACTAACAAGATTTAAGCTCCTAAATGTCGAAAATCGAATGCTCAAGGCCGAAAATACGAAACTGTAGTTGATCGCCTTTATTTTCCTTTATTTTTCCTTTTCTCCGGCGTTTGGTTCAACTTCTGGTTTTAACAGATGGAGCGATTGGCACCACGGCACCATTAAAGCTTACCACGGTATCAACGCTTAGTGGCTTGGTCGGAGCCCAACACAAGCTTGTTCGCTGTGGCGTTACTATTCCTCACCGCGATGTGATCCTTTCTATCCTACTTCTTATTCTTTGCTCAATTTTGATTCTTTCCTCCAGTTTTGGTCCCTTTGGTTCTGTACCATTCAACCAAATCCATTAAAATTTAGTAACTAGGGCCATTACATTTTCCCCACCTTATAAAAATTTTTTTCTAAAAATTTTAAAACATATACCATAGTGAAAGATGTGAGGATAGTCCCTTAGCATGGACTCCTTCGTCTCCCGAGTGGCTTCACTTGATGTCAAACATGTCCATAAGACCTTCACCAACTTAATCAACTTATTCCTCGACTGCTTTACCTTCGAATCTACAATTCTTTTTAGCCTAACCTCAATGACAAATCCTCCTGTAACTGAATCCCTTCTTGCTCGATGATGTGAGATGAAACAGGCTGATACTTCTTGAGTTGAGATACATGGAACACGTCGTGTAACCTAGCTAGATTTGGTGGTAACGCCACTCGATAGTCACTAGCCCAATCCTGTCAAGGATTTAAAACGGCCCCATATACCTCAAGGTGAGCTTCTTAGTACAAATAGACCTTCCCACACCAATGGTTGGGGTGACCTTGAGAAACACATGGTCCTCAACTCTGAACTCCAATGGCCTTTTCCTCCTATTAGTATAACTTTTCTGTCTACTCTGAGTAGCTAAGAGCTTCTGATGGATACTGTCAATCTGTCAGCTAGTTTGATCTACTATATCCAGCCTTAACAAATTCCTTTCATTGAGCTTTACCCAACACAAAGGTGACCAAACTTTCTTCCATATAAGGCCTCAAATGAGGCCATTTGTAGACTAGAGTGATAGTTGTTGTTTTAGGCAAATTTCACCAAAGGGAGGTACCTGTCCCAATTGCCCTTTTGCTCTAAAACACGTGCCTTTAACATATCCTTCAAAGTCTAAATCATCCTCTAAGTTTGCCCATCCGATTGAGGATAGAGGCAGTACTGAAACTTAGCCTCATCGCCGTTGCCTCCTGAAGGGACCTTTAAAACTTCAATGTAAATTGCGGATCTCGATAAAAAACAATACTCTTTTGGACTTTATGCAACTTGACAATTTCATCCACATATAGTAGTGCCAACTTCTCCATGCAATGGTCTCCCTAATAGGTAAGAAATGTGCCAACTTAGTCAGCCTGTCCACAATCTCCCAGATTGCATCATGCCCAAAAGAAGTCCTGGGCAAGCCCATCACAAAGTCCATGGAGATAGCATCCCATTTCTACTCCAAAATTTCCAATTGTGAGATGCTGATGCTTCACTTTTACATGTTGGCAAACCAAACACTTTAACACAAACTTCGTAACATCTCTCTTTATCCCTAGCCACTAATATCCATGCTTCAAGTCTTGATACATCTTGGTGGCACCTGACTGAATAGTGTACCAACTTTTATGAGCTTCTTCCAGGATAGTCTCATGCAAGCTCTTAACATTAGGCACACAAATTTTTCCATGATACCGAATGATCCTATCTTCATGAATATCGAAATCCTACATTTCATCAATCTCTACTTGCTCTTTAACACCCAAAAGATACTTATCTTCCATTTGCACAAAATGGATATCTTTCTGCAAATCGTTCAGAACATGAAACGACCCTAAAACCAAGGCCCCAGGGTTCACAGAAATAGATAAACTCAAATCCCTCAAGCTCTCAATCAACTGCTGTTCCCGCATCATCGTAGTCACCACATGAATAGACTTTCCGCTCAAGGCATCCACCACCACATTTGCCTTACCAGGGTGGTACTTCAGGGCATAATTATAATCCTTCAGGAACTCTATCCAACTATGTTGCCTCATATTCAACTCTTTTTGATCAAAGAGGTATTTCAGACTCTTGTGATTGCTGAACACTTCAAACCATGTGCCATAAAGGTGATGTCTCAATATTTTTAGAGCAAAAATCACCGCTGCCAACTCCAAATCATGAGTGGGGTAATTGTAACATCCTACCTCCTAACACCTCCGGACTTGACCAAAAACTCCAAAATTCAACCAAACACAACCCAAACAACTCAAAACAACTTTCTAAATCTTCTAAGCAGCGAAAATGACCCAAAGGATACTAAAAACTGGGCCGGGACCGCGACCACTATAGTACTGCCACGGCTTCGGCCTCCAATGTTTCACACTTGCTTCATCCTCCACTGGTGCCATGGCCTGGAACCTGGCACCGTGGCGCCCCCTACTGATTTTCCATTTCAGCAACTTCCACACACCGAGGCAAATTTTTGATGTGCATAACTTTATGCTCTGATCTCCAATTGACTTGATTCCAACTCCTATAAGTCAATCTAGTCCCAATCTAGCCATAGATACCACTTTCATCTCAAACCAACTCCGTATGGAGATTCTAGACTTCTAACACCATTTTGGTCACTTATTAACCAAAACTTACCACTAACCTTTTCCAATGGCCACCAAAGGCAAATGGTCACTCAAAGACCATTCATATAGGTCCAAAACCCCCGAACCAATTTGTCCAAAGAGATTTCACCCCAAAGGAACCACTCCTCTGAGATTCGACCCCTTGAAACCCCTACTTGACAAAATGGGCTACAAACCCTAAAACAAACCAATCAGGCCCAATTTCAACTTTCATCACACATAACACATGTATACCACAAATAACACCTTTTTCACATATAACCATACATACATCCATAACAATCCTTATAATGTCAAACATTCATTACAAAACCATTTATCCTACTTGGCATAAGATACATTATCCAAAATACACGTAAACTACATAGACCTAGTATTTCCACGTCCACTGCTACTCTTTCGGCTTCTTTGGACTAGTGCCAGAACCGTCACCTAAAAGGTTAGTTTATGGGAGAGGGGTGTGAGATAATGTCTCAGTAACCGGGACAACCACACACATACATATATACATATATTACATACAATTCATGAATGCAATGTGAAATGAATGGAATGCATGTCACCCTTGCAGGGTTCCTGTCCTTATCCTCCTTAACATACATAATCCATCATTATCCTTCCTAACATATATATCATCATACATCATATCGTCATCACATCATCATCACCCAATCTGCCATAGATCACAATCTCATAATGCCATGTGATGATGCTAATGTATCATCATATAATCATCATCATCATATCATAATGTCATGTATGCATCATGTCATATCATATCAATGTCATCATCACATATCTCATAATCATAATCATAATCATAATCATCATCTAACTGTGTGCATACCATGATATATAAAAACAGTACTCACAAACACATCAACATCATGGTATAAAAGAAACATGCATATATACACAAAACTATACATGCTATCATACAATATTGACAATATAATATAACAAACACCCTATTACCTCAGGTTGTCAATACCGTGCTCACATGAGATTTACAAGCTTTCTTGAATGCCAATCCCACGACTAGCCTTCTCCGAGTAACCAAACAATCTTAACAATACCATAATTCTTCAATTAACCATAGATACCAAACATCACAATTCAACCACTTTAGTTTAATCCAAGGTTCCAACACCCCTTTTAGGCATCATTAAACTCCTAGGAACCATTCAAACACTACTCAAACATATACACTTTGGATTCCCAAGAGCCCTAACCGAAAACAACCCAGGTTTAAGCTTTAAACACATATAATCCCTTCAAAACTCACACCCAAGTAATAAGAACACTACAACATACTTCATTAATCCCATTTCATCTATTTCAATAGGTGAATTTCAGCCAGAACTGAAGATCCAATCTCAAAACCGAAAAACCCCAAATTTCAACCAAAGAAAATGGAGAGGGAGAAGTAGAGAATACTTACCAACTTGAATCCAAACTCTTGAGGTCCGAAAATCACTCCCAATGGTCCGAAAACATGAACCCTAGCAGAGCTCCCTCGGTTCTCCTCCGTTTCTTTCTTTTCTGATCATCCGAAATGATCCCAATTTAAACAAAAATCTCAAATCTTGCAGCGGCTCTAGGACCTCTAGCCACGGCTCCAGCATCTCTTACTGCGGCTCCACTAGTTTTCAGCCGAAAAGACCTACTGTACTTGCTCTTGCCGCAGCGTGAGCTCTTCTAGACTCTACCTGAACCTTCCTCCATCCTGTTTTCCTTTGATCTTGAACACAATGCCAAGAAAGATACCATGATGGATGTTATAGTACTTCTCTTCATAAGGCTTCAACTATCTCGAGGTATAAGCTACCACTCTCCCTTGTTACGTCAAAACACATCCTAGATCCTTCTTAGAAGCATTCATATAAACTTTGAAAGTCTCATGTGGGTTGGGAATGATTAACACAAGAGTAGATGTCAAACGAACATTTAGTTCCTAAAAAGCTCTCTTATACATGTAATCCCAAATGAAAGGTCGGTCATTTCGTGTCAATCTTGTCAAAGGTGTTAGGTTGGCTAGTCATCTAAGAGGATGAGTAAATTAGGTGATGCAAGATTTTCACCTCTTTTGAAGTGCAGCTCAATTTCATCAAATATTATAGCAGAACAGGGGTAAACAGAATATGATGAAGTAGATAGATGAAATGAGAGGATGAAAAGCAATACACAAGAATTTATATTGGTTCAGCTCAAACTACTTGACCTACATCCAATTATCAAGCAACTACTTGAGATTTTCCACTATATCCTACAAATTTGATTTGAGTATTTGTGAACTTTCAGTACATCCCACAAGTTTCACTAAGCAGTTGTGAAGCTACTCTCCTCATACCCTTACAAGATGTATAATTCCCTTAGTGTTTCCCCACAATAAGATTCTACCCATAAATTATAGTAAGAAAGATTATAGAATTGAAACTCTCTTTAAGAGTGGATAATACATTGAAACTCACTTTAATAAGGTGTGTTTAGCTTTGAATGCTCACATAGAATGATTTAATCCATTACATCAGTATTTTGGCACATAATTCACTTAAATTCATTTCCTATAAGTTCAAATAAACTTCTATTTATAGATTTCTAGTTTAACTAGTCATTGAACACAATATCTATATTAGACACAAGTTCTAGCCATTACTTTGCAAAAAAAAGTTATTCAAAAATCGCATTAAATATATTTGACATACCAAAATTTGAATTTTGAGGATCAACAAATGAATTTCACAGAGTCAGCATAGTTATGTGCTTAACATTGAACTTTAAAATCCATCTGTTACTAAGTGACATTCAAATTTCAAGTTTACAAAAGATACCCTATGTTAGTTTATGCAAATTTTCATAGTGGAAGTGCATCTATTGTATTTGAACAATTGCTACAAATTTTCACAATGCACTTATAATTTGAATTTTAGAAACTGAAATTCATCTATCAGAGGTTTGTTTCAACTAAACAAAAAAGTTCTCACATTGAAGCTCAAATTTCGTCTATTAAAGGTTGTAACTTTGAACTTTACCAATAGTCAAATTTTAACTAAGTATACTTTGCCCCAAATTCAAATTTTAGAATCAAAATTCATCTATTAGAGATTAAACCTCAATAACTTTGAATTTCAACAAGTAAAGTATGAATTTTGCACAAAATAAACATGAGTCAAATAGTAAAATTCGCTTGTTAGCCAATATATTGTAATTTTAACACATGCTAACTTCAGATTTACTTAATCTAATTCATTTTAAACATATGGTAATAAGATTAAGTGAATTTCAAAGATTAAACCACCACAAGACCTAAGTGAAAGCAAAATATACCTAATAGCTAGACCTTCAAAAATTAATCTCCACTTTCACTTGATCATTTCATTCTTGGCATGCTCCATTCTAATCTTTAATCCTTGGAGTATCATTTCTCTTCTTCTGTTTGAGTGAGACATGATGTTGATTTTTTTCTTTTTATTCCAATGCTCACTTTTCCTTCTTGGACAATCCTACATTTAATGTATTACACTTACAAACCATGTAATTATTTCAATTTATATATCTAACTTGTATTATAAAATATAAAAGTACAGTGGATATATTAATACATAGTATGATTTCTACATTATAAATACAATTAAACACATGCTAATGCATATTTTACTTCTTTTAGGAACAAAATATATGTTAGACAAATATGATGCATTTGTTTCTTATTACTCTACATTCATCATCATCAAAACTTATATTATATTAAACCTAACAAAAGGCATAGCCAGCTGAGAAAACCCATGAATGAACCTCTGGTAATAACTAGCTAAACCCAAAAAGTGTCCTATTTTTTGTCACGAACTGCGGCCTTTCCCATTTCAACATTGCATCCTCCTTCCTATGATCCACTGCCATACCATTGGCAGAGATTACATGCCCCAGAAACTTCACTTCCTTCAACTAGAATTCGTACTTGCTCAACTTGGCATACAATGGGCGATCCTTTAACACCTGTAACACTGTATGAAGATGCTACTCATGCTCTTCATAACTCCTGGAATAAATGAGGATATCATTAATGAATACAACCACAAACTTGTCCAGATAATGCCAAAATACTCGATTCATATAGTCCATGAAAACAACAAGGGTATTACAAGAAACTCATAATGCCCATACCGAGTCTGGAAGGCAGTTTTAGGCATATCTTCTACGCGTGCTCTGAGTTGATGATATATGGACCTCAAGTCAATCTTAGAAAACATAGATGCACTAGCTAATTGATCAATCAAGTCATTAATGCGCGGCAATGATACTTGTTCTTAATTGTCATTTGATTAATCTGCTAATAATCAATACACAATTGCAGCTTTCATCTTTCTTTTTGACAAACAACATTGTTGCTCCCCACAGTGAAACATTAGGTTGGATGAAACCCTACTCCAATAACTCTTCAATTTACTTCTTGAGTTCTACTAACTCCACTAGTAACATACGATAGGGAGCTTTAGAAATGGGACCACTATCAGGGACCAGGTCAATAAAGAACTTTAACTCACTTTCTGGTGGAAACTCAAAATTTGTTTAGGAAACACCTTAGGGTAATCCTTCTTCTACTTCTACTTGTATTGAGAAGAACACCGGAAACCCTTGACATCCCTTACATAGACATTTCTCTACTTGTGCATAAAAAAGATAGAGACTCGCTCTACTACCTCGAGAACCATGAATATTCATAGGCAAAGACACAGTCTTTTGGGCACAATCCAGAATGGCATTATTGGCCTCTAACCAATCCATACCAAAGATGACATTAGTCCCCCTCAAAGGTAGGCAAATCAAGTCTTGGGTGTTACTCTGATTCGCAAAATGTTATAGTGCGTGGCCATGGCACCACCCTATCAGTTAGCTTTTCTTTCCTTGTTTTTGTATTCCTTTGGGCATGTTTAGGGTTTGTGAGTATAGGATGTTATAGTATACTCCTTAGGAAGTATTCCAAATGAGTCCTTAAACAACTTAGCTCTTAATAGTTTAACTATTTAGAGCAATAACTATAAGGCTCTATTTGATACATAGGAATCAGGGCAAGGGAATGGGAATGGAAGAGCAAAGCCATCAAATTTTCAGTTTGGTGCACAAGAATTGGATTGCAAGGGAATGACAGACTCTTTTGTACATAGGAAAGAGCATTTCCATATCCTTTCGTAAGATTGAGAAGGTACCAATGTGAATAATAATTTTTTGACAAAATTTCCCTTACTCACTTTTCAGTTTCGTGCTACCCACTTCTCCAAGAGACATTAACAGCACCATTCTTTTCTTTCGGTGGCATAGCTCTCTCTCCTTCTACAATTAACTTTGTCATTGTTCTAGGTTCATGTTCTCCCTCTCTCTCTCGATGCCATAATTCTCTTGACAATGAGGAATGCCAAGGCTAATTTGCTCTATGCCGCTATCATTATCTCCTTCTACCATCAGCATTGTGCCTTCTCATTCTGCCATTAATTATAGATGCTGGCTGTTGACTTTTCCTCAATCTGTGTTGATAGATTTAAAATTTCTGACCCTTGCCATGCCTTCCCAATTGTAATGACCTTAGTTACTAAATTCTAAAGGACTTAACTGAATGGTACAAGACCACAGGGACCAGGACTGGAGGAAAGGATCAAAATTGAGAAAAGAAGGAAAAGTGGGACATAAAGCATCATGTTACAGCAAGCTTAAGTAGTGCCATGGTGCTAATCAGGCAATATGTTAAAACTAGATGTCGAACCAGACGCCGAAGAAGAGAAAAAATTAAGGAAAATGAAGATGATCTGCTAGGGTTTCATATTTCCAGCCTTGGGGGATCGATTTCTGGCATTTAGAAGCTTAAATCTTATTGGTAAGCTATCTTTTATCTCTCCTCTGCATTCCTCTTCAAATTTTATTGAAGATTTTTCATGATTCTGGCTAGGGTTTTAGTTTGGGTTGAGTTCCACTGATTAAATTGTGTTTAAATGTGTTCTAGAAATTGTTGGATGTTTCTATGGCTTGGGAGTTGATTTTATAGTAGTTAAGTGGTATATTTCCTAAACCCTAACCCTTAAATGTTGATGTCTTTAGTTATCCGAATATGTGGTGATGTGATTGTAGTTTTATTAGTTATTATGGATGTTTTGATGTATGGGTATACCTTGGATTACTTTGTTTCAGTCGGTTGGTGCTTGGGATTGATGATTATGTATGATAAGGATTGGGATTTTGTGATCATAATGAGAATTTGATTATGTATAGGTTATGATAATGCTCAATTGGGATCTCTTGACTCTAAGTTGTATTTGAGAAGTGTTGAATTGGTAGTAGTTGCTCCTTTTGACCTACCGAGGTGTCGAGTGGGTTAGACAGTTGAGGTAACCGAGGTGTCTTATCTTATGTTTTTGTTTGATTATACATATATATATATATATGGATAATCATTTTCATATCATGATTTGCATGCTTGATGTATTATGTTGTGTCCTTTTTATATCATGATATGCATTTAGTATAAATTATGGGTATTCTTTTTCATATCATAACATAGGTAGTTACATGGCTAATAAGTTCTCTATCTATGCTTTATATTATGCTAATATGACTATTGATGATGGTGAACATGATATATGTATGTTATGATTGAATGTCAACTGTAGTAGTAATTATACACCCCATGATGTATTATATATGATCATATGGCATGCTAGCACCATAAAGTTTAACATGTATTGATATGTTAGCATACATTGGGTATTGTCACATAATGGACATTGTTGGGATATATGGTTTAGGCGATGATGCTCTATATACCACGTGGTACACCAATCCACTAAATAGTACACGAAACCTTATGTGCAAGCGGAGTGGCCTGAGCACAAACTAATAAGGGCTTAAGCAATTCCTAGGTGATGGATCCAGCTCTAACAAGGAGAAAACCAAAGAGGGCATGAGTAAGAAGGATTGAGAGTACTCGTGAGTGTGAGGGTTTATCCCCTTCTTGTTCTTGTCTTGTTTATGTTGTTAGTAAAGTACCATTTGTATGGTTTTGTAATGTTATGTATACTTGATTTATCTCTATTATTCTGGGGTCAAATCATAGTATGGCCTCTCTTATACTCTTTATGTTTGGTTTGAGGCCTTTTGTGTGTTAAAGTGCCTATCATTATGTTAGTGATGTGAAGAATACCAATTATATTCTAGGCATGGTATGTGATGTTTTCAATCTCTAATGTTTGACTGTGTTGGACTTGAGATGGGTAACCCCAAATCCCCTTGGGTACATATGTCTTGTTTGTGAGCCAATATGATTATTGGGCTCTTGGTATATAAAATGGGCATATAGTCCATTAGAATGATTTGGAGTCCAAGTGCATCAAAACTCAAAGGAGCGATTTCTTCGAGTTAAAACCTTCTTGGATGAATTCCTTGCATCAAATGTAAAATGTAGGAAGGATCTATGGGTGCCAATTGCCCATCTGTGGCAATTGGAGGTGTCATTTCTTTGGTTTTGGTCAAAAAATGACTAATATGGTTATGGGTGTCCAATTTCTCTATATGGAGATGTGTGGAGGTATTGGTGGTGTTTAAGGTTAGAATAAGAATAAAGTGACCTCTGGGCTTTAGAATCAGGTCAATCGGAGGCCGGAACATGAAATTATGTGTGACATCCGGGCGCTGACGAGGGCGGGGAGTGATCGCCGGTGCAAGAAAAGTTGGGGGTCAGATAAATTAACGAGGATAAAGTAATGAGGCACCGGCAAGGAGTGGCTCCTGGCAGGCTTCTAAGCGGGAGGGGCATATGAATGAATCGAATACATACCAGAACGAGAGGGATCCAGAGACTGTATAGGTATGGGACTATACGGTTAAGGATAGCTTAAAGGAATTGATAGGTACTACCTATACCAACAAGGTGCACCTACCTTTTCGGTAGCCTATCCCTTAAGAACTCCTCAGTTAAGCGTGCTTGACCTGGAGCAATTATGGGATGGGTGACGGTGTGTGAGTGAGGACAAAGCACACCGAAAGGGCTTGTGTTGGTTTGTAGGGACAGTCGTTAATCCTGAATAGCGTCCGGACGCTACACACCGTCACCCATCCCATAATTGCTCCAGGTAACTGAGGAGTTCTTAAGGGATAGGCTACCGAAAAGGTAGGTGCACTTTGTTGGTATAGGTAGTACCTATCAATTCCTTTAAGCTATCCTTAACCGTATAGTCCCATACCTATACAGTCTCTGGATCCCTCTCGTTCTGGTATGTATTCGATTCATTCATATGCCCCTCCCGCTTAGAAGCCTGCCAGGAGCCACTCCTTGCCGGTGCCTCATTACTTTATCCTCATTAATTTATCTGACCCCCAACTTTTCTTGCACTGGCGATCACTTCCCGCCCTCGTCAGCGCCCGGATGTCACATTATGCACGTCAAAGTTTCATCGGCCACATTGTCATTGGCGCCTCAGCGCCATAACCATGGCCATGGTGCCATTCATCTCATGTTCCATCTCTATCTTTTTCCTCTAAGAATGCCCCTTGGCACTACAGTGCGTGGCCATGATATCACCCTATTAGTTGGTCTTCCTTTCCCTATTTCTATATTGTTTGTGTTTGTTTAAGGTTGGTGAGTATAGGATGTTACTCCACTTGTTGTGGTGGCTTGGCTAAGGTGACAAATCCATTATTGCCGATTTTTTTTTTCTAAAATTGGCTTGTCTATGGTGACTGTGGTAGTGTTGTGGCCAGATGAAGATGATGGTAGTGGCTTCGGCGAGGGAAGAAGAAGCAAGGAAGGAGTTGAGGGTTTTTTTTTTTTAATTTTAGGGTATTTGAGTCATTTTGTAATTTTTTATGTCTTTTTTTTTTGTTATTCCTATCATCATTTTTTGACATACCAAACATACATTTAAACTTATTCTCATGCCCAATCTCATTTATATTCTTATTCCATAAAAAATTATTATGTGTACCAAACAGGACCTAAAAGTTAGAGTGAGTTCCAACATGGCAAAAAAAAAAAGTTCCAACCATATGTATGAGGTACGAATTAAAAGCTGTCACGCAGGCAGATGCATTGAACGAATAGCACTTTCTTCGATGTTTCCTCTATAGAGTAAAATAATTGCTGTTGTCAGCATTCATGGTTACAAATAAAAGATGTCACACACACACACCTATCAAACAAACAAACGATGTCACACACACACACATAATAGAAGGAAAAAGAAAGAAAAAAGAAAATAAAATGGATGACGATATATATATTGATAACGAACTAAAGGAAACGTGCGCTTTGATTGTCCCAGACTAATCACTTCACTCTAATCAAATAATCAATCAAACCCTTTTCAACTTTTTCTTATTCTTCGAAGTTAGAGAGCGACAAAATTACTAAATTAAACTGATATGATCCTCTTTGACCATGAGAGCTTATTCAATTAATTTGTTTTAATGTAGGTTCTTCTAATCCATGCTTCAATTCTGGATTAATTCATGGTACTGGCACTTAACAGATCCAATATAACGTTTCGTTACTATGTCTTTTTTCATATATCAGTGTGATTCGAACCCCAAACATCCCCGTTTGATCAATTTTGAAGAAGATTATGTTTTGTGATCAAATGACAAGAAAATCTTGATGAAGTATTAAAAATCTTTTGGCTAGTGAGAGCTTTGAGCGTTGTTTTCTATCCCTAGCTAGAAATTAAAATTTCCTTGTATTAATGTATTGAGTTAAGTTTTAGGTGAGCTTGTGAGAAAAATCCTAAATCTAGCGATCGAGAGGGAGTGAAGATGAAAGGTTGAGATGATCATGAAAAAATCTTAAATTTTAGATGAATTTGAATTTCACCTCTTGTTTTTAAAATTTTAATTTTAATTTGAAACTCACTCTGATACATTGAGAACAATACATATAGCAGCAATGAAGACAGGTACCTTTCAATCTCATCTCCTTCCCTCTTCATTCATATTCTTCTTGCAATTGTGTATATTTTCATTTTCCACAATTCATGCTCTTCCTCGTCATATACTTTGATGAAGGAAGGAAGGCTAGAGTCACCGATAGAAAATTGATCGACGATATCAAAGATTCTTCCGGTACTATGATACTCAAATTCGGAGTTTATTGAACCCTACGTAATTTTCTTTTTTAGGTAATATATACTACGAATTGGCTGGTATATTTATTGTTGGCTTTAACTATCCTTGTATGATATGTCAGAAATTAATGTTATTGCTCCTAAAATTTATCTTTAAAGTTCCACGTATCCCTTCCCGTCGCAATTATCTTTCTCACTCCCTAAAATATTGCTTAATATGTTGAACAATATTGACATTCTTAATTTTTTTCAAAGCCGACTTTAATATAAAATACTTTTAGTATTTTTTTATATTAGACACATTTGAATTCTTATGACTATTCATATTTCACCCACTCATTCCACTTGAACTGGTCCTTAATGACTAATTTCATCCTTTCGAACCATGAATGATGTTTGTAGACTCCAAATATTCTTGCCTCATCTTCAAATAATTGATTATTGATTACTCATATCCATTCTGTATAATATCAAATTCTTATTTTCATTGTTTTTCACTTGAAATTTGAATAAATCGATTGTATAATATCCGATGTGTAATGGAACTAAAACAGGTGCAATGATGTTGCACCAATGAAGTAAATTTCAAGCCATTAGAAATGTCAAATCTTTCAACATAACTTGGTATGGAGAATGCATGGGATGGAAGTTAAATTTGTCAGGAAGTAGACTAATTATTATTGGTTAGTTTAAAAAAAAAAATTTAGAAGTTTGATGGGAGTTTGACTTGACTCAAAAAGTTTTACTTTCCTAGTAAAATCCAAGAGTATTTTATGATGTTTTCCTAAAAAGACCTTTAACTTTTTAATATTTTTTAATAGAAAGAGTACTGATGTTTTTAATATTAAAATATGATATATTTATTTAAAAATTATTTAAATTTCCGGGAAACTCCTCAAGAATTATACCAAATGACCTAAAGTAGTAACTCAATACAAAAGATATATAGCAATATGTTTCACCTTGTGTTTTGGGGATAATTCATTTTGTTCTATCATCTCCGATAATATTTGCTGCTTGAAAAAAAGAACAAGAAAATTCATCCACAAACGGAAACTACATTTTTGAGTGTGTGTGGGTATATGGGTTAGGAGACAGGTTTTGGATTGTCACAGTAGTTTTATCTAGTCCAGTAAATCAAATGGCCACAAAAAGTCATAAAAGTGATTTTTTTAAAAAAAATAAAGATTAACTGCTTATGTATGTTTGAGATTCACATGAGATATTGAACAGGTTATTTTTTGGTTTAAAACACGTTACCTGAATTTGCGGGAACAGTTTCCTGAAGACAGGCATAGTAATGAAGGAGGAACAAGCTTATATGGAAAAAGCAGAATTAAATAAAACGAAGGTAGATAGAGGGGGTAATCAAAGTTCTTTGTTTTCTATAATAGTTGCCTAATGGCTAATAATTATTACTTTTTAAGAAGATAAGTTAGGCACGCAATATTAAGTTACATATGTTAGATGGAATAATCTATATGTTTTTATTCGAGAATCAATTCTAATGTCAATGAAATCAAATATTAATAGTCAATGATAGCTGCAGCATGCAAATTCTCAGCTAAAAATTGATGAGCTTAATTATGTATTCTTCTGTACTAAAAGAATTGCGTATCTTTGTAATTCATACGATATTCTGAGTATATAGACAAAGAATTGAATTGATCGTACATAATACTCCATTCATGAGGACAAGATAACTCCAGTAAACTAATCTAATTGCAATTTTAGTTTAAAAACTTAACATTATAATATACTTTAAAATAATGCAAAAAATAAAAATTATTACAAATAAGTACAAATTAAAATTTAAAATTGATCATCTATCATGAAATAAGACAACGGAGGAAATGATGATTATTAATCCGGTGATTTTTTAATACCATTACTTTTATATTTATGTTATAATAACACATGTAATTAAGAAATTAACCCTTTCCTCATTATCCGAAATAGGACTTCCCTCTTGAATGCATTTACTAAGTATTGCTTAAAATCCCCGTATATAACATATCTTCACTAGTTTCCCTTGAAAGAGAAATCTTCAAGACTATTAAGACGTGGCAAAAAAGGATGAATGAATAAATCAATTGCAAGTTCAAACGAAAGATTTTGAGCGAGTATATATTTATCCAGGAAACATGACCCAAAATAAATGCCCTATATTAATTAATTTTTAAAGTTTCTTATATATTACAATTTACTCTTTTAGGATCTGGTGAAAAATCATTTACTCCTATGTAGTTTGTTACAACGCCTACATCCAAATTATAACAGATATAATCACATTAATTTGAATCATTTTAGTTAAAATTAGACCTTCTATTTTGGACCTTTAAGGCTCTGTTTGGTTCAATGGAGGGAAGGAAAGGGATTTTAATGGAGGGGAGGGAAAAAAAGGAGAGGAATTTTAATAAAGAGAGAGGAAGGGAGGAATTTTAATTTTTTCTTATTTAGGTTTATTGAAAGAAAGGGGAGAGAGATTTTAATATTATCTTATTTGATTCATAAGGAAAGTGAGGGAAAATAAATAAGGATTAATGAAATTTACCCACTTTCTTTCCAAATCCCTTCACTTTTGGTGGGAGGGATAGGAGGAGATGGGAGGGAAATTTTTAATGAATTTTCTCTCCCCTTCTGCAACAACTCTTATGACGCTTGTCTTTAACATTGTGTATAGAATCGGAGGAAAGAAGATAGAGGAAGGTGTTTGGGAGTATGTTGTTACATTTTGGTATCAGAGCAATGGTTGAAGCCATTGTTTCTGCTTATGGAAATACTTGGCCCAATATGTATTACATAAACTAGCATATTCCTAATGTAATACTAGTCCAAAGTCATATAACTAATTGTGTTGCCATTGGTGTATAAAGGAAAAGATGTACTGTAGGAGGTAAGTAAAGTAATAGTGATCTCTAGAGAGAGATGCACGAGAAGTGGGTTATACTAAATGACCGAGTTATTGATTAAGGAAGAATATTGAATGGAATGCAGAAGCAGTTACTAGCAAAGGTATAGTGATGTGAACGAAGAATCCAATATGTATGTGAAGTTGGAGGCTAGAGAGGTCAAGCTGACAAGTATAAGGTAATATGAATGATGGAATCAATGTGGATGTGATGGAGCCAGAGAGACCCTTAGGGTTGGAAGAAGAGGTATCTTCTTTCAACTAAAAGACTTTTGAAAGTTAATCCACCAACTTTTGAAAGTAAGCTGAAACATGCAGTGGCTAAAGAATGGGTGGATCAATTAGAAACTATATTTGGTGCTATATATTGCACCTTTAAATAAAAGATGAAATTTTTAATACTCAAGACGGAAAAGGAGGCTAAGTAGTGGAGGAGGTGAGTCTTACTGAGTGTTGAGGCTTTGGGAGCTCACCTGGAAATCAAGGAGTAGTTATCGGTGTTGTTGTATGCATCCTTTAAGGACTGGCATGTGAAGATATATGCTTTGTCTCAATGAATGTGGGAGACTGATGAGGATAAGAGAATTTCAATGATCTGTGCTTTTTCCTCTAGGGGATTCCCAAGAGGAAACTAGCAAAGGAAGTGGAGAAATCCTAATCATAAGAGATAAGGTATGTTGTTAAGTATTATAAGTGATAGAAATTGTAGAGACTGAATGTGAAAATGATGATTGAATCCTGAAGGATGAAGGTTGAGGTATTTTGAAGTAGTGAAAGAACTGTGAGAGAATCCAATCCATTGGTTTGGATACCAAGTTGGATGCAACGATGGTGGAGAATAAGTTAATTAGTGGGAGTTTGTATTTGCGATAAAAACATGCGTTCTGGAGTCAAGATAAGTGCCGGATGTTAAAGGCCTTAGCAATGACGATGATGGTGATCTAAGTGCCATCGAGAAGGATAGTGAAGAGATGGTGACTGTCATCCAAAGTATCGTGTTTGCGGATTGTGCAGAAAGTGGTTGGATAATTTCAGAATGAATTAGAAGGTCAAACAATGCTAAAACGATATGAGATATGGTTAAGAGGTCACTAGAGTCCTTTGGGCTGAATCCAAATTGAAAAGAAAGACTCTTGTCAATTTTATGGTGGATAAGGGTCCGGAAGGAGGCGGAGTTAAATTGTGAGATAGAAGGTTGTTTGGAATTGGATGTAACATCCTACCTCCTGACACCTCTAGACTTGACCCCTGACACCTCTAGACTTGACCAAAAATTTCAAAATTCAACCAAACACAACCCCAACATCTCAAAACAATTTCTCAAAACTTCAGAACAGCGGAAAATGAACCCCAAAACACTAAAAACTGGGCTGGGACCGCAGCAACTATAGTACCGCTATGGCTCCAGCCTCCCCTATTTTGCATACGCTTCGGCCTCCATTGGTGCCGTGGCCTGGACCTTGGCACTGCGGCTCCACCCTCTGATTTTCATATCAGCAAAACTCAACATTCTGGATGAAATTGTGACACGCATAACTTTGTACTCCGATCTCCGATTAACTTGATTCTAACTCCTGCAAGTCAATCTAGTCATAATCTATCCATAGAAACCAACCTTACCTTAATTCAACTCTGTATGGAGATTTTGGACCCCTAACACTATTTTGTCTACTCATTGACTAGAACTCATCACTAACCACCTCCAATTGCCACCAAAGGCAACTGGTCACTCAGAGACCCATCATATAGGTCAAAAACCCCCAAACCAACTTGTCCAAAGAGGTTTTACCCCAAAGGAACCACTCCTCTGAGATTTGACCCCTTAAGACCCCAACTTGACAAACAGGCTACAGGCCCTAAAGCACACTAATCATGCCTAATTTCAACTTTCATCATACATAATGCATACATACCACAAACATCACCTTTTCCACATATAACCATACATACCACATCCATAACCAAATATTTATTACAAAACATTCTATCCTACTTGGCACAAGATACATAACCAAAATACACATAAACTACATGGACCTAGTATTCCCACATCTGCTGCTAGTCCTTCGACGTCTCAGGACTAGTGCCAGAACCATCACCTGAAAGGTTAGTGCATGGGAGAGGGGTGTGAGATAATGTCTCAGTAACCAGGAACAACCACATACAATATATATATACTAACCCACACAGTCGTGAAATGTAAGTTAATGAATGACATGCATGTTCTCCCTCATACATAGCTAGAACCACGAGCTGTTGTTATCACAAGACATTTCAATAGATGATTCCCTTTCAACAGTTGGTAAAGACTGATTCTGAGACATCACCAAGCTTACCTTACCCTAATGCAACCTAGCCAATGGTTACACTAGAGCTCAGACCGTGGACCGTGGTTCTCATTCCCCTGGACCATTATGAATTAATGGTAATTTAGGGAAGGTATACCCTCAAATTCACTGCCACCTGGCTCTCCCAAGGAGAGAATTTAGTGGCAGGGATATTTCATCATATCATATTGTCCTCTGCCGCCTGGCTTTCCCATGGAGAGGATTTAGTGATAGGGATCTTTATCATATCATCATCTCATATCACATCACCTCATCATCAATCTCTCACTATGTAATCTTATGGTGATGATGCCAATGTCATGCCAACATGCCTCTACATACACACACACACACACACATATATATATATATCATTATCATCACAAGCATCATATGAATATGCATATATACACAAATATATGTACTGTCATACCATACAAATAATACAATACAAACATATACCTAGTTACCTTAGGTTGTCAATACCATATACGTGAGTTCCACGAACTTCTTAAATTGGCCAACACACTTGAACCCCTCTCAGTTAACCAAATAACCTTCATAATAACACAATTCTTCCATTAACATAATATACCATTAAACCAAACATCACAATTCAACCACTTTAGGCCTAACCCAAGGTTCCAACACCCTTTTCATGCATAAAAAAACTTCTAGGAACCATTCAAATACTACTCAACCACAAAAACTTTGGATTCCCAAGAGCCTAAATCGAAAATAACCTAGGGTTTAGCTCAAATCACATATAATCCCTTCAAAACTCACACCCAAGCAACAAGAACACCACAACACACTTCATTAACCTCATTTCATCCATTTCAATTGGTGGATTTTGTCCTAAACCGAAGATCCAACCTTAAAACCGAAAAACCCTAAACTTCAACCGAAGAAAATGGAGAGAGAGGAGTAGAAATCACTTACCAACTTGAATCCAAGCTTCCAAGGTTCGAAAATCACTCTCAATGACCAGAAAACACGAACCCTAGCAGAGCTCCTTCAGTTCTCCTCCATTTTCTTTCTTTCCGATCGTCCGAAATGATTCGGATTTAAATAAAAATCCTAACTCTCACCGCGGCTCCAGGACCTCTCACCATAGCTCCACTAGTTTCAGCTAAAACAATGCCACTGGACACGCTCTTGCCACGGTGGCCTTGCTTCTCGCTGCAGCGTTGAGCTCTTTCAAACTCCACTTGAACCTTCCTTAGTCCTGTTTTCCTCCAGTCCTGAACACAACGCTAAGGAAAATATCATGAGGGGTGTTACATTGGATGTATTGATAAGTTTTGTAAATTAGAGGACGACCAATATGGGTTTGGACAAGGACTGTGGTGATACCTTGTGAGGAGCAGTATATGGTGATCAAGTTGGAATTTTAAGTTGTAAGAGATTGAAGGTGAGTTTTACAAGTAAGAACAAATTACAAGGGATGCTTAGGCTATTAGGAGTTTAGGAAGTAAATGTCACATAAGGATTCTGAAGTTGATAAAGGAGTCCTCATAGCTCTCTCCATATAACTCCGAATAAGGTTTCTATGGAGAATGTATTGTCAAATAATTGTGGATGAGAAGTTGACCTAATTGATGGTGGTGGTTTATGGAAGTGATTCAAGTATTGAAATGTCATGGGTATAGACTGAAGGAAGTTTCTTCCTTGGTATATCGCCTTGTCATAAAGGAATTGTGGGATGACATATTATAAATGTAATGTGTTGGTTACCCTAAATATGCTTAAAGGTAGAAATTGTGGAGCTAACCCATTTCCATATGCTGTTACCCCTAGGTTTTTCCTAGTAACAACTTCAGAGAATGTAGGGAGGTAGTTGCTATTAAGAAGCATGAGACAACCCCGTATGGTATAGAATCACGAGTCTAGAACTATTGGTTGACTCGTTGAGGCTTAATGCCAGCTGGCTATGCGGTTGACACACCAGTTACTCAAGGTATGAGGCACTAGTAGACTGAGAGTCAAAGACTTGGCGATGATACCCTATGGGAACCCAATTCACCTTTAATTCATGGTCTTAGATGTCTATCTCCTGAAAGATTGATTGGGTACAGCTAACCAATCAATCCATACATTATAGCGATTCATTGTTTATCATCTGGTGGAAGGAATTCCAAATTTTTCAATAACAATGAGAAAGAGAAGAGGAGTAAAGGCCTGAAAGTAGATCTTGTATGGGATTCACAAAGATTGAGATAAGTAGCATATTGTAATGGTAGAGTTGGATTGGAAGAAGAAATGTGAGTCGTTAGTAAGGACCCAAACATTGTTGGTAAAGGGTGAACAAGTTGAAACTATGGTGTAACAATGAGGGGTACTTGGCGGCTCATAGCCTCTTATTGTAAGCATTAGGACTATGACACTACTACAAAAAAAATCATTTTACGTCTATTATTTTGGTCTTTTTATGGCTGTTTTCAAAGTGACGTAAAAGCTACAGACATAGAAAGTATATCATTTTACGTTTGTTAATAAACAACCATAAAAAGTTTATTTTTTTATGGTTGTTATCTTACAAACAGCCATAGAAAGTGCCACTTTCTACAGCTATTTTTAAGGAAACAGCCATGAAAAGGTCCACCTTCTACGGTTGGTTTTTAAAAAACAGCCGTAGAAAGTTGCACTTTCTACGGTTGTTTTTCGAAGAACAGCCGTAAAAAGGTTTCTATTTTTTTTTAAAAAAATCCACTTTTTAGTTTACCTATTTAGAACTTGTTATAGAATAAAACTAGATCAATTTCAACAACCAAAATAACACATCTAAAATTTTAATTCAACAACAATATAATTAATATATCATATCTTACAATTCACAATAAAAGTCATCCCTTAACACCACAAATTATAAAAAGATCTCTAAATAATCTCTCAACACTATAAATAATATCTAAACAATCTCTCAATTACTATCATAAAATAAGTTCAAACTAGCAAAACTAAAAATAAAAAACTATAAATATTGTAGCTCCCTCCAATGTTGTTTCATCTGAGTACAGTAATCAAATCTTACTTTGATGCTTTCCCCTTTCACATCTGGACTCCCACATATAATATCCCTGCAAAGGTTACAGGAATATGTTAAAGTTTCAACCTAGGAATAAAACTTGTTATGGTTACTTAAGTTACACATTTGGGAAAAATATGTTATAAAGTTTCACATAATTATTCATAAAACAGGATTATTAGTGACTGCCAAGATCTAATTCAATCCACAGCTTCAGCAGTTAGGAGAAGGACAAAGCATGATCTAATTAATATCTCTAAAATGCTTCCCCATGTGAATGGCCTTAAGACTTTAATTATGAACAAAGCACAAGTATAGTGCTCCTTGTGCTGAAAATTAATTTAATTAGGCGAATGAGTTGGCCTGAAATCCAACTTCAAACCACTTGGCCATTAGAGGCTCAAATACCAAACTAGACTATTACAACCCAAAATCTTAAGCTATTTAAAAACAGCCCATGAAAGATTTAATTAATATCCGTAACAGTTTTCACTGATTTTGGCTCTAGATAGGATTTGAACTTAAATCCTTCTGCCTTGAAGATTGACTCAATGCTATTCCTATAGCACAAGAAGAATCACAATTTTATACAAAGGTAGTGAAACACTTAATTACACTGAATTCTTTACTAACATGAACCTATGAGAGACAACGTAATAAAAAGTGTATCAATGAGATAATCCTCCAGATATGTCTTGTTGTCTTGTTAGATGATTTTAGAAACTCAGAGCAATATTTAAGCTTCATTATGCACGACAATTTATACTCCAAAAATAAATTAATTAATTAAATGCATACAAAGACAAAAAAAAATAACAGAACAAGCACTTTAATACATGTCTTCCAATTAGTAACAGTTATAAACAATCCAATTAACTATATTCTAATAAGTAACAGTTATAAACTATCTTCTTCTCACTAACTCTTACACCTAAGACCTAACAATACTTGTATACTTCCATACAAAAATTTAAAAGCTAGGAAAAAAATGGATCATATTACAACACTAGTAACATATACTGAATGAGACTTTTAATCTCAGACACTGACCAGTTGTAATTGTTCGAAACCACTCTTGGCCGGTAGTATCTCGTATTTGCAATTTAATTCGCTTGCCATCAAGCTCTATTGTCCTAATTTAAAAGTCAATGTTGAAGAAAAACAATCTGTTCCATTGGTCAGATTAATAGCTTCTTTGAATGAGAGAAAGAAACAACAGCAGAAAAATGATGAAGATGGTCGGAGAAATAAAGGCTCATACCCGACGGTCATAATGAAACTGGTTGTAAAAGATCCATCTGAGAAATGCAATAGGATGCAACTTTAAAATTCAAACATTTATATGTTCCCCTAAAGATAAATGCAAAGTACAGAGAAAGTCTCAAAAAAGATTTTCATCATTTTAAAATTCAAGATAAAAATCACAATCAAAGATATGCATCCACCATAGAAAAAAATGAAGAGGAAACTAGGAGTGCTAATAAAACATATGGATAATTATGTTATCTCAGAAAAGATTCCTACCTATTCATGTTATATCAATAATTTAAAAAAAGTTGTGTCAGTTAGTTCAGCTGGTAAAGTATTTTACAGCAGATGCAAGGACTAAGGATTTAGTCTTGCCTTCACCAAAGTGGGAAGGATTCAAGGAAAGGGATAATGTATATAACTCACACTTAGGAACAAAATATACATACACAAGGAAAAAGAAAACAGAAAAGACTCCTTTTTGCTTACTACATTTAAAGAAGCAATTCTTAGGTTCAAGTGGGATTTATATTAATGTTTGACTCAGTCCACTTGAGAAATGAAATCAATATAATTTGAACCTAATCCAACATAAAGAATATAATAAATATAATAAATAAAATTAGAAGGCATAGTTTAGTATGGTATGTTATTCAATGGAAACACATCAGATTCTACTTGTAAATTTCATTTAAATTTTCTAGCCTCAATATCATCAAATGGTGACAGCAAAAATTCCAGAACAGGGGAATAGTAAAAACAGCAAATGGAGAGGAAAGGTTTATGATTTTACCTCAATTTTCTAGCCTCAATATCATCAAATGGTGACAGCAAAAATTTCCTCCACTTTCTTCTCACTTATCACCATCAATAATGAAAAATTTCCCTTCAAAAAATTCTAAACAAAAGCAGCTCAAGTGACAGCCATATAAATCTCCAAAATTACAAAGATACCTTGAGGTCTGTTGAGGATTTAGTGCTTTGTGCAAGGCATTGGTGTCTTCACAAGGTAAACATCTATCCGAAATTTACCTTATCAGGGTCAAGGACCTCAAGAGTGGCACCATGTGGAGCTTTAATAGCTATTAAAGTTTCATTCTAACAAAATGAAGGATTTCTATCTTCAATTAACCGCCAACACAAATTTATATAATCATATGCATAGAAAACACAATATTATCATATAGTTAACAAGTAAAGATGACAAACTGACCAGGAAGTAGGGAAAACCCTTTATTCATGTTCCATGACAAAAAGACACCCGTGTGGTGGAAAACCATTAAGACATTGAACCATTAAGATTGAAAAAGCACAATGAAATTGAAGCTTGAAGAAGCAGCAAAAGACAAATGATTAAGATTCAGAAAATTGAACCAGAATATATTTCGAACCTTCACAAGTAAGCAAGAAATCGATTTCCATTTCAATTTTGATTTAGGAAATCAATTCCCAACTTACACGAGTAAGAATCAGCAAAATGAAAACCCCAACTGGTTCAATTAATTCCCTCGCATATCTAGATTACTGGCATTCTCCCTTCTCCTCCGCATTGATGAACCCTAAAACCTTTCTTCTTAGCAGCGACAAACAAGCCATGGCAGACAAAAATTTATTTCAAAACACTTGGATGGAAACAAAGACAGAGAAGATGCATTTTAGGGCGCCTGAGGTCGCGCCGAATTTGAGAATTCATCTAATTGAATGGACGAAAAAAATAAAAAACAAAATTAGAAAAAGACAGAGGAGAAGGAACAAAAGCTAACCACAGACCTTAACTTTAATGTCCGAGTGAACCAAAACAAGATTATGATTTTAATGCCTTTGCTGTTCGATTTTTTCGGTTCCTCAAACCTTGGACGAGACTGAGAACGACATTAAGATAGAGACCAAGCTTGTGTGAGACTTTGATTTCAATGGGGGAAATGGTGAAGGGGTTGATTTTAGTAGGGGAGGAGTGAAGATAAGTTGCGATTTTGGGTTAAAGGTGGGAGGGCGCCGAAAAGCAAAAAGAAAGACAGGGAAAATGAAAGTTGGGTTCCATCTAAAGAATGTAATACCCTTAAAATATTGCATTGTTCAATAATTTTTGTTTTTTAAATTCTAAGGCACTTTCAATGGCTATTTTCTAAAAATAGCAGTAAAAAGCTTCAAAATAAAAATTCCAACAAGCTAAAGCTTAATAAATTTTTTTTTAAATTCTAACAAGCTTTCTGCAGCTATTTTTAGAAAATAGCCGTAAAAAGGTTAGTCAATTATGACTATTATCCTAAAAACATGCATAGAAGGCTTAGATATTATATATGTATTTACAAAAATACCATCAATCAATTTTTTATGTCTGTTTTTATTTTAACAGCCATAAATAAGAGACATAAAAAGGTTATTTTGTAGTAGTGTGAGGTCCGCAGTGGAAATGAAACTTAAACAGTAGGATGGCAGTTTACATGGGTGATGCGAGTGTATCATACAACCTTATGTGCAAAAGTGAAGAAATCAGAGTGTGCAACAGAAGCAAACGCAATGAGTACTCGGATAGGATACTAGAAAGGCTAAGCCCTACAATTGGAGAGGTTTATCCATAAGCAAGATTGTCGGAGAGATGCAGTGTAATAAGAAGCATGTAGAAAAGAATGGCATAAGACAAAAGAATGTATTTGAGTGGAAACAAGTATGTAATGTTAAAGATGAAAGGAGGATTTGATGAACTTTCCTAAATATTTAAGTAGCTAATGGTTAGCCTATTAGTACGGAGGTTTAGTAAGATCACAGAGTTATTTGGAAGAGTGGCCTTACTATATAGAAGCATAGTTCAGTCACTGAAGAAGTTATTTTGATGATAATAAGGCAATGGGAATTTTAGTGAACTTTAAAGATGTGATGGTTTTGCTTATGCCTTTGGTAGTGCCATTTGGTTGAGAAGTGACTATGTAAAATTTTGAACAGTAAATCATGTAGTAAGAGAAATGACAACATTGAGTCTGATGGTTTGGATTGTCAAGCAGTAGATGATCTTACTTAACAAATCTTGTCTATAATGGTATTGAAAGAGAGAGAGAGAGAGAACTATTAGTTGAAGAAGGAATGTGTGAAGGAAGCAACAATCTGTGTCATAGAAGTAGTGGTCGTGAGAAGTTTGAATGGTTGGATTGTTATGCATGGTAGCTATGGCTTAAGGAATCTCAAGGTTAATGGTATGATAGGAGAAGGTTGTCGACTGAAAATGATTATGTGGATAAAGCAAGGAAGAAGTTTGGTTAACAAGGATCACTGATGTGTCCATTTTATATATATAAAATACCCACATTTAAGCTTTAAATTATATTTAAATATATTTACATTGATGTATTTTAGCATGATTTTACATATTTTTTTGTTTCATGACGTTATAGGTTCAGTTGGAAGCATTCGGAGCAAAAACGTTACAAATTGTTCATGCTGAAAAGTTATGATACTCTTTGGTATTTTGATCATAACTCTCACATATGAACTCATATTGAGATAATTTAAAATGAGTTGGAAAGCTAAGACATATAGCTACAACTTTTATGTTTTGAGTTTTCCCAAATTCTAACGTTATCATGGTGAAAATTGAATTCAAATTGTCAATATGAGCTGATAATGTTATGAAAGTACTGTCCGTACAACAGTGACCACCCGGTGCCGGGTCAAGTCCGTATGGCACCGGGTCAACTCGAATTTTCACGTTTTTTAGCAATTTAGAAGCACCCGGTGCCGTATTAATTAATTTTATGGTTACTCGGCACCGGGTCATGCAACAAGGGTCCGTAGAAACACGTTTTTGATGTGTTTTCATGATATTTTGGGCTTCTATGGGCTTCTAAAATTTTTCTATATAAAGATACACGATAGAAACATAACGGGAGATTAAGAAACGCACTCAGAAGCCAGAAAACACTGTTTTAAATGCATCTGAGAGCAACTAGGAGCATCTTATAGAGAAAGAGCAAGGAGATTTAGGGAGTATTAGTGATAGATTTATTCTTCTCTAATATAACTCTATTTTCTTATTATTTTAATTATGATTTGGGATTTTAGTTGTGATTTAATTTCTATTTCCATGAGTAGCTAAATTTCCCAGTCGGGGGTAGGGATGTAGCCTGACTGGGATAGATTGGATTTGTTTCTTTAGTTAAGACTCTTTAATTTGTTCTTCAAGTTATATTTAATTTATCTTTTTATTATATTTATCTCTTTTGTTCATTCATGTGGATTTTATGCTTGATCACCATAGAATCGAATTAATGGGTAAACTTGATGAACTGAGAGGTGAAGAGTGAACCTAGATTTAGAGAAATAAACATAAATAACTAATCTAAAGATAGAATTAGGAATTCATGGTGATATATATTGTAGTTTTCAAGGTTTAATTAGAAAATTTAGCTGCGCGAGAGCGAATTGAATTCTAATTAAATTAGGACTAATTGACCGAGAGGTAATTAGGACGCTTTAGAAATAACATTCACTATAATTATATAGAGTATAACTAAGAAATAAAATTTAGTGATCTCATAAGGTGAATCCTGATCCCTTGACGCTTCTAAAACTGAATCAAACCCCAGACTTTATTTTATTTTCTATTTCTTTCCTTTTAAATTTGAATTATCAATTTGATTATCAATTAATTTTTGGGATTAAAAGTTTGGACTATAAATTTACTACCTCTCTTGGGTTCGACCTCTGGAATACTCCAGAGACTTTTTATTACTGTGATCGACCCTATACACTTGCAGGATCTCGATCAAGTTTTTCCAATCACCACAAAGGGTTGATGTATAAGGAGTTGCATATGGAGTGAGTATATCTTATGGTGAGACTTGGATAAATAGTCGGTATTGTAAAGGAGCTTTAAGGAAATGAGGTTTTCCTCTTAATATGGTAATAAGAAGTGAATGTTAGACATTGTAATCTGAGTAAAATAAATTATGGAAATTGATGGTGTTTGGTCAATGGAGCCTCGTCAGTGTAAATAAGATGGTTAATATGATCTGAATTTTAAGAGAAATGGCTAAAAGTGATTAACCATTGAGAAAATAAGTAATGGTGTGGATAAATAAGGGAGAAAATCAAAAGTTAAGGAGAATGATGGTATATCCTAGAAGTTTTGATGGAACAATTGCGTGAAAAATTTGTTTTGGGAGAGAAAGAACTCAGATCGAGGTGGTTGTCCAACCTTTCTTATGCTGAGAACATAAGGAAGATTCGACGCTAAGATTGATTTTTAATGTAAATTGCATAAATTAGTGAAGATAAAAGTGAAGTATGAGAGAGTAGTTTGTTCACGAGATGCATAATAGAAGGTAGGAATTGAGGAAGTTGCCTAGGAGTTAAAGGATTAATGTGGAAGGAGTATGTTTGTTCATGGTCGAGGTTAGTGTTCTCAAATTTCAAGGACAAAATTTTTTTTGAGGGAAGAGTATAACAAACCTCATGACGCTTGTCTTTAGTATTGTGTGCAGAACCAGAGGAAACATGATGGAGGAAGATGTTTGGGAGTAGGTTGTTACACCCCCTCTCCTACTTATTTAACCAAACAAGAAAAAATTTTAATTTTCCCTCTCCTCCTCTCCAACTTATTGAATCAAATGACAAATGAGAGAAAATCTTAAATTTCCCTCCCCTCCCCTCCAAATACCTAGAACCAAATAGGGGGTAAGTTGTTTAAATTTGATCCAACTTAGCCTGTTATTAGCATCTAATTTGTGCCATGTCTATCCTATATATTCTATCACCTTCATCAAGACAATTATTAGATTCTTCACTGGTTCCTCTATGACATCAAAACTAGATAAATGGTGCTGTTAAGGTCCCATCTACCTTTAAGATGACCCCTTTAATTTGTATTAGAGTTGAGGATTGATCAACACGCACAAAGCCTGTGATCAAATGCATAGGAAACTCTTAATGTTTTAATGAAAGTAAACCAAAAAAAGGCCAATGAAAAGATATTCCACTATTCCATAGGATGGACAGTAATGGTAACTCATTGGAAGACACTGGATTTTGTTGAATCTTTTCACATATCTAGCAACCCATAGTATAGAGATGCCAGAAATAAACCAGAAAATTTTTTGGTTTATTTTCAGTTGCTTTGGTTTACTTTAATTATTAGTGCAAGAGTTTCATATACATTTCACATACTACATTGTGTATCATATTAGACCAATTTTAAGCACTAATACAAGTTACTACATGTTGGTATACTTTCACCCTAATGGTTGTTTAAGAGGGTTTCGATAAGTGTATTTGATGGAAGTGGAAGAACTGGACAAATGTTTCACGAATAAATTTGAGGAAAATCGGACCAAAGAAAGTTAAGAGATCAAATCTAAAATAAATAAGGACCTAGAATATTATGTTTTTTCTTTCACTTATATCTTAAGCAGTTCTATGATGTTTTGAACTTATTTTGGAGATTAACTATAGACGTAATTCCGATCATGGCCTTAAAAGGTGAAAAACTGTTCAAGTTATAAGTATATTTTATAACAAACATTTATCATTTCGATATTCATATTACTATTTTTGATAAAATTAAACTTAATAAGGATCTCAATATGGTTAAGTGAAAACGGAACAAACTATAGGACTATTAACACACATATTTTAAAGCACACGAGAGTAAATCAATTTCCTGCCAAATCTTGATTCTAATCTACCCTCCATATATTGTCTGGTGACTATCAGCCAAAAGACAAATATTTCACAGACCAGGGAAAAAATATGAATTCAATTCGCGAGAAGTAGTGCTGACGTATACGTGTGCTGTGGGACAAGAAATTCTTGCCGCATCAAGGCTTGACTCTGGAGCTATTTCAGCAGGTGTGGTGCCGCGGCATGGTTGGGATCTGCCTCGAGGCATGGTTGCTCTTTGAGCATGTTCGTCATCATTACCTTCTCTAAGTATAGCTGTGTCTTTCTACTTCAACTTCCTTGTTCTCAAACATTGCTTGGTGGTTTTTCAAGCTTGATTCTCCATTCCAAAAGATCCCTACAAGACATTGGTGGTTTTTCTAGCTTGATTCTCCATTCCAAAAGGTCCCTACAAGACAGCGCAATCTCATAAGCTACCAAATAGCAAAAACAATGCTAAGATTTGCACCATTAAGCCCTAAAGTGTAATCATAAAGCCCTTGCAACAAAAATGCATATTTTCCAAACTTGATAATGTAATATTTACAAATGTACACCCAAAGTATGCATAATTCAAGAAAAATATGCTAGAATAACATGAATTTCCAAATGTTAACAAGTATATATCATTTATCTTAATTACATTCACGGTTGGAATTTTTTCACATATGACAAAAGCACAAGGCCCAAAATTATTGATTCTCCCCTTGGAAGAGACAACATGATACTATTTGATACTGCAGGAACAGGGGTCGTACTTAATTAGAACAGTGGAATAAAAAAATGGTATACTTTGAGAATTTAAGGAATTTGGCTGGTAAAAGTAGTGAATTCCTTAAATTACATAAACTTAAGTAATGTCACTACACAAAATGATTTATGGTACATTAAGTATCAAAATTACAGAAGCTTGAGTAGTTTCCTCTTATACTTCACTTGTATACTCTTGGAATTGGAGAAAGCAAGATGCTGTAATTATTTCTTTTAACCCGTGGACAACATCTTTATTAACAAGGTTGTATTCCTAGATACAAGCAATGACAGAGCATAGAATCAACTTGTGACTTCAAGAAATCAAGTATCAACGATTATTATACAGTTATAATTTCAAAGATCAATTAGAGGAAATCAAAGAGTTATAATGTACGTATACACAATGCAAAGTACAGTTAGATAAAGAAGCAAGTTGTAAATAAGGTTCTCAATAGCTATATGACTAATGAAATTTTAGAAGAAGCATATAATGAGCAGAATTACAGGAAAACTGACGAGCTGATTCAAATAAGATGAATGATCATATGCTTCTACCTGTGTCCTTTCCCACAACAATATCACAACTAATATTACACATTCAATTAGGTATAATCATCTAATATGTACAACTTACTTAAATTTTCTTACATTATTTAGTTCACATTAATTCTATGTGGCTCCTCTCACACCTATTTATGATCTGTCAAAGCAGTTATGGAATATATATTCTGTAAGCCCAGTAGCCAGATGTTGATAGACCAGAGGATGGACAAGTAGTTGAATAGATCGATCAAGCACAATACGGGCAGCCTCCAATAAGCTGCTATTACAAACGATTATCATTTTGATGCCAATACCAAACATTATGATGAACCATATATATGCCAGAAGAGTTAACAACACATACCGAAAAATCCTTTAAAATAAGAATATATAACACTGACTGTTGATGTTTGGATATTACTTCAAATTCAAAGGGTACACAGAAATACATTCAGTTCATATTTAAGCCCCCCGAATTATGCAGCAAAGTAGACCGCCTGTGGTTAAGGATTCCGAGGAAAAGTTCAAACCTTAATTAAAATTGAACTCCAATCCTTGATTAGATATGGTAAAGACACCACTTTCAGTCATGCTACTAACAAAAAAGCTTCATTTGTATTACTCTTACCAGAAGGGTGTGGAATATTAATATGATCCGGAAGATATATATATATGTGGTTGTAGATTTTTCTAAAGGGAAAAATGAAACTGTTGAAGCGTAAACGTCATTGAAACCATATCTAACTCTCACACCTTTTCATCCTTAATTGTAAGTTACAATTTTATTACAATTAAACACAAAGGGAAAAGATGTATGTATATTAAAGATTCTCAAATATATTTGGCATGTAAAGTGAAAGTTGTCAAAGAAATGACGCATTGCATAGCCAATTAGATTTTGTTTTCCTATAAATAAAACGAGATAATTGTGTAATCTGTAGAAATCATTTATAGAGATATTGTACATTAGTTATATATTTTTCTAAACATGAGTTCCAAACAACAGCATATACTCAGAACCAATATAAACATGATTCCTAGATGCTTGGAGAAATGATGATGTAACATCTTGCCTCATGTATAATACGGCACCCAATATTAATTTGCTGTATCTAAACATCAATGTCAGATATTTTTTCAAAGTTAATGCTCCCTTTGATTCCAATTATAGGGCTTTTTGCTTTGATACTAAATATTTACAGTATACAAAATATTATTTATTATGTATTTCTAAAAAATGCTCATATTTAATATATCTCAAAGAAAGAGAGAAAGTGATTAAATAAGGATAATTTTAAAAATATATTATAATTTTTAGAAAAATTGAGATAATTAACTGATTTTAACTCTTAATCTACTTGATTCATTTAAAAATAATTTATATTGGAGAAAGTATTCAAGTTATTTCACCACCGTGGAAATAAACACAGGCCGGTTAAGAATTGAATATTTGCATTGAAAAAACAAATGAAACTGATGAAGACATGATGTTTCTCAGTACCTGTGTCAGTTATCTTATAGATATTGGAAAGGTGAACAACACTCAAAACATACAAAATTAGAGGGCATAATTAATTAAATCATCCAGAGAAGTCCAAGCAGACTCTGAAAAAGAAAAAGAAAATATTAATCCCGAAAATTCATGGAGTGATTTTTGTTTCAGTACACCGGATGAAGCATTAAAAAAATAATTAAGGAAGTTCAAATTCACCTCTAATTATTTGATCGAGTTTATCTATTATGCAAAATTCTCTGAAATATATGCCCTCTTCAGGAAAGTTGAAATTGGGAATCGAAAACTTCAAAACGATATATAAATTGCAAAAACTGGAAAGGGCAATTGGGGTTAGGTTTGTGGAAGTGAAAAACATTCAGTCCAAAAAAAAAACCAAAAATGCACAAGATCAAATTCACACAAATTCAATTCAAGCAACACACAATATTTAAAGCAGAAGGTTGATATATACAGGAAGACCTAGCAGATTAGAATATCTCTATGATTTTTCTAATGCGTAGGAGGTAGCATGTAGACATATGTAAATATGGAAGGAGTTAAGTATACAGTGAGACATGAGGAATTGAAATTAAAATGAAAATGAAAGAAATAAAATGATTTAGATTATAGTAACATGTACTAGCTAGGGACTTACAAGTAGATGCTTTTGTTCCAGAATTGTGCTGGGTGGCTGAAGGAGCGGGTGCAACATTTTGCTGTGGTGTTGACAAACCCTGAGCACAAGGCATTTGATAGGAGGAAGAAAGCAGGGCAGTGCAGTTAGAAAAAGATGTAATGAGAGATGAAAAGGAAGATGGAATAAATATATGAAATAGGAAGAAAGAAGTACCTCTGTTTCTGCATTACGTGTTTGCTCTGAATTATCTAAATCAAAATGAGAAGGAAGGAGAGTTGAAGTGGATTTGGGTCGGAAGGAATTGAAGTGCGTAAAAGCGATGCGTGAGGGATGAAATTAAAATTAGCAAGTGGAAGATATGTAAGAGTGATGGCGTGATTCCATAGGTTGGTGGGGAAAATGGATGGATGAATACATGAATTTGGCGCAATGAAGGAGAGGGTCTGTGCGCCGATCTCAGGATCAGGGCACGCGCGTCCCAATTCATTGGTCTCTGGATTATAAGAAACCTACACGCTACACCTACTATGTTGTTCCCCCCAAAGTTTGGAGGATCTCCATCCCCACCTCATCTACACCTACTACCTTGCCTTTAGGTGAATTATGTAATTAAAATTTAAAATAGAACCAAAACTAAAATAAAAAACACATCATTGAATAATTACAAAATTATAATGGGAATTATAAAATTTTTCCTGCATTAATCAGCCAAATAAAAAAAAACACATATGGTTTGTAGAATATATTTATTGTGTATATCAAAAAATGAATAAAAATATTTTTATATTGTTTTTTAATATTTCTCTCTTCTTAATATAATACATTAATAATCGCTATTAAAAAACACTAATAATCTGTGGAGAGGAGTCGACATCATAGATGTGGCAGAATGTGGAGTAATTGGAAATTAAGAAGTTGACCCACAAAAAAATATGGAAATTGCGGCCGCCCCCTTATTGGATTGAAATTTGAAATCCAACCATTCAAATCACTTGCCTACCTTTCCATTCTCATTTATTTATTTTAATATGTGTTGTGTGCTTATTTTATTCTTCGTCTGTCGCTGCTCAGTGCTCACTAACTCCCACCTGCACTTCAACAGTGCGTTTAAAAAACACATAATTTTATTTATTCCATCAACATAATACTAACTATAATAAATTCATGCATTACTGTTTTCCCCCATTCATTCATAAATTCATCTAGCTGAGGCTTCAGGGTTTATCCCCTTTCTCTCATGACAGGATAACTAGATTTTTCTTCTGTGCTCAAGAAACACAGATAAACAAGAGATATGGGAGATATTTTATTTAGTTATAAAATATATTAAATTAAAAAAAGAATTTTATCACTAATTTCATATCATAAAAACATTAATATAAAATGATATTAATTAAAAATAATATAGATTTAGAAAAAAAATCAAAGCTAATTAGTGAAAAATGATAAAAAAATTTAAAATTAAAAAAGATTGAGCTTAGCCAAAAAAAATAAAAGAAAGAACACCGGACTCAGCTTAAAAAATTGGAATAAATAGGCGTACCTGCAAAAGAAAAAAAAGTAAATGAATGAAAAAAAAGGGACCCACTCAAATAAAAAAAAGAAGAAGAAGGACATGGATCCAAAGGTAGAGTTGCACGGTTTGACTAATGTGTTGTACAATTCCACCATATTTTTAATTATATATTGATTGATAATAATATTCACAGTATTTTGATAAAGCAAGTGTTTCTTTATTTATCATAGCCGCCATATAGATCAAAAGAGGCCCAAATCAATTGTACTAGTTACATAATTAATACCAAAAACAAAATCAGCGATAAAGCATTTTACTTGTTATTCCATACAAATTAATACTAAATAAATTTAAAACTAAATAAATATGAACACACATATATATATATATATATGAAAAAGGTAAAATTTGCTTTAGTGATCTCTATGTGTTGAGGGAACAATTTCCCTCTTCGACTATCAAATGGGAATACTCCTGGTGCTTATTAAAAAAAATATATGAGTATACATTATTAATTCTAAAGAGTCAAATTTTGTATGGGATTGTTAATGATGACTTAAATTCAAATAATTTATTAGGTCACTTATTTTTGTTTGGCTAGAAATTGATTAAGTCACTTATGAATTATTAAATAGGAACATAAAGTATTAATATTAATACTATATAAATATGCTCTTGTTTGAAATTCTAAAAAAATGTTGAAATTTTTTTGATATAATTGTTAATGAAGGCTGAAATTTAATTTTAAAATTGAACAAAAATAAAGTAAAATGAAAATCAAGATATACTTACTCTTGGAAATTCAATCTCTTTCTTTTTAATTCATTACACTCATATTAAAATATTCAATGTGTAATTTTTGTAATTTATAACATTTTTCTGATAATAATTTATAACATATTGATCAAATTCAAATTTTAATTGAAAAATATATAATATATTAATAAGATATTACGTAAACCATAATATTTGCATTAATTATTCAGACTATTATATTTTTTTAATTTTAATTTACAAATCATTTATGATCATTTAACTAATTCTATCATAGCATCAAATCCCATAGCCACTCCTATATAAGGGATTGTACAATTGATGAGGTTTACATAGAAGAAGGGACGCTTGTTGGCGCTATTCATACTAAGCTTATAATTTGTGTAGTTGTAAATGAAGAACCTCTCTAGTGGATATGAATCAAAGAGAGGCTAGAGCTAAATTTCTATGCAATGTGAGACATACAATGACTCAAATATTTGTTAACAAAGCAATGCATGGCAATACAATGGGCTAAATCTGTCAAATATCAAATTTTTATTTAACATTTCAAAAAAATAAATATGAACAAATATTTAATATGATATTAATGCATAATTGATATCATATCATTTTTAAACCGATAATATAAATTAAAATTAGTAATCTTGTATTTTTCCAAATGAAGTTACAGCACTGAACAAAACCACCTAAAATAGGCTAGTAAAATTAGAAACCATATTAAGTATTTTTTTAAATGTAAATTAAAGCAATAAATATAGATTCAAAATTATAGCTGGACATTTGAAAAATGCTGACAATTGATATTTTTGCGACAAATATCAATATATATTGATAACCTACTTGGCTTTACAAAATTGCTAGATGGAGTGTTTCTTTATTTGTTTAGAAAAATGCTAGCTGATGTGGCACTCTCTTCATTCAGAATGGAAGGAGTACTTTTTGCCTGTTATTATAGGTGTGAATATACTCCATCGTGTACTTAATATATATAGGACCATTAACCGAATCATATGGAATAATATTTTTTTAAAATTATCTATATTTAATGTTTTTTAATTAAATAAGAATTTTTTAAAAATATTTAATAAATACTAACTCGTATTATAAAAATGATCTTATATTTAGAATTAACAAAAAAAGATTTTATAATTAGGATATATTTTGCTTATATATAATTGACTACTAATAAATCAATAATGATTTGTCTTTTTTTATTATTTATCATGGATTTGTGTCAATTTACTTAACTTTTAGGATTTGAATATGTCTCTTTTCAAATTTAATCAAACGCTTGAAAGTTGAATATAGATAATTATACTTTTACATTTTCATTAATTTAGGCCAGCAGTTGATGATCATATTAATTATATCAATTTAAATGTAGGCGAATATTAATTGTTCCATTTAAATCATGTGAATTGTGGTGTTCCGACAATATAGATTAATCGTTTCACATATCCTTTCTTGATTATATTATTTGACCCAGCATAGTACATAAAATTCACATTCGTTAATTAGTTTTAAGCTTTTAACATTTAGTTACATGAATATATAAATATATAAGTCGATTATTAATTAAAATAGACTTATGAGATTCAATTTTAAATTTAACATTATTAGTATTATCTAGATAAAATTCAAAAGAAAATTTAAAAAAATTATTAAATAATAAAAAATAATTCATGATTTTAAAAAGCTGAAGCATATTGACATCACTAATTAATATAATTGATCAATTAAATCGTTACCAGTCGTCAAATTCAATTTGAGAAAATATTATATTCAAAATAAAAGATAAGAAGTGAGAATTAAGATTATTGTTGAGTGTTTTTCGAGAAGCTACGATATTAGATGCTTTAGATTAGAAAGATTGAAATACTGAGAAAGGAACACAATTGAAAAAGGAAGAAATAATAGATACGGTAGCTAATGAGCAATATTGAAAAACATTACGATTTTACCATATTCAAGTTTAACCAAACACATCATCAACCATCCATACCCATAAAAAGAAAAGGGGAAAGAAAATTATGCTATAATCATATTCCTATATCACTTATTAAAAAAACCGCTTAAAAACAAAACTTAAAATGTAATTTTTTTATGTGAAGGAAAGAAATCTAAACCTTGAATTAAAAAGAGGGGAAAAAGTTATAATGTGGTTACAGATGGCATCATCAGTTGTGAGAACATTAAACAATAAAATAGGTCGATTCCAATACTCCCGATATGATTCCCTCCTCACGAGCTGTAATTGACTCCAAAATGGTTACTGTTGAAGAGAAGCTATGTTGCTCAAAAACGATGATGAGTTTTCAAGGCAGATGATAGTTGAAGATGGGGAACATTTACGGACGGAAGTGTGGGGGGTTGCAAAAGAGAAAAAAATTCAAAGCTTCGTAAAATGATGCAACGGACTGAGGCACTGAGCAATACAGTGGCTATATATAGAGGCATAAATGTGTCAAATATCAATATATTTCATTTAATATTTTAAAAACTGAATATTAATAAATATTTAATAGGATATTAATGTGAGATAATTATAATAAATGCTATTGCCTATTATTAATGAAAATTGATATCATTATCATGCCTACAACGTAAAATCAATGAAAGTCTGGTAAAAAAAAATTATTAAGGATGGGAGAATCTAATTGCTTGCCACGTGGCATCAAAAACTTTTGTGAGAGCTGCTTTGGCAGCTAATTTAGTACTCTCTCCGTTCCAGTTTATAGTACATTTTTAACTATCACACGCGTACCAAAACAATAATTAGTAACCAAATTTTTTTTTTTATTATTTTCTAAATTATCCTCATTTAATAATACTTCATACATTAATAAATTACAGTCATTTTCTCATATATTCTTTTTTTTCGAGTTCCCATGGGTCATCGGTGATCGTGAAGAGTAAGACTTTTGGGAAAAATTCTCCTTTATTCATTCATGATTTGACCAAATCATTAAAGAATTTTCATTAAATATATTAATAACCATAGAATATATGGGTTTACTTATTATGGGCAATACTGGAAAGACAATTAAAAAAACATAATGTAATCCATGCAATCTACTATATTTTAAAACATGAATTTATCATAATAGTGCACTATATAATGTAACAGAGGGAGTAATATATATAGACTAGCTCAATCAAAAATTATCATGACCATCATGGTCCATGGACGGATAAAAACGGAGGCAGGGGCTGTGTCTACAAATTTATCATATGTATCTATCAATTTCTTACTCTTACTAGTTATTATTATGTATAATTATATGTATTTTTTAAAAAACAATGTATATAATATTTTTATAAGATGGCTAGTAGCCTAGTATTTTTTATTTTTAGCAGAAAAATATCATACCTTAGATTCAGGCCTATATATGTATATATCATACGTTAGATTCTGTTGTCTCCTGGCCCTGGCAAAACGACTTCTCGTCAACTTCTATAAAATAATATACATTAATTTTATTCTTAGCCATACCATTATAAATGTTCAATTTTATACGTACTCTACCACCTCTCAAACAGTAATGATTTGTTAGAATATATATATATATATAACATACTTTAAAGCTATGATGTCATAGTGAAGTCACTGGTTATACTAATGATGTTTTAAATTGATTCTAATTAGAAATCCATTGTAACAACCCACATTTAATCATTTAGACATGTGTGATTTATGAAAAGGGCCAAGATTGAAGGAACATGCAAGATGGAGTGAGAAGAGAAAATAAAGCAGAAGCATCACGTATCGTGACATAGATGGGTAGAGCTAGAGTCAGACTTGGGCCGAATCCATGTTGAGACAAAAACAACAAGCATCACGGTGTAGGGTAAGCTTGCCATGGTGCTAGTCGGGCAACTTGGTTATAACATAACATTAATAGATAGTGAGAATGGTGAAGTTTGGAGGTGGTATCAATGAGCTTTGCTAGGATTCGATATTGGGAGGTGGAAAACATGACTTTTGAGCTCTGGGTGGCTTGATCTTGTAAGGTATGATGGTTTCTTCATATTCTCTTCTATTTTTATCGATTGTTTTTGGGTATTTTAAGGTGGTGATTGTGATTTATGAGATTGGGTGAGTTTCTACTGATGAGATTGTGTTTAAATGTTTCAATGAAGTGTTGTTGGGTATCTCCAAGGTTTGGGTTATGGATTTTGGGTATTTATGTTGATGTTTTTGTGAACCTTAACCTCCAATATTGGGAATCTCTATGAAATTTGAATTTTATTGACTCAAGGTTAGTTTCGAGAGTTGAATTGAGTATATGGATGAGTGGGTATAATGTTAGATTCATGATCTTGTTAAGTTTGAGCTTAAATCATTGAGTTGGGTTTTACTAATGGCTATGTTCTTACTAGATTTGTGTGATTAATGAATTATATAGGGTTGTGAATGCTTTGTTAAGGTATTTATACTCCAAGAAGTTGTTTGGAAGAGGTAAAGTCAACGGTAAGTGGCTAACTTGTTGAATGGCAAAAATTGGGCTTATAGGCATTAAGTTGTTGTTTTGGGCAATTCTAATGGTTTCATTGAAGTTTTGATGAATATTGAGATTGACCGATATTAAATACTATTGGTTTGACTTGGGATTTGCATTCCTATTATGTGTGTATCTACAGTGGAGACTTTATGGCTTACCATGTCAAAGTGCGAGTTGAACAACCTAAGGTAACGGGGAGTAATTTTGTTCAATATGTTTTGAACTTTTCATATAATGATATATGTTTTATGTCATGGTCAGTATAAGTTTTCTCAAACCCTATATCTTTTGGAAAGAAATTGTGATACGGAATGGATATGGCTAGTTATGTATGTTTATATGCGTGTGTATATATGTGTGTATATGCCCAAGTGAGTGAGGAAGAGCTTGGCCCATAGTCTTTGTGTATATTATTGATGTTATGCGTAAGGATGTGGTAATGATATGATCTTGGCAATGATGATAGTGATGATAGTAATAATAACGAATTGAACATGAGAGCTTGTTAGCATGATAATGATGATGGATGAGAATGACTAATGTGAACAAATGTGTCTGTATATATGTGATGATGAATATAATGAGTGTTGATTATAAATACTATGCAACCCTATTTGGTTTACATGATGATGGTGATGATGATAATGGAAATGAACGAAACCAACCAACTTGAATGTATATGTGTGTGTGTGTCTATACTTGTGAGAATGATAGATGTTGATATATGAATATGCATGACTATAGTGCATCCCCATGAAATATTTGTATGATGATGATAACATGCTAGCATGATCACACATATATGGCATGAAATAACATGTTAGTATACATAGGTATTGTTGGGTGATGATACCTTAATATCACATGGTATGCAAATTCACTAAATAACATATGAGGCATTGTGTTCAGGCAGTGTTACTTATGATATCCCTACCAGTAAATAGTCATCTTCGGCCAGAAGATTTAGGTGGCAGTGGATTAGGGATGTACTTTCTCTAAATAGCCACAAATTTGGGTGGTTCAGGGGAAGAAAAACTATGGTCCAACAATTGGTGGAATGGTCTTTGGCTGGGTCAAGACTAGTGGAAGATGAGCTTAGTGGTTATGTAACATCCTATCGAAATAAACCAAAAAAAAAAACCACCTAAAAACATCAAAACCAACAAAAGGAGGAGAAATAATGCTGGGGCCATGGTTAGCTACAATACCAGCGCAGCCTCATAAAGGTAGAATTGGTTGGTGCCACGACCAAGCTTTTAGCACCATAATGCCACTTGTTGACACCATATTAGCAAATTTCTAGTTTTCTAACCAAACTTCCGACACGTATAACTTTGTACTTCAAGCTCCGATTAACCTAATTCCAAAGCTAATAGGTAATTCTAATCCCAATTTACCCATAAACAACAATCATACCTCAATACACCTCTATATGAAGATTTTGGGCACCTGACACCAAAATGGCCAACTTTGGCAAAAACCAACTAACCAAGGAACTTAATTACCACCAAGACCTATTTGCACCTGAGGGTCATTCCAATAAGTCACACAAGACACATACAACCTGTTCAAGGAGGTTTTATCTTGAAGAACCTGCTTCTCTAAGTTTTGACCCCCTTAAACCCTAACCATATTAATAGGCTATATGCCTATTTCATACTGCAAGGACTCAAAACCATGCCAAACCTACAAGCAGGACATACATGATGAAATGGATTGAGAGCTACGAACCCTGAGTCCAATACAACTCAAATACTAGGATTTGAACATCACACATCATTCATAACATATAACTAACACTCATCAATCCATCAACATTACCATAGGCTTGTTAAAATACAAAGGCCATAAACATGATCAATAAAGTATAAAAGAGGTCATATATTAGATACACCCCAGGATACACATACACTAAGACACACAGTATTATACATTCACAATAGTGACACTTTACTACACATAAGACAAAGGCAATAAAGAGGGGTAAACCCTTGTCACCCATGGATACTCTTAATCTTCCTTTCCCAAGCCCTCTTTGGACATGTTCTTGCTAGAGCTAAATCTTTCACCTGAGGATTGTTAGCCATGGGGTGAGACATATATCCTAGTAACCAGGGGTATAAAAAAATGCACACATAATCATACTTCCATACCAATAATTACACATAACTCAATGTAATCCAATATGCATGATATACAGACATAACTCCCCATCCATAGGTGATTAGAACCATGAGCTAGTTACCATGAAAGGGTAACCTTAACTAGTGGCTCCCCTTCTAATGACCCGTGACATCCGATTTCTAGATCACCACCTAACTCTCCTTTTAATGATCATGACTTAGCCAAAGGTCAATGTACCAAAGGCTGGATCATGGCTTTCCTTCCCCTGAACCACCTAAATTAATGGCTATTTAGAGAATGTGCACCCTAAATTGACAGCCACCTAAGTCTTCCAGCCACAGGATGACTATTTAGTGACTAGAATATCACAAGCTGCACCACCTGAACATAAGGCATCATGTGTAACACCCCTCATCACTTTGTTTTGGCATTGTGTGCATAACCGGAGAAAACAGGACAGAGAAAGGTTCAAGTGGGGCAGAATTGAGCTTTATGCCGTGGCAAGAAGCAGGGCCTCCATGCAAAAAGTGTGTTCCAGTGGCTCTTTCCTGTTAAAAACCTGGTGATACTGCAGCTGGATGTCCGGGAGCTGCTGTGGGAGTTGCGTTTCTGGTTTAAATTAGAAACATTTTGGCCAGTCGAATGTGAAGGAAAAGAAAGAAAACGGAGGGAGAACGCGAGAAAGCTCTGCTAGGGCTCGAGATTTCTGGCTCTTGGGAGTGATTTTTGGACCTTGGAAGCTTGGATTCACGTTGGTAAGTGATCCCTACTCCTCTTTCTCCATTTTCTTCGGTTTAAATTTTGGATTTTTGGTTATATGTTGGGATTTCTAGTTTGTGTCGAAATCCACTGATTAAAATGGATGAAATAGGGTTAATGAAGTGTGATTTGGTATTCTTGTTGCATGGGTGTGAGTTTTGAAGGGTTTATGTATGATTTAAGCTTAACCTTAGGTTGTTTTTGGTTAGAGCTCTTGGAAATCCGAAGTGTATGAGTTTGATTGGTGTTTGAATGGTCTCTAGGAGTTTAATGATGCATAAAAGGGGTGTTAGAACTATAGGTTAGGCTAAAATAGTTTAATTGTGATGTTTGGCTAAATGGTATATTGTGTTAATTAAAGTATTATGTGTTGTTAAGGTTGTTTGGTTGACTGTGAGGGATTCAAGTATATGGGACAACTCGAGAAGCTTATGGAACCACATGTGTAGTATTGACAACTTGAGGTAACCGGGTATTTGTTTATATTGTATTGTATGTATTATATGATAGTATATTTGTGTATATATGCATGTTTCTTTCATACCATGATATAAATGTGTTTATGTGTATTGTTTTCTATATATCGTAGTATGCATATAGCTAGACAATGATTATGATGACTATGATGATGATATTGATATGACATAACATGATGCATGCATGACATTATGACATATGATGATGATTACATGATGATATGAGCATCACCACATAGCATTGTGAGATTTGTGATATGGTGGATTGGGTGGCGATGATGATATGATATATATATTTAGCGAGGATAAGGATGGAATATATACATATTTAAGGAGGATAAGAATGAGATCCCTGCGGCTAAATCGCCTCCTATGGCCAGGAGGGAAAGGCGTGCAGTGGACTGCACCTTCCCTAAATCGCTGCCAATTCGTGGTGGGAAAGGGGAAGGAGAACCACGATCCGAACATTAGTGTTACCTTTAGCCAGGTGCACTAATAGGAGGTGAGCTTGGTGATGTCCCGAAATCAGTCTTTACCGACTGTTGGAAGGGAATTACCTATACAAAATATCCTGTTATGACGACAGTTAGTGATTCTAGCTATGTGGAGGGAGACATGCATTGCATTTATTTCACATTGTATTCACAGATTGTATGAGTTATATATGTATATATGTGTGTGTAGTTAACCCCGGTTACTGAGACATTGTCTTACACCCATCTCCTATGACTAACCTTTCAGGTGACGGTTCTGGCACTAGTTTTGAGAAGCCGAGGGAGTAGCATCAGATGTGGTAATACTAGGTCTATGTAGTTTGTGTGTAATTTGAATATGTATCTTGTGTCAAGTAGGATATAATGTTTGTAATAGATGTATGACATTGTAAGGATTATTATGTATGGTGGATATATGTGGAATTATGTTGTATATGATGTGTATGCTGGATGGTGGCGTATGTGTGATTCGGGGTATTGAGAAGTCAGTGTGGTAATGTTTGTGAGCTCATAGGTGGAATTGGGCCTTATTTGTGTGTTTTGGGGCAAGTAGCCCAATTTGTTGATTGGGGTTCAACGGGGTCAAGTCTCAGAGAAGTGGTTCATTTAAGGTGAAATTTCTTTAGGCAAGTTGGACTGGTAGTTTTGGACCTGTGTGAATGGTCCTGATTGGTTGAATTGTCTTTGGTGGCAAATGGGAGTGTTAAGTAGTGAGTTTGGGTCAAAAAGTGGCCGAAACGGTGTCAGGTATCCAAAATCTCCATATAGAGTTGGTTTGAAGTGAAAGTGGTGTCTATGGATAGATTGGGACTAGATTGACTTGTAGGAGTTGGAATCAGGTCAATCAGAGGTCGAAGCATAAAGCTATACACATCGAAAGTTTGCCCTGGAGTATGGAAGTTGCTGGTATAAAAAACCAGCAGGGAGTACCGCTACTCCAGGAAGCAAACTGCGGCACTAGAGAGTCCAGTAGCATGGTGAGATAGGGGAGGTCTGGAGCCGCGGCGGTATTGTAGCAGCCACAGCTTTAGCCCAATTTATGGTGTTGTTTGGTTTGTTTCCATTGCTCTGAAGTTTTAAGAAGTGTATGTGAGATGTTTGGGTTGTGTTTGGTTGGTTTTTGAAGGTTTTGGTCAAGTCTTGAGGTATTTAGGAGTAAGGTTGTTACATCATGTGTTGTTTAGCAAATTAGCATACCAAGTGGCATATAGAGCATTATCACCCAAACCATATATCATCGATGTATCATATGTGACAATGCCCAATACATGTTAACATATCAACACGTATAACATTTCTATCATGTTAGAATGTCATAAAGATGTATACAATAAGTAATGGGGTGTATCATCTTCAACACATATCAATAATCATCATATATATATTATCTCATACTCATGAATCCCAATGGCCATTATCATTATAAAACAAGACAAGGTTAGGATACTTACTAGCCGTGTAGTTGTACATATAATGATATAAAAGAAAAGATTATATCTAAACTATAGAGCATATCATGATATGGAAAGATAATATATATATATATATATATATAAAGCATGCAAATCATGATATGAAAAAGATCAAGCATATATCATAAAGACAAAGAAAACCCTGCTTATCTTAACTATCCAACACACTTGACAGCTCAGTAGGCCAATGGAGCAACCACAAACAATCCAATGCCTTTCCAACCACAAACCAAAGCCAAAAGATCATAATTGAGTCAACAAACAACCTACATAACATCAATTCCCTATTACTATCACAATTCCTCAACTTTAGCATATACATTTACCAACTCAAACAAAGACCGGATGGAAAATAAAGCTTCCTCAAGAAAACCCAAGCATCAAAACACCTAAAACAATACTTAGAATCATCATCATACTCATATATCTTTGGATTCCTAATTATATCAAAGTTTGAGGGTTAGGGTTTGGGAGATATACCACTTAAACATCATAAAACAAATACCCAATCCATAGAAACATCCAACAACACCTCTAAAACATATTTATACACAATTTAATCGGTGAAAACTTACCTAAATCGGAACCTTAACCAAATCCATGAAAAATCTTTGGTAAAACTTGAAGAGAAACACAGAAGAGAGTTAAGGGATAACTTATCAACAAGATTTGAGCTTCCAAATGCCAAAAATTGAACCCCCAAAGGTCAGAAATGTCGAACCCTAGCAAAGCATGTTGTTTATCCTCCATTTTCTTTGTCTTCCGGTGACTAGTTCAACTTCTAATTTAAATTGATTCAGCATCGATCACCGCGGCTCCAGTGCCTTCTATCTCTAGACTACTGTGGCACCACTGCTCCTCGCCGTGATGCCAAGGCATTCTATCTTGTTTCTCACTTTGTCTCAATTTTGATCCTTCCTTCAGTCCTGACCCCCTTTAGTCCTATACCAATCATTAATAATCATCTTGGGATTAATATTCAAGGTTATTACAGGTTGCCCCAGAGTTCTCTTTCACCGAACGTTGGAAAGGGGCTACTTGTTGAGGTTACCTTGTAAGGGTAACTAACTCATGAGTCTGGCTGTGATTAATGTGGGGTTCCATTGCATATCATGAGTATTTCATCATGCATGGCATAATTTGCATATATAGTAATACATAGACATATGTACGAGCTTGTATCCTTCTTTGTATTTGTATGGGTGTCGTGTCTTAGTGATTAACTAACGTATTATACCTCTTGTATGTAAATCCCTATTTGTGTTTGTTTGGTTGCTCTTTGATTACTGGGACTTTTGTCTCACCCCTTATTGGAAAACATTTACAGGAATGAGACCTAGTCCTAACAAGGATAAAGTTTAGGCAGATAAGTCCCCTTGGGGGCATGTAGGATATCTGAGTGCCTTTTGTGGTATGTATCTATCTAAGAACCCATGTTATATTGTAATATTATCCCAAGTGTAGGATCATGATTTGATACCATGGGTAATTGATATGCATATGTCCCCTCGGGACCAATTGTATGTCTATACCCTTTATGTAAGATATTTATTATTTATAACATCAACGCTAGATAAGACTATCTTGGGTATATAGGTATATGATGTGTATATGTGGTTGTGTGTATAAATGAGATGGTAGTCTAAACCACCTTAGTGTTTTTGTAAGAATTGTTGTTGTGATGGTTCTGGTATGTTAGGGCCTGTGGCCCTTGATTGTCCAAGTAAGTTGGGCCATCAAGCAATGAGTGGCTCATGTGTGTTTTGATGGGTGTGAGTGATTTATGAGGTCAAGCCTAAAATTTGGCAGGTTTTGGAGAAAAAAGGTATGTTGCCTGTTAGGTGAAGTTAAGGTTCGAGGGGGTCAAAATCTAGAGGAGTGGTTTTCTTAGGGCGCCACCTCCTTGAACAATGGTCTTGTATCATTTTTGACCTGTTGGAAAATGTTGGATAACCAAAAGGTCAATGGTTAAGGATTGAAAGGTCTTAGTGGCTAGTTTTGGTCCTAAATTAACCATTGTAGTTACAAGTGTCTAAAATCTTCATACGAAGAAATTTTGAGGCAAGGTCAGTGTTTATGGTTAGAGAAGTTATAGAGTGACTTGCAAGCTTTGATATCGTGTCAATCAGAGGTCTGGATATGAAAATATGTGCATATGAAGTTTGCCCAATTTGTCTGTAAGTTGCTATCAAAACAACAGCTGATGACGCTACGGTGCCACAAGGGAAAATTTCTTCCTTCATTTTCATGTCATCCAGCCATGGTTCAAAGTCCTCAATTCATGTTTAACATAACAACTCTCATTACATCGTCCCTAGCTAACCAAGTGTCATTAGCATTGTGTGTAGAACTGGAGGATTAGGACGGAGGAAAGGTCTAAGTGGAGGAAGAATGAGCTCCACGCCGCAGCGAGGAATAGGGCCGCCATGACGAGTGAGCTACAGATTCAAATATTTTTCTGACTGAAAGCAACGGCACCGTGGCGGGCTTACTGGAGCCACGACGAATGGGAATGATTTTGTATAAACCGAGAACATTTCAGTCAGACTAGAAAACAAAGAAATGGAGGGAGAGATAGAGAAGCAGTGCTAAGGTTTAAAGTTTTAGGCCATTTGGAGTAATTTTCAGCCTCTTGAAGCCTGGATCTCGGTTAGTAAGTGATCCCTACTCCTCCCTTTCCTTTTTTTTCGATTTTGAGTTAGGTTTTTGGGTTGTATGTTGGGATTTTCGATGTTGGGCCAAAATTCACTGATTAAAATGGATGAAATATGATTAATGGAGTGTGATTTGGTATTTATGATCCTTGGGTATGAGTTTTAAAGGGTGTATGCATGATTTGAGTTTAACTCTAAGTTGAAATTGTTAGAGGGAGTATGGAATTTGAGGTGTGTATAGTTGATTAAAGTTTGAATGGTCTTTAGGAGCTAAATGGTGCATGGAAAGGGTATTGAAACCTTGGGTTATGTCAAAGTGGTTGAATTTTGTAATTTGGATTGTATGTTAATTGAAGGTTTTATGGTATTTTAAAGGCTGTTGGGTTGATTAGAGGAGTCAAGTTGTGGGATTGGCATTCAAGAAATTTTGTGGAATTCATGTGCACATGGTAGCAACAATTAAGGTAAATGGGTGTTTGTATTGTCTGCATGGTTTGTATTGTATACTGAGATATGATAGTATATATATGTATATATGTATGTTCCTTTTCATACCACGATATTGGTTGTGTATGTGTATGATTTTCTATATATCGTGGAATGCACATGACTAGTGGATATATGATGATTGCACATGTTATGTATATATGATGTGTAGCATCCCTGTACCATTACATGCTAGCATGTTCATATGATGTTTGTAATAATGATATATGTGTGTGTTTAAGGCATGTTGGCATGACATTGGCATCATCACCATATGATTGTATTGTGAGAGATTGATGATGAGGTGATGATGATATGATATGAGATGATGATATGATAAAGATCCCTGTCACTTAATCCTCTCCTTGGGAGAGCCAGCTGCAGAGGATAATATGATATGATGAAATATCTTTGTCACTAAATCCTCTTCTTGGGAGAGCCAAGTAGCAGTGGATTTAGGGATATACCTTCTCCAAATCACCACTAATTAGCGGTGGTCCAGGGGAAGGAAAGCCATGGTCCGAGCTCTAGTGTAACCATTAGCCAGGTTGCATTAGGGTAAGGTGAGTGTGGTGATATCCCAGAATTAGTTTTCACCGACTGTTAGAAAGGGATCATCTATTAAAATGTCTTATGATGACGACAGCTCATGGTTCTAACAGTGTATAAGGGAGAACATGCATACTATTTATTGGCATTTCATTGCATCATGTGCATGATTATGTGGACCGGTATATATATATTGTGTGTGGTTGTTCCCGGTTACTGAAATTTTATCTCACACCCCTTTCCCGTGAACTAACATTTCAGGTGAAAGTTTTGGCACTAGTTTAGAGAAGACAAGGGAATAGTGTCTTGGACGTGGGAATATCCAAGTTACGGTAGTAGGTTGTATTGTTTATGTATGTTGTGCTAAATAGGATAGTGAGTTGTAATGGACATAAGGAGTTGAATAACTGTAATGATATTCGGATGTGTATGTATGTTAATTTTATGATATTGAGGTGGAATAGTGTTGGATGTGATGTCTTGTGATGTATGCATGGTACGGTGTGTTGTTGAGACAGTTTGGTCGTGTTTGTGAGCCCAAAGGCGGAATTGGGCCTTCTTGGTGTGTTTGGGGCAAGTAGCACACTTTTTCAATTTAGAGTTTAAGGGGGTTAAATCTTATAAGAGTGGTTCTTTTGAGGTGAAACCTCTTTGAACTAGTTGATTAAGTGGATTGGGACTTGTGTGGATAGTCTTGAATAGTCAAATTGCATTTATTGGCAAATAGGAGTTGTAAGTTGTGAGTTTTGGTTAAAAAATGGTCAAAACGGTATTGGGTGTCCAAAATCTCCATACGGAGATGGATTGATATGAAATTAGTGTCTATGGTTAGATTGAGACAAGATTGACTTGTAGGAGTTAGAATCAGATCAATTGAAGGTTGGAGCATAAAGTTATGCGCGTCGGAAGTTCATCTGATGATGTTGGAATTTTACTGGTTTAAACCAGCAAGGGGCGCTGCGGTGCCAGTGAAACAGAGAGCACCAAGGCCGCGGTGGTACTGTAGCGGTCGTGGCCCCAGTCCAGTTGTATTGTCCTTTGGTTTTTGTTCTGCTACTCTGATGTTTTGGAAGATATATTTAAGATATTTAGGCTGTATTAGGTTGGTTTTTGAAATTTTTGGACAAGTCATAAGGTATTCGGAAGTAATGTATTACATTTATCCCTATTTTCTAAGTCTCCCCTCTTGTTCTCTCATATCCGGTATCTCATTTTGGTTGTTTTTTATTTTTATCTTATTCTTTATTGAATTAGATTATCCCCATGACCTGTCCTGTGGATGTAAGTCTTAGAGTGTTACATCCATCCTCTGTGTTGAATGGAAAGACAAATTTATAACAGAATTAATTAGTGGGACCAACTAATTTCAAGATTGAAAAAAATAAATAGTGTGCTACAAAACACGAAGCTCAATACAAGCTAAATATATCAAATCAAATACATCTTCATAGATTATATAAAGAATATTACAGGAGATTACGATATTCAACAATGGTATCTATACCTTATTCTTCTTGACTAATTTTGAAGAAAGGGAAATATAAAGATATGATGAGCCAAGTCATTCTTGTCTTTAGCAGTAAGTACCATGAAAATGAAAACTGTTAATTAGACGTTTAATTTCAATTATGAAAAAAGGAAAATGAAACAGACTCTTGTATGTATCTTCCTTTATATTAACTTGGGGCCTACACCCTAATAAACAATATATAGGAGCAATGTGTTTGTATTAGTAGCTATTTAGCAAGTTGCACTTTTTCTTTTTGGGTAGTAGCCAAGACATATATAACGGCTAATTGTTATTATAGGTTGGTCAGTGAAATAACACAGGCTTAAAACGTACAATGAACATACGTGTTTTACATTCACAAAAATAATGATAATTACCGAGAGACGTAGGGTGAAGAACTGGGTCATTATTTGTGATCCAACTTGAACTTGTTATCTCCGTTAAGAAATTAATCCACTCACTTTTCTTTAGGATCCCAATCATATTTCAGGAATAATCTGAACGTGGCCGCCATGAATGATGGCACTTTCATACCTTCATTTGAGTTAAAAGCACCCAGCTTACAGATACATGAATGAATCAGCATATATATAATAGTAAAAATACACATTAATTTAATATTGTATCTTTTCTTTCTTCCATTACCTTATTATTTTATTGCTTTTAACTCAGTCTTCAAGGCCAAGTGGCATTCCTTATCCGTGACATGCAGATACATAAAATAAGCCACGTCACCAACGTAAACAAAGCGTAGGACATATATAAAAATAAATAAAGTGATGACTAGGAACCATGTATCGGCCTTGGGGGATATAAATAAATATTTAAAATAACCTAAAATTATTAATTAATCCTTATTCCAATCAAATGTAAATAAATTTAAAATATTTATATAAAAATTATCATAATATTTCCTATTAATTAATTATAGTGATATTTAAATAAATATATTTAAAAATATTGAATAAAAATTAATAAAATTTATCATAAAATTAAAATATATCAAATCAATCGATATAAAATATTAAAAAATGTAAGAAGTCACATTGGTCACAAGTTATATACAGTGCAGCTTTTTTCAGAATCTATGTAAATGTATAAAAATCATTTTAGTTGATAGTTGAAAAATTAAAAAATGTGTTGAAAATATTGCAAAATAAATATTTATGTTAAGGTGGGAATTTTGGTTAAAAAAATTAAATATTGTGGTGGTTTAACAGTTTATTAATGATTAAGTGGATGGAAATGAAATCTTAAACATAAAAGAAAGATATTTGAAACATAACTTTTAACTTGAAAGGATGTTTAGGTAGATTTCCAGCATAGAGGGGAGTTATGTAATTAAAGCAAAATACGACGGATGTTAGAATATTTTACTCTAAATATTTTATGATATAAAATATTACCATTTATTTTTTATAAATTACAAAAAATGCCCACTTTTATATTATCGTTTCTATTACATATAAAATTATAGAATATTCTTAAAAAATGACTTTCTGTAAAAGTATATTTCATCTTTAAAAATTTTAACACGTTAGATAAATTCTTACAACAAAATATTAATATAGAGATCAGATGGTGTCAAATTACGAGCAGGATCAACTTGATGAACAAATCGCAGATTAAAAGGAAAACAGCAGAACTCCTGCTTGAAAGTCATGATATTAGATTATTTGAATTTGGATACACGCCAAGGCATTTGACTTTAACCTATTTTCCTTATCAAATGACGCATCTGAATATCATACCTTAATTAGATTCTGGCCCAAAAAAATATGATACCTTAGATCTTGTTGTCTCCTGCAAAATATATTTATATCCTAGCTGGCAAAACTACTTCTACTTCTATAATAATATCCATTCTATATATACCATATAATAAGTGTTCCATTTTATATGCTCTATTGATATTTTAAATTGATTCAGCCTCTCCTTTTCCTCTAATCATAACAAAAGATTATGCTATTTAAGAATGGCATCTTTACCTTATTGTTCTTGACCTTGAACTCTCTGAAGAAAAGAAATATAATAAGATGAGCCAATTAAATTCATTCTTGTCTTTAGCCCTACGTACTAACAATAACAGTTATGAGAAAAAAGGAAAATGACATGTAGATACGCACATGCATCTTCCTTTATTTTAAAATAGCACGAGGCCTCAGGGCCTAGACCCCCCATAAACAATAATGTATTTTTATTGCCCACTTAATTAACACGTGGCAACTATTTAAATAACAAGTGGACGGTAAGGCTTGTTTATTAAATATTGTTTGATCATTCAACTTGGGTCTGCGTCATTAATTATCTTCTTTTAGATTAAAACAATGAGGAATATATAAATATAATATCGCCTATCTTGAATTTAACAATTTCACAATTTAGATATCCATGATTTAATTTTATCAAGTAAATAAATAAAATCCAAATTAACATACAGTAACAACCCAAATTTAATTTTTTTTAGACATGTGTATGTTTTATGGAAGGGACCGGAATCGAAGGAGCATGGGAGGAATGGAGTACAAAGGAAAAACAAGACAGAAGACTCCACATCATGATGGCATCCCTTCACACCGTGGTGAGAACATGCAATTGGGCCAATGGGCTCAAGATAGAGAGTAATGGCATCGTGGCTCCGTCATGGCGTTAGTTGGGAAAGTTGGATAAATTAGACGTGAACCAATTCGAAGAAACAAAGGGAGTTTGGGGTTTTTGAAGAGAGTTCCGCTAAGGTTCAATATTTAAAGGCAAAGAATGTGATTTTTGAACTCTGGAAGGCTTAATCTTGCAAGGAATGGTAATTTTTTCATCTCTTCCTTCCTCCTCATCGATTACTTCTGAGTATTTTGTGGTGGTGACCGTGATTTCCAAGTTTGTTTGAGTTTCTACCAATTGAAATGTGTTTAAATACTTCAATGAAGTGTTGTTTGGTATAGCCAAGCTTTGAGTTAAGGATTTAGGGTGTTTATGTTGTTGTTTCTGCAAATGCTAGCCTCCAATATTGGGAATTTTTATGGCATTTAAATTGTACAAATTCAAGATTAGTTTTGGGAGTTGATTTGAGCATATTAATGAGTGGGTAAATGGTTGATGCCTTGGTTTTGTTGGTTATTATGCATGGGATTTTGGATTGAACTCTATTAAAGGCTGTGGCTAGTATTGATGTTTGTGTAATGAATCATGTTGGTTTACTTTGTTTGGTTGAGGTATTTAGTGCCTGTTTGGTTTATCTTTACAAAAAAGAAACAACGATTTTCTAAGAAGATGTATTTGATCAAACATAAACTACCTTTTTGAAAAATGAAAAGTGGGTCAAACTGTGATTTTGGAAAAGGAGAAAAAAAGTTACTTTTGCTTTAACAAAATGTGAGTTTTGGAAAAGATGAAGCAAATTTACTCTATATTATACATCTAAAAGTATTTTTAACTCTTATCATCTAAACAAATTTTTTGTTAAATTTACTTTTGTAAAAAGAATATCCAAACATAACAACTTACAACAAACTTACTTTATCTAAACTTTATTTTTACAAACTTCATTTATCTTAACTTAATTTTACAAAACTGAGAACGAAACGGGCCCTTACACTCCAAGAAGTTGTTTGGAAGTGGCAAAGTCAATGATAAGTAATTAACTTGTGATGTAGCAGAAATTTGCCTTGTAGGCATTGAATGGTTTGATGGTTACATTGAGGTTTTTATGTATGTTTGAGTTCTTGTTTGGCATTGAATACTATTGGCGTGACTCGGACTTACATGTCCTCTTATATGTGTATGTAGTGGAGATTTCATGGCCTATCATGGTAAAGTATGAGTTCAGCAACTTGAGGTAACCAGGGAGTAATTTTGTTTGTTTAATGAGTTTTAAACTTTTCATATCTCATGATATGTGTTTTAAATGATGACTAATAAGTTTACTTGAACCCTTTACCTTTTAGAAAGAAATTACGATAAGAAATGGATATAGTTAGTTGTATATGTTTATGCAAGTATGTGTGTGTGTGTGTGTGTATGCCCAAGAAAGTGAGGAAAGGCATGGCCCATAATTGTTTTGTGTACTCATTGATGTTATGTGTAATAGTGTAATGTTAATATGTTCTTGGCAATGATGATTTAATGATAATGAGTTGAATATGAGAGCTAGATAGCGCATGATGATGATAAAATGATGATAATGGATGAGAATAGCTAATGTGAATAAATGTTTACGTGAATGTGTATATATATGATGATGATGATGAATATAGTGAGCATTAATTATGAGTACTATGCAACTTTATTTGGTTTTACATGATGATGATGAGGAATGAAACCGGCTAATGGGAATATGTGTAAGCCTATGAGATTGACTAGCACTATCACATTAATAGATATATCTTTGTGTGTGTGTGTGTGTGTGTGTGTGTGTGTGTGTGTGTGTGTGTGTGTGTGTGATTGTTATGTATCCCCATGAGTAGAGTTGGTAATCCAGGCCAGGCCAAAAAGCCCGAATGCCTAATGAGCTCGGCTAGTCAAGCCCAAACACATATGGTACGGGCCTGCCCATGAGCCTATACTTTTTAAAAAATATTTTTCATGTTTTTTTTTAAATTTTTTTTTCATATAATTATTTAAATTAATACAATTAATTATCACCATCATTCACAAAAAAATAACATAATATTTAAATTTTACAATTTATACATCACTAATTAATAAAATAATATATATTTTTTAATATTTTAAATAAAAAAAGAGAAAACGAGCCAGCCTGCCCCAAAAACTTGTTTCCCTTTCAGGCTCCCAATTTTAAAGTTTAGCTTGCCTATTTTATCAAGCTAATTGGACTGACCCATCAGGTTTGACCCATAGTGCCAGCTCTACCTATAATACATCTTGTATGATGATGATAACATGTTAGCATGATCACTTACATATGACATGAGATGACATGTTAACATATATTGGGCATTGTCACGAGTCATTCATTGAGAGGGCAAGATATTGTTGGGTGATGATATCTTAATACCACATGGTATGCCAATCCATTAAATAGCACATAAGGCTTTGTGTTCAGGCGGTGCTGCTTATGATATCCCTACCACTAAATAGTTGTCTTTGGCCGGGACATTCAGGTGGCAATGGATTGGGGATGCATTTTCTTTAAATAGCCACCAATTTGGGTGGTTTAAGGGAAGAAGAAACATGATTCAACCACTAGTGGAATGGCCTTTGGCCGGGTCAAGACAAGTGGAAGATAAGCTTAGTGGTAGCCTCGGAATCATCTCTCACCGGACGTTGGAAGGGAGCTACTTGTTGAGGTTACTTTGTGAAGGTAACTAGCTCATGGTTCTTACCGTGATTGATATCATGTTGTGATTAACCAACGTATTGTGCTTTTTATATTTAAATTCCTGTTTGTGTTCGTTTGGTTGCTCCCTAGTTACTGGAATGTCTATCTCACCCCTCGTGGAAAAACATTTATAGGAATGGGACCTAGTTTTAGCAATGGGAAAGTGGAGGCGGATAAGTCCCTTTGAGGGCATACGGGATATTTGAGTACCTATGTGGTATGTGTCTATCTAAGAACACATGTTATGTTGTCGTATCGTGCCTAGTGTAGGATAATGATTTGATGCCATGTGTAATGCGCTTTGTGAATCCTTTAGGTTTACCCCTGAGTTCTTGCCCTTCATGCATGTTTAGTATGACTTGGAATCCTGTGACTTCCCGAGTCTTTGATGTGAAAGGATAGGTGTGATGTGTTTTGGAAGGATGTGAGTATCTTGCATGGGTGGTCTAAGCCATTGGTAGTCCTTATGATGTTCATGTCGTGATTATGGTGAATATCAAGGAGTGAAATCTGTTTGTTGCATGTTTGAGGATGAACATTGGATGGCTTATGTGCATGTTGTCAAGTTAGAGTGATTTATGAGTTCGATTTTGATATTTGCTTTGTGTTGGAGAAAATGGGTATGTAATTCATTAATTAAGTTTGAGATTTAAGGGAGTCAAATCTTAGAGAAGTGGTTTCTTTAAAATGCAATTGCCTTGGACAGTGTTATGGAATGATTTGTGACTTGTTAGAAGAGGTGTAGAGTGACTCAAAGAGATGGTGTTGCGGTGCCGTAGGGGAGATTTGTCTCCCTTATTTTCCTTATTGTTCAGCCATAGTTCGAAGTCCTTTAATCATATTTAACCTCATTTTTTAGTCTCTCCTCTTGTTTTCTCACCTTTGGTGTCTTCCTTCGGATGTTTTTCATCTATGCCTTGGCCCAAATTAGGATAAGTCGTCTTCTTGAGTTCGTTCAGAGGTCTCAAGTCTTGAAGTGTTACACATGCTCATTTCAATTCTAAGTATAAGACATTTTCAATTAACTCACACATTTATAGAAAATAAGTTTGATCATTAAATTTGTTTAGAAATTCTAATATTTTCAATCATTTACCCTTAATAATTATATTATTTCTCATACTTCTCATAAAATTTATCTCTCACATATTAATTATATATTAGGGGAATGAATGAAAAAATAATAATTAATACGTCAAACAACCCCATGAAATATTTTATATTTTGGACTAAGTATTGTTTTTAGAATATGTCCTATAGTGTTAGGACTGAAAGTAGTTTATTCTTACATTTTTAAAATTTAGGAGGACGAGTTAAAACCAAAATAATATGTGAAACACCGAATTAAAAATACGATTGCTGAAGCCCAAACTAAGTAAGATTTTGCAATGATCAATTTTTTAAAACTGAAGAATGCTTTTTGGATGTGATATATAAGATATATATCCTGATGGCAGCCGAGCTCTGGGATTGGAGACCGTGTAGTCTCCATTTGGATGACATAGCGGCTAATTGTTATTAGGTTAATCAGTTAAATAACAGATGCTTAAAGCGTACAATGAACATGTGTTAAAATTATAAAAATAATAATAATAATTGTGTGTGTTTGTGTCTCACTATCTAGGCAGAGGATGTGGGGTGAAGAATTGGGTCATCATTTGTGATTTAAATTGTTATTGGTCAAGAAATGCATTAACTTTGCTTTAGGATCCCAATCATGTTTCAGGACTAATAATCCAACTATGAATGGCTGCCATGAATGAAGACGCTTTTACTGTATCTTCATTTGAGTTAAAAGCACCCACATACAGATAGATACATGAATGAAACAACATATATAGGAAAGGAATACCACTTCAATTTAATATTGTTATCGTGCCTTTTCTTTCTTATTTTATTGCTTTAAATTCAGTCTTCAAAGCCAAATGGCATTTTTTGTGACATATATATATATAAAATTAGGCAAATGTTCCTAAGAGTAGGACATATATAATAATGAACAAAATGATGACAAGGAACAATGTATCGGCCGTGGGGGTAATAAATTAAAAAAAGTGGATGCAATTGGCGAGAATATAAAATCGGATTCCACAAAAAGGCGCTTGCCGTAACTTCGTCCACTGTTCACATCACAGTCAATTCATATCTGCATCATATCAGTGACGCACTACATTCAAATCAAATTAATACTTTATTTTTTGAAGTTTTCGAGTGGATTTGGCCAAGGAATATCGACCTTTTGATGTTCAAATTCAGTTTATACAGTTAGTAAATAAAGACAAGGACAGATTACTTAAATATCAAGGGTTGCTGGATTGAATTTTTGTTCTGGTAATCCCCAGATAAAGTCAACGAATACTGATCAATGCCGGATACATGGTACTGGGACAAAAATTATCTCAACAACATTTCAATTCGTAGGTTTGTATTGACGATATGACAAATTAAATAACAGCAGGAATCCAAAATACCCAACAATGTGAGAAAATGAATCCAGACACTCACTAAACTAATCCCACCCAAATTCATGCATTCTCCTCCTCTCTACATCTTCCTTTTAAATTCATCCCAGTTCATAGCCCTGCATCCATTTCATGCACTTTGATTTAAACTGCGAATCACTAAACAATCCTCAATATTTCTCATTTTAACGAAGAAGCAAAACGTAGCAGCTAGCGATAGTTGAGAAACAGAGGTACTTCAGTTCTCACACACGCACACATATATATATATATATATTCAGAGCTCTTTATTATTTTTGCATACCTACTCCTGCTCCTTCTAATTCTATGATTTGCTCCAAATTATATATATAGCAGGAGCTTCGTCATATTGGTTATCCATTAATACATCAAGATGTTGGGTCAACTGCTTCATCCAAGGCAAGGAAAGCTACTCTGTGTAAGTCCTATTTAACAACTTACAAATCTTCTGGTTTACTGAAAGCTATAATATTAGACATTTGCATGAGGATTAAGATAGGAGAATGAGAAGGTACAGCCTTTTTTTTTCTTTTATCTGTAATAAAATAAAGAAGGGATAGCATTTTCATTGCGTTGCATTGTGGCTCTCCAGTGTGTGTCCTGTTTTTGACTTTGTGAATGCTACGGTTGGTTTATTTTCTGTGAGTTGTTCTTATAAAGAAATATTATGCATGTTCAAAATTACTTTTGCAAACTGCATTTGTTTTATAATAGTCAATTAATATGTCCGTATACATTATTTCAAGATTTTTTTTAAAGTAACGTAGCTGGCGGCACTGTATGATTACTAAAGAGTAGACATAGTTGATAGCTAGCTTCATCTAAATTATTTTTGGAAATAGAATTCTTCTTTTGAAAAGATAGGGCAGGAATAATCCTATGAAAGAATAAATGATGATAAAAGAGAAGTCCTAACCCTCTCTATCATTTTGAAGAATATGCCTACACCCTACAAGCAGATACATAATGACAAGAAAATCACTAATAATGTTATTAGCCTGTTTTGTAAACCAATTCATATATCCATTATTAGCTTTCCTGAATATATGCTCCAACATGATAGTCCAGTCTTGAAATTAGATTTCTTTACTATTATAAGTTAACTTCTATAATGTTGGTTACATTAGCTGTTCTCTATTGTTCATCCTAATTCCTCTCTATCGTGAGAGTTAAAAACAAATAAAAAAATTGGCAAAAAAAAAAACAAATAAAAAAAGGACCTAATTTCCTGACTTATCACATAAAGCAAATAAGCTGTGTATTTCTATTTCACCTTGACCGTCTAGGGACTAGCCGACTAGGGTGGGCTTTTTTTATTGGGCAAAAAAGGGGTGGGTTTTTTCTTATTATTAGTGTGGAATTGGAAAAAAAATAAAAGCTCATTAACAAATAACAATAACTTGGTAGCGTGCGTGCATATCGAGAAAAGAGAAGAAAAAAACTTAGACGGCGTGCGTAGTTTTTTTTAAGTACATTTAATATTATATAATGATATTTCAATTTTAATTACAAGGGGACTTGGTGTATTTTATAGAATATAAGAAATGAGTTGCAATTTGTATGGGTTATGATATAAATTTATAATTTATTAAATATTTTATAGGAAAAATGACAGTTAAATAATGCAGAAGGAAATTAATTTTAAAAGCAAACCTACAACTAGCAAAATTTTCAACAAATACTAATATATATATATAACTTAAATTAATTTGTAATCAGAAATATTGATTTTATCGCTACTTAATTACCTATTTTTAATGAAACATCACCTGTTACCAACCTTGATCTAAGGGCAAAATTGATATTTTTCAGCACATTTTAATTTTAGTTTGATATCTTGATTTTTGTGAAAAATTTCGCAAGTTGTGTATATATGTTTTTGGAGCTAATTTTCTTATGCATATTTAACTATTATTTTCCTTGTTTTACATCTTACATTGAGAAGGTCACAATACTTTTTTATTAAAAAAAAATGATGGGTTTAAGAATTACTTCCTCTAGTATTTGATGTAATATTTCTTTAATCAAATTATATCAATTAAATATAGGAGTGAAATTAGTTAACTATTTTAATTTTTTCAAAAATCATAATACCTTTTCAAAATTACTCTTATTAAATTTTTTAATTTCTCACATGAATTGGATAGAGATATTTTCTAATAAAATATAATAAATACTATCTTATATTCTTAAAATAGGTTTTATATTCATAACCAAGACAAAGACAACAAGAAAAAAAAAAGTTTAGGAAAGCACGGAGTATAAATTTACCACCATCATTTTTTAAATTGAAAAATTGATGAATTTCATCGTTTAAAACCAATAACAAAGTAGCAGCTCTAGCTTTACCATATTAATATATTATCAAGTGTCACCAAATAGTTGGTCAAATAAAAATGTGTCACCCAATATATATATATATATTATCATCAAGAAGTAAACGCGTCATCCTCGTAAGAAGTATGGCGTTTTAGTAATTTCGTCGGACTCCTATTTTTATATTTCCGCTTTTAATTATGGATGTTTCGGACGCGAAACCTGCCGGTTTCCGCCTCTCCCTCCTCCTGGCTGAACCCTATCTTCTACCCAACCCACACCAAATGCCCGTCCCTTTCTTCTTTCCTTTCGTTTATGCGAACTCTTGTGTGTACCACCTTTGCTAAATTTTTGCCTCTCTTTTTCTTTACGTTTTGCAGATCAGCAACGTATTTCACGTAATTAAAGATCGAGGGCGACAGATACATCACACGAGAGGTAAATCAATCCTTGACTGAAATTTCTATTTCATTTCAGTATCAGTTGGTGTGAAACCAACATTGCTTAGATTATATTTTTGTTGCTCTTTGTCTTGGGTCTGTGGATTGATTTGTTACTTTGATTACATTCTTGTTACTCTTAGCCTTGGGTCTGTGGATTGATTTGTTGCTTTAAATTTATATAATTGCTTTATAGTAGTTGAATTTTTGGAAAATTGATCTGATGCATTTTACATTGTGTCATCGACTTCATTTTTGTTTGTTAATTTGAACGGAAATATGAACTGAATAACATTCATGCCATTGTGTTCTTCGGCTGAGATATTACCAATAGAGATCCCCATTTCTCTTTTCTGCCAGCATCAATTGGAGTCTAGTTATGTTCAATACTTTGATATTATAAATCAGTGCTTATTTTTAACTCTCTCCTTATAAAATCAGTTGGGCAGTGACTATATATCTGTTCAAATTTCAGCTTCAATTTTCTCCTTTTGTTTTTATTTCATCTAATTTGGTGTCAAATAAGTGTCCTAGACGTATAATTTGTAAGCAGTTGACAGTTTTATCCTCCGGTTTTCCTGGTTTTCTTGGATAATAATATGCTTTCCATTTTTTTAAAACAGCCAAAGGGAGGACAAATGAATGCCTTGTGCCTTAATTACACTGCTTGATTGATAGTATGCCTTCTTGGAGGTGTTTTTTCTTATTTACTCTTGATGATTCATTATGACGCCCGGGGTTGCATCTTCCTTACTTATTAATTATACTAATATTTTTTTATTTAGTTAAACTTCACTTGATAATTTTTATGTTAAAAATTACGTTGAATTTCCTTAATTTTTTAACGAAATTTCGAGACAATTTGGGTTACTTCTAAACATACAATCACAAACTCATGTGGTCATCTTATTTCAATGTCTTAAGGATAAGATTGCAGTATTATATTGAGCTTCGACATTTAATTGTCTTTTTTTTTATATTTAAAATAAAATTACAAATTCATATTTATTTCTGTGTGGACTAGTAACTTTTTTAGTAAAATATATAAATTGCAATAGAGGTTTTAGTAATATATAACATAAACTTAGAACAGCACCCTTTTTAAAAAGGGAGAGATATCACATATAATTTAGTTAAATTTGAGAGTTTACAGCTACATTTAAGAATTTAGAGATCTCGAACATGGTTCTGACAATTTTCTGATTTCACTCTGATGCTGAGTGAAAGGCTAGAGTAGCTAATGGAAAATTGTTGAATCTCATCAAGATTCTTCAGAGGCACAACAAGGTACACAAGATTTCTTCATTTTCAGCTTTTTTTTTTTTGGGTCATAAATGATTCTTCGTTAGAGAAATAATAGTGGGAAGTGCATTAGAGTATTTGGGTGAAAACAAGGGACTGGGCTCCAAAATAAAACTCGTAATATATATATATATATTTTGTTGCTTTGGGCAACAAACTCGTAATATAGATTAAGATGTCATTCTGTATGGTGTTGAAACGCCTGTTCTGTCTCTCATGAGTTAAACAATTGTGTGAAGGCTCTAACTCGTGTAATGAAAAGAACATATTATTAATAATTAATAATATGATATGTGTGTGTGTGTGTATATATATATATATACGTATCTTATTTTTAAAACATTAAAAATAGATTTTGTTTTCCTTAAACATATGCAACAGTAACAAATTAGCCCATCCCATTTGAGGTGGGGAGAGCCTATATTTAACTTCAACAAGGTTTTTATTGGACCTTTTTTTCTATTGAATTTTATAAAAAAAATATAAATAAGATTAGGATCTTTAAATTCAAAATTATACATGTTTTCTTATGTATTGTAGAGGTCTAAGAAATGAGCTGTTAATAAATGGCACATTGTATTATAAATCCATAATAATCTTTCTCATACGTAGTCCATAATAATCTTTCTCATACGTAGGCCATCAATTCATTTACTATAAGCTATTAAACCCACTCTCTAAAGCGTTCAACATTTTCCCCCCTAAATCGAAATAGTTAAAAAGATATACAATTATCTATTAATTCAAAATTTTAAAACACTGCCTTTACAATTAATTTTTTTCACTTATATATATTTTTCATTTAATCCATTTATTGCTCATACTCATTTGAACCCAACAACCCTTCTCATATTTTCTAAATGAGATAACAGACTGTTCATATAAGTATAATATTGCAGATTCACATGACAAATTAAACTAAAACTATTATTGGTATTTGACTATTTTACGCAAATAATTATTAGTATTTGATTAATTATTTTGATACTCAAAATAAAACTATTTCTAATCAGTTAACATGGATATTATAATAAAATGTTGTTGGCTGTGTCAATATGAGCTGACACAAATGATTAGCTGTGGATTCAATTTTCCCTGGAGCCTTCAAAAGTCTGCTTGTTGGATGTGGTTTAGACATGTTTAACAATCTTTTAAGTTGGGCACTTGTTAGTACCACTACCCCTAGTGTGCCAGTAGTACCAACGTGATTGATCAGTGTGATATCCGGAGACTGATGAGGGTGGGAAGTGATCGCCGGTGCAAGAAAAGGGGTGTGAGATAAAAGTGATAAGGCACAGACAAGGAGCGGTTCTCGGCAAGCTTCTAAACTGGAGAGGCATAAAAATGAATTGAATGCATACCGAAACGAAAGAGATTCAGAGACTGCATAGGTATAAGACTATACGGTTAAGTATAACTTAAAGGAATTGATAGGTACTACCTATACCAACAAGATGCATTTACCTTTTTGATAGCCTATCCCTTAAGAAATCCGTAGTTAAGCGTGTTTGGGAAGGAGGTATGTGAGTGAAGACAAAACACACTCAAAGAACTTGTATTAGTTTGTGGGGACAGTCTTTAATCCCAAAGAAGCGGCCGGACATTATAATCAATCTATGCTTTAATAAAGCAAATTACATAAACTTTTTTAAAAAGTTTAGTTGAATTATATTTACTTTTTTATGGGTGAAAACTTATTTATTTTTCTTTTGTTTTAAAAATTACAATTTTGTTAGTTAAATGTCTTGCATCATATATATTTATTTTTAAAAAGCAGAGTATTTAATTGTATTTGTTATTATATTAAAATTAAAAAATTAAATTACATGCAATTTCATGTTTTAAAAAATTATTTTTTGAAAACTTACAATATACTCCCCCGGGTCTATATATAGGATCTTTTATCCTAATCCTAAATATAAGACTCTTTACATTATACAAGATAGTATTTATTATACATTTTCAAAAAATGTCTCTATTTAATGTATCTAAAGAGAAAGAAAAAGAGATTAAATAAGGGTAATTTTAAAAAAATATTGAAATTTTTGGAGAAATCGAGGTAGTTAATTAGTTTTAATTTCAATTCTTAATCTGCATGATTTAGTTAAAAGAGTCTTATACTAAAAATAAGAGAAAGTATTAAATTAGAAGATAAAAATGATAGTGGTCATCTTGTCATAAAGGTGTCACTGTGCTCAAAATACAAATTACAAAATGTGAAAGTGGGTGTACAGTGAAATTGTGTTTGCTTATTTATTTATTTATTAGATTAATGCCATATTAATGACATCAATTTAATAAAAATAAAAGCTAAAAATAGTACTCCCTCTGATCCTTAATATAAGATCATTTTAACCAAATCATGCGAATTAAGAAAGGGAGTTAAAACTAATTAACTACCTCGATTTCTCCAAAAATCCCAACATTTTTCTAAAACTACCTTTATTTAATCTCTCTCTTTTTCTATTTGGATATATTAAATAGGGGCATTTTTTGGAAATGTATAATAAATACCACATAAAGGATCTTATATTTAGGACCAACGTAAAAGATCCTATATATAAGACCGGAGGGAGTAAATAAAAGCATTAAATTACGGTATTATCCCTGAGCTTGAATACTTGTCATTATCATTTATCATGGAGGGGCATTTATGGTATATGGTTTTTAGGTTACTTTGTTACTTTTGACCAAAAAAAAAAAAAGGCTCACTTTGTTACCTCAAGTGAAGACAAAGTAAATATCTTTATCCCTCTTTTTCCTGGAAACTGGAAAGCCAGCCTCTTTCGCTCTCTTACCCCGCCGCTTCTATAGACTACACCCTATGTTCATCACTCCCACGAAAACCCCTCCTTCTGTGCCCCACGATTGATGCTTTTCCTTCGATGCTAAACCTAGTTATCGCAGACTACGTTCTGTTTTAATGGTTTTTCGACTCCTAGTCTGCCAATGGAAATGATTGCTGGGACAGATAATGAGCAACGCGAGGATACCATGAATTTATTTACAGAGGTAAATGTGGAGATACCATGAATTTATTTACAGAGGTAAATGTGGAATTGCCTTCTGCCTAAAGTTATTCTGGAGTGAAAATTACATGATGATGAAACGCTTCCATTGTTGCTTCCAATGGGAATTAATCCGTATCAGCTGTATTTGTCTAATTGTTGGGTTTGAGTTTAGGTTTCTCATGGGGTTTCTTAATTTGATGCCTGTATATAAAATAGCATCACTCAGGTATATGTCTTTTATTTGATTAAAAAGTATTCGTCCATCGGCTTCAGGATGACTATCGTTTTCTATTTTTAAACCCGTGTTCTCGATCAACTTTTATGTATTAAGAATCGATGAGAACGCGTCAAAGGACTGAGGTCATATCCTTAGATCTTGTATAGTTTTCCCACTCATATATAATAAGCTTTTTGGTACTAATATATTTTCTTTTTTATTTTTGTGTCTTTTTCCTTCTCAAATTTTGTTTGAACTTCTTTGTTTGATTAGTCATTGATCCATTTGATTTTGTACGTTTTAAATTTTTTATTAATGCAGACTTTTCCAATCTTCTATCATTTGAATGCTAATTAACTGACATATACATACTTTAAAAGTTGTGTCTTCATCAGCTTTCATTTTCTTCTTTTTACCTAATTTTTTCTTGACGTGCCTGGTTGTTATTTCCACCAATGGTAGCCAGGTAGTCGAACCACTCGACAACAATTTTTGATAGTGCAGTTTAGACTTTGGATACCAAAATATTGGATGTGGTGTTATATATAGTTGAATAATGGGATGAGCATCATTGGTGTCCGAGCATCTAGGATTCTTCGATGTATATTTTGAGTTATATGTTGTTTGGTATGCATTGCAATTCTATACCTGACATACAAGGTCTCTTTATATGATGATTTCCACTAATCACATAGCAACTCTCATCCTTTCTTATTCGTTTTTAATAGCTCATTTCTTGGATAAATTAACCACTTACCAAGCTAAATATATACTAGTTTAACTGCCATCTCCTATCTTTGAGCTTTGCACCGAAAAAGCTGCTTATAATTGCAACTTACAATGATGAATAGCTGAGTGTTAATACAAATAGAGCATTTGTGGTGTGTATTTTTCCCTAGAGGGAGTAGTAGGTATTGGTTCTTGATAGGTTAACTGGCTGGTCTTCAAACATTTTCCTCTCTCGTATGTGTGCTTGTGCGCGCGCGTGCATTGATTGTCAATGGTTTCACACATGTGAGTCGCAAATTTGAATGTGGCATCTTTGCCATATCTATATAAGGAGTTCAATTTTAATTGTGGTTTGATATTTTCATATGAATCATGGATCACATCAGAAGCAACAGTTTGCTTCATAACTTTGGGTGCTTAATATGTACTGAGTGCATGCAAGTTGATCTTGTTCTTTGTATGCTTTTTGATGTCATATTTTCATATTTTAAAGGGTATATGCAGCATGTGTTGTGGATTTTTCTACACACTTCATTTACTAAAGAAAGTTTATGTTATTGCCATCATTAAAAAAAATTAAAATGCATTTTATTGGAGACTTTATATTTTATATTGGATGTTTTCAATGAATTTGATTATGCTTAATTTGAACTTTTCTTTTTTCGTAATGAGTATCAAACTTTTGAGCCTTTGTCCAAACTTCCATCTCTACTATTTGAGGTTGTCTAGGTTGGTTTTACCTTTTTTATCAACTACTTTCTTGCATATATTTAATATAATTTCTGGTTATTGGCGGCTGCAGAATTTATAATTCCTCTTATCATAAAATGGGAAGAAGTGAGATATAAAATGTGAAACTAAATGACATTGTTGGTAAATTGTACATAGTATAGATCTGATTCTTTTTATTCCAAACAAAAAAATTGCGTGAGATAGGATCTGATTTTTTCTATTGAATATGATGTTACCATCGTATCTGGAAAACATAGAGTTGAGATATGTTATGTAATACTGTAGTCAATTGTCAGTTTAATTTCCTGTGATTAGTCTTGTGAGAATACAGTGAAAATCTTATAACTACAAGTACAACTTTCTTTCTTCAACTTTGCTATCTGCTTGTTTTGCCCAGTGATAGAGGCAAATACTTGCAACACAACATAGTTTCTTTGCTTTTTCTCTAGTTGGTATTCTTTTTGCTTTGTTTCTCTCCAGTTGGTAGAGTGCATATTCTTGGTATTGTCGATAGTTTATTTTCTCTAATGAGATTAAATTGCAACATTTAGCGCATATAACACCATTTTTATCTCCCTATAAGTCCATCATCATATATAGAATCTACCATCCCTGATGACTACTATTCTGGATAAGTATTATTCTTTTCCCTGCATTATCAAATGGACTGTTAGCGCATCCTATGGAATTCTCGATTGAAAAATTTTTGTAGAGTTCAAATAGATGCAGAAAGAGAAGGAGTGACATAGAGACCGAAAATGTATGAGATTTATTTCTTTATAATACTACTACATTTAAATATATTGTCTCTGAAGTCTAGAGTAAATGGAGAATGAAGGACTTTTGGCTTTATCCCTCTGCTGTAAATGGAAAGACTCCATTATTCAACCCAAGGTAATTATGTACTTGCAAAATTAATTTGTATATTCTTTTGTTGTGAATATTTCTGTTTTGGAATGATATTCATCAGAATGTGTTTTAGCTTTTAGGTGCTGTGTGAATGGAATCCTAAATTTAATCATCAAAGTGATTTAAAACTAGCGAAGAATTTGAAGCAACTTCAGAAATAGATGTCCGCAAGACGAAGGGCACATTTTGGTTGAAGAAAGGATTTAAAAGAAAGTTACAGAACTTGGAAAGAAAGACGCCACAAGGATTGGTTGGAAACAGACAAGTCAACAGAGGAGGGTGCAATGGTGGAGTTGATGCACTACGAAAGGCGCAGTCAAGTTCAGCTGAAGGTGTAACCATTCTCATTTTTACTTTTTTCGTACTGTATCAGATGTGAACCTAAATGTGAAGTTAAAATAGCCGCAAAGTGAGGGAGAAGAAAAAGGATGAACATAAGATGAAGGGTCCCTCCACATCTATAGTAGAAGGATATATATAAATGTATAAATAGATAGAAATAATAGTAATACAGTTATGAAACATGTTTGATTATTTGAAGTAGCTTGGGCCCGCAGTTTCATTGGATATGCTGAGAAGTTGCTCCAGGTATTCAGCTCCCAAGTCCTCCAGTACCACCACCTCTGATTGCAGTTTGGCTTTGCGTTTCTTAGCCTTTGATGACAGTTTTCTTTGGATGTAGTGCCTCTCTTTGAGTGCTAAAGCAGGCGAACACCCTTTGCGGCAACCGTACTTGATGTCTTTCAATGACTCCTTCACCCTTTCTACCGAAAAATTAAGAACAGCAGTGGTGCCTCTCATGGTGAGTGCAGCTTGGTCATACGCCATAGCAGCTTCCTCTGCGCTCTCAAAAGTTCCCAGCCAAACTCTTGTCCCATTCCTGGTCGTGTCTCTGATCTCTGCTGCAAATTTTCCCCAAGGTCTCTTCCTCACCCCAATGTATGTTTTCTCCTTACCAGTCTTGACTGCTATGGCTTCCGAAATTACCGGCAGTTGCGTTGTCTCCATGTCAACCATATCGAAGCAAAGATAATCATGGAAAGGGTCTTCATGAACTCGGTCATTTGATGAAGAGACCAAGAAAGTATCAGATGGATCCTGCCAGAAATCCCAATCTGGGCATATTTGCTGACAGGAAGGCGAAGACATGGGGTTGGGGGTGTGGTATGGTATATGACCTATGAGATGCCGTTCATCCCACTATAGCAGTTATTTATATAAGTCTAGATCGATGATGCTTATCTTGAATCAGTGCCCACCTTAATATTTTATAGCAACCAGCACTAATGATTTGTCTGACCCAGAGATTAGAAAATATTATTAAACTTCATTTGAATCTCATGGGGTTTACTGAGAGTTTGAAACAACATCAGGTATTATTCTGAATACCTGATATTTTAATCAAGATAAAAATATATAGTCTTCATGTCAGAGACAAACTATTCAGACACTTATTTTGTATCAGAGTCAGTGTTTCGTATTGTATTTTCCATTTATTATCATTTTAATTATGAAATTTTGTGAATTAGATGGGTGGATCTTTTAGCTATTGATATTAAAATTAAAAAAAATAAAAAAGGAAAATGAAAATGCTGACATGTTCAGAGTCAGAGAAAGAGATGCATTTTTTTAGGATCTTAAAACAGCACAGTTTTCTCAAGCAATTAATTCTTTAGAGAATGTTTTTTGTACATATAACCAAGCTCCCTCATTTTTGTTTTCACTCTGATTATATAATCATATTTCCTCAAATGGAGAAGTATTTTCATAAAAGCATAAAAGAAAGTTGAAAACTGTTTAAAATAATTAACTATATTTTAATTCTCGAAGTAATCACTGTCTCATTTTTTACCTATTACAAAAGAAATAACAATTCAAGAAACAGCCAGAAAATCCAACATCATTACCACCAAATGCGTTAACGACTTTAAAGAAAAGAATATTATTATGTCCGATGTTGATTTTTCATTTTGCTAATAATAGAGCCTTTTTGATAGATACAGACGGAGGATATATATGACATGTTCGGTTCCCTGATATGAATTCAAAAACACTAAAGTACGAAAAATTTAGATCATGACTTATTTTGGCTGTCTCTGCTCTATTATATGGTTCTACTATTTTCATGGATTAATTTATTTTTCCTCATTTTGTATAATATCTGCTCTGATTTATGGTTCTATTACATATAAAATGTTGGTGTTCAGTATTATTGGATCAGTTTCAAACATTATTAGGACTAAATGTAAATTCATTTTTCTAGTATAATTTTTTCCATCCACAAGATTTGAACTTAATATCCTACTTAACGGTGTTGAATTGCTTACTATTCAACCCAATTTTTTATATTTGCATAATCAAATCATGTAAAGAGTTAATGAAAATTATTCAAATGAGTGTGTTAGTAAATTCTATCATTCACAATACCAATTTTGATGATTTTTAATTCATTTTTTATATTGTGTATATTATGTGTACCTCAGTTAAAGACAATGAAGCAATGGACTATATTAGGAAACTAACTAGTATTATTTCACAATCAAACCAATTATAAATAAACTTATCAATAGCCATTGATGGTTGGTCCACTCATATATCTTAAAAGCATAGATTTGAATCCCATTATTTTTGCTGATGGATAATTTGTTAATATCTTTATAAGTGATTTTTTGAGTCATAATTTTTTTCAAAAATTAATTAAAAAGCTGCAGATTTACTCCGACTCCTCCTAGTTAGAAAAGCATCACAGGTCATGGAGCCGTGCGGTGAGCACAAAGTGAACTATTCTTTGGCCTTTTACTAAAGAAAAACATCACAGATCGGACAACAGAAAAATGTTAGGGTATTTGATAGCAAATCTTTGATTACTTCAGTAGATATGGCTACGATATTGCATTAATTGCAATGGAGAAGTCAATATCAAACTATTGTATTCTTTGCCTCATATATGTATGTATGTTAAGGTCATTCTTATTTTGATATTATCATATTAATTAAGTTTTTCCATAAATAAAATGCTTAATTATATCTATAATTTTTTTTTTACCAATCGGATAGATTATGAAACTTTCACAACTTCAATAACCTCCTACTCGCTCCTCCTCGGTCATTTAACTCATAATTTATAATTTATTCTCCACCCTCTTCTTTTTGTCCTACTTTACTGTGTCAATCTCATATACTTCTTGTGAAAGTTACATTATTGCAGATTAAAAATTAAATTAAATTTTATATATTTAAATAATTTATGGGTACATCGTCTTCTTTACTTATCCACTTAGAAAAGTAAAAAAAATAACGATTTTAACTCATGATCCCAAATTATTTAGTTTTAAGAGTTATATACTTGTGTTAAGATATATTAACATATGTCAAAAAAAAAAAGAAGAGAAAAGAAAACTCAAATTTATAGACATGTTCAATATCAAGCACATACTTTGATGTGATTTGAGATTTAAGACAGATCAATTGATAGGCAATGGTTTGGTGTATAATATATTAATATATGTCTGAAGTTAAAAAACAAAACAACGCAATTTTATGGTTTAAAGAGAGGTTATTGTATTTGTTTTTGGTAGATGGATAATAAAAGGATAATTTAGCAACAAAGACAACCATGTAGGATTGCTTGGTATGAGAAAATAAGGGAAAGTTAAGCTTAAGAAATGTAGAAGTCTATGAAAAATTAGATTTAATTTAAGAAATTTTACTTCCCAAACAAAATCTTGAGAAGTATACTTTTTGACTGATTTAGTAATATTTTTTAAAAAATACCCTTAATTTCTTAATCTATTTTCTTAATAAAAAGAGTATTTATATTTTTAATATTAAAATATAATATATTTATTTAAAAAATAATATGAGCTTTTCTTGAGAAATAAAAACTAAATCAAGCGAATTATATATGTATTTCTTGAAAAACATGCAAAGCAACCCAAGTCTTTAGTTTGATGAATATTGTGTCAAGTTTAAATTTAACTTTTTAAAAGAGTAAATAGAAAAAATCCCCTAATTTTAACAATATGCAATATTTTTTAGGAAATCATTTCCATAATTTCAAAAAAAAATTTGGCCAGCAAAGAGGATTTGGAATCAAGTTATCTGTGTCATTGCCATTGGTAAATGTTTTGTGAAAATAAAAATCCCTTATGTGTAATCAACAAGGTCTTTGTATATTTGGTAGATAACTGTGTTCTTTAAGTATTTTATCCTGAGTTCTTCAGTAATCTCTACACTTCAAAGAGATTAATCTTTCACTATTGGATGAGGAATATCCTTAATACTTAAAAAAAAAAACCCTTATGTGCAATTAATTAATTGATTTATTATTTGGCAAAAGCAATTGTTTTAAAATAGAGGTTGCAATTAATTCGATAAATATTACCGTCCCCTGCGGCGGCCACAATCGACATCATACATACATCACTGCTTAGGTGTTAATTTGACTTGAACGGGAAGTTGAAATCCATTTTTTATAATAAAAAGTTTAATAATTTTTGTTTGCCTAATAAACTTGATGAGCATCAAATAAATAAATTAGTTGCCCATTAAATTTGTGTATTATGTGAAATTTCATTTTTATTTTTAACTTTTTCTTTTTTATTTTCCAACTTGTTGTTTGATTGAATGTGTGTGTTTGGATTAGTTTATGTATAAGTGATTATGAGAATAAGTGCTTATTCATAATAGATTATGAGAATAAGTGATTATGTTAAAAGTAATTTGTGTTTGTATATTTTTAACCCATAAATAATTTTAAGAAAAAAATGTGTTTAGATATTGGGGTTTAAATAATTATTATATAGATAATAAGAAGAAAAAGTAAAATAAGTAATTATGAAAAGATAAGTAATTATCATAAGTTAAAAAAAATAACTTATAAAAATTTTGATAAGTGATCATCATAATTACTTTTTTCTTGAATGCAGGCACGGATTAGAGAGATCAGCCTGCGTAATGGGAAATTGACTTCGCTTTTGTGACGTTGGAGCAAAACCCGAAGTCCGAAAAGATGTTGTGAAAAAACATTAGCTTTAAAAATTATTGCTGAATTTTAATAAAACTAGCCTATTATTCGCGTAACATTGGACGGGTATAAAAATATTTATTTTTATGCCAACAAAAATTAAAATTTATATTATTTATAAGCTAAATATGTAAAATCAATAATCAAGCTATTCACGAACTTAAATGATCAAACATCAAAATTTTTAAGTTCAACTTATTTAATTAATGAACTTAGTATCTTGATTTAATTTTGTATATTTAATAAATTACTTAAATCTAGTTGAATTTGTTGATTTTGTATTCAAACTGAATAATTTACAAACAACATATTCCATATGCAATTTCACCCCTTCGGTGCCAGTTTTCTTTTCTTTTATTTTTTTCTTGGAGACATATGGTGCCACTTTTATAAACAATAATTTAACTATCATTGGCATTATTAATGGAAATTAATAGCAAATAAAGGAAATGAAAAGAGATGGACCGTTGAATGATTGAACATTTTTTAAGTATATATATAGTAGCATCTGTGAACAAGATATAATTCTTTAAACAAACAATAATGCATTGCCTCAGTGGCGTTCTTCCTTCCCTCCAGACGTTTTAATTTAGACCACCGATGGCGTTCTTCTTGGTGTGGTCTTTTGAATTCAAATTCTTCATAGCTATAAATTGAAGGGAAAATGATAATTACATACTGCAAATGAAAGTTAATTCCCAAAATATACCTATAAGTCATGAAATTCCCCACAAATATCAAGGTATCAAAATAGAATTAATTTGTGATGGGAAATGTTAATTTTGCCTATATTATCCTATTTTCTACTAATTGTTACCTATTCTCAACCAACCCGATCTCAAAATCAACATTTTTAGTATTTTTTTTTCCATGTGCAACCGATATTTTAGATCTATCCTACTTCAACTAGAGAATTTATTGAGATTTAAACTAATTTGAATCAAGTAAGGTAGAACTCTTGTGGGTGACAAATTTTACCACCAAATATTTAATGCGGTTACATTTTCAAGGTTCGAATTCGAGACTTCGAATTAAACATTTTTAGTATATTTAAATTCCATTTCAATACTTTGGTGTCTATTGAGAATTTCACAAATTATAGGTATATTTTTTTAATTAAATCTGCAGTGTTTAAGTGAAATTTTCCCCTAAATTGATAGTGTATATATAGTATAAGATAAAAATAGAAACTGAGTATAAAATTTTAAAAATAATTTTATTTGTGTCATTATTTGTTAAAATATATAATTGTGACTCTCAATACATACAATTGGATGATTATATAATTAGAAATAAATTAACTTGTAACAACCCTCATGACTTTGTTTTGGCATTATGTGTAGAACCGGAGGAAACAAAATGGAAGAAGGCTCAAGTAGAGGAAAATTGAGTTCCATGCTGCGGCCCTGGAGCAGGGCCGCGGCGGCGAGAAGAGCTCCAGAATGAGGTTTCCGGCTGGAAGCACCAGTGCCGCTACGAACATACTCAAAGCCGCGGTGAGAATCGAGATTTTTGTTTAAATCAGGATCATTTCAATCGGACGGACGAAGGAGAAACGGAGGAGAACGAGGGAGCTCTGCCATGGTTTGAAGATTTTGGCCATTAGAAGTGTTTTCCGGCATCCAAGAGCTCGGATTCAAGTTGGTAAGTAATTTCTACTCCTCCCCCTCCATTTTCTTCGATTGAAACTTGGGGTTTTTCAGTTATAGGTTTGGATCTTCGATTTTGGCCGAAATCTACTAATTGAAATAGATAAAATAGGATTAAGAAAGTGTGTTTTGGTGTTCTTGTTGCTTGGATGTGAGTTTTGAAGGGTTTATGTATGATTTAAGCTTAACCCTATGTTGTTTTTTGTTAGGACTCTTGGGAATCTGAAGTATATGTGGTTGAGTAGTGTTTGAATGGTTCTCAAGAACTTATTGATGCATGAAAGGGGTGTTGGAACCTTGAGTTAAGCTAAATTGGTTGAATTGTAATGTTTGGTTTATTGGTATATGTGATTAATTGAGGAATTGTGATATTTGTGAAGGTTGTTTGGTTTACCGAGAGGGGTTCAAGAGTGTTGGACGACTCAAAAAGTTTGTGAAATCCGTGTGTACGGTATTAACACTTGAGGTAACCAGGTGTTTGTTTTATGTGATTATATGTTGATATACATATATACACATGTTCCTTTTCATACCACGATATTGATTGTATATGTGTATGGTTTTCTTATATATCATGGTATGCACGGCTAGATGATATGTACGGATTGCATATGTTGTGTAGGTATGATGTGTAGCATCCTCATACCATTGCATGCTAGCATGTCCATATGATGTTTGTGATGATAATGATATATGTATGTGTGTGTGTAAAGGCATGTTGGCATAACATTGGCATCATCACCATATAATTGCATAGTGAGAGATTGATGATGAGGTGATGATGATGTGATATGAGATGATGATATGATAAAGATCCCTGTTACTAAATCCTCTCCATGAGAGAGTCAGGCAGTAGAGGATAATATGATATGATGAAATATCCCTGTCACTAAATCCTCTCCTTGGGAGAGCTAGGTGGCAGTGGATTTGAGAATACACCTTTCATAAATTACCATTAATTCGTGATGATCTAAGGGAAAGAAAGCCATGGTCCGAGCTCTAGTGTAACCATTGGCCGGGTTGCATTAAGGTAAGGTAAGCTTGATGATGTCCCGGAATCAATCTTCACCGACTATTAAAATGGAATCATCTATTGAAATGTCTTGTGATTACGACAACTCGTGGTTCTAACTGTATATGAGGGAGAACATGCATACCATTCATTAACATTGCATTACATGATTGTGTGGGTCAGTATATACATATTGTATTTGGTTATTCCTAGTTACTGAGACATTGTCTTACACCCTTCTCCCATGAACTAACATTTCAGATGACAGTTTTTGCACTAGTCCAGAGAAGACGCATGAGTAGCATTGGACTTGGGGATACTAAGTCTATGTTGTTTTGTGTAATTTGGATTTGTAATTTGTGTCAAGTAGGATAGAATATTTTGTAATGAATGTATGACATGGATATGGATTGTATGGATAGATGTAGAATTGTGTATGTTGTATTATGGCATTTATATGGTTTTGGATGTTGAGAAGTCAGTATGGTGGTGTTAGTGAGCCCATAGTGGATTTGGGCCTCATTGGTGTGTATTAGGGCATGTAGCCCGTTTCGTCAAGTTGGGATTCAAGGGAGTCAAATCTCAGAGGAGTGGTTCCTTTGAAATGAAACCTCTTTGAACAAGTTGGTTTAGGGGTTTTGGACATGTATGAATGGTTTTTGAGTGACAATTTGCCTTTGGTGGTAATTAGAGGTGGTTAGTGATGAGTTTTGATCAATAAATGGCCAAAACGGTGTCAGGAATTTAGAATCTCCATCGAAGTTGGATTGAGGTGAAGTTAGTGTTTATAGATAGATTGAGACTAGATTGACTTGTAGGAGTTATAATCAAGTTAATCGGAGGTCAGAGCATAAAGTTATATGTATCGGAATTTCACCCCGGTGGTTGAAGTTTGCTGGTATAGAAAACTAGCAAGGGGCACTGCGGCTCTAGTTAGCAGGCCACGGCGCCACGCAGTCCAGTAGTGAGTGAAAAATAGGGGAGGTCTGGAGCCGTGGTGGTATTGCAGCGGTCGCAGCCCCAGCCCAGTTTTGTTATTGTTTGGTTCGTTTCCGCTGTTCTGAAGTTTTGAGAAGTTGTTTTGAGATATTTGGGTTGCGCTTGGTTAGTTTTTGAAGGTTTTGGTCAAATCTGAAGGTAATTAAGAGTAGGTTGTTACATAACTAATTTTCATGTCCCCCATTTTGATTTTTGAATGCATTCTTTCGTTTTATATGTTCACATAAACAAGCACAGACACGAATCTACCGTTCCTTAATTTTTGGGTGATATTTTTCTCTTTGCTTATGACCGATCGACTTCGTTGTTCATGAAATTAAATGATAATTTTTTTACCAACGGATGACAAATTGGTATCTTAAACAATTTAGCTCTTAATAGAGCTAACACTATAAAAGCAAAGTTCCAATACAGCCAAAAAATTCCATCAATATGAGGTACGAAAAGGTGGCACGCAGCTAGATGTATGAACGAATTGCACTTTCTTGGATGTTTCCCCTTATCTCAAAAATAATTGTCGTCACATATTTACCAAATATATATATATATATATAAAATAAAAGACGTCACATAGTTGCCAAACAAACAAAAGATGTCACATATAATATAGAATAAAAAGAAAAAAAAAAGGAAATAAAATGGATGATGATAACGAACGAAAGGAAACGTGCGTTTTTTTTTTTTTTAATCAAGAAGGAAACGTGCGTTTTAATTCTCCCCGACTGAGCCACTTCACTCAAATGGCCTTTTTATTTTTTTTTTAAATTAAAGAATTGAATTGAATTAGATTGAATTCAATACTCTCTGTTCTTCTTGACTTTTTCTTTTGATGCATATCTGCCCTCTCTCCACTCCCCTAATTTTAATTTCCCCTACCAAATAATCAAACCCTTTTCAACTTTTTCTTATTCTTCAAAGTTAGAGATCGACAAAATTACTAATTTGACTGATATTATCCACTTTGACCACGACAGCTTATTCAAATCCCCTGATTAATTTGTTTGAATTTAGGTTCTTCTAATCCAAGCTTCAATTCTCGATTAATTCATATTACTGGCAATTAACAGATCCAATGTAACGTTTCGTTACTTTGTCTTTTCTCATATAAGAATAAATAATATTCCATTCACTCATTAATATAATATTATTTTAATTAATTCACATGAATTAAAAATAGAAATTAAAGTTAGTTAACTACCTCAACTTTTTTTAAAATCATAATATTTTTCTAAAATTATTATTATTTAATTTTTTCTCTCTCTCTCTTTAGGATATATTAAATAGATATATTTTTTAAAATGTATAGTAAATATTATATCATATATTATAAATGATCCTATATTTTGGATTAGAGCAAAAAAACCTTATATTTAGAATCGAATGGAGTATATTATTAGTGTGATTCAGCAGTGTTAGCCTCGAAGTTATTGGCTCTTTGAATTAAATTTTAATTACTTTTTTAGAATATTCAAATATTTAATTGCACCAACAATAACAAGAAAAAAAATTCCCTTATATACTACTTCCTCCAATTCTATTTATAAGAAAAATTTTCTTTTTTTTGATTCTAAATATAAGAAAAAAAAGAACTAATGGTGCGTTAAAATTTTTCTCCAAAAATTACTCTTCATTAATTATGTGAAAAATAGATTAAATATATTAGTGATTCAAATTAGTATTAAATTAAGTACAGATAATTTTAAAAAAAATTTAAAATGTAAGATAAATTAATTAATTTTAATGAACTAAAATTAATTTTTTTAATATCCACGAAATTATGTTTTTCTATAATAAATAACGTGAGAGTTTGGAGTGAGTAATATTTCTTGGAGGAAGGCTTTGATTTTGAATTTTGGCAGGACTGACGAGATTAATTGACATGACAATTTAATGGTAATGATTTGGTACGTTAATGATGAGAAATTAAAATAAGCAAATGGGAACAAACAGCCAAAGCACGAAGAATGGGATCGACAATACCTATCGATAATTGGAGCAAATATCATCAACACGAGGAAAAACAAAACCACAAATTTGAATAATTTATGGAAGATTGAACAATTTTGGAGCAAATTATATTTTGTGATCAAATGACAAGAAAATCTAGAGGAAGCATTAAAAATCTTGGCAAGTGAGACCTTTGAACGTTGTTTTCTAATCCCTAGCTAGAAAAACGTCATTATCTTCTCTCTATTTTCTATTATAAAGCATATTTTTAAAAGATTAAGATTTCAAAATATAAGTTATTTTATAAAATCTATGTAGTATTTAATATTTATTTTCTTTTTTTACCCTTATTAGAAATATTTAAAAGAATTATGATGGAGAGATATTAGAAGAAATACAATTAAGAAGAGTTATAATTTAATTAGGGTGATTTTGGAAAGTTATGAAAAATTTTGAACACATAAAGGCTTTCAACTAATTTTGTAGGTATATTTGATGTAGGTAAATATAACTTATAATAGGAAATAAATGGAAAACTTTATTGTAGTGGGCAAAGTTGTCAAACTCATAAATTTAGACAAACTTGCAAAGCTAAGATAAACTTGTAACATAAACTCATATCGTAAAAACGTAAGAGTTTACTTTAATTAATAAATAGTTGTAGTAACAACTCTCATTACATTGTCCCTAACTTGGTCTCTAGCTAACCAAGTGTAATTAGTGTTGTGTGCAGAATCGGAGGATTAGGACGGAGGAAAGGTTTAAGGGAAGGCAGAAAGAGCTCCATGCCGCGGCAAGAAGTAGGGCTGCCACGACGAGCGAGCAATAGATCTAAAATTTTTTTCTAGCTGAAACCAATGAAGCCGCGGTAAGCTTGCTGGACCAACAGCAAACGGGAATAATTTTGTATAAACCAAAAACATTTCAGTTGGATAGAAAAGAAAGAAATGGAGGGAGCAATGGAGAAGCAGTGCTAGGGTTCGAAGTTTTCAGCCATTTGGAGTGACTTTCAGCCTCTTGAAGCTTAGATCTTGGTTGGTAAGTGATTCTACTCCTGTCTCTCCATTTTCTTCGGTTTTGAGTTGGGATTTTTTAGGTATAGATTGAGATTTTTTATTTTGGCTGGAATCCACCAATTAAAATGGATGAAATGGGATTAATGAGGTATAATTTGGTGATGGTTATGCTTGGGTGTGAGTTTAGAGGGAGTACACATGATTTCAGCTTGACCCTAGGTTGATTTCTGGTTGATGAGGTGTGAGATCCAAAATATATAAGATTGATTATGGTCTAAATGGTTATATGAGGTTCATTGAGATATGAAAATGTGATTGGAACCTTGGATTAGGCTTATATAGTCGAATTGTGGTTTGTGGTTAGGTGGTATCTTGTTTTAATTTAAGGAATTGTGATATTGTGAAGGTTATTTGGTTGATCGGAGAAGTCTAGTAGTAGGATTGGCATTCAAGAAAGCTTGTGGAACTCGTGTGTGCGTGGTAGTGACAACTGAGGCAACCAGGTGTCTCTGTATGGTTTGTATTGTATAGTGAGATATGATAGTATATATATGTGCATGTTCCTTTTCATAACACAATATTGGTTGTGTATGTATATGGTTTTCTGCATATCGTGGTATGCACATGGCTAGTTAATATATGATGGTTGTATATGTTGTGTATGTATGATGTATAGCATCCCCATATCATTTCATGCTAGCATGTATATATGATATTTGTGATGATGATATAGGCATGTTGTTATGACATTGGCATCATCACCATATGATTGCATAGTGAAAGATTGATGATGAGGTGATGATGATATGATAGATGATAATGATATGATAAAGATCCATATCACTAAATCCTCTCCTCGGGAAAGCCAGGCAACAGTAAATAAGATGATATAATGAAATATCTGTGTCACTAAATCCTCTTCTCGGGAGAGTCAAGTGACAGTGGATAAGATAATATGATGAAATATCTCTATCACTAAATTCTCTCCTTGGGAGAGTCAGATGACAACGGATTTGGAGATGCACCTTCCCTAAATCACCACCAATTTACGGTAGTCCAGGGGAAAGAGGACCACGGTCCGAGCTCTAGTGTAACCATTAGTAGGGTTGCATTAGGGGAAGGTAAGCTTGGTGAAGTCCTGAAATTAGTCTTCACTAACTGTTGGAAGGGAACCTCCTATTGAATGTCTTGTAATGATGACGGCTCGTGGTTCTAGCTGTGTATGAGGGAGAATATTCATACTATTCATTAGCATTACATTGCACCATATGCACAATTGTGTGGATCAGTATATATGTTATGTGTGGTTGTTTTCAGTTACTGAAACTTTGTCTCACACCCGCTTTCCTATGAGTAATCTTTCAGGTGAAGGTTCTGGCACTAGTCCGGAGAAGACATGGGAGTAAAGTACCAGATGTAGGAATATCAAGCCTATATAATGTATTTTTGTAGGGTTATGTACTTTGTACCAAGTAGGATAGTATGATTGTAATGGATATGAGGATCCTGATAGTTGTAATGATTATGTTGGTGTAATATTGATATAGAATGGTGTTGGATGTGATGTCTTGTGATGCATGTATGGTTTGGGGTGTTAAAGAGTCAGTACGGTGGTATTTGTGAGCCCAAAGGGAGTTTTGGGTCAAGTATGTGAGTTTTGAGCCTATAGCCCATTATGTCAAATTGAGGTTCAGGGGGGTCAAATCCCAGAGAAGTAGTTCCTTTGAGGTGAAATCTCTTTAGACAAGTTGATTAAGCAATTTAGGACCTGTGTGAATGGTCCCAAATGGTCAAATTGCCTTGGGTGGCAAATAGGAGTTGTGAGTTGTGAGTTTTGGTTGAAAAGTGACCAAAATGGTGTCGGATGTCCAAAATCTCTATACGAAGATGGATTGAGGTGAAATTTATGCCTATAGTTAGATTGAGACAAAATTAACCTATAGAAGTTGGAATCAGAGAGGTCAGAGTATAAAGTTATATATGTCGAAACTTTGCCCTGGGATGTTGAATTTTGTTTATATGCATCAGCAAGGGGGCGCCACAGCGCTAGTAAAACAAAGGGCTCCAGAGCTGTGATGGTACTATAGCAGACGCAGCCCCAGCCTAGTTCTGGTGTCTTTCAGATTTTGTTCCACTGCTCTGATGTTTGGAAGATAAATATGAGAGGTTTGGACTGTGTTTAGTTAGTTTTTGAAGTTTTTGATCACCTTAGAAGGTGTTTGGGAGTAAGGTGTTACAGTTATCTTTTGTGGTCTTTGCTAGTCATAACTAAAGTGAAAATTATATAATGACATGCTATCTGAATTCAGTCATGAGAATACAATTCTGACTATTGAAATGTGCGCTGAGAGTGGGGAAAACAATGAAGAAACTGGGATATGATTTTTTGTTGTAGATTATCTAATATCTATTATCTTAGTGGTAAGTACTATCAGCATTCCCTGGGGTCAAGGTTTCGATTTCTGAGGGGTGCAGCGCATTAAAAAAATTAAGACCTCAAAGAGTTCTTCCTATCAGTACCCGTCTACCACTGTAAGGTCCTGCAGAATGGGGTCCAGATTAGTCTGGGGCGGGCAATGAACCCAGGATACCCCAGGATACTGAGTGATATTATCAAAAAAAATAAATAGTTATTGATGATTTCTGTGACAACCCTCAACATGTTGTCTTGAACTTAGTCTCAAGTTAATGTTAAGCATATTTGTTGATTTGGTGTAGTACCAGAGGGACTAGGACTGAAGAAAAAATAAAAGGGAGCATAATTCAAGAGATGAGGCAAAACCACTTCACCCCATAGCTTGAAACATGCGCCGTGGTGAATGAAACATGACTTCAATATTTGTTTTGGGTAGAAAAGTCTTATGATACAGGGAACTTATCGTCCACTGTGGTGCCATATGTCGGATATGTTTGAATCAGAGCTCGAGCAATCGATAGAAACAGAAGAAATTGAAGAGGAAGAAGAGGAGCTTTGTTAGGGCATTGGATTTTCGGCCTTAAGGGATTATTTTTGGACTCAAGAAGCTTTAATCTTTGTTGGTAAGTGGATTTTGCTTCCTCTTCTCTCTTTTCCCGTTTTTAGTGTGAAATCCATGGGAGTAAGCTAGGTTTCGAGTTTAAGGATGATTATACCAATTAAAATGGTTGTAAATGGATTATTGAAGTGTTATTTGGTATCTTTAAGACTTGAGCTTGAGTTTAGAAGGGATCATGTATGTTTTAGCATAAACCCTAGCTTGGAAATGAATGAGGGAACTTGGAAATTGAAGTTAAAGCACTGATTCATGGTTGAGATATGTGTTTGGAGCTCATTAATGTTTAGTTTTGCTATTGGAACAATGGGTTAAGCTTGAATAGTTGAATTATGGATTTTTGGATTATATATGCACTATATTAATTGATGATATGATGGCATTATAGTGTTCGATTGGTTGATTGGAAGCATTCGATTTGTGATTGGTACTCTAACAACTTACTGAACCTCTATGTGTGTTGTGTGTCGGCAATTCGTGGTAACCAGGGTATATATTGTATATATGCTAGTTGTTGTTATATATATGTTTGTCCCTTTTCATACCATGATATTAATTGTAGGTGTGTTTGTTTTTTTTCATATCATGGTATGTGCACAGCTAGTGGAAGTGTGTTAAGACCTACTGTTATTTATATACATGATTAGTAAGCATCCCCACATGATTGTATGCTAGCATGATGACAATAACGATTATGAGTATGATAATGATAGTGTATGGCATAAACATGTTAGCATAACATTGAGTGTTATCACCATATTATACATATGGTAAATGATTGATTGGTTGATGATGATATAAAATATAATGATACCACATGGTATACTGAACCACTAGTGACAAAATGGTGAAGTTGATAATTGTATATCCCTTCTACCAAATCCTCTCTTATAGCCAGGAAAGCCAAGTGGCAATGGATTTGGGAATACACCTTCCTTAAATCACCACCATTTCAGGTGATTTAGGAGAAGGAGAACCACGGTCCAATTAATGTGGCCTTTGGCCGGGTCATATTATTGTGTGGTAAGCCTGGTGATGTCTCAAAATCAATTTTTACTGGTTGTTGGAAGGGAATCACCTATTGGATATGCCTTGTGAAGGTAACTAACCCGTGGTTCTAGCCATGTACAAAGGGGACTTTCATTTTGTAACATCTTACTCTCAAGCACTTCCTGTCTTGACCAAAAACTTCAAAAACACCAACCAAACACAACCTAAATATCTCAAATACACCTTTCAAACATTGGAGTAGCAGAAGAAAAGTCAAAGGACACCAGAATTTAGGCTGGGGCCGTAATCGCTACAGTATTGCTGCAGCTCTGGTCTTCCTCTGCTTCTCTCATGCCTACTTTCTCTCTAGCACCGTGGTGCCCCCTGTTGGTTTTTATACCGGTAAATTTCAAACTTCGAGGTGAAATTCTAACACGCATATCTTTATGCTCCGACCTCTAATTGACCTAATTTCAACACCTATAAGTCAATCCTATCCCGATTTATCCATAGACACCAATTTTACCACAATCCAACTCGGTATGGTGATTTTGGACATCCAACACCGTTTTAGCTACTTTTGATCAAAACTCACAACTTACAACTCCCATTTGTCACCAAAGGCAAATTGACCATCCGGGACCATTCACATAGGTCTAAATCCACTTAACCAACTTGTCCAAAGAGGTTTTACCTTAAAGGAATCGCCCCTCTGAGATTTGACCCCCTTGAACCCTAATTGACAAAATGGTCTACAGGCCATAAAACACACTGACAAGGCCCAATTCCCCCTTTGGGCTCCCATATACCACAACTCAACATACACAACATATACAACACAAAACCACATCCATATAACATACGAACAACAACCATATCATTACAAGCATCAGAATCCTTATATCCATTACAATAACACTATCATACTTGGCACAAGATACATATCCAAAATACATATACACTACATAGACCTAGCATTCCCATATCCGATACTACTCCCTTATCTTCTCAGAACCAGTGCCAGAACCTTCACTTGAAAGGGTTAGTTCATGGAAAAGGAATGTGAGATAATGTCTCAGTAATCAAGAATAACCACACACATATGTACATAAAAATTATGCAATCTCATGAATGCAATATGAAATGGAATGCATGTCTCCCTTGCACACACAGCTAGAATAACGAGCTGTCGTCATAACAAAACATTTCATATAGGTGATTCCCTTCCAACTGTCGGTGAAGACTGATTTTGGGACATCACCAAGTTCATCTTATACTAATGCAACCCGGCCAATGTTACACTAGTGCTAAGATCGTAGCTCTCCTTCCCCTGGACCACCTCAAATTAATGATGATTTAGGGAATGTGTAGTCCACTGACTCCTAGCTCCCCTAGCCATAGGGGAAGATTTAGCGACAGGATCTTATCCTTATCCTCCCTTATTATATATCATATCTCATATTATCATATATCACCATCCAATCCATCATATATTACAATCTCACAATGTCATGTGGTGATGCTCATATCATATCATTATCATCATGTTTCACAATGTCATGCATGCATCATGTAATGTCACATCATCATCATCATCTCTAATCATTATCACAATCATCATAGTCATCATAATCATCATATCCTATGAGTCTAGCTGTGTGCATACTACAATATAAAGATAAACCATATATATACACATATCCATATCGTGGTATGAACGGAAACATGCATATATACACATATATACCAACATATAACATATACACAATACAAACACACAATTACCTTAGGTTGTTAATACCATACACAAGCAATTTCACAAGCTTCTCGGGTTGTTCAACACACTTGAACCCCTTTCGGTCAACCAAATAACCTTTACAATACCATAATACCTCAATTAACATACAATCCAAATATCCAAATTTCACAATTCAACCCTTTAGGCCTAACCCAAGGTTCCATCCCAACTTTCATACATCATTAAGCTTCTAGGGACCATTCAAACACCAATCAAACATATACATTTTGGATTTCCAAGAGCCTCAATCGAAAATAACCTAGGGTTAAGCTTAAATTATGCATATTCCCTTCAAAACTCACACCCAAACAACAAGAACACCAAATCACAATCCATTAACCCCATTTCATCCATTTTAATTAGTGAGATTCAGCCAAAACCAAAGATCGCAACATATAACTGAGAAAACCCAACTCAAAACTAAAGAAAATAGAGAAGGATGAGTAGGGATCACTTACTAACTTGAATCCAAGCTCTTGGACACTGGAAAACTTGAACCCTAGCATTGCTCCCTTAGTTCTCCTCCATTTGTTTCTTTCCTATTCGTCCGAAATAATCAGGATTTAAACAAAAATCTTGACTTCCGCCGCCGCTCCAGATAAGCTCACTGCGGCTCCACCATTAGCCAAAAAAATATCTTTCTGGAGCTTGCTCTCACCGCGGTAGCCCTACTTCTCGCTGCGGCATGGAGCTCTTTTTCCTCTACATTAAACCTTCCTCCATCCTGTTTCTTCCGGTTCTGCACACAACACCAATAAAAATGTTATTATGAGGGTTGTTACACATTTCATTGCATTAGCATTGCATTACATCATATGTATATATTTGACTATATTATATGTATGTTGTCTGTTATGGGTTTTCCTGGTTACTAAAACTCTGTCTCACACCCTTTATGATTAACATTTCAAGAGAAGATTCTTGCACTAACCCAAAGACGACAAAGGAGTCTTAATTCTCCTTTGCACGGGAATATCCAAAACTTAACAAGTAGCTTTATGCTATTGTTATGTAATAAATTATGTCAAGTAGTTTAGTGTTGTATGTATCACCTGTTCTTTGTATTCCTGGGAGTATTATACGGCATTGTATCATATGTGGTCATGTATGCTTGATGGGGATGCATGGAATTATGTTGATGTTATGCCTCCCGACCTCTGAGTGGGTCAATATATGTTGGTGCATGTGTGATTGTTCTTGTTAAGCTTAGTGTGTCATGTTTATGAGCCCAATATAGGTTTTGGGCCTTGAATGTGTGAAGTAGGTATATAGCCTATCGGTGTATTTTGTGGTTCAAGGGAGGCAAGAGCTCAACGGAGTGGTTTGTAGCCTATCAGAACATTTCTAGTTCATCGAAACAAAAGAAAACAAAGGATATTTTTAATTCTCTACTAGGGCTTGGCTGATCTGAAGCTTAAGAGCATGACTTTGTCCCTAGAAAAGCTCAAATCTTGTTGGTAAGTTATCCCTTAACTCTACTCTACATTTCTCTTCAAGTTTTACTGAAGATTTTTCATGGTTTTGGTTAGGGTTCTAATTTGGTTAAGTTTCTACCGATTAAATTGTGTATAAATGTGTTCTAAAGGTGTTGTTAGATATTTCTGTGATTTGGGTGTTGATTTTACAGTGGTTAAGTGGTATATTTCCCAAATTCTAACCCTTAAATGTTGATATCTTTGGGAATCCAAAGTTACATAAGTATGATTGTGATTCTAAGAGTTGTTTTAGGTATTTTGATGCTTTTGCCTGGTTAGCTTGAGGAAGTTCTATTTCCATTCAGGTTATGATTGAGTTGGTTATTATATATGTTAAATGTTGAGAATTGTGTTGATAATAAGGATTTAACATTATACAAGTTGTTATATTACTCAATTGGGATCTTTTGGCTCCAGGTTATGTTGGGAAGCGTTGGATTAGTTGTAGTTGCTCCCTTTAACCTATTGAAGTGTCGAGTGTGTTGAACAGTTGAGATAACCGGGGTGTTTATTCCTATGTTAATTGATTTTACATATTTGTATATGGCTAACCCTTTTCATATAATGATATCCATGTCTTATGTAATATGTATTGCCCTTTCCATATCATGATATACATTTAGTAGAGTATGGTTGTCCATTTTCATATCATGATATGTCAGATGGTTACACGGCTAGTGAGTTCTCTATCCCTATCTTGACTTATGATGAAAATGGCATGATGATAATAATGAGTACGATATAAGCATCTATGATGATTACCAATATGGAATGATTATTATGCATCCCATGATGTATTGTGTATGGTCATAAGGCATGATAGCACTGTAAAGTTTGGCATGTGTTGATATGCTAGCATGCATTGAGCATTGTCATATGATATACATTGTTAGGATATATGATTTGGGTGATGATACTTTATATACCACATGGTATGCCAACCCACTAGATAGTACATGAGGCCTTGCATTTAGCAGTGCGGCTTGTGTCATTTTAGTCATTAAATAATCGTCCTATGGCTAGGAGACTTAGGTGGCTGTGAATTGGGGTATACCTTCTCTAAATAGTCACAAATTCGCGTGGTTCAAGAGAAGGAGAGCCATGGTCCAACTTTGGTATAATAGCCTTTGGCCGGGTCATGACCATTAGGAGGAAAGCTAGATGGTGACCCTGGAATCAATTGCACAGGTCGTTGAAAGAGGGTCACTAGTTAAAGTTACCTTGTTATGGTATCTAACTCATGGTTCTAACCATATATTGATGAGACTTGTGTTTACATATCATGCATATTGCATTCATATTTGATATATTATTGAATTTTCTATAAAAGCATGTTCTATTATATGTGTATTTCCGTACGTATATAGCCCTAGTTACTGAGACATATGTCTTACCCCGTGGCTAATCATTCCAGGTGAAGATTTAGTTCTAGTAAGGAAAAGATCGAGGAGGGCTTAGAAAAGGAAAATTGAAAGTACTCATGTGTGATGGGGATTGTTTCCCTTTTGTTGTCATTGTTTAGTTGTGTGGTCAATAAAGTGACACTTGTCTTGTTGTGCAATACTATATCTATAATGATGTATTTGTGTATCCTAGGGCATGACTAGTGTATGGGCCATTTTTATCCTCTTGTGCTTGTGTTTGGCTCTCTTGTTTAGTCTTGGGCCAATGAATATACTTGTAATATGATGATTGCCGATTATGTCTTATGCATGGTGTTTGTCATTTCAAATCTTGATGTTTGGTTGTGTTGGACTCAAAGTTGGTGGCTCTAAGTCCCTTTAGTGATGTATCTTGTTGGTGAGCCTGGCATGGTTATTAGGTCCTTGATGTGTAAGATAAGCATATAGCCTATTAGTTTATTCGGGGTTCGGGGGGGTCAAAACTTGAAGAAATGATTTCTTCAGGATAAAACATCCTTAGACAGGTTTCCTATGTCTTGTGTGACCTATTAGAACGGTCTTTGGTCGCCAATTGGCCATTGGTGGCAGATTAGGTTGTTTGATTATTATTTTTAGTCAAAAAGTGACTAATTCATATTGAGTGTTTAAAATCTCCATATAGATATATTGAGATAAAATTGGTATCTGTGATTAGATTGGAAGTAAAGTGATATGTAAGAGTTGAAATTAGGTCAATCAGAGGTCAAAGCATGAAGTTGTGCACGTCAAAAGTTTAATAAAAAAACCAGAAATTTGCTTATATGATATTTGTAAGTGGAGCCATGATGCCAACATATTCTACCTCTCTGAGGCCACGGCAGTATTATAGCTAGTTGCAGTTTCGGCATTGTTTCACCCCTTTGGTTGGTTTTTGATGTTTTTAGATTGTTTTTGGGCTTTGTTTTCATAGGGTGTTATATATTTGTAAGTGAGTTCAATGTCTATAGTTAGATTGGGATGAGAGTGACTTGTAGAAGTTGGAATTAGATCAATCGGAGATCAGAGCATGAAGTTGTGCGCATCGAAATTTCACTCGAAAAATCACTAATTTGCTAATATGGTATCTATTGATGGCACTACGGTTCCAAGGGTTTGGCCGTGGTGGCACTGTAGCAGGCCACGACTCCAGCTCTATTTTGTCCTTTTTGAGTTGTTTGGAGTGCAATTGTGATTGGTTTTGGGTTTTCATGTAGGGTGTTACAATTTCAAAAGGTATTTTAAATGATAAAAATTTAATAGAATGCAAATACTTCCTCTGGTCCTATTTATAATGAAAAATTTATTTTTTTTCGTGATCCTAAATATGAGGGGAAAAAATGAGTTAATGGTATATTAAATTTTTCTTTTTAAAAAATTACCCTTCATTAATTATGTGAGAGAGATAAAATACATTAGTAACTCAAATTAGTATTAAATTAAGTAAGGATAATTTTGAAAGAAACTTAAAATATGAGACAGTTTAATTAACTTTAACTAACTAAAACTACTTTTCTTAATACCTATGAAATATTTTTTCCCTTATTAATGGGGCCAAGAGAGTAATAATTATTGTTTAAACTCTAACGATGTAATAAAATATTTTTATAAACAATATAATGTATTCTAAAAGCATAATATATATATATATATCAAAAAAATATTTGTACATATTCCAGCTTATACTAATTTTAAAAATTATTGAGATTTTTACAACCATTAATATTTAATAAAAAATTATAAATGAAAATAATTTATACATAAATAATGAAAGCAAAAATCTCATGTAAATATATCTTTACATTTTTATATTATATTAAAGTTTTACTCAAGATATTTAGTTACAATCATAGAATTTGATTAATAGAAAAGTTAGGTGTTTTAATGATTAAGGTTTTCCATCAGGAAAAAAAAAAGGTTGTAGTTGATTAAAAATCAATCATATTATACATATTAAACATAGGCCTTCATTGTTGTGTAGTGTTTCTAAGTTTGATGGGGAAATTGTTTTTTCAGTTATCCATTATCCATGCTTGAACGTGATCAAATCCAAGTTTTAGCCAGTTTTGCTAGCTTTCCATGCGTAATTCCTAACTCGCCCTTATGCGCTTAGCCAACACGATTCTTCGAGTTTTGTGCGTGACTGACCGAGTTAAAACGACATTGGAGTTTGGCAGCGAGTAGGCTCGTTTCTGAGTTGTAGAAACGTGAACTTGTTGAGTCAACTGAGTTGACTCGCAAGTTTGATAACATTGGTAGTGGGTTAAGTTTTAGGTGAGCTTGTGAGAAAATTCCTAAATTCAACACGAGTGAGTGAGGATGAGAGTTTGAGGTGATCATGAGAAAATCTTAAATTCTAGATGAACTTGTGAAAATCTGGTGAGTTAAGGGTGAGTTTAGAAAATTCTATAATTTTTGGTGAGGCAGAAAATCTTATGTTGTTGGAAGCCTTCATTTGTGACATATTTATATATATAATCACACATATATAATGCTAAAACAGACTAGACTAAAATAATGTGACCAAGTTACGAGAAAATGCTTTGTGCGATCGGGAAATGGGCTTTTTGTTATTGTCAAAATAGCAGCACCTTTTGATAGCAGATCTAGACTGTCCAAATCAAATTTGGAGGTCTAAATTTTACATTTACTTTTAATTTTTTTTAATATCTATATATTACTTTTTTTTAAAACTTATTGTTAGAAAATTATTTTTATTTTTTATAATATATTTCAATATAAAAATATCAATTTTTCAATAAAAAATTTGTATGAAATATGGACGATCCAGATTTGATTTAAATGATCCCAATCTATTGCTGAAAAGCAGATATATGAGATTTTCACTCTCCAATTTTACTTTTACTTTTATGCTCCCTAACATTTAACTTCCAGGTAGCTGATTATAATGACGAAAACCAAAAGTATATTATTTTTCAATTTATAGTTCCTGAGTTTTGATTTCTCCATAATAACTCATTTCATGTAGATTTATCCGTTCATCCTTCTCAACATTTCTTCCACTTAGTTTTTTGCACACTTGCACTCAGATATCAATTTGAAATTCACCTTTTGCTTTTAAAATTTTCATTTTAATTTGAAATTCACTCTAATTCATTGAGAACAATACATACATACATATATATATGTAGCAGAGGTGCCTTTCAATCTCATCTCCTTCCCTCTACATATTCTTCTTGTAAAGCAACAGTATTTTCTCATTCATTGACTTTTTTTTTTCCTGTCTTTTCTTTTCTTGCCCAATTCATGCTTTTCCTCTTACTTAGATGAATGGCGGAAGGCTAGAGTTTACCGACAGAAAATTGTTGGCCGATGTCAAGATTCGTACCCAAGTTCTGAGTTTCCGAACCCCACGGTTTTTTTTTTGGGCAATATATACTACGAATTGACCCGAAATGACCGGTTTATTATTGGTTTTATCCTTTGTTTGATACAGATATGTCAGAAATTATTGCTCCCAAAATTCATCTTAAAAGTTCTATAAATCCCTTCTCTTCCCAATTATCTTTCTCACTCCCCAAACTATCGCTTGATAACATTCTTTTTTTTTTTAAAAAAAAAACCTACTTTGATATAAAATATTTTAGTACTTTTTTATATTTGAATTCTTATCACTACTCACATTTCACCCACTCTTTCCACCTTGAACTAGTTCTTAATGACTAATTTCATCCTTCCAACCATGAATGATGTGTAGACTACTCCAAATATTCTTGCCTCATCTTCAAATATTGATTATTGATTACTCATCCATTCTGTATAATATCAAGTTGACTTGTTTCTTACTTGAAATTTGAATTTATAAGTTGTAATGTGGATATTTTCATCGGATATATAATGGAATTTAAAAGGTGGAATGATATTGTACCAATGAAGTAAATTTCAAGCCACCAGAAATGTCAAATTTTTGAACTCTAAAGTAGTAACTCAAAACAAAAACATAGCAACATATGTTTCACCCAGTTTTTCTGGGATATTTCACTTTGCCTTTTTACGAAAAAAAATACTAATAATAATTGCGGTCAATATTAGGCCTATCATCTCTGATAGTATCTGCTGTATTTTTTTTTCAAACGCATCCACATACGAAAACTTAATCTTTAAAGTCTTGAGAGTGACCAAAGACTAACTGCTTATGTACATTTGACATTCACATGAAATGTTGAACAGGTTCATTACTTCTTTATTTTATTTTTTTTTAGTTTATAAAACGTTGCCTGAATTTGCGGGAATAGTTCCCTGAAAACGGGCATTGTAATGAAGGAGGAACGAGCTTATATGGAGAGAGAAGAATTAACAAAAAAAAAGTAGGAATTATATTTTGATACCAAAATAATAAATTTATTATAAAATATGATTTGTTGTTACTCATTTTCCTAATTTTACTTCTCAATATTTCAGATTTTAACACTTTTTATCAATTAAAGTCTCTCTTTATAATTAATTTACTATATTTGTCCCTAATTGTAATTTCCTCTTAAAATAAAACGAAGGTGGATGAAGGGGATAATCAAAGTTCTTTGATTTCTATAATAGTGGGCTAATGACCGACACTTATTACTTTTTCAGAAGATAAGTTAGGCACACAATATTAAGTTATATATTGGTATGGGAGCCGACCCACTGCATGCACATCTTTTTTATAATTATTACTTTAAAAAAGTGTTATACTTCATTTAGGTACTGCATCAAAAATTAAAAAAAAAAGAAAAAGAAAAAGAAATAAAGAACGAAGGGACGCGTGGCATTATTAATAAAAAAAAAGACACATGCGCGCGGTGCACTTCCTCAATTCTAACGTCAATGAAATGAAATATGAATATATAGTCAATGATAGTTATTGCATACAAATTCTCAGCTAAAAATTGATGAGCTTAATTTATGTATTCTTCTATACTAGAAGAATTGGTTGACCAACAAAAAAAAGAAGAAGAATTGTGTATCTCAGTAATTTATACGATGTTCAAAGTGTACAGACAAAGAATTGAATTGATCGTACACATAATACTTCATTTCTGGGGAGAAGATAACTCCAGTAAACTAATCTAATTTCAATTTTAGTTTAAAAACTTAACACTATAATATATTTTAAAATAATGTAAAAAATCAAAATAATTACAAATAAGTACAAATTAAAGTTTAAAATTGATCATCTATCATGTAATAAGACAAACGGAGGAAACAATGAATTTTTTTTTTTTTGATAAAACGAAACAATGAATATTAATCCGGTGATTTTTAATACTATTAATTTTATATTTTGTGTAATTAATAATAACATATGTAATTAAGAAATTAACCCTTTCCTCATCGTCCAAAATAGGACTTCAAATCCCCGTATATGACATATCTTCACTAGTTTCCCTTGAAATTAAAGAGAATCTTCAGGACTAATAAAACATGGCAAAAAAGGACGAAGTAATCAATTGCAAGTCCAAACGAAGGATTTTGAGTGAGCATATATTTATCTAGGAAACATGACCCAAAATAAATGCCCTATGTTAATATTTTTTAAAGTTTCTTATATATTACAATTGATTCTTTTAGGATCTGGTCTAAAATCAGTTTGCTCCGTTGCGGTTGAAAGTGTATCATTTACTCCTATGTTGTTTGTTTCAACGCCTACATCCAAATTACAACAAATAGAATCACATGAATTTGAATCATTTTAGCTAAATTTAGACCTACTATTTTGGACCCTTAAGTTGTTTAAATTTCGTCACATAATTAACTTTTTGTTTAGCCCAGGCTAGCTAGCCTGTGATTAGCTTCTAATTTGTGCCATGTCTATCCTATATATTCTATCACCTTCATCTAGACAATTATTAGATTCTTCACTGGTGCCTCTAAGACATCAAAAGTAGATAAATGGTGCTGTTAGGGTCCCACCAACCTTTAAGATCATGATAACCCCTCTACTTTGTATTAGAGTTGAGGATTGGTCAACACACATACAGCCAGTGATCAAATGCATAGGAAAATCTTAATGTTCTAATGAAAGTACTAAACCAAAAATTAAAGGAAGCCAATGAAAAGATAGTCCATTATTCCCTGTATAGGATAGACAGAAATGCTAACTCGTTGGAAGATACTGGATTTTTTTTTTTTGAATTTTTCACATATCTAGCAACCCATAGCATAGAGATGCCAGAAATAAGCCAGAAAATTTTTGGTTTATTTTCAGTTGCTTTGGTTTACTTTCATTACTACAGTACGTAAGAGTTTCATATACATGTCACATACTACATTTTGTGTCATATATATTGGACCAATTTTGAACTAATACAAGTTACTACACATTGGTATACTTTCACCCTAATGTTTTTTCACGATAAGTATAATCGATGGAAGTGGTAGAATTGGACAAATGTATTACGAATAAATTTAAGAGAAGAAATTCAGGGCCAAAGAAAGTTAAGAGATTAAATCTAAAATAAATAAGGATCCAGAATATTCAATTATATCTTTAAGCAGTTCTATGATGTTTTGAACTTATTTTGGAGATTAACTATAGGCGTAATTCCGATCATGACCTTAAAAGGTGAAAGATTGTTCAAGTATATTTTATGACACATTTATTGTTTCGACATTCATGTTGCTATTTTTGATAAAATTAAACTTAAAAAATATCTCAACATGGATAAGTGAAAATGAAACAAATTATAAGACCATTTACTGACATACTTTAAAGCACATGAAAGCAAATGACTTTCGTGCCACATTTAGACTCTAATTTACCCTGCATATATTTTCGGAGTGACTATCAGCCAAAAGACAAATATTTAAGAAGACCAGAATATGAATTGAATTCTCAAGAAGTAGATATCATTTACCTTAATTACGTTCATGGTAGGGATTTTTTCATACATGACAAAAGCACAAAGCCTAGAACTATTGATTCTCCCCTTGGAAGACAACATGGTACTATTAGATACTCCAAGAACAAGAGCAGTACTTAATTTGAACAGTGGAATAAAAAATTATATACTTTGAGAATTTAAGGAATTTGGCTGGTAAAAGTTATGAATTCCTTAAATTACATAAAGTTAAGGAATGTCACTATACAAAATGATTTATGGTACACCAAGTATCAAAATTACAGAAGTTTGAGCAGTTTCCTCTTATACTTCACGTGTACACACTCTTGGAATTGGAGAAAACAAGGTGCTGCAATTATTTCTTTTAACCCGGGACAACATCTTTATTAACAAGGTCGTATTCCCAGATACATGCATTGACAGAGCATAGAATCAACTTGTGTCTTCAAGAAACCAAGTATCAACGATTATTATACAGTGATAATGTCAAACTCCAATTAGAGTAAATCAAAGAGTTATAGTAGTGTATACACAATGCACAGCACAATTAGGTAAAGAACGCAAATTGTAAATAAGGTTCTCATTATTAGCTGTATGACTAATGAAATTTTATAAGAAGCATATAATGAGCAGAATTACAGGAAAACAGAGACAAGCCAGATTCAAATAAGACGAAAGATCATATGTTTCTACCTGTGTCCTTTCCCACAACAAATATTACACATTCAATTAGGTATAATAATATAATATGTACAATTTACTTATATTTTCATACCTTATTTAGTTCACATCAATTCTATGTGGCTCTTCCTCTTACACCTATTTATGATCTATGGCGCCAGTCAAAATTTTCAAATTATAAAGAAGACATTAGGGTTCGTTGGAACAGTGGTTTTTAAGGGAGAAATTTAGATGCTCTACTAGAGTTTGGCTGGTTTAAAGCTAGAGAACACAATTTTGGACGTTGAGAGGATTAATCTTGAAGGTATGGTATCCTCCAACCTCTCCTTGTAACAACCTACTTCAAATACCCCTACACTTCACCTCTACAACTTTGAAAACTGGTTGAATCAAGCAAAACATGAATTTCAGAGCATGGTGACGAGGCCACAACAATACAATTGTGGCCTGAGTGCTCTCAGGTTGAGAAATCTTTGGGACAGAGGTGACTAGCACCACAGCCAAGCTTGTGGTGTCGCGGCCCCTGTATCAGGTTTCATATCAACAAAATGCTAATTTTTCTAGGCGAACTTCCGATTGACCTGATTATAACTCTTACAAATCAATCTTATCACAATCTTTCTATGGACACTAATTTCACGTCAATCAATCTCTGTATGGAGATTTTAGACGTCCAACACCATTTTGGCCATAACTTACAACTTACCACATCCATTTGCCACCAAAGGCAATTTGGTCCTTAAGAACTATTTACGCAGGTCCTATTTGGTTCAACCAACTTGTCAAAGAAGATTTTGTCCCATAGAAACAACTCTTCTGAGAATTGACCCCCTTGAACCCCCAAAACCACACAATGGGCTACATGCCCAAAATACACATACAATGCTCAAAACCCCTTTGGGCTCTTACATACGACCATTTTGGCTCCCATACACATGCTTTAACAATACTAACCCATACCAGGGTCCAAACCATCATCACACACCTATAAACCCTACGTAGCACACATCATCCATCATCATCAATACCATCACATAATCATCTATACCCTCCAAATGTTATCACATCACATACTAAGCAATACCCTAGGATGCTTATGCAAGCAACCAGATAATAACAACATACTTGGCACCATATTACATAAATTGTAATACAAACCAATAGTTATACTTGAAATTCCCTAATGCGGAGAGGCCTACGACTACTTGGTCTCCTTAAGACTAATACCAGAATCCGCACGTAAAATGTTTGTCATGGGAGGGGGTATGAGACAATGTCTCATTAACTAAGACAAGCACACACATCTAATAATATCATCAATATCACACAAATATGCAATGACGTAGTGCAGTATCAAATGTCATGAAATGCATGATTTTCCTCATACATAGCTAGAACCACGAGCTGGCATCATCACAAGACATTTCAAATAGGTGATTTCCTTCCAATAACCGATGAAGACAGATTTCATGACATCACCAAGCCACCTCACACTAGTACACCCAGCCAAAGATCACACTAATACTTGGACCGTGACTTTCCTTCCCCTAAACCACCCCAAATTAGTGGCTATTTGGGGAAAATGCAGTCCTCTGCCACCTGACTCTCTCGGCCATGGGAGAGTATTTAGTGGCAGGTATCTGTCTCCATATCATCGTATCGTATCATCTCATTATCATCACCCCATCCACCATATCTCAATATGCTCAATGTGATGATGATGCTCAATGTCATACCAGACGTCTACATAACCATGAAATCATCATCAATGTCATGCTAGCATGCTAATACCATATGCAATCAACATCCTTATAATCATTATCATCATTGCGATATACTATTATATGGGGATGCATATAAACATACATATACACATATATACCATATCCTCATCCATCACATATGAACATCAAGGAGAAAGGCCTACATACCTTTACTAGCCGTGTACATATCACAATATGAAAAGAAAACACATACACACAACATTATTGCGGTATGAAAAAGATCATGCATATATACCTATATATATCAACATAATACACATATATCACAAATACCGGGTTATCTTGAATTACTGACACCATGCATATAGAGGATTAGACAAGCCTCCGGAGCACCCATTATGAACCATACACTTTCAATTAGCTAATTAACTACTACAACATCATAATGCCTTTAATTTACATAATGCTCATAACAACTAAAATCCACAATCTAACCTTTCAAGCTTAACCTGAAGTTCCAATCACATAATTACATACTAATGAGCTCTAATTAATCATCAACATCATAATCATCCTCATATCTTTTAGATTTCACACTCACTTTACAATTTCCAACCTAGGATTCCACCTGAACTCATCACAATCCCCTTAAAATTCATACCCAAACCTTTCTAACACTACATAATACTTCTACAGCATCAAACCAAGCATTTTAATTGGTGGATTCTTCCCTAACTCGAAAACCTAGCATACTCCCACCAATTCCAAGCCAAAAACGAAAGGAAAAGAGAGGAGAGGAAACAAGATTCACTTACCAACAATTAATCAAGCTTCCTTGGTCCATAAATCACCCCCAAAGGCCAGATAACTGAAGCCCTAGCAGAGCTTCCTTCATTCTTCCCTCTATTTTTCTTTCTTTTGTATAACTAGTTCTCATCCAATTTAAACAGATTTTGCGACTAACGTCGCTGCGCCAGTAAGTTCGCCATGGTGCAAGTGCTCTCGGCCTAGAAAAAATAAAAAATATCTCGAGTGTCTCACCACAGCGGCCCTGTACCTCGCCACGATATGACCCTTATCTATTTCAAATTTCAAATTTATCCCATTTTGATCATTTCTCTGATTCTGGTTCCTCCGGTCCTATATGCATCATCAAGTATACTCCTTGTTAGCTCGAGACTAAGATCAGGATAATGTAATGAGGGTTGTTATACTCTTCTTCTCATTTTCAAGTTTTGGATGGTGTTTTCTATTGGGTTTTCTTGGGGTTCTGATTTGGTTGCATTTTTGCCAGTTAGATTGTGTTTAAATACTTCAAAGATATGTTGTGGGGTGTTTTGAAGCTATAGGTGTTGGTTTTTCAGTGGTTGAGTGTGTTGAATTAAGAGTTTTGATGATTCCAAACCAGCATACAAGAGCTTGGATTGAAGATATCAAAGGAGCTCAAAGTGTTTCAAGTGAAGGATTTCTAAGTAATTGATGCTAGATCTACTGTAGGATCTTTAGCTTTAGTTATGAATGGGTAAAAGATTTTGATTTGAGGAAAAGATATTTTTAAACCTTGATTTTATGTTAAATCTTGACTCATTTGAAAAACACCCACAAACAGACGAAGGTTGAGAAATTTAAACTGAACTGTCATATGGGAAATTCGAACTTTGCCTTTGGAAATTCGAATTTTGAGCTAAAACTGAACAAGTCTGAAGAGATATCTCTCTGTCAGATGAATTTTGGTTCTCCAAAGTTCGAATTTTCATATGAGTCTGAAAGAAACCTTTAGTGACAGACGAACTTCAAGTCTTCAAAATTTGAATTTCAAACAGAAGGCAATTTGTGAAAACCAAATAAATTCGTCTGAAATAATGTTAAAGTTCATCTGAAATCAAGATAAAATTGAGTTTAAAAAAAAACTATCTGACAGACGAACTTTGGCTTTCCAACATTCGAATTTTCATATAAGTCTGAAAGAAGCTTCTTTGAAACAGACGAACTTTGAGTCTTCAAAATTCGAATTTCAGACAAAACACAACTTATGAAAATGGAAGAAATTAGTCTGAAACAATGTTAAAGTTCATATGAGATCAAGAATAATTTAAGTTTCAAAACTGCTTTCTGTCAGACGAACTTTGAACATTAAAATTCGAATTTCAGAAGCCAAGGGTATGAGTCTGTTGGAATGAAATGTTGACATACGAATGACAGAGTTTTGTAACTTCGAATGTTGAAGTTAGTCTAAAAGAATCTCTCTGACAGACGAACTTCACTCTTTCAACATTCGAATTTTGAAGAAAGTGAACTACTGTGCCTCCTTGAACGTACTGGGAACAGACGAATTTTGGGCTTCCAAAATTCGAATTTTGAGGGCACTGTAGAAGATTGAAAATACTGTTCATACTTAACAGAAAAATTTTCTTCTTGAAAATTCGTATGTCACAATGTGAAAACATTTTACAAGTTTCAACATTCGAATTTCACTTCATGAACAGACGAACTTCATGCTATAACGTTGGAAGCTTTAACCTTCGGTTCCTTCGAAATTCGTCTGTTGACCAACCAAAATTCGAATTTCAGTATGTCAGAAGCATTAAATGCGGTTGGTTAATTGATAGTTTTTCAGAGTAACCGTTGGATAACTTCCCCAACTGATAGATTTTGTCTCTAACGAATAGTTGGGACCTAAATCTATAAATACAACAACATTTGAAGTTGTGAGTAATGAATCAAACTTGTATATACTGAATTTCTGCTGAATTCTCTTCTCAAAAGTTTTTACCCTCTAACTTCAATATCTGTACTTTAATCTTCATATCTACTCTATTCAAGAGAGTTATATCTTTATAAACTATCTACTCTTCATCTGGAAGATAGATTTACTTGTGAGGGGAAATCACAAGGGGATTGGGAAGCACATTATAGAAGTGCTTAGAGAGATTGAGAAAGCTCCAGAAACAGAGCATACTCGCTGTACTGTGGCATTAGCAAAAGCCCGTTGAAATTCTTGTTGTATAGTGAAAAATCTCAAGAGTTGTCTTGGGGACTGGATGTAGGTCAAGTGGATAGACCGAACCAGGATAAATTACTGAGTCTTCTTCTCCTTCTCCTTATCCTTCTGATATGTTTGGTTGGATTATGAGTTAAGTCAGATTTATTGGGTCTTGGTTATGTAAATAGGTATATAACCCACTGGTGTGAATAGGGGTTCAAGGGGGTCAATACCTAAAGAAGTGGTATCTCTAGGGTGGCATCCCCTTGGTCATGTACTTGGAGTTAGTTGAAACTTATTGGAGTAGTTTTGGATGTCAAAGAGTTGGTGGATAGTGATTTGGAGTGGTTAGTACCTTGTTTGGGCTCAAAAGTGATCATTTCGGTCTCGGGGGTCTGAAATCTTCATACAGAGGTATTTTGGGGTCTGGCTTATACCCGTAGTTAGCTGAGGAGTAGAGTGACTTGTAAGCTTTGGAATTATGTTAATCAGATGTCGGAGTAAGAAATTATGTCTATCAGAAGTTAGCCGAATGTATTAGTAAAAAGCTTATGCATCTGCAATAATCTGGTCTCCTTGGTGCTGGGTTTTTATGTCTTAGGATCTAGTTGGTTCTTGGTATGTAGGATATTACATATCACAAACGTGCAAAGAAAAAATGAATAAAAGATATTGGTAGACTGAAGGGTGGTCAAATTCATTGAATAGATCGATCAACTTAATACGGGCAGCCATCAATAAGCTGCTAGTACAAGCAACTTATAGAATTTGATGCCAATACCAAACATTATGATGAACCATATGCCAGAAGGGTTAACAGCACATACAGCAAAATCCTTTAGAATAAGAATATATAACACTGACTGTTGATGTTTGGATATTACTACACATTCAAAGGGTACATAGAAATACATTCAGTTCATATTAAGCGCCCGAAATTATGCAGCAAAGTAGATCATCTGTGATTAAGGATTCCGAGGAAAAGTTTAAACCTTAATTAAAATTGAACTCCACTCCTTGATTAGATATGGCAAAGACACCACTTTCAGTTGTGCCACTAACAAAAAAGCTTCATTCGTATACTCTTGCTAGAAGGGTGTGGAATATTATATGATCCGGAAGATATATATCTGGTTGTAGATTTTTCTATTGGGGAAAAATGAAACTTTTGAAGCATAAACGTCCTCAAACCAAATCTAACTCACATCTTTCATCCTTAATTGTAAGTTGCAATTTGATTATAATTAAATACAAAGGGAAAAGATGTATGTATATTAAAGATTCTCACATATATTTGGCATGTAATGTAAAAGTTATATATGAAAACAAATGACGCATTGTGTAGTCAATTATTTTTTAATAAATAAATTAAAAAGAGATAATTGTAATTATGTAGAAATGATTTAATTATAGAAAAATTCAATTCGATTCAAGTAATACTCAACATTTAAAACAGAAGGTTGATATATTGAGGCAGACTCAGCAGATTAGAATATCCCTGTGATTGTTCTTAGCCGTAGGTGGTGTGTACTATGGAAGGAGCAACTATACAGTGACAGTGAAGGAAGAGGAGGAATCAAAACTAGAATGAAAGAGATAAAATGATGTGGATTATAGGCATAGCAACATGTAATAGGGACTTACACGTCGATACTGTTGTTCCAGAATTGTGGTGGGTGGCTGAAGAAGTTGGTGCAACATTTTGGTGAGGTGTTGACAAACTGAGTACAAGGCAGTTGATATGAGGAAGAGAACTGTAATTAGAAAAAGAAGTGGGGGAGAGATGATAAAGAAGATGGAAAATATGAAATAGGAAAAAAGAAGTACCTGTGCTTCTGCATTAACTGCTAATTCGTGTTTGCTCTGAAATCAAGTTGAAGTGAGTCGGGGTTGGAAGGAATTGAAGCTCGTAAGAGCGATGGATGAGGGATGAAATTAATTAAAATTAGAAAGGAGAAGATATGTAATTAAGAGTGATGGCATCATTTGATAGGTAGGTTAGTGGGAGGGAGGGAGGGAGGGAGGGATGGATAAATGCATGAATTGAAATTCATTTGGCCAATGAAGGAGAGGGCTGTGCGCCGATCTCAGGATTAGGGCACGCGCCTCCCCATTTATTGTCCTGCCATGGGATATTCCAACAAATTACTAACTGCTACTCTGTTTTCCCCCACTTCATTTATGGTCAGATTTATTCATACCTTGCTTTTAGGTGTCCTGTGGTTTTTCGTCCACGCCCAAATGAGTAATGTAATAAAATGGAATAAAAAGCTAAGTCCATTAATTATGTTCTCCTTGGTATATGGAAAAGGCATATCCTCCATGCTAAAAAATTATAAAAAATAAAAAATAACATATAAATATTGATTTTGTATCTAAGAAAATGCACCATTTATTCTTTTTTTAAAAAGTATTGAAAATAAAAAAATGACTGAATGATTACAAAATTGTAAATGGAGTTGCAAATAAATATTGATTTTGTATCTAAGAAAATGCACCATTTATTCTTTTTTAAAAAGTATTGAAAGTAAAAAAATGACTGAATGATTACAAAATTGTAAAGGGAGTTGCAAATTTTTACTGCATCATTTTCTTTTTCAGTGATAAGCCAAATATGGTCCAAATAAAAAAAAACACATATCTTTTGTAGTGCCAGGTATAAATCCTTTATCTCTAATAAATAAATTTATTGTGTATATTTAAAAATGAATAAAAATTAAAAAATATATAATAATTATATATTATTTTTTAATATTTCTCTCTTTCTTAATATATAATAACACGTTAATAATCACTATTAAAAAAAACTAATACGAGGGACTCATAGATTGGGCAGAATCTCATTGGAAATTAATAAATAGCGAAAATTGCCAATTGGGGCCGCCCCGATATTGGATTGGAAGTTTGGCACCCAACCAATTCAATCACCGTCGACCTTTTCATTTTTTTTTTTTTTTACTTAATATAAGATCATTTTAACCGAATCATATGAATTAAGAATTAGAATTAAAATTAATTAATTATCTTAATTTTTTTAAAATTTTTAATATTTTTCTAAAACTACCCTTATTTAAACTATTTTTCTTTCTTTTTAGATATATTAAATAGGAATATTTTTAAAATATATATTATAAATATTACCTTATATATTATAAAAAATTCTATTAGAGTTAAAATAAAAAATTTTATATATAAAATAGGAGAAAATATTTATTTCTAATGTGTGGTGCAAGGTTATTTTATTAAATGCGTGTGACATCGCATCTATCTCTCGCTACTCAATAGACCCCACTTGCACTTGAACAGTGCACACCAACGACAAAATAACACATTTTTCTTCCACCAACATAATAATAATTATTATTATGATAATAATAAATCCATGCATTACTCTTTTTTTTTTTCCTTTTTTTCATTTACCCATTCGTCCATGGACATGAGGCTGAGGGTGCATCCCCTTTTCTGTTGTACTCCCTCCATCCCAAATTATTCCCAATATAAGATTATACACACAAATTAAAAAGAGTTTTAGTGATGTAAAAAAATACTATATAAGAACTAAAATACTTTTATTTAATTGCTCTCCTTTTGTAGATAAGAGAGAAAAAATAAAATTGATTAAATGGGAATTTAGTTCAAAAAAATATTAATTATGTATTAAATTTCTAAAACAATAATAGCTTCAAGACAAAATAGAAATTCCAAAACAACAATAGTTCTTAAATGGAGTATAAAAAGGGCCGGCAGGGTCTGTGGCTACAAATTTATCATATTTATCTAGGGGTATGCAAAGATAAGCCAAAATCAACTGAATTAAATTAAGTTCGGTATATTGAATTCGATTTACTTGGCTATTTAGTTTAATTTGATTAATTTTTTAAAAATTTCAATGATAATGATTGGGTTTGGTCTTGAATTTGAAAAACCTAAATACGTCAAACCAATAAAACTTTCTTTTTATTTTTTATTTTTATTGAGTGTTTAATTTATTATAATGCTATATTTTTTAAGGTTTCTTACGCAAGATCAAAATGTAGAATTTTTAATTTTTTTAGTGCTTTTTAGAATGGATTTGGATTTCTTAATATTATTTTTCAATTCAAAATCATGAATATTATTATGAATGATGTTATTATTGAAGTTAATATTATTTTGAATTTTTTATATTTTTATATAGGAATATTTTTCAATGTATTTAGATGGAATATTAGAATATATATATATATATAATTCTATTTTTTTTAATATTTTGGAGCCCTTTGTATTTTTATAAATATTTTGGAAGTTTTTAGATTTTTCTTCACATAGCATTTTGCTTTAATCAAAGTTATAAACCAAATTGTAAAAATCAAACTTAACCGAAATATTTTAGTTTGATTTGATTCAATTCTCCCAAACATTTTGGTTTGATGTAGTTTTTTTATAATTATTTCAGTTTATTCAATTTTTAGATCGAACCAAACAAAAAAAAAATTGAATGCATGCACCTATATTTATTTATCGATTTCCTACTTTCTTAATAATATATATATTTTTCTTTTTTTGGCCAACAATAATATATATATTTTTCAAAAAACAATGTATGCGTGCAAAATTTTATAAGATGGCTAGTTGCCTAGTATTTTTTTTAGTAGAAAAATATCATACCTTGGATTGTGTTGTCCCCTGGAAAATATATCAAATCCTAGCTGGCTAAACGACTTCTCGTCACCTTTTATGTGCCCATTTAGTTTGTTTGTTAATAGGTAATTTAAAATAATTACAGTTTATAAAAATAAAATTTAGATAAAAATAAAAAAATTTATTAAAAATTTATTTAAATAAAAATAATAATAATTAAAAATTTTAATTTAATTTATAAAAATACAAACCAAACACACACTGTATATAATAACCATCCCTTTTTTAGCCATTTACCATTATAAATGCTCAATTTTATATGTATTTCACCTTTACCACCTCTCAAACAGTAATCATTTATTGGAATATATAATATACTTTAAAGCTACGATGTCATAGTGAAGTCACTGGTTATACCAATTATGTTTAAAGTAATTTTCCTCTAACTAGAAATCCACCATGACGTTGTACGAAAAGACATAACAAAATTAGCTAGTGGGTCCAGGTAATTTCAATTTGTTTAAACAAATAAATATTATGCTACAAAACATGATAGTCAATACTAGCGGCGTATCTCTAAATCATAACAGTATTTACAAATCAAATACATCAAAGTTGGCTTCCTGAAAAATTTAAATTTATAGTTTATATCACATAAAAATAAAGATCACCACAAGAGATTGTAATATTAATTCAACTATGGTATCTATACCTTATTCTTCTTGACCTAGAACTTTGGCAAAAAGAGATTTATAAGATCTGATGAGCCAACTCATTCTTGTCTTTAGCAATAAGTACCGTAAAAATGAAACAGTGGTCAATTAATATTAGCAGCCATTAAAAAAAAAAGGAAAATGATATTATACTCTCTCCATGTAAGAAATAAATAATTAAATTATTATAAAAAAATAGTAAAATATTTTAAATACATCATAAAAAAAAAAATTTTCAGAAATATTCTTATTTAATATTCATACTTAACTCACTTTTAACTTATATCTCATAATAATAAATTTATTTTAATTAAAAATAAAATTAAAAAATATATATTAATTTATCAGATAAAAATTATTTATCTCTTACATTTTAAAATAAAATATATTTAAAAATGTCCTATACATTTTGAAATCTTTGTTTATTTTAGAAAAGCACAAATCCTTCATAAACAATAATGTTTGTCTACCTAGCAAGTTGCACGTTTTCTTTTTGGGTAGTAGCAAGCGGCACTCATTTAAATCAGAAGTTGACCGAAAGATTATAAATATTTAATCATTCCATGGCTCGTCTTTTAGATTATTACAAGTATGAAGTATTTTAAATTGAACAAATTGATAATTTGGAACTCCAATGAAATGATGATTTCTTTGTATCAAGTGTAAAAAAATTAAGATCTAAATTAACATTTTCGTATTGCTTTTTTTAAATATAGGGAGGACGAGTTAAAACCAAATAAATATGTGAAATACCAAATTAAAAATTCACTTGTTAAGGTCCAAACTAATTTAGTTCTTTCTTTTTAAATTTTAAAAATTGTCTACTTTCCTTTCCTCTTAGACGCATGAAATCTAAAGGTAACATAATGATTAAATTTTCTTAAAACTGAAGAATGCTTTTCGGATGTAATAAGAGAGGTATATATATATATATACTCCCTCCGGTACATATTATAAGACATTCTATATAACAAATTTTTTGTTCAAAATATAGGGCATTGTATATTTTTTTTCTCATTTTACCTCATTTTTAATGCTTCCTCTCTCCTCATTTATAACCCCAAATGATAATAAAATATGGTATTTAATAACGGTAAATAGAAAATGTGGATACTTTTTTATTAATTTCAGTTAAAAAAATAATTTTCTTAATATGTATGTAATTAATACAAAATGTCTTATTATAATGTGGACTGGAGAAAATATATATATATATATATGTATATCGTGATGGCTGCCAAGCTCTGGGATTGGAGGCCGTGTAATCTCCATTTGGATGAAACACCCTATGACATAGCGGCTAATTGTTACTTACTAGGTTGATTAGTGAAATATCAGAGGCTTAATTAAAGCGTACAATGAAGATGTGTTGAAATTATAAAAATAATGATAATGAGACGTGGGGTGAAGAATTGGGTCACCATTTGCGACATCCAACTTGTTATTAGTTACGAAATGCATTCACTTTTTTTTATAATTCAGGAATAATCTAACTCTGGCTGCTATGAATGAAGACATTTTCACTGTATCTTCATTTGAGTGAAAACCACCCAGATCACAGATACATCATACATGAATGAATCACCATTATATAGGAAAAGCACTTTAATTTAATAATATATATTTGGCCTTTTCTTTCTTCCAATCCTTACTATTTTGTTGCTTTTAACTCAGTCTTCAAGGCCAAGTGGCATTCCTTATTGGTGACAGATACAAAAAATGAGCCACATCACCAACATAAACTAAGCACACATATAAAAAAAAAAAATTGATGACTACGAACCATGTATCGGCCTTGGGGGATATAAATAAATTTAAAAAAAAAGGACGCAACTGGCGAGAATATAAAATGGGATTCGACGAAAACGTGTTTGCCGTAATTTGGTTCACTCTTCACTGTCAATTCACGTCCACATCAGTGAGGCACTACACTTGAATAGAATGAATATTTTATTTTTTGAAGTTTCAGGGTGGATGTGGATGTGGATTTGGTCAAGGACTCTGTCTTTTAAGGTTCAAATTCAGTTTATACAGTTAGCACGGACAAGGACGGGATACGTAACTGTAAAATATCAAGGATGGCTTGAATGAACTTAAGTTCTGGTAATCCCCAGATAAATTGAAATAATATTGAATATGTCGGATACATGTTACTGGACTAAATTAGCTCAAGAATATATCAATTCGTAGGTTTCTGTTAATGACGAGGTCAAATTAAATAGCAGGAGGATTAATCCAAAATACCCAACAATGGGGAAATGAATCCAGACACTGATTAAACTAATCCACCCAAATTCATGCATCCTCCTCTGTATATCTTTCCACTTGTTCCTTTTAAATTCATGAAAGACGTGCATAGCCATGCATGCATTCTACACACCTTGATTTAAACTGTGAACCACTAAACGCTCCTTAACTATTTCTCACTTAGACGCAGAAGAAAGACTTAGTAGGTAGCAATAGTGGAGAAACAGAAACAGAGGCACTTCTCATATTCCGAGCTCTTCATCATTTTCGCATACCTTCTCCTTCTTCTAATTCCATGCTTTGCTCCAAATTATATATACATAGCATGACCTTTTGTCATATTGGTTATCCAATAATAACACAAGTTGTTGGCATGGATCAACTACTTCATCCATCCAAGGCAAGGAAAGCTACTCTGTAAGTCCTAATTAACAACTTACAAATCTTCTGGTTATTGAATTGTGATAGTGTACATTCTGTTTCTTTGAATAGTTCCTCAAAGCTATAATTAGACATTTACGTGAGGGTTAGGACAGGAGAGATGACAAGGAGTAGCATTTTCACTACATTGCATCGTGCCAATCCACCGTGCGTGTGTATTTGTCCTGTGTTTGTTAATGCCACGCTCGTTTTATTTTGTCTGAGCTGTTTTTATCAAAGAAATTGCATATTCAAAATTATTTTGCAAAATGCATTCATTTTTTAATACTTAATTAATATGGTCGTATATACTATTAATTTCAAGATTTTTATTTAAAAAAAAAAACGAATGTAGCCAGTAGCACTCTATGAAGCATGTAGTTTCATTTAAATTACTTTTAAAATCCAGTTTCTTTACTAAAATATGTTAACTTCTATCTATCTTATCATAGACTGTTAGCTTTTTAGTTGTTGTCAAGTAATTTATATTAGTTTTATAACATTTTTTTTTTGACAGAACTATAACTTCCAGTCTCAAGCTCGTTGAAAAAAGAAGGGAAGAAAGCTCAAGGCCACATCGCTTGGAAATATTGCTTCACAGGAAAAAAATGTTCCTTTCTCACCTAATTAATTTGCAGCCGTTTGTTTTCAAATATTCTTTTGGTTGCCCATGGTTTGATCATTTCTATATAATGGAATACGATTAGCTAATTAGCTAAATAATTTCATTTTGTAATTATTTCAAATTCATTCATAAATATACTTCAGTAGATGATAAAATGTGGTGAGCTCAGTAGATAGAAAAAAATTGAAGGGTTAATTTTTTTTATTTTTATATAGTTAGGGGAAAAAAAAGAGATAAGGTGAGATCTTATATTTTTTTTTTAAAGGAGTGTATAAGATCTATTAGGGGATCACGTATAGATTGTGATTATTTATAATATAAGATAAAAAAATATTTACGAAGCTTTTTTTCTAACACTTACTATTTTTTTTAAAAAACTCTCTCTCTCTCCGCCTCCCTCCCCTCTCCTATTTCGATGCTAGCATACTAGCATGTATTTATTATTACAGTCTTCTTTGATTTGTATTTTGTACAACTGAAAAACACGTTCAGTACTTTTTTTTATATACAAATTGTGGGTTTTAGAGTTAAAAGTTTGCAGTCAATGATATTTTTAATTGAAAAGGCAATGAATTTCATCATTTGAAAAAAGGATTTAAAAAGAAAAAAGAAAAGAAGAAGAAGCTAAGGGCTAAGGCAATAACGAAAGTACCATTTTGTCATGGAGAAGTAACGCGTAGAAATATGGCGTTTTAGTAATTTCGTCAGACGACTCATATTTGTATATTTCGGCTTTTAATTATGGATGTTTGCTGTTTCTCCCTCTTGTTCCTGCGGGCTGAAACCCTATCTTCCACCCACACCAAATCCCCTTTCCTTTTCTTCTTTCCCTTCGTTATGCGAACTCTTGTCTGTACCACCTTTACTAAATTGTTGCTTCTTTTTCTTTCAATTTTGCAGATCAGCAAGGTATTTCACGTAATTAAAGATCGATCGAGGACGACAGATACATTACATGAGAGGTAAATCCTTAGTTGACCGATTTCAATTTCATTTCAATATCAGTTGGTGGTACGAAACCAACATTGTTTAGATTATACTTTTGTTGCTTGCTGCCTTGGGTATGCGGATGATTTTTTGCTTTAAATTTGTGTATTTGCTGTATAACAGTAATGCAAATTTCATCTGATGCATTAATTATGCATTGTGTCATCGTCTTTTTTTTTTATTGTTTGATCAGAAATATGAAAGGAATAACATACATGCCATTGTGTTCCTCTTCTGTAATATCACATTACCAATAGATAGATCAGACCATTTCTAATAAATCTGTGGGAAGCTACATAGCTACATTATTTAGAAGACATGAATATTTAGAAAAGGAAAGGATAGGGGATTTGGTTAACAATTTGAAGGTGAATTGTCGCACCATTTACTAGTAAGTGTGGGCTTGATTCTCTCTAACGTCATGTAAACTCTTATTGATGGACTTTTCTCTCAAACAAGATTTTCTGACATTCAAGTGAGTAGTTGAACTAGATAAAATTGTTTGTGCTTGTATGTGCAATAATCTTCTTACTCGGCCATCTTTTGATATCTTCAACATCCTAGGAAAGAGCTTTTGTTTTTTCTTTTTATCCTTAAGCCTGATGCTAGATTAAGACTAGAGGTGTCTTGCTAATACAATAATATTAGTTTTATCCCATAAATATTAGTTTTATCCCATAATGTGAGGTCAGTTGCATTGATCATGTGACGTCAATGAGCTCTATCAAACACCATCTCCTTAGATAAATCATTTCTCAAAAGGTTATTTTTTATAATTTCCCTTAGTATTCTTTTTGGTCTTCTTCTACGCCTTTTGATAGAGTTCTAAGCCATTTTTTATCAACACTTCTCATTGGCTTCTCTTGCCTTCTTTTTTGTACATTCCCTAACCATCTTAAACGATTTTTCATCATTTTCTCCTCGATAGGTGCTACTCCAGCTTTCCTTTGTATGTAATTATTTCATATCTTATCTAATTTTGTATGACCACACATCTATCTCAACATTCTCATCTTTGCTACTCTCATCTTATACTCTTATTGTTCTTTCAAAGCCTAATAATCACTACCATATCGCATCACTGACCTTATAGTTGTTCGATAAAATTTTCCTTTAAGTTTAGTAGATACCTTATGGTCACAAATAACTTATAATACTTTTCTCCACTTTAACCACCCAACTTGTATCATATGTATAACATCCTCATCAATTTTACTATCATTTTGTAAAATCAACCCCAAATATCTGAACTTTGACACTTCTGGAATTATTTATTCTCCAATTTTTACCTGTAAATAATTTCTAATTAGCCTCTTATTAAATTTGCAATATATATATTCCTTCTTACTTCTACTTAAGCGAAAACTTTTTTATTCCAAAGTGAGTCTCCATAACTCAAGTTTAGAGTTAACTTCTTCTCTTGAGTTCTCAATTAAAACTATATCATCCACGAAGAGCATACACTTTGAAATTTCCTCTTGTATATATTCTGTTAAAATATCTAAAACCAAATCAAACATTTATGGACTTAAGGAAGATCCTTGATATAAGCCTATCCTTATAGAAAAGTCATTTGTTTCACCTCTAGGGGTTCTCACACTTGTTGTTGCCCCCTCATACATATCCTTTATAGCTCGAATATAAGTTACACGAACACTTTTCTTCTCCTTTACTTTCCACAACACATCTCTTGGTACTCTATCATAGACTGTTTCCAAATCAATGAAAACTATAAGCAGTTCTCTCTCTTTACTCCGATATCTTTCAATCAAACCTCTTAATAAATAAATAACCTCTATTGTAGACCGTCCTGACATAAATCCAAATTGGTTTTTCGAAATATGAGACTTTTTTCTGAATCTATGCTAAATAACTCTTTCCCAAAATTTCATGGTATGACTCATAAGTTTTATCCTCCGATAATTTGCACAATTCTAAATATTTTCCTTGTTCTTATATATAGGCATTTGAGTGCTCTTTCTGAATTCCTCTGGTATTTTCTTGAACCTTAAAATCTCGTTAAATAACTTAGTGAGCCACAAAACCCCTTTCTCTTCTAAGTACTTATAAACTTCGATAGGAATACCATTGGGACCAATAACCTTACTATTATTCATTCTTTTAAGAGCTTCTTTTACCTCTCTATCCCGAATCCTACGATAAAAGTTCAAATTGACATTATATTCATGAGTTGTCAATACTTCAGTTTTAATAGTTATACCCAATTCATCATTGAAAAGCTTATAAAAGTAGCTCTCATATCTTTCTTTGATATCATCATCTTCAACCAAAATTTTTCCTTCCTTATCCTTAATATATCTTACTTAGTCCAAATCTCTTTATTTTCTTTCCCTTCTCTTAACAATTTTGTAAATCTTATATTCATTATTTTTCATTCCTAAATTCTAGTAGAATTCCTCAAAAGCTTTATGTCACACCCGGAGATGCGATGCGGACGGCGCGGAGGTAAAGAAAAAGGGGTGAAACCGGCCCGCCTGGCAAGAGGCCGGCCTCGGAGGGAGTCGCCACCAAAATTTTGAGGGAAATTTTGGGAAACCGGGAATGAAAATAAAAAAATGGACAAGGATTGGTCTGCGAATCAAAGTTGGGTTCGGGAGTACGATTGTGAGTGGGGAAGGTGTTAGGCACCCCCACAACACCCGTTCCTGAGAACGGTTACCTTAGGTTGACTATGCAATTTTTATGGCTTTTTACAAATTTATTTTGGTTGCCCTTTTACCACTCACATGCAGAAATAAATATAAAAATAAGAAAAGTGTGAAAATGAAAATAAAGAATAAAATGAAAATAAAAATGTGGGACAAATAAGTTAAGAGGAAAATGTTATTTATTTACAAAAGTGGACTTATGCAAATGAAAAATAAAGAATAAAATGGGAAATTGGGAAAATAATAAAAGGAAAAATATTATTTATTTACAAAAGCGGACTTGACCCAGAATGAGAGTCTGGGGCCTACGTACCCTGCGATAGGGATCAAAGTCGACGTAGTTCGGACTAAAAATGCGTGTCACTGGGTTGGTATTTTTTATTTTATATTTTCTTTGAAAAGAGAAGTCAATAGAACATAATTTGTCTTTCCACAAAGAAAACAATTTTTAGAATTGGTTGGTGTGTTTTAATTTGTAAAAGACAGATTAACTTCGATTATTTACTCTTTTCATTTTTTATTATATATTTTAATCAATTTCTAAAAGAGGAAATATATTTTCCTCAATTTAGACAATATGATTAAAATTATATGCAATTTTGAATATTTTTATTTGATTTGAAAAGGAAATCTTTGGAAACAAATTTATTCTTTTTACATGATAAAATCAATTGGCTTATGTGGCGACTTTATCACTCACAATACACCGATTGATACCTAAATGTCCACGATGGTGTCATTCGAGACAAAAAGGTATAAAAATCGAAAGAAGACAATTTGTTAATTTCAAATTTTTTGTGTACAAATTATTTTCCTTTCATTATAACAATCATTTTCACATCTATTTATTTATTAAAAAAACGAAATTAAAAAAAAATGTGATCATTGCGTGTTGAAAAATAATAATCAGCATATGTGGTGACTTTATCACTCACAAGTTACTAATTAACACTTAAATACCCACGGTGTTACCACTCGGAGTAGAAAATACCAAAGAAAATCAGACAGCATTTATGGTGACTTGATCATTCATAATTTGCTGACTTATGTGTTGATGCTCACGGTGATGTCACTCATGGCAGATAAGGGATAAAGGCCTCAATGAAAACCAAAACTGATAATAATTTTTGTTTTTATGAAGTAAAAAGAAAATTAGAGATAGAAATTGGGGGAAAATAAATAACTTTGATAATTTTATGAGATCATTAAGAGGAAAGCGTCTAATAACAATCAACATATGTGACAATTTTGTTGCTCACAAATTGCTGATTAATATTCAAATGTTCCCGGTGTTACCACTCAGGACGAATAAGTGAATATGATAAAAGTTAAAAAAAGAAAAAAAATATATATATATATATATAAATTATTCCAATTTTAAATTATGAGAAATGTGATTATAAAATTCCTCTTTTCACCTCCATTTTTTCCGATTTTCTGATTTTTTTTATCCGAAAAAAAAAAATAAATAAATAGATAAATAATAATAAACAAATAACTTGTATTCTTTATTCTTTTATACAAGAGGAACCATACTCACATGGTAAACATAATCTCCCTTTTTAATTTCTCACGTTATTTCATAAAATTAGCAAATAATTATGGGTGAAAAAGCAATTAACCCATGGAATAAAAAAAAATAAAAAAAAATCATCATCTACAAGTACTGTTTAATGACAAAAGCACCACAATAATATGAAAATGCCGCTCCTCTAAAGGCCCAGTTAAAGCTAAAGCCGGGTACGTATGATATTAACCACATAAAAGTGTCATGATAACGATTTAGCCCCCATGTCTTTTAACACTATGATCAATTGACCCCATAACACTATCAGTGTTTAAATCGCATTAAAAAAATCATCTACCAAGCCAAGGTTGGTCTAGAGGCAGTAAAGTTACGTTCCACTTGCCAAATTTGAACATAAAACAAGTGCTGGACAGACATCATATCAGCTAATGGACAACTTGTATACTTGTCAAACAGATCCAATGTTTGATGAAGAGCCACTTATGAAGTATAAACACAACAAACAGCTGGAGGCCAAAATTCTAAACTAAATCTCTAAGCCAAATGACACCCAACTTTCAATCAAAACAATCCCTATTTGAAATCCTACAGATGAGCATCCCATATACATAAAGCACAATATCATATTGAATGGAAAGAAATCCGGAGGCCCTGAACTTGAAATACAATCATGGGCTCAATCCTCAATATAATTAACGATCTCCTCTTAACCAGAACACTCCATTGGTTCTAGAATGGCAAACACCAGAGGTATGCTTGAACAAAGGAACATAGCAAACTGCACTCCATATTAACATGCTAAAGAACAGAGCGAGAACAAAAACTGAACTCAAAGAGGACCCAAACTAAGAGCATATATTTACATCCCAGGTTTTCTCAAGAAACTATCAAAGTGACATAAGAGAAAATGACATGTGAATGATACAAAGAATTAAAGGATCTTCAAACCAGAAAAGCCACCTACGTTCATCTGGACAAAAATCCCAATTCAACACAATACATCATTCATGCATTCAGCCCTACAACCAAATACCTAGCACCGCATTTATACTACAGGGATAAAACAGCCTTTGAACAATATAAGGACTTTGATCTCAAAATCACCGAAAACATATTTTTCATCACAACAAGAGCAACTTGACAGACCCAGTTTAATGCCAATTACATACTAAGAAAGGGAATTCCGAGGGCTGAAAAGGAACTCTATCATGAAAGCAGAGAATTTAATCAACAATCTTTCAAGTGAAAGGCGGGGGGGAAAGAGATGAGACAACAAAGAAAATATGCAAGGGAATTTCAACTTAGTGTCAGAATTTCACAACCAAAATTACCAATGATGATCTCCTTCGCAACTCTTAGTATCGGCTTCTGCAACTCCGGTCTTCCCCTGCCTCTTCACCTTCGTTCAGAGCCTCCTTACCTCTGTCGCGCACCCACGGCCTCCTCTGGAAGATTTTCTTTTAGTGTTCCTTTCTCTCCCTCCTTCTGTCTCTCCCCGAAAATTCCTCTCTCTTTGGATTTTTTCAATGCAAAAAAAATCTCCCCCCCTCTTTTCTTTCGTTGCTGAACCCTTTTTATCGACGACATTGTGAGTCCCCTGTGCGTGGCCATTACCCTGCTTCCCCTTGTACACTTCGTGCTCATCCGCCACTTCCTTTGCCTCCACTACACTGCGGTCCCCAGTACGGAGAAGTGGAGGGACGTCCCCTGTCATTCTTGGCTATCTCCAGTGTTCACTCTCATCTGTGCCTCTCGCCTCGTGGTCCGGACCACAGCCTGTGCCCTCTGCTTTTCTGACACCGTACGGGGCCATTATGGTTGCCCCTGTGCTCGTTCACCATTTGGTTGAGACCCTCAACCTCTGTCTCTCACCTCGTGGTCCCTCCTGCATCACGGACACTCGGCTCCCTCTCCTCGTGCTCTCTGTTTTTCTTTTTCCTCCGCCCTCTTTCCTTTTCTGTAGCTCCTCCGTTTCAGCCGTGGCCTCCTCTGCTCCGAGCTCCCCCTGTTTTCCTCCGGCCACGCTCCCTCTGCGCTTTCTTCTTCCTCTCGGCGCCGGCCTGCCTCGGTTCTGGCTCCCTCCGTGGCCTCACTCGCGTAGCCCTCTCTCAGCTCATATCTCGGTGTCTCCTCGATTTTTTCTCGCGGCTGAACTGACTCCGAGGTTCCTCTTTTTTTTTTTTTTTTCACTCCACGGCCAGCTCTCCTCTGTTTCAGCCTCACGCTCGCGGTTCTCCACCCTCCTCCTTTTTCCTCTCTGCTTTTCTTTTCTCTTTTGCGGCCTCTCCCATCGCTCTGCCTCACGCGGCTCACGGTGGCTCCCTCTCTCAGCTCTATCCGCGGCTAAACTCCCTCCTGTCTCGTGGCTCTCTACTCGCGGCCACTCCCTCCTTTTTCTTTCGGCCGTCCTTCCTCCTCTCGGTGTCCCTCGCGCTCGCGGCCAGCTTCTCTTCTGGCTTGCCTTCGTGGTTCTCTCTTCCCTCTCCTCTCTCCGCCATGCTCCTCCAATGAGCCCTAAAGGGCTCCTCTGGACCGAGCCCTGAAGGGCTCCACCTGCCATTCGGGGCCGTGTCCCCTAGACCAGACCTTTTGGGCCGAAACCACTTCGGCCCAATATGATCCCCTCCCTTTTTTTTTTTTTAAATTTGGATTTCGGGCCTAATCTTGGCCCAAAGCTCTTTTTTTTTTTATGTTTTTCTATTATTTATATATTATTATTTTTTTATTATTATTGTATTTATATATATTCTTACCCGGACAAAATACGGTGTTCACAGTTGCCCCTCTTTACTAGTTTCTTATGTGAGAATGAAGAAAATGCAATTTTGAAGTTCTCTCGTAAGGAATGAGTAAAGATTAAAACACGAATTTTGTACGAGCAAAACACACAAAGACTCACTTGCCCCTGACGCTAACAGATGCCATGAGCTTAAACACGAGACTCTATCCTCGGCATGAATGATTTAATTGGAAATGAAAGGGTGAAAGAATTTTAAATACGTGCAATGCGAATGTGAATTGAGATTTGACTAAATAAATAGTACTAGACTCTAATAGATGCACGAATGAACAACTAATTTGAGCTAGAGTCAAACTAATGCAACATGCAAAGATGCAACACAAATGAATAACCATGTTAACTAGACTAGGACTGATGCGGTATGCAGATGAAGTGACTCAGAAAAATTGCTCCAAAAACAAGATATGACAATAAGACTCAAACAAAATAACATGTTTATGAGCTGCCCCTCTTCATTCGTTTTCTAAGGACGGAGATCATGAAATGATATTCGTACTTAGAAACAAATGAAGAAGGAAACATGTATTTTGTTTGGGGGGCAAGATGCATGAACCATAAAGACAATAATGACATAAATTTAAAAGGGTACCTGCCGCAAAGTTAGGGCTTTGACAGAATTTTCAATTACAGAAATTTAAAGGGTGCCTGCAGCTAAGTCAGGGCTTTGACAGAATATTAAATGACACCTGCAGCTAAGTCAGGGATTTGACAGAAATTTAAAGGGCGCCTGCAGCTAAATCAGGGCTTTGACAGAATTTTAAATGACAGAAATTTAAAGGGTGCCTGCAGCTAAATCAGGGCTTTGACAGAAATTTAAAGGATGCCTGCAGCTAAGTCAGGGCTTTGACAGAATTTTAATATGACAGAAATTTAAAGGGTGCCTGCAGCTAAGTCAGGGCTTTGACAGAATATTAAATGACACCTGCAGCTAAGTCAGGGATTTGACAGAAATTTAAAGGGCGCCTGCAGCTAAGTCAGGGCTTTGACAGAATTTTAAATGACAGAAATTTAAAGGGTGCCTGCAGCTAAATCAGGGCTTTGACAGAAATTTAAAGGATGCCTGCAGCTAAGTCAGGGCTTTGACAGAATTTTAATATGACAGAAATTTAAAGGGTGCCTGCAGCTAAGTCAGGACTTTGACAGAAATTTAAATGACAGAAATTTAAAGGGTGCCTGCAGCTAAGTCAGGGCTTTGACAGAAATTTAAAGGGTGCCTGCAGCTAAATCAGGGCTTTGACAGAAATTTAAAGGATGCCTGCAGCTAAGTCAGGGCTTTGACAGAATTTTAATATGACAGAAATTTAAAGGGTGCCTGCAGCTAAGTCAGGGCTTCGACGAAATTTTAAAATGACAGAAATTTAAATGTTGCCTGCAGCTAAGTCAGGGCTTCGACGAAATTTTAAAATGACCGAAATTTAAATGTTGCCTGCAGCTAAGTCAGGGCTTTGACAGAATTTTAAATGACAGAAATTGGTGACACCCGTCATGATGCAAGACCAGGACTGCTTAAGCAATACTTAGCTAGACCCGTGACTCTCTTTTCTGTTTATATGGCGCTCACTAGATGCCAGTGCAATGTTATCTCTTTTGTCTTCTCTCATCTCCTTTTATTTTCCCTGAGGTATAATGATCCCCTTTTGTCAAGCATGCAAAATGGAGATTTTCTTTTTATTCTTCCTTGGCGATATGCATGCAAAAATATTTGTGGAATACAAAGCCCTCATTATTATTTATTATTATGATTATTTGCCCCGAAATGAAAGATGCATGCAGGATGCCAATTATTGCCCCAATTTGACAAAAATTTATTGTAACCACAATGTTAGAAATGCAATGAAATTGAGTTCTATTTTTCAATTTCCTTGTCTTGATGTAGGTCTCCATCGCCCCTGATGAAGGAATCCAGTTAACCACACAACTCGTAAACTTGCCATGATCATAAGTGATGCTGAAAAGCCATCTTGCCTGTTTCTATCTTTAGGTATTGTTGTGTCATCCTAAAGAGCTTGTTCTCAACCAAATTCTACGAGTTTCCCTATTACTCCTTGTACTTAGCACCATTAGCAGGCAGTCACGATTACTCTCATGATGCATGCCATTAAGTAACATCCTCTTTTTTTTTTTGAATTTATTTGAGGAATAAATACAGCAACTTACCGGAGGGAAATCAATAATTAAAGAAGGAAACATATAGCAGCTTGTCAGGTGGAAACAACAATCCAGGAATCAGAATAGAAAGTTAGTTTATTAGTTGAACAAACCACTCAGATAATAGATCTTGAAACAACCCGAAACTATAGATATTGATCTAGTAAAAATGAGAGGAAATGCCTTCACATTAGTCTCTTAAGCACCAAATCGGATAGCTTGCATTGCTTTTGGACACGCCCTACAGTACGTCTGACCAAAGATTATGCCGTGCTTGTCATTTACCCCTATCTATTGGTAGCTTAGAACCTCCTTTTACTTGCTGAGAAGATGATTCGCTCTTCCCTTCACATGGGCCTTTTCTCCGGTTTTCAACTTATTGAGCTTCTTTTCTTCTCTTTTTGTGCTCTAATTTTTGCCTAGGTTGCCTTTTCAGGTTTTCAACCTAGCGAGCTTCTTTTTTCTTTTCATGCTCTAATTTTTGCCTAGATTGCCTTTTCGAGCTTTCTTTTTTCTTTTGTGCTCTAATTTTTGCCTAGGCTGCCTTTTCAGGTTTTCAACCTAGCGAGCTTTCTTTTTTCTTTTGTGCTCTAATTTTTGCCTAGGCTGCCTTTTCAGGTTTTCACCCTAGCGAGCTTTCTTTTTTCTTCTTCTTCTTTTTCCCTTTTATGTTTCTTCCTAGGCATAATACCTCTTGACAGAGTCTGCATTGACAGGCCTTGTCAATTCCTGCCCCTCCATATTCATCAAAATGAGTGCACCTCCTGAAAAAGCTTGCTTTACTACATAAGGACCCTCATATGATGGGGCCCACTTCCCTCGATTATCCTCTTGATTCGGAAGAATTTTCTTTAAGACTAAATCCCCTGGCTTAAACTCCCTAGGGCGAAGCCTCTTGTTAAATGCTCTGGCCATTCTCCGTTGATATAGCTGCCCATGACACATGGCGACCAATCTCTTTTCCTCAATCATATTCAACTACTCATATCGGGTTTTGATCCAATCATCCTCCCCAATAGTTGATTCGACCATGACTCGCAGTGATGGGATTTCTACCTCAATCGGTGTCACTGCCTCCATTCCATATACTAGAGAATACGGTGTAGCTCCTGTTGATGTACGAGTTGTGGTACGATACCCATGGAGAGCATATGGGAGCATTTCATGCCAGTCTTTGTAGGTAATGGTCATCTTAGCAATGATCTTTTTAACATTCTTGTTAGCAGCCTCCACTGCCCCATTCATCTGTGGTCGATAGGGAGCAGAGTTATGATGCTGGATCTTGAATTGTTCACAAAGCTTCCTTACTTCAGCACCGTTCAGATTAGGAGCATTATCTGTAATGATCTTCTCTGGTAAACCATATCGACAAATGATGCATGATCGCAAGAAGCGGACAAAAGCCTTTTGGGTGACACTAGCAAGAGAGATGGCCTCGACCCACTTAGTGAAATAGTCAATAGCTACAAGAATGAAGCGATGACCATTCGTGGCTTTAGGATTAATAGGACCAATCACATCAATTCCCCACATGGAGAAAGGCCATGGGGCCACAAGGTTGTGTAGGGGGTGCGGTGGAGCATTGATCCGATCAGCGTAGATTTGACACTTATGGCATGTTTTCACGTATTCGATGCAATCTTTTTCCAGGGTCAACCAAAAATATCCACATCGTTGTATTTGTCTAGTCATAGTATGACCATTTGCATGAGTTCCACATATTCCATCATGAACTTCAGCCAACACCCTCTTGGTCTCAGGCGAATTTATGCACCTGAGTAATGTCCCATCATGAGCCCGCTTATATAAAACCTCTCCACTTAGGAAGAAATTCATTGCAAGGCACCGAAGAGTCTTCTTGTCATTATCTGTCGCCCCATCTGGGTATTGTCTATCTTTGATGTATGATTTAATATCGTGGAACCAAGGTTGCCCATCGGATTCCTCTTCTATACTCAAGCAATGTGCAGGAGTATCCCTAGTTTCAACGCGAATTGGCTGCACATGAATCCCGTAATCTAGTTTAACCATGACAGCGAGTGTTGCTAAAGCATCGGCAAACTGATTTTTATCACGAGTCATGTGGGTAAACTTGATTTCATCAAACTCCTTGATCAATTCAGTCAAATAATTTTGGTAGGGGATCAACTTTGGGTCCTTCGTTTGCCATGCCCCCGTCACTTGATAGATTATGAGGGCCGAATCTCCAAAGACCTCGAGTTCTTTGACACCCAGAGCTAGGGCAGCTTGTAAACCACTGACACAAGCTTCATACTCTGCTACATTATTTGTGCATTCAAAATTAAGCTTAATGGCAACAGGAAATTGTTTCCCTTCAGGGGATACTATCACTGCCCCTACCCCGCATCCCTGAGCATTGGCGGCGCCATCAAAGTACATTGTCCATTGGGCATCCTCTAACTCGTCTTCAACCGTCAAGACATCTTCATCTGGGAATTGAAAGTCTAGTGGCGAACTCTCGTTTAATGGGTTTCCAGCTAAATGGTCGGCGATGATACTTCCTTTAATTGACTTGCAAGTCACATACTTCACATCATATTCAGAGAGTATTACTTGCCACTTTGACACCCTACCTGACACGTAAGGGCTTTCAAAAATATATTTAATCGGATCCAATCGCGAGATCAACCAGGTAACATGATATAACATGTATTGTCTTAATCGTCGTGTAACCCATACTAGTCCACAACATGTCTTTTCGATGACTGGGTACCGAGATTCACAACCATTGAATTTCTTACTTAAGTAATAAATGGCATGCTCCTTTTTGCCGGATTTATCCTGCTGCCCTAACATTGCCCCCATGGAGGATGTCAAGATGGTTAGATAGAGGATTAATGGTTGACCTGGTGTGGGGGGTGCCAAAATAGGGGGGTTTAACAAATATTCTTTTATCTTCTCGAACGCTTGCTAGCAATCTTCATCCCACTTCCCCGAATTCCCCTTTCTTAACAATTTAAATATTGGCTCACAAGTGGCTGTCATATTTGCAATAAATCGAGCTATATAATTTAAATGGCCCAAGAAGCTTCGCACATCTTTCTCCGTTTGGGGTGGAGGCATATCACGGATTGCCTTTACTTTATCTGGATCCACTTCTATTCCTCTGCTGCTAACGATGAAGCCTAACAGCTTACCGGTCGTCGCCCCAAACACGCACTTATTGGGATTCAATCGAAGCTTGTATTTTCGCAACCTTTCAAATAATTTTCGAAGAATTGCCACATGACTTTCCTCTTCTGCTGACTTTGCCACCATATCATCGACATAAACCTCAAGCTCTTTATGCATCATATCGTGGAATAGTGCTACCATGGCTCGTTGGTAAGTGGCACCTGCGTTTTTTAGACCAAACGGCATCACTTTGTAGCAAAATGTTCCCCATAGAGTGGTAAAAGTGGTTTTCTCCTTATCTGCTAGGTTCATAGGGATTTGATTGTATCCTGAATACCCGTCCATGAACGAGTACCTATAACCCCTCGCCGTGTTATCCACTAGCACATCGATGTGCGGTAAAGGAAAATGATCCTTTGGACTGGCCTTGTTCAAATCCCGATAGTCCACACACATCCTAATGCGGCCGTCTTTCTTAGGCACTGGTACTATATTTGCAACCCATTGTGGGTATTTAGCAACATCTAAGAAACCAGCATCCCATTGTTTCTTCACTTCTTCTTTGATCTGAAGAGATGTCTCTGGACTCATCCTCCTTAGTTTTTGCTTCTTCGGTTTAACGTCGGGGAACAAGGGAAGTTTGTGAGAAGCGATGTTAGGATCAAGCCCTGGCATATCTTGGTACGACCAAGCAAACACATCCAGATATTCCCTAAATAAATCTATCATCTCCTTCTTCTCAGGATTATCAACTACCTTCAACTCTTTTTTATCCTCCTCAGTTCCCATGTTGATTACCTCTATGATTTCTTCATGCGGGATGAAATCACTTTCGGAGGGTTCAATAAGCTTTGCAAACATGAGGGGTAATTCGACTAGCGCGGCATTTTCTTCAGTCTCGTCATCAAGCATATCCATAACAATGTGAGTGTCATCCCACTGGGGCTCAAGAACCTCTGTGTCGGATTGGAATTCCGAGAATTCTAATTCCCTGGAGGGCAACAAACACAACAGAAGTAAATGATGAAGTAGGAAGTAATACAGAGAATTATCTAGAGGAGGGACTAACACAAAAAGATAAGAATGAAAGCAAGAGTGGAATAAAAGGCCTGAGAACATGAAATGTTGCTTGGCATTTAATCCTCAAATGTAAAAAGTGCCAAAAGCCACAACAACAAGTTTTTCAAAAGAAAACATAATAAAAACTCTAGAATATTACTCTAATGACATGATATCAAGGATTATCTCAGATTCCCAGTTTTCTAGTGCTTTTCCAAAGGTATCCTGTTGAACCCAGCGTCCTTTTCCAGAACTTTCCCCTTCTTCCTCTGTTGCAGTAACGGAGTCATTCATGTTGATCATCTCAGTGGCCCGTGAGAATGTCTCTTTAATATGAGGAACTTGTGATTTTCCTCGGCCTAACTTTGCTTGCTCGGCCAAAGGGATCTCCAAATGGGGATCGTATCCGACCCCTCGACGCCCTTGATTCCCAGGAAGCTTGATTGGCTCCTTCACCCCTTGTAATTTAGCTCCGAGCCCTTGTCCTTCTCTATACCCACCATGCTTCATTATCTTGGCGACTACTTGTTGCACATCTTTACTTGGCTTGTCGCCCTCCATAACTTCAAAACTGTGATAAAAATTACCACCTGTTCGCTCTACATTTTCAATGTAAGGTACAGCACTTGGTTTGCTAATCATGAGTTCCTCTTCTCCTTTGATGGTAATAAGTTGGCCATCCTTGATGAATTTGATCCTCTGATGTAAAGTGGATGGTATAGCCCCAGCATCATGAATCCAAGGCCGTCCCAAGAGCATAGTATATGCCGCATCAATATCCATGACATGGAATTGCACTGAAAAGGTGCTTGGCCCAATCTCAAGTGGAAGATGAACCTCCCCAAATACTTCCCTTCTTGCTCCATCAAAAGCTCTGGCAATTAGATCACTACGCTCAATGGCGGACTCATTCACTGGAAGCTCTTGTAAAGTTGCTAATGGCAGGACATTGAGGGCTGACCCGTTATCAATCAAGACCTTTGCTACTATGTACCCATGACATTTCAACGTAATATGAAGAGCTTTAGGTCTTCCTGCCGGAGTTTGAACAATTTCATCTTCATAGAAAGTAATCTGAGTGGCATTTTTTACAACATTAACCATGTGAACTACCTTCTCAGGAGTTATGTCCGGACGCACGTATGCGGCTTCTAATACCTTTTGGAGTGCCTTGCGATGGATTTCAGAGCTCATAATGAGGGACATCATGGAGATTCGAGCTGGAGTCCTTGTGAGTTGCTCTACAATGTCATATTCACTATGCTTCATAATCTTTAAGAATTCATCAGTATCTCCACTCTTGTTCGTCACCACCTTGGATCCTGAACTTTCTCCTTCTCCTTGTTTGCTATTCACTGACTTATCAATTTCCTTCGAATAGACGCGACCACTCCTTGTAATTCCATTTATCAGATCCTGGTTATTGACTTCTACCAATGGTTCTTTACTGGTTTCTTCTTGGACTGCGAGAATCTCAGTCTTTAGGCCATATTTCCAGGGTACCGCATGATTACTATCGTATAGGAATGGTGCTGGTACGTGAATAACCGCCATTGGCTCCTTTTCGCGTGTTACTGTCTGAGCGGTTGCGTTTATGACTAGGAGGGATCCTGTCGAACTTGGCTTAAGTGCCGGCTCATTGATGAATGAAGAATGAGATATTGCTGTTTCTAAGAAGGGCAATTGCTCACTGCTTCCTGGGGTCGGAACTTGCGTGTTGATCACAAGGAATGACCCCTTTGACCTGTCAATGAGTGATAACCCGCTTTGTTCCCCCATCATGCATATGGATTTATCTCTTGATACTCCCCTTTCAACCCTAATAATCCCAAACACCATCATCTTTCGCACAACTTCCTTGAACACCTCACAACCCTCAATGTCATGACCTACATTCCCTCGGTGATACTCACAAGAGTAAGGACCACAATCGTCAATCATACCCGGCTTTCCCTCATCATAAAGGACATGCCCCGCTTCTTCAAGGTGATCAAATATTTCTTTCATGGTAAATTGGAGCGCATTTAGGTCTTTAATCAGCCTGACGTCTTCTTCAATAACACATACCTGTTTCCCCTTATCATGCTCCGGAAGAGGATTCAAGGCTATATTCGGATTGCTGTCCCGCCGTACACTGATATAATTATTATCCAAAAGATTCAACACGTTCTTCCGGAAAGCATCGCATCGATCAATCGAATGTCCCACAGCTCCCATATGATATTCACAGGTCTCATTTGGATTGTACCAAGCAGGAAAAGGTGGTTGCCAAGGTTTTACAGGATGAGGGCCCATGAGCTTCTTTTCCACCAACTCCTTGAAAAGCTCTAATCTAGAGACATTGAAGTCAGGTAACGGGCGATTATCTCTCGGTGGGCGCATGGCTTTGGAATCCATGCTTGGGTGGAAGACATTCGCTGGCTGAATGGGATGAGGTGGTGGGACTGGTTGAGGATGTTGGATGGGTTGAGCGAAAGGGGCTCTAGGTTGATAGGGAGCATGTTGCATGCGTGCCCCAGGTGCAAAAGGTTGCGAATATCGGGGTTGTGAGTTATATGGAGGGTATTGTGGGTTATACAAAGGTCTGAACGACTGTTGGTATGGGTCCGAGACATGATTCACATCGCCGTCTTTCTTTTTAACGCCCTGTCCTTTCCTGTTTTCGGGGTGTGCACTCTCCAACCTCCCATCTCGAATGTTAGTGTCAATCCTTTCACCTACCTCAATGAGGTCGGTGAAATATTTGGCGTGGGTTCCCAGCATGATTCTAAAGTAAGGCTCGCCCAACGTATCGATAAAGTAGGAACACAACTCCGACTCCGTCAAAGGAGGTTGAACTTCTGAGGCCAAGGCTCGCCAACGCTACGCGTATTCCTTGAAGGACTCAGCGGGTTTCTTCCTTAGTCCTTTCAGCTGTTCCCTAGTAGGAGCTGAATTCAGATTAAACTGGTATTGCCTCATAAAGACGTCCGTTAAATCCCTCCATTTCTTCAGTCTAGAATGATCTAATTTCATGTACCAATGTAGAGCAGCACCAGTGAGACTTTCATGAAAGAAATGGATGAGGAATTTCTCCTCCCTAGACCATACTGACATCCTGGTGCAGTATGTCTTCAGATGATAATGCGGGTCCCCATTACCATTATATTTGTTGAAGTCCGGGATCTTGAACTCTTTTGGAATAATCACATCTGGAGCTAGGCATAGTTCATCCAACTCGAGGGATTTATGCTCCATGACTCCCTGCAGTGCCCTTAGCTGATCTCTCATTTCCGACATCTCCTCTTTCAGGCTGACCTTATCAGGGATTTCGCCGCCATGGGAACACATATTATTGGGAGGTGGATTCTGAGCCACGAAGGCTATGACGTTTTCCGGGTTATGGACATCGTGGGTATATGCATATCCCTGATCCCATTCCTGGAATCCTGGCCTTCCCACCCCTGGGGTTAGGATGGGTGGAAGCCTGTTATGATCATTGTCAGTCGTATCGGGTACCCCTTCTGCACTCATACCATGCGTTTGGGCGATATTAGCATTAACGTCATGCCTTCTCCCATTCGTATTCATGCCCTGAAGCATTTTCATCATTTGTTCCATTTGAGTATGCAAGCCACTGAGATGTCCCTTCAAATCTCCTACTTCTTCTTCCAGTCTCCGTTCAACATCAGAAAGATGGCTTTCCATCGCTATTGCTTTTACTCTTGCCCGAGTTAAGTGGATTCTTTGCGGGCGATGTGTGAGGTTAACTGGATTCCTTTTAATCGGTGCAATATTGTCCTACTTTCAAGAAAAAGAAAACAAATTAATTATTTTTACCTTACCATTACATAGGTACCAGTGAATTATAATAGGCGTTAGCATAAGTTTCTCGATCAAGTGACTTCGGATCCATGTCGGCATTCGTCATAATTATCTACGAAAACTCCCTCAAGTCCCCTCCGATACATATTGTATTCAGGGAGTCGTGAGGTTGACAATCAATTCATAAGAACTTAAGTTACTTTATAAATGATGTTTATAAATGGAGGGCACAGGGGGAATCAAAAACTTTAATTTCATATGGTTCATATGGTTCAATACATCATCATGGATTATAGCTACATCACCAAGTATGAGCCAGAAATCTTAGTTCTTTGACAAGTTCTTTACATAATAAAAAGAAATCTGATATTTCTGCAGAAGTACTAAAGGGATGAAATTTTTGCTCAGCTTGCTCATAGACGTCGGAGAATTTAGGGATGCTCGAATTCACTAACATAATTAGTCTTTCCGTGCGATCTCTCCACCTATCAGATTCCATCGCCCTTTCTGAATGAAGCATTCTCCAATTTTTCACTGCATCAGCATGTTGTTGCACTTGTTCAAGCAGCCTCTTGATTGTAGCTGATGAATCCCCTCTAACAGCTGCTAACTCATTTACCTTATCCTCCAACTGCTTAGTGACCAGTTCCAACTCCTCGGATGCACTTTTTAATGGACGGAATTCTTGAACTTCTTTCTCAAGTAGGTCCCTTTCTTTCACAGCTTGCATCAACCGCCTCCGATTATTCTTCATTCGCTGGTCATTCTCCCCCATATGCATGTTCACATCCCTAATTGTTCGTTTCAGTTCCATATTTTCCTCTTTCAATCTCTTCACCTCCAAGCTTACCTCACAAGCTTCTCGTTTCCTCATTTCCTCCACCGTCTCTTGTAATGCCGCATATTCATTCTGCAGACGGCCCCAAGCCTCCTTCCGTTCGTTATCTGCCCTCACCAACTTCTCCAATTCTTCCTCCTTCTTTTGAAGTTGTCTGACTAACTCCTTGTTGATTTCCACCTTATTCCCGCAGAGCAAAGGATCAGGAGGTGCAAAAGTTGGGTTAACCCCCTTAATCCTTTCGGACAACCAGACTTGGTACTCTTCCGTGGCATAGATCCGGCGTACACCCAATTCCAACCGCCCTTTATATATTAATTTAGTCCAAGCGCTCACCACATTTTGACTTATCTTTATCGTCGAATCATCATGTTGGAAGTACATCATGTGAACCACAGCTTCCGAGGGAGCCTTTTGTGGGAAGGCATATTGTCTTAGTAGCAACATCGGGTTATAATTTATCACCCCCCGTGGTCCCATTAACGGCACATTCGGGAAACCTCCACAACAATAAATTATTTCTTCCTCCCACCACCATGCTAATCTCCAACGAATATTTTCTGCTCTAAGCTGGCCAAAAACTTCGATCCACTCCTCCCGATCGCATTTGGTTTTTCCTTCCCGATTTCTGAATGATGCCAGAGGGGAAGAATTATCCTTTTCTCCTTCTTGGAGTCTCCTTCCGTAAAGGTGATTCATAATCCATATATACAATAGTTGAAGACAGCATCTAATTCTCCCTCCCTTCTTAGCATGGCAGAAACTCAAGGTCATGTAAGTCTCTGACAATATTGCAGGTACTGGATTCACTTGATGATGCTCTACCATATGAAACACACTGATGGCGTGTCTGTCGATCACCCCCTTTGCAAATGGAAACAAAATTATCCCATAGATTATCATGGCGAGCACCCTGTTATAAACTATCCAATTTTCCTGTTCAGCCAGCTCTTTTAGACGTGTTTCCAGAAACTCCCTTGAGACTCCTTCTACGCTCTTGGTGGAGATGAGGTGCACCTTGTTTATACTGATCTCCAAAAGTTTCACTATCACTGTGTTCGATGCCACATATCCTGGGTATCTATAGACACGATCTCCCCTGTTTAGCGGTAAGCTTAAGAGTTCCCCATACTCCTCTATGGTAGGTGCCATCTGGAAATCTGGGAATGTGAAGCATCTCAAGGTGTCATCCCAATATTGTCCCAATACAGAAAGCACTTGCGTCTGTACGGGTACATTGAGTAGCTCTAATATGTCCCCATATCTTTTCCTGAAGTCTGACAAGAGGTTACCCTTGATACGCAGAGAAAATTCCTTCAGACTATCAACTGACTCCACAACTACTTCCAACATGAGCCCCTTCCCACCATAGATTAACCCTGTTGGTCTTGGATCCATAATCACTTTTGTGTCTTTAACTTATGCTAACTTCCCTAATAATTGACCAGTTTCCTGAGCAAAAAAAGGCAAAAAGAAGACAAAATGAGATAAAAGCGAACATGAATTTGAATAGTTAAAATATCATTAGGCCCTCGTTTGATAGTCATAAATGTTTCTCTCCTTAAAGATCCTTATTGAATTCCCAAGGAGAAAGAAACGAGTCCTCGTATCGTGAAGGACAAGGTCTCTCCACAAATGAGGTATAAAAATAATAGATGACCTATTAATATGATAACCATTCCTTTAATGCAAATTTAAATTACATGAAAAGAAAATGCATGAGACTGGATATGCTTCCCGTGTCCTATATCAGGTGTATCCTAGGATAGGATTCTTGGCTTTAACTGACCGGGATAACGTCTAAGCTTCATCTACAATTGCGTGCAGGATTCGGGATGGTCCTATTTTCCAAAAAGGTTCCCAAGTTGCCCCCGTCATCAAAACAGGAACCCTATCCAGTAAACTTAATCCTTTGAGAGCTTTAATAGCTCTTCCCGGACTAAACTTAGCAAATAGGTAACAACTGGGTGAAGTCTTCACAATATTCTCAGGGAGCTTAATAGCCCCTCAGAGGCATTGCTACAAACTCCAACTATCCTAGGGTACTCTCAGACCCGGGTATAGGGCCCATTATGTGTGTGAGATTGAATGTGGAAGTGCTCAGTGTGTGAAGGGAGCATACAAACCTCATGACCTAGGCATTACCCAAATCCCCCACCTGCAGATAAAATAGCAAATAAAACAATATACAACTAAATAACAGTCATCTATCCTAGGGTTCATTCCGCATGTTATCTATCCTAGCACATGTTATTCAATTCAACAAATATACTTAAAAGCATGTGAACAGACAAAATTACCAAGCATGTTATCTAACCTAATCATGTGAGGCAAACAAAATTAAAAGGGCAACCAAACAAAAACAAAGCCATAAAAATTTGCATAGTCAACCCACACAGGCTTGACTCTCAAAACTGTCCCCAGTGGAGTCGCCAAACTGTCACACCCGGAGATGCGATGCGGACGGCGCGGAGGTAAAGAAAAAGGGGTGAAACCGGCCCGCCTGGCAGGAGGCCGGCCTCGGAGGGAGTCGCCACCAAAATTTTGAGGGAAATTTTGGGAAACCGGGAACGAAAATAAAAAAATGGACAAGGATTGGTCTGCGAATCAAAGTTGGGTTCGGGAGTACGATTGTGAGTGGGGAAGGTGTTAGGCACCCCCACAACACCCGTTCCTGAGAACGGTTACCTTAGGTTGACTATGCAATTTTTATGGCTTTTTACAAATTTATTTTGGTTGCCCTTTTACCACTCACATGCAGAAATAAATATAAAAATAAGAAAAGTGTGAAAATGAAAATAAAGAATAAAATGAAAATAAAAATGTGGGACAAATAAGTTAAGAGGAAAATGTTATTTATTTACAAAAGTGGACTTATGCAAATGAAAAATAAAGAATAAAATGGGAAATTGGGAAAATAATAAAAGGAAAAATATTATTTATTTACAAAAGCGGACTTGACCCAGAATGAGAGTCTGGGGCCTACGTACCCTGCGATAGGGATCAAAGTCGACGTAGTTCGGACTAAAAATGCGTGTCACTGGGTTGGTATTTTTTATTTTATATTTTCTTTGAAAAGAGAAGTCAATAGAACATAATTTGTCTTTCCACAAAGAAAACAATTTTTAGAATTGGTTGGTGTGTTTTAATTTGTAAAAGACAGATTAACTTCGATTATTTACTCTTTTCATTTTTTATTATATATTTTAATCAATTTCTAAAAGAGGAAATATATTTTCCTCAATTTAGACAATATGATTAAAATTATATGCAATTTTGAATATTTTTATTTGATTTGAAAAGGAAATCTTTGGAAACAAATTTATTCTTTTTACATGATAAAATCAATTGGCTTATGTGGCGACTTTATCACTCACAATATACCGATTGATACCTAAATGTCCACGATGGTGTCATTCGAGACAAAAAGGTATAAAAATCGAAAGAAGACAATTTGTTAATTTCAAATTTTTTGTGTACAAATTATTTTCCTTTCATTATAACAATCATTTTCACATCTATTTATTTATTAAAAAAACGAAATTAAAAAAAAATGTGATCATTGCGTGTTGAAAAATAATAATCAGCATATGTGGTGACTTTATCACTCACAAGTTACTAATTAACACTTAAATACCCACGGTGTTACCACTCGGAGTAGAAAATACCAAAGAAAATCAGACAGCATTTATGGTGACTTGATCATTCATAATTTGCTGACTTATGTGTTGATGCTCACGGTGATGTCACTCATGGCAGATAAGGGATAAAGGCCTCAATGAAAACCAAAACTGATAATAATTTTTGTTTTTATGAAGTAAAAAGAAAATTAGAGATAGAAATTGGGGGAAAATAAATAACTTTGATAATTTTATGAGATCATTAAGAGGAAAGCGTCTAATAACAATCAACATATGTGACAATTTTGTTGCTCACAAATTGCTGATTAATATTCAAATGTTCCCGGTGTTACCACTCAGGACGAATAAGTGAATATGATAAAAGTTAAAAAAAGAAAAAAAATATATATATATATTTAAATTATTCCAATTTTAAATTATGAGAAATGTGATTATAAAATTCCTCTTTTCACCTCCATTTTTTCCGATTTTCTGATTTTTTTTATCCGAAAAAAAAAATAAATAAATAAATAGATAAATAATAATAAACAAATAACTTGTATTCTTTATTCTTTTATACAAGAGGAACCATACTCACATGGTAAACATAATCTCCCTTTTTAATTTCTCACGTTATTTCATAAAATTAGCAAATAATTATGGGTGAAAAAGCAATTAACCCATGGAATAAAAAAAAATAAAAAAAAATCATCATCTACAAGTACTGTTTAATGACAAAAGCACCACAATAATATGAAAATGCCGCTCCTCTAAAGGCCCAGTTAAAGCTAAAGCCGGGTACGTATGATATTAACCACATAAAAGTGTCATGATAACGATTTAGCCCCCATGTCTTTTAACACTATGATCAATTGACCCCATAACACTATCAGTGTTTAAATCGCATTAAAAAAATCATCTACCAAGCCAAGGTTGGTCTAGAGGCAGTAAAGTTACGTTCCACTTGCCAAATTTGAACATAAAACAAGTGCTGGACAGACATCATATCAGCTAATGGACAACTTGTATACTTGTCAAACAGATCCAATGTTTGATGAAGAGCCACTTATGAAGTATAAACACAACAAACAGCTGGAGGCCAAAATTCTAAACTAAATCTCTAAGCCAAATGACACCCAACTTTCAATCAAAACAATCCCTATTTGAAATCCTACAGATGAGCATCCCATATACATAAAGCACAATATCATATTGAATGGAAAGAAATCCGGAGGCCCTGAACTTGAAATACAATCATGGGCTCAATCCTCAATATAATTAACGATCTCCTCTTAACCAGAACACTCCATTGGTTCTAGAATGGCAAACACCAGAGGTATGCTTGAACAAAGGAACATAGCAAACTGCACTCCATATTAACATGCTAAAGAACAGAGCGAGAACAAAAACTGAACTCAAAGAGGACCCAAACTAAGAGCATATATTTACATCCCAGGTTTTCTCAAGAAACTATCAAAGTGACATAAGAGAAAATGACATGTGAATGATACAAAGAATTAAAGGATCTTCAAACCAGAAAAGCCACCTACGTTCATCTGGACAAAAATCCCAATTCAACACAATACATCATTCATGCATTCAGCCCTACAACCAAATACCTAGCACCGCATTTATACTACAGGGATAAAACAGCCTTTGAACAATATAAGGACTTTGATCTCAAAATCACCGAAAACATATTTTTCATCACAACAAGAGCAACTTGACAGACCCAGTTTAATGCCAATTACATACTAAGAAAGGGAATTCCGAGGGCTGAAAAGGAACTCTATCATGAAAGCAGAGAATTTAATCAACAATCTTTCAAGTGAAAGGCGGGGGGGAAAGAGATGAGACAACAAAGAAAATATGCAAGGGAATTTCAACTTAGTGTCAGAATTTCACAACCAAAATTACCAATGATGATCTCCTTCGCAACTCTTAGTATCGGCTTCTGCAACTCCGGTCTTCCCCTGCCTCTTCACCTTCGTTCAGAGCCTCCTTACCTCTGTCGCGCACCCACGGCCTCCTCTGGAAGATTTTCTTTTAGTGTTCCTTTCTCTCCCTCCTTCTGTCTCTCCCCGAAAATTCCTCTCTCTTTGGATTTTTTCAATGCAAAAAAAATCTCCCCCCCTCTTTTCTTTCGTTGCTGAACCCTTTTTATCGACGACATTGTGAGTCCCCTGTGCGTGGCCATTACCCTGCTTCCCCTTGTACACTTCATGCTCATCCGCCACTTCCTTTGCCTCCACTACACTGCGGTCCCCAGTACGGAGAAGTGGAGGGACGTCCCCTGTCATTCTTGGCTATCTCCAGTGTTCACTCTCATCTGTGCCTCTCGCCTCGTGGTCCGGACCACAGCCTGTGCCCTCTGCTTTTCTGACACCGTACGGGGCCATTGTGGTTGCCCCTGTGCTCGTTCACCATTTGGTTGAGACCCTCAACCTCTGTCTCTCACCTCGTGGTCCCTCCTGCATCACGGACACTCGGCTCCCTCTCCTCGTGCTCTCTGTTTTTCTTTTTCCTCCGCCCTCTTTCCTTTTCTGTAGCTCCTCCGTTTCAGCCGTGGCCTCCTCTGCTCCGAGCTCCCCCTGTTTTCCTCCGGCCACGCTCCCTCTGCGCTTTCTTCTTCCTCTCGGCGCCGGCCTGCCTCGGTTCTGGCTCCCTCCGTGGCCTCACTCGCGTAGCCCTCTCTCAGCTCATATCTCGGTGTCTCCTCGGTTTTTTCTCGCGGCTGAACTGACTCCGAGGTTCCTCTTTTTTTTTTTTTTCACTCCACGGCCAGCTCTCCTCTGTTTCAGCCTCACGCTCGCGGTTCTCCACCCTCCTCCTTTTTCCTCTCTGCTTTTCTTTTCTCTTTTGCGGCCTCTCCCATCGCTCTGCCTCACGCGGCTCACGGTGGCTCCCTCTCTCAGCTCTATCCGCGGCTAAACTCCCTCCTGTCTCGTGGCTCTCTACTCGCGGCCACTCCCTCCTTTTTCTTTCGGCCGTCCTTCCTCCTCTCGGTGTCCCTCGCGCTCGCGGCCAGCTTCTCTTCTGGCTTGCCTTCGTGGTTCTCTCTTCCCTCTCCTCTCTCCGCCATGCTCCTCCAATGAGCCCTAAAGGGCTCCTCTGGACCGAGCCCTGAAGGGCTCCACCTGCCATTCGGGGCCGTGCCCCCTGGACCAGACCTTTTGGGCCGAAACCACTTCGGCCCAATATGATCCCCTCCCTTTTTTTTTTTTAAATTTGGATTTCGGGCCTAATCTTGGCCCAAAGCTCTTTTTTTTTTATGTTTTTCTATTATTTATATATTATTATTTTTTTATTATTATTGTATTTATATATATTTTTACCCGGACAAAATACGGTGTTCACACTTTAGATCTAACTTCACTTACTGCTTTCTTAGTCTCTTTTTTAACCAACTGATAACATTTCCAATTTTCATCATTATTATACAAATACAATGCTTTGAAATACTCTTTCTTATATTTAACCTTCTCCTGCACACTCTCATTCCACCACCAAAGTTATTTATCTTTAGGTCCAAAACCTTTGGATTCCCCCAAGACTACTTTAGCGGTATCCATAATCCTTTTAACCATATCATCTCACAAGATGTTAGCACTTCCTTGTAAATCCTAATTACCTTCCTCTATAACTTTTCTCGTAAAGATCAATTATTTGTTACCATTTAGTTGTCACCACTTAATCCTAGGATTTAAAGCTTTTCGACTTTTCAATTTACGGTTCTTAACCAATATATCAAGGACTAAAATCCTATGTTGTGAAGTTAAACTCTCACTAGAGATTACTTTGCAGTCTTTACAAGCTTTTCTATTTGAGTTCCTTACAAAAAAGAAGTCAATTTGCGACTTTTGGACTCCACTCTTATATGTAATTAAATGCTCTTCCCGTTTCTTGAAACAAGTGTTTACAATTGTGAGGTTGTAAGCCATTGAAAAATCAAGAATGGAATGTCTCTTCATTTACTTCTCCAAAACTATAACCACAATGAGCTCCCATATAAACCTTGTCTTTTTTCCTACATGACCATTAAGATCCCTTCAATAAAGATCTTTTCTTCTTGTGGGATATCTCAAACCAAATTTTTTCTTAATATGTGTTTCTAACCCTACATAAGGTACATAAGTACTAATAACATTGAGAGTGTCACGCCCAAATGTGCCTCGCTAGTAATTAGAAAAAAAATAATTAGCTGATAAATTAGTAATTGGTAAGACAAGACACTCTTAAAAGGTTTAATGCATGGAATAATTTACACATTATTCAAATATTTCGATATGCTTTTTCTTTTTCGATTGAGTAAATTACAACAATTTTTTTTAAATTAGTTGAATTGCATTTACATTTTTTCTCTTGTTTTAAAAATTTGTTTGTAACAAAAATTCAACAGAGTTTTCTCTAATTGATTTTTTTATTAAATGTCTTACGTATCATACATTTCTTTAAAAGAATAGTATTTAAATCTAATTATTATCATATTAGAATTTAAATTACATTCAATTTCATGTTTTTTATTTTTTTTAAAAGAATAAATTTTAAAACTTACAATATATTAAAAAGGTAAAAATAACATAGTGTCATTTTTTTAATAAAAACATAATTGTAATTGAATTTATATTAAAATAACATAATGCTCGTGGGGGAAGGTTGGATGTGCAAATTTTAAAGCAACCCCATCTGAGTGGCATGGAACCGCAAGAGGAAGACTAATGTTAACACAGCTATTTTTATTTAAACTCGATAATATTTAATAATGCCGAATAATAATAGTTGCATAAAAAAATTAAACCGTTCACAAGTCACATCACATATAGGAGTTATTGGGGATAAACATAGGCAGATAACGAAGGTGACTGCAGCTAGTTCTTTTTTTTTTTTTTTCTTGGCATACAAACGCCATGTGTTATTGTGTTTATTTTTTTATGCTGTCAATGAATTTCACAAAAAAGATGGGGTTAAGATAAAAGCATTAAATCACCGAATTACCCCTTATATTGGTTGAACACTCGCCATCACGGTGTTTATGGTCTTTTCATCATTTTGCTCCCTCAAGTTCAGACACCGTTAATATCTCTAGGCGAATAACTCGTCGCCCCCAACTCCAATGATGTCCCGACCTCTGATTTTCTAGTTGGTTGATCTTGGTTCTTGATTAATGGATTGTTTCTTATTTCTGGTTTTTTAGCACCCATTTAGATTTAACATCTTCTGATTTGTGTTTGATTTTTTATTTTTTTAACACCCTCCGCTTTTGTAATCTTAATCTATACCCTATTCCTCACTCCCACAAAAAAACCCTCTTTACCTGCCTCAATGCTCATGTTTTTCCATCTTCGATACTAAACCCAGTTTTTGTGAATTATGTTCTGTTCGAAGTTATTCGATGCCTGATTTTTGCTAGTCCGGATTTTGTTAGTCTGCTTTCAAGGGAATTTATTTCCGAAATAGAAAATAGGCAACGCGAGGATACCAAGAATTTATTTATGGAGTTAAATGTGAAATTCCCTTCTCTTTCTAATGTTTGATCATTGTTGTGGAGCGAAAATTACTTAATTATGAAACGATTCCATTTGTTTTTTTGTTGATGTCTTGCGGATATTCCAATGGGAATTGATCCTTGTTAACTTTGAGTCTAGGTTTTTCTTGGAGTTTCTTAATTAATGCTACTCGATAAAATGAAATGATTATAGCTCTCAAATATGTAGTAGTTATTTGATTAAAAAGTATTCTTCCGTAGGATTCGGGATGACTATCGTTTTCTACTTTTTACGGGGGTTCTTGCTCAACTTGTATGTATGAACAACGGCGAGAACGCGGCAATGGACTCAGGTCATATCCTTAGATCTTGTATAGTTTTCCAACTCTTATAATAAGCTTTCTGGTACCAATTATATATATATATATTTGTGTCTTTTTCCTTCTCACATTTTGTTTGAACTGATTTGTTTCAATAATCATTTCTTTTAATTTTATATGTTTTGTACTTTTGATCAATGCAGACTTTTTCAATCTTCTATCATTTGAATGCTGCTTGACCGACATGTAAATTTTATTAGTTTTATGCCATTCGTCAGCTTGCATTTTCTTTCTGCCTTTCCATCTTTCTTTCTTTTTTCTTAACTGCCTGTGTGCTTATTTTCGCGTGTGTAACCTGGTAGAACCATTTGATAGAAACTTTTGATATTGCTGTTTAGATACTGAGGTTGTATGTATGAGTTATATATATGTTGTTGTTTGGTATGCGGTGTATGCATGTTTAGAATTCTATAACTGACATACAAGATCTCTATATATTGATGATTTCCTCCAATTACGTAGCAACTATCTCTTATTCTTTTCTATTTGCTTTTAATAGGTGTTATAATGCATCATTTCTTGGATAGATTAATTTAGTACTTATCATGCCAAATACATATGAGTTGAGTTTCCATCTTTTATCTTGGTACGTTATACTCAGAAAGTTGCTTAACGAATAGCTGAGTGTTAATATGAGTAGAAATTCCTGCAGTCAAACATGACTACCAAACCATGTAACAACTAATATAATATCCTTGACTCTTTGTTAGAAGTAATACAGATAGAACCCTTTTGATCTTTTTCTGTTTTCCCAATTGGCAGGAGTAGAGAGTGACACTATTGTACACTTGATGAATTCAATGAATTTTATGCTTAATTTGACCTTTTCTTTTTGTAAGGAGAATCAAAATTGCGAGCTTTTACCCAAACTTTGATCTACACAATTTGAGGTTGACTAAATTTGTTGCTTTTGCATCATTTATGAACCATTTTCTTGGACATTTGAGATAATTTCTGGTTACTGGTGGTTGCAGCATTCGTGATTACTCTGATCTTCAATGGAAAGTGTGAAACTAATCGAGATATGACATTGCTGGTAAATTGTGTGCAATAGATCTGATTCTTTCTTTTCTTTTAAGTTTTTTGTGTGAGATGGGAACTGATTTTTCTATTGAATATAATATTGTATAGTATCTGGGTAATCATACTGTTGGAGAGATGTTTTGTCATGTTGAAATCAATTGTCAGTTTTCCTATGATTAATCTTGTGAGGATACTGTGGGAAATCTTGTAATCACAAATACAACCTGCTATCTTTAACTATGCCATTAGCTTGTGTTAGCTTGGTAGAGTGCATACAAGAGATGTTGGAAAGGAGCTACTCATACTGCTGCAGCCTGTAATGTTGATACTTGATAATGGAACGAAACATAATTTATTTTCTCTAATGAGATTAAATTACACTAATTAGCATATAGAATACCATTTTTATGTCCCTATATAAATATTTTTACTGTACCTTCCGAATTTTTTAATCCTAAAGTTCATCATTCATACATATAGTCTACCGTACCTGATGATTACTATCCTGGTTAAGTATTATCCATTTCCCCACAGTACCACCAAGTGATGTGTAAACATCATATGGAGTTCTTGATTGCAAATTGTTTTGTAAAGTATAGAGAGAGAAAGAATGTGATACACAGTGAAAGTATCTATTAGACTTATTGCCCTTTTCTTCTCATGCATTGTTTTCTTCTTGTTTTGAACTCTACAAGAATTTTTCAGTTGAAAATCCTGGAGAAGGATTTGAAGCTACTTCAAATATAAATATCTGTAAGATGAAGGTCGCATTTTTGCCCAAGGATTCAAAAGAAGCTTACAATTGGAAAGGAAGACGCCACGAGGGTAAGTTGGGAACAAAGAAGTCAAATGAGGAGGGGGCAATTAATGGGCGAGTTGATGCACTGGGAATTAGTTACAGCTAAAGGTGTAAGCATTGTAATCTTTGTTCCTTTTCTTACTGTATCAGATATCAAGTTTCTTAACGAATACCAATAAATGGAATGGAAGCGGCTGGGGATTGTTCTTATAATTGCGAGGAGATCAACCCTAAAGGGTAAGGTAAAATAACCGCAAAATAAAGAAAGAAGGATGAAAATAAGATGAACGGTCCGTCCCCATTTAGTAGAAGGATATAATAGTAATACAGTTATGAAACAAGTTTGATTATTTGAAGCACCTCGGGCTTGCAGTTTGATCGGATATGCTGAGAAGTTGCTCCAGATTTTCGACTCCCAAGTCCTCTAGAATCACCACCTCTGATTGCTGTTTGGCGGTGCCTTTCTTAGCCTTTGATGACAGTTTTCTTTGGATGTAGTGCCTCTCTTTGAGTGCTAAAGCAGGCGAACACCCTTTGCGGCAACCATATTTGATGTCTTGCAGAGACTGCTTCATTATTTCCACCGGAAAATTAAGAACAGCAGTGGTGCCTCTCATGGTGAATGCAGCTTGGTCATAAGCTAAAGCAGCTTCCTCTGCGCTCTCAAACGTTCCCAGCCAAACTCTTGCCCCATTCCTGGTCGTGTCTCTGATCTCTGCTGCAAATTTTCCCCAAGGTCTCTTCCTCACCCCTATGTATGTTTTCTCCTTGCTAGTCTTGGCAGCTATGGCTTCCGAACTCAACGGCGGTTGCTTTACCTCCATGTTAACCATATCGAAGCAAAGATAATCATAGAAAGGGTCTTCATGAACTTGGTTGGTTGATGAAGAAACCAAGAAAGTATCAGAGGGATCCTGCCAGAACTCCCAATCTGGGCATGCTTGGATCAGCGCCCGCCACAAATTTTTTATATCAACTAATACTAGTGGTCCTCTGATATAGAAATTAAGAAATATTCTGTAACTTCTATATTCATTCAATCTCTTATCCCTTGTGGCTCACTGATATCAAAATATAACTCACTTTATATATGGAGCATTTAATATTTATTTTTTATTTTTATTTTTATTAAAAATATATAAAAGAGTTATAGTAAAGAGAGATTAAGAAAAATATAATTAATATAAATTATAATTTAATAAAGGTAATTTTAGAAAATTATGTTAATTTTTTAAAATATCAAGACCGATAACTAATTTTTTAGATATATGTAAAATAGGTAAATATAATTTATAATAGAGAATAGAGGGATTATTTAGGAACAACATGGTGTATTATACTTAATTCCTAACGTTTTAATGAATATAAAAATATAGCCTTCTTGTCAAAGACAAACGATTCAAATCACTTGTTTTATATCTGAAATCATTGGTTAGTTTTTTTTTTTCCTATCGTCATTTTTATTATAAAATTGGATCAATTAATTTAGACGGGCGAATCTTTTAGCTATTGATTAAAAAAATTAAAAATTAAATAAAAATGCTTCCCTATCGAGAGTTTGGAGATTTTTTTTTTTTTGGCCATCGAGTCTGACAAGTTGCATTATTTTGATCTCAAAACAATGCAACTTTTGCCGAGCGGGGTAACATTACCCATGTCACCCATGATGGCATCTAATTTATAAAATAATGCACCTTTTTGTAAATATTAGAAACATAATATATAAATTCATACATATAGATAAAAATAGTTCTATAAACTAACAGAATAAATTATGAAGCAGACGAAATGTAATTTTCTTTTATTTTTTGTTCATATATAATTTATGGCCGCATGCGTCTATAAATATTTCGAATCCAGATGCTCTTACCGCCATACGTGCTCTTGCCGACTAATATAATTTTAAAATCATTCCTTCTCAGATGAAAAGTTATTTTCATTAGAACATAAAGACAATTCATATTAAACTTCTTAAGATAATTATTTATTTTTAATTGTTAATTCTAAAGTAATCACAGTCTCATTTTTCCTACTTGGTTGTGATCTGAGTATCCGAATCTCCTTCAGGATACCAAAGTAAAAGTCATTTTTGAAAAGGAATAAAAATTCAAGACAAAACTAGAAGATCCATCGTACGTCACTATCACCAAACTCGTTAAGGACTTTTTTTTTTTTGAATGAAAGGGAGTATATTACTCAATCAAAACATATGTACAAGAGTCGAAAGGAGAGCTAAGCTAAGGGTGTCGTATCAGAAACATCAAGGACACCTTTAGCTCTGGCCATGTGGTTAACATAAGCCTGTACAGTTTGGATAATGCTCTCAATATTGTGAGTCGCATATTGGAGAAGATCCTTTCATTCCTTGTTTGCCATAATTTCCAGCACATGATACCGAAGGTCAACCTCCATTAAGTCCTCTCCTGGTTGGGCTGATGTTTGTGAGAAGCCAATCCTCATAAGATGTCTGGAAAAAATGGTTTCTCTGTTGCTCTGTAGTAATCCTGCACCAAGCTGAGAGTGCAAAAGTACATTGCCTAAAAGTGTGGTTTAGATCTTCGGGAGCACTCTTGCACAAGCTACATAGTGTGTCACTAATTAAGTGTCTTCGTGCTCTCTCTGAATTGGTAAGCAATCTGTCCTTCAAGGCTAGCCAGAGGAAGGATCGTATTCTTTGGGCCCCAGGCAATTTCCAGACTAAAGTCCACTTCGAGTCTTCTTCATTCCAGTTGCTTTCTTGTGTAACTTTGTAGGCCGAGAAAACTGAGAACTCACCGTTACTGCTGTGGTTCTAGTAGGGAGTGCGTTCTCCATTGTTGATATCATCAAGTGTGATTCCTTGAATGGTTTCATCCCAAACCTTCGAGATGCTACGCCATAGATGACAACATGAAGCAGTTTTGAAGGTGCCAATATTATTCCTCCTCCATCTATATTTCCCATAGAGAGTACTTGAACCCAAAGTAGATCATTCCTCGAGGCAAGTTTGAATGCGAGTTTTGCTAAGAAAGCTTGATTCTGTCCTCTCAAATCTTTAAGTCCACAACCGCCATTTTTCAGAGGTCGATATAATTCAGTCCACTTGACAAGGTTTAGGCCATGTTGATCTTCAGTTCTAGCCCATATGAATTTTCTGGTTAGTTTCTGTATCTTTGTGTGACAAGATGAGGGAAGCATGGTTGTTTGCATAGCATGGTATGGAATAGTGTTAAGCAAGCTCTTGGCCGAAGTTATAATGACTTTTACAATAAAGAATATTATTTATGTACATTGTTAATTTTTCATTTTGTTAATAATACAGCTTTCATGTTAGATCCTAACGACTTGTATATGGCAGGTACCTGATATTGAATTTAAAAATATTATTTAAAAATTGAAAACTAAATTGTGACTCATATTTTACGTTTCTTTCCCAATATATGGTTTATTTTTTCTGGGCCAAATAATATTTGGTTCTGTTATTTTCATATTTTATTTTTTGTTTAATTAATTACTTTAGATATCATTTTTAAAGAGTCCATTTTCTACAAAATAAAAATAAGGAAATTACTAAAATAAGTGATAAAAGAAAACCAATAAAGCCCTGGTATAGACTGTATATACTGGGTTCTTTAAGTATATTGTATACCTTTGGTGTTAAAAAAATAGAAAAGAAAAATAAGTAAAGATTAAGGTGACTATATCAAGCTCTTTACAGGTGATTCTTTTGGTGATTCAATATTATATATTTTACATATTTGGTATTTTAATAATTTATCAACATTTTTGTTTATTAATAATTAAATTAATGATTAATGTATATATATATTGTTTTTATTAAAAATTTGAAAATAAGTGAAAATTTTCTTAATATTTAAAAAAATTACTAAAATGAGTTTGTTAGTGGATTCTCTTATTGACAATAATATAATATCTATTTTGATGAATTTTTCATCAATTTTTTATTATGTGAACTAAAATTGGTTGAAGACAAGCAATTATTTAAATGAGAAAACTAACAAGTATTATTTCACAATTAAAAAAATTACAAATAAGGTTATTAATATTTTAATAGTATATCATTAATATATCTTGTAAAAATGCAATTAGATTAATTAGTCAAGGTTAATTTGTAAAATCGTGTAGATAAAAAAATGTTTTGACTAAATTAAAAAATAAGTAAATTTGAAAATATTCTTGTTTTATGTTTGGTCGACAATTTCAAAATATTCTTGTCAGTTCCGGAGATAAACTGAAAAAATATGAATTATCTATCATGAATGATTTTACGTAGGGCAGAAAAAAAAAAAGAACTGATTTCAAGAAAATAAATCAAAGGTTACGCTTCTTGAAAGTTAAAACATAGTTTCCTATATTTTCATTATTAAATTTTAAATTAAATTATAATATATATATATATATATAAACAAATTAAAAGATTCCGATTAATTATCCCTGTATTTTATTTGTAGATTTTGGTCGTAGACAATTTTTTTCACAAATTAATTAAAACACTTAAAAATATACTCCAATCCCACCTATCAACAAAAGCATCACATATCAGACAAAAGAAATATGTCAAGTTTGTTTGAGAGTAAATCTTTTATCACTACAATATATTGCTGTGTTTGGTATCATGGAAACCTAAAAATGGAAAAAGAATTGAAAAATGAATCATGACATGGTGATGTTTGGTACAATTGAAATAAAATTACGGGTAATGATGATTCGAGCAAAATTAATGGAATGGGCTTCCATTACAAATTGTAAAGAATCGTGATGGGTTATCAGGAATTCTATTTTTTGGGACAACTTTACCCTTATCAAATATTAATGTCTTTCCATATATTATAATTTCCTTTTCACATAAAAAATCACATACCAAATAAAATTTATATAAGAATTTCATTAAAATTTTATTACATACTAAATATATTTTTAAACTCTATTCTCATTCTCTTTCCTATTCTTATTTTTATTCTGTTTCTTATTCTCATTTCATAAAAAATCATTTCAATATACCAAACAAACCATATATGTAAAGAGAGAGAGAAGAAAAAGGGAGAAGGGGATGATTTTGGAATATTGCATTAGAGTGATGAAATCGCTATCAAACTTTTGTATTTTTTTCTCTATTTTATTTTTGGATTTATAAAAAGTGTCATTCTAAGATTTTTTTATATTAATCAATAAAGTATTAAATGATTTATACTTGTTACAAAATTTAATAGTATTTTACTAAAATATCTTTTAACTTAAATTTGTTTCATAAAAATAAAAAAAATTAATAGTATTATGAGAGGTAAAATAGTAAAAAATATAATTAATATTTTATCAATATTCTAAAATGATAAATATTATGAAAATTTTTAAAACTATAAAATGACCATTTTTATGAACTAAGGGAGTATTATTATTGTAAGTAAGATCTCCATAAATAAAATGATCAATTATGGTTTTAAAAATTTTTTTACCAATTGGATATATTATGTAAACTTTCACAACATTTGTCGGAT